>CAXKVX010000376.1:0-619391 GCA_964058865.1 Eleocharis quinqueflora
GTTCCATTATAGAAAAATGACCAAAGAATTGAAAAGGCAATTCATTGAGTTTAAGAATGAATTGCAAGCTATATTTGCAACCGCACCATTCAAGGTTGCAATCACCTCCGATATTTGGACCGCCGGTAAGCATGGTCTTGCTTATTCTTGTATTACCGCACATTTTATTGATGACTTTTGGCGACTCCAAAAAAGAGTCATAAGTTTTCGTACAATAGAGTCTCCACACACCGCGGAAATAATTTATAACTCGATTATGAGTGTTCTTAGGGAGTACAATTTGAAGACCGACACGGAAGGTAAAGTTTCTTCTATTTCTTTTGATAATGCTAGCAATAATAATAAAGCGGTAGAGTATTTAGTCCGTGCTCTAAACCCGATCATGAATGGAGCATTATTTCACCAAAAATGTGCTTGTCATATTCTCAACCTCACGGTAAAGGCCGGACTTAAAACCGAGGGGGTAGAAAATTTGGTGAAGAAATTTAAAAATAGCCTCACCTTTATTTATTCTAATGGTGTTAGGAAACAAAATTGGCATGCTTTGTGTCAAAGGTTGGGATTGAGTAAGTTGAGCGTGCCTTGGGATGTAGATACCCGTTGGAATTCAACCTATAGGATGTTAGAACGGTGTCTTAAATACCGAGATGCCATTGATGAGTTTTTGGGTTCCTCGCCCGAAGGATTGACTATGATGCTATCCTCGGATGAGTGGACCCAATTAGGTGGACTAATGAGTTTTCTTCGAGTTTTTTTCATAGCGACCGTGAAGTTGTCTTGCTCGTACACACCAACCGCCCACGAGTTGCTTCACCACCTCTTCTACATCTCCAAGGTGTATGACGAAATGAAAGGTACATATTTATTTCAGTTTTTTCAATTTGAATTATATTTAATTTTACTTACTAGTTACTAATACTTACATTTACTTATATATATATATGTATATATATTTACTTTCAGTTAATAATACTTATAATTTCACATATAATATATATTTATTTCATTTTAGTTATTCATACTTATATATATATTTAATTTCTATTACTAATACTTATATATATATTTTTTAATGTAGTTTTGGAGCTCACCGATCCGCACATCGCTCCAATTATAGCCGCTATGAGGGAAAAGTTCCTAAAATATTGGGAACAAGTTCCAAAAGTTACAATTATTGCAAATGTCCTTCATCCGAGCTACAAGTTGTATTATGCGGTAAAAATGTTATTTAAATTCAAGACACATTTAGATTTGCCGAGGGGAACCGAGGAGCCCGAGGTACGAGCTTTGATTGAGGACATGTTTTCTCACTACAACAATCGAAGGAATACCGCACAATCTATAGCCTCTTCATCTACGTACACTAGGTATATTTTTTAATTGCAAATTTTAATTACTTGTATTTAAACTACAACTTAAACTAATCTTTTACTAAATATATCTATTGTACTTACTAAATATATTTTTTTAATTTCTCAATAGGAGTAATAGCCGAAGTGCATTACTACTCGAATTAGATGACAATGACAACAATGCTCCCCCAATTAACACAAACGAATTACAAAGCTATTTAGCATTACCATTGATGCCGGACGAAACCGATGTTCTAGATTATTGGAGGAAGAATGCAAATCTTTTTCCGACTCTATCTTTGATGGCACGTGACATTTTCGCCATTCCTATGTCAACCGTGCCATCGGAAGCTTGTTTTAGTTCGGCAAATCGGATTCTCACGGATAAAAGGTATAATTTCTTTACTTCTTATTTATTTTCATAATTATTCATTTTTCACTTATTTCTTTTTCTTTTGAATAAAAGGAGCCGGTTGGGGGCAAAAGTTTTTGAGCGACTCGTATGTCTAAAGGATTGGATTGATGCGGATGATCATCTACAAGGCTTTGGCCTTCTATATCAAGAAGAGAATATGGACGGTGTTGATAATCAAGAGAGTACCGATACCACGGAAAATAATACGGACGATGAATTTGACCCCCATGGAGATGACGAGCTTTGGTATATGAGACGATTCAACGATCTACAAATATAAATTTGGTTTGAATATTTCATTATTCAATTTTTTCCTAATCATTAAATATTTTTTACTTCATCTAAATCTTTACTAACAAAAAAAAAAGTTAGAACTCCGCCTATGTTATTTTTTTAACATGAAAAAATAATAACATAGCCGGTCTCAAGTCCGGAATAAAGGAGGAGAGTAACTTATTTTTTGAAGTAATTTGCTTAAGAAGTTACATTATTGAAAAAATAGTTCATATTTTTTTTTCCGATTTTGCATCCTTTTTCATACAAAGTGTGCTAATAAAAAATATGTTTCTAATTAAAAAAATTCACATTTTTAAACTCATAATTTTTAAAAGAAATATACTCTTCACTTCTTCATTCACAAATCACAATTCACATCTTTTATTAGTTTACATGCTTTCAAATAATTTCATATTTTATTCCTATTTTTATGCCTTTTTAAAATTTTATGATATCTTTAAATTTTCTTCATATTAAAAATTAAATTATTTTTTTCCAGATTTAATATTTATTTTTTCGAATTTTAATCTAATTTTTAATTCCTTTCTTGTGATTTTTTATGTTTCTCAAGAGTTTTTAATTAATTAATCCGATTTTCAAGTTTTTAAACCATTTTTTATATCTTTAAATTTTTTTCTTAATAAAATTAATATATATATATATTTTTTTCCATATTTAATACTTAATTTTCCCGATTTTCAATTAAATTTTTAACTCATTTTGGCATTTTTTTTAATTTTTAAATGTTTTTTACCTCATTTTCTCAATTTCCCAGATTTAAAAAAAATTCTGTTTTTTTAAATAATTTTTTTATTTTTTAAACAAAAATTGGTTCAAAAACCCGCGTCCGAGGGTCCCGTCCGCCGACCCGTGGGACCCGTCCCGACCCGTCCCGGGTCAAGGGCGGGCTTTCGGAAATTTTTCCGAACGCGCCCGTCGGAACCCGCCCGTGAAAACCCGTTGACCCCCGCCGTCCGTGAGTTGACCGGACCCGTGGGACCCGTAACTGTTCATCCCGGGTCCCGGCCCGGCCCGTCTAGCACAACACTAGTTCCACAAGCACGCCATTTGCACAGCTTTCGGGAATTTCACTTTCTCCTGGTGAGGTTTGAATTTTTACTTGGTTGACATTCAACTTGCTGTAAAGTTAGTGTGACAAATAATTAGTTTTTTTTTTAGATATGCAGGAGGTTTGAGGCTTACATTGCTGATAGTGAAAGCAGTTCAATTAGAGCTGTTAATCTGAAAACTGGAGGGTCCAGATTGATATATAGCTGGTGGCGATCCATCATTCCCAGAGAACTTAATTATTCATGGTACTGGTTGGAGTTACTTTGTTCAACAGCAACAACACCAAAGTCTTAATTTTGTTCCAAACAAATTGGAATAGGCTAGAAATGAAGTCTATATAGAATTTCATTTCCATAAGATTGGCACATTGTTTTCGTCCAGAGAAAAAATATTTTCAGAACGAAGAAATTATCAACCCTGTAGTGAGCAAAATTTGAGCGAAATTTCTGGGCCGACAGCTAGCAACCCTCCTTATTTTAAGCTTAACCTATATATATATATATATATATATATATATATATATACACATATATATCTATATACTTGATGTGGTTCCAACCAACTTCTTTAAGATATTCACAATTATTCGATATAGTAATCTGATGGCACAAGCTATGTTCTCACGAATGTTATAATTTAACTCTATATCAACTTCCAGAGGATGAATTGGGTTAATGGACTTGTTGCCAAATTTCTGTGACATTGATTGATTCCATTACTTCTGGTGGCACATGTCTAAACTGAAAATTGAGTTAACAAGAAAAAAAGGTCAGTCTCCCGCTTGTGCGATGTCCAGGAAAGGTCGGACCACTTTATGATATTTGTAAGCAATTTTTTCCTGCATTTCTGCAAGATGCTGTTTTCACGACTCGAACCCGTGACCTCCTAGTTACAAGACGACAACTTTACCGCTGTGCCAAGACTCCCCTTAAAAAAATGAGTTTACAAACAGACGGATAAAAATTTGTGCATTCTTAGTTCATTTAGAGGTTATATGAAGCAAGTTGGTTGAGTTTACACAAAAAGTTTAGGGACAAATATACATTCTTTTACTAACTTAGACTTGTCAGTGTTATAGTAAACCAAAACATGTTTGCAGTTGCAGATGTGCATTTTGCTGTTAACCAAAATAATATTTTCTTTCATTTCATTTTTTTTTTTTTGAAGTTTGGAGATCATTATGGAATAAGATCAGTTGCACTACTGCAACCAGGGGCGGATCCACCATACAACAAGGGTAGGCACGTGTCTACTCCTGGATTCTAAAATTCATCAAAGTGCATTAATATCTAGTATTTGTGTCTACTCCTGAATTGAAATTGTGCCTACTTCTGTTCTGACCCGAATATTTTCTTGCCCAAACTCTCTTTGCGGATCCTATCTTCATTGCAAATTCGCGAATCACGATTCGCTGATTCACTCGCCCTACCTCTATTTGTTTGTGCTTATCACTCTAATGCAAACGTCAGCCGGTTGAACCCCAAGTTCCTAACCTTAAGTCGCTCAAACCTCTGTTGTTGGCTTTCTGATCGTGTCCTTGATCCTCATCGAACCTCCGCCCTCCGCCACTAGCGCCAGGCGTAATTTGCTAAGGCTCTGACCCTCAATCTCTCAGACTCTCACTCATTTAATGAGTTGTCCTTTGAATTTTGCTCTGCTCACAAAGTTGAAATCGAATGCAGTATGTATCTCTTAAGTTATCTAATTATTTTTATTTCTCTGTTGTTGGATTTCGTTGGGAAAAGTTGAGGTCATGGGACTGCCTCATGGCATATCTGAGGCCAAAGTGTTGTGTCCTATATGAAGTGCCGTTTTGGGAGGGATTTTGCTTGTATTGTGACGTCTCCCTGTTAAAATTCACAGTTAAGTTTTGATTTTGGGGAATTAAGTGGTACTACTTGAATTTCAGAGAGGAACAATTGCAATGTTTTTATCAAACAACTAGAAAGTTCTACAAACTTGAAACATAAAAAATAATGAAACATGCCTGGTCAAACATGATAAGAGAATTTTATATAATTTTATCGTATTTTATTGATTTCATTGAGATTTTCTTTATAACATTATCAGGTAAATATCTTAAACTACTATCCATACGAAGACTTAATTAGTCATAACATCAAATGCAAAAAAGATAAAATGTATTTGTTCTTTATGTACTAGGACTAAAGATTGTCATCTTTTTTTGGAAAATACTTGTTATGAGTCTTGACATTGCTTCGAGTCATTCTCTTAATGTATTGTCTAATTTAAAACTCTTAGTTTATGTACGATCATCGATTTGATTTGATTTTTTAGGTGTTACTATATTTTATCTATATTTGTTTTTTTAATATATAAAACATACTCATTTATATGGTATTTAAAATTTTGAATGAAATTTATACTTTTGTATATAGTTTATGCTTACTCCTGACACAAATTCTGTATCCGCCACTGATTGCAACATTCATTAGGCGTCCTATGGGTTCAGATAATCAGATTTATATAGCTGATTCATACAATCACGAGGTAGCTTTTTGTCATTTAATTTACCAAGTTCGCGTAAATTGTCTTTTATCTATTTTAATATTGTACTGAAATGTAATTTCAATCTGACAGATAAAATTGCTACACGCAGTTACAAAAAGAGTCAGGGCTTTAGCTGGCACTGGGGTTGCAGGGTTCAAGGACGGTATCGTCTTATCAGCTCAGGTGAGCTCAGTAAAACTTTTTTGCTCATTATTTGGCAAGCTCTGATATTCATTGTAAAACAATTCGATTTCTGAATCCTTTTTTTTTTTTGAAACAAGTAGGGAAACCTTCCCCACCTCTCCATTTCATTCCATGAAACGAAGAGAAGTTACAACTAAACTTCTGTCCCAACAAACAAACCATCCCCTCCATATATCTGATACTACTCTGTTTCTGCGTCGGTACCAATATCTTAGCTTTCAGACCCAGTCGGGCTTGTTGAAGCTGAGAACTATATGTACTTGCACTCTGTTATTGGTTTTTCTTTTGGCAAACAAACACCTTATTTTCATCATATGCAAATAACACCTGTTTTTTTCATAAATGTTCAGATAACTAAACATTATTTTTATTATCTGCATTGATAAATCGACAGGTTAAAATGAAGTGACTAAATCACCTTGAATTCCATTTTAGATGAAATCAATTTTTCTATAATCTGCCTTTGAGGCAATGTCCAAGTCCAGTTGAGTCAATTGGATTTAGTGCGCTGCAATAATATTAATCAGTATGAATTTATGGTATTGAAATTAGATGCTTCATTTGGTGAATATTGGAAATTTAGGTATTACTTGCAAATTTGAGAGTCAATTCACGTTATTTGCATGCATGCGTTACATGATTTGTTGTTTTTACTTGCAAAAGCAAAGGAAAACGTTATACTCAGAGTGTACTTTTTGTATGGATAATATGCAACCTTATTTAAGAATCAGGGCATGAAACGCAAACTGGTGAGTATTTTTTTTATTATTATTATCTAATCATGGCTGAATATCTTACAGGTAGACTCCTAATAGCGGATACGAACAACAGTACTGTCATCAGGTACATTGACCTGAATGATAAAGATATCCAATTGTGTACACTAGAACTGAAAGTTGTAGAACCTCCTCCGGCAAAACGAAAGTCATTGAAACGCCTCAGTCGGCGTTTACCAGCTGATGTGCAAATTATTAAGGTTGATGCTGGTATGGCCAAGGGAGGGTACTTGTCGCTCCAATTTTCAGTACCTGATGGTTACCATTTCTCTAAGGTCAGTGCTGTCATCTGTTTATATAATTGGCACAGGATTTTGTGAAACACCAACACTATTTTTTTATGAGGTACAGATAATTTACAAAACCGACCATGTGGTTAACCCAGATGGACATGAAACAAGTAATATTTGACACTATTTTATTGCCATCTGCCACATGCTGAGGAGAATGTACAGTATACACAGATGAACACTTTTTATTGCCATCAGGCGCATGCTAAGGAGGATGTACAGTCTATACAATGCACATATGAACATTAAGAAGTGGATCTGCATGCTTAACTAGAATTCACTGGTGCAATATATTTTATTATTAAGTAGGCTATTTATACCCTATGTGAACGAGATAATAAACTTATAAATATTTTAAAATACATATAATTTTGTGATTAATCCTCAATAAGCAGGAAGCACTTAGCAAGTTTGAGGTGGACACAGAACCTGCAAATACTATTGACTTGGAGGCTTGGAGCCCCCCAGTGGAAACCGAAACGCAGATGCATGGGTCAGCATCTTTATTTCAAGAGAGTCTCTCCTTCTCCAGCAACTGGCAGAATAAACTGCAAGGTACTCTTTGAAAACTATTTATGAGTGTTGCTTCTAAGTAGGTGTTGTTCATTTGTTATAAGCGTAACTAGCTTCACTAAAGTTCATAAAACTTACAGTACAACCAGTTAGTTGTTTGTACTGGCACCTGACGTCAGGCTGGTGCCTTATGGTAACTCCAAATTTCCAAAACAGTATTATAGAGGTAAAACAATTTATTTAGTACCGAAAAAAAAATCTGCTACAAAGTATTTTATAAAGTTATCAAATATTAAACACCCCTGCACTATATCCAAGGGTTAGACCATTATAGGCCTGAATTAAAGCATTATTAGAGCTACAGGGACAAATTAATCCTTGATTGGTTCCTAGGTAAATTAATCATTTTATCTACCAGTCCTTGATTATATCGGAAAAGTTTCATAGAGGGTCAAGCAGCAAAAAATTTCAACAGATAGGGCCAAAGACACCCTAATAATTGCACAGAGGGCCAAGGGCGCGATTAATAGTCGCGCCCCTAAAGAATTTTCGATTTTTTTCCTGAAATCAAGGCATTCTGCATGTACTTTTGCAGTTGTGGGTCCGGGCACTTAGGGGCGCGACTATTAATCACGCCCCTAAGTGATTCTAATTTTTTTTGAAGTACTAATATATAATTTTTTATTATTTGTTAATATATCAATAAAAGTAGTATATTCATATAATATTTATTATTAAAGCAAATTAATGATAATTTCAATATACAATAAATTTTTAATATATGTATAGTTGTAATATAATACTATTAATTTGTCTTGTTAATTTTTTTGGGTTAAGTTATAATTATTTATACCCTTTAATATAATAATTAGTTAGTACTAATATATTACTTTTGGGTATTTGTTAATATATGTATATTAATATATATATATATATATATATATACTACAATTATTATTAAGCAAATTAATAATAATTTAAACATAAAATAAATTTGTAATTTTAATATTTGTAATATAATACTATAAATATTAATATTATTATATACTTATTATTATTATTATTTAAAAAGATTAGAAAGATTACAACCTAATAAGAAGATGCATTTTTCACCATTTTTTCTAAATTAACATAGGGGCGCAATTATTTAGTTGCGCCCCTAAGAAGATGCCTTTTTTGCAGATAAGTCTGAATTTTGCACGATTTTTTTCAGATGAGGGGTCCACATGTCCCCTAAATGAACAAAATATATACAGCAGCACCTTTCTTTTCTTCTCTCTCCAACCATTATTTCAATCTTATCTCTTCTTCCCCCAACAGCCCCCTTCCTCTCCACAAATCCTAAATCAAATTTTCACACTTCTCCTCCCAAAATCTTACATATGAAATGTTTATTATTAGTTTCTACACTGGAGGATCCATCCAGAACGGTCCTCATGGTGTGCATTACTCGAAAAAAGCTACCGGTAGTTTTACAGTGAATGACGACATAACACTCGGTGAACTGGAGACGGAGCTGTACCGATGGATGGGGATTTCAAGTTCAAGACATGCTTTAGAGATATCAGGGAGGTTCAATGCCGGATTACAGCTAACTCCTCCGGTAATGTTCTATACTGAGTTACAACTGTCGAGTAATGATACTTGGAGACTGATGGTGAACCATTCGGTTCATCCTGGTACTGTTGCAATGATTGAGTTGTACGTTGAGCCAAAAGTTCTTCGATATACCACAAATCAAGGTTTTTCGAGTGGCAGTTGAGGTCATGAGACCCTAAACCATGGTTGTGCAAGCGGTAGTCGAGCTACGGAAACCCTAAACCAGGGTTGTGCAAGTGGTAGTCGTGCTTACGAAACCCCAAATGAGTATGTTGAACCAATAGCTTGTAGAATGCCAGATGCATATCTTCGTACCAATTGTTATGAACCGAATGCAACCTCAAATCGAAATCAATCGATTCCAGAGGATTATGAGGATTTCGAATTTAATGTTGGGTTGGATGAAATTAACCCGACAGAACGGGTTGAGATATTAGTGAACCAAGATGCAAGCCCAATTGGAAATACGTGTGGTAATGATGCTTTCATGAATATGGATTTTACACCTTTCGAAGACCCTAATTACAATTTTGAAGAAGAGACTTCTCTGACCATGACAACATGGCCATTACGGGACCGAACCGATTCTCATCCAATAGCTTCGTGGAATAATATTAATGCAATCATCGATATAATTGGTGATGGCAATTACTTTGACGACGAAGGGTATGTCACAGAAGATGGTTTGGCAGTGGGACAATATTTTCGGTCAAAGGATCATCTAAAATGGGTTGTGCGTGATTTTCACATCAAATCGAACCGCACGTTTAAGAAGAGAAAGTCCAATAAAAGCGTGTATACAATCGAGTGCACCGACCAAAATTGCAATTGGAGGTTGTATGCATCAAGAAGGCTAAGTGATGATGCTTTTATTATTAATACAAGGCAAGGTCCGCATGAATGTGTTATGTCGGGAGATAGGTTGGAGCATCCGCACTTAACGTCTCCATTCATGGCTTCCATAATCAGAGAAAGTGTTAAGGGAAATGTAAGGTTTACTATAAAAGACATCAAGATTACCATTGAACAGAGATATAATTTCAAGGCTCCTTATCTCAAGTGTTGGCGTGCAAAAGAGATCGCAATCGCGCAATTGTTCGGAGGTTGGAGGCAAGCTTATGATTTAATCGTGCCCTTACTTAATGCCATACAAAGAACAAACCCAGGTACAGTGATTGATTGGTTTACCGCCCCCACAAATGATCCAAATGAAAGATTATTTCAAGTAGTGTGTTGGGCATATGGTCCGGCAATACAGGCCTTCAGCCACTTCAAACCTGTTATAGGAATTGACGGTACACATTTGTCTGGGCGGTATAAGGGGAAGATGTTAGTTGCATGTGGCTTCGACGTAGAAGATCAGTTGGTGCCCCTTGCATTCGCGTTGGTTGATACCGAGAACAACAAATCTTGGGAGGATTTCATGAAATTTGTTCATAGGGAAGTGGTTGGATCACGAGTTGTGACAGTACTCTCTGATCGTCACAAGAGTATCTTGCGAGTTTTTAGTGAGCCAGACCTGAGTTGGAGCACCCAAAATGAACATGCCTTTCATCGATATTGTTCAAGGTACATATGTCAAAATTTCACTAAAGAATTTACCAATAAAAAATTAACACAGATCTTGAGGCAAGCAATGAAACAAAATCAAAAGAGGAAGTTTCTAATGAGGCTCAGTCGTATTCGCGAAAAATGCCCCGACGCTGCAACATGGCTTGAGGATATTGGTAGGGATCCGAACGATGTTGAAAGGAACAATGCACCGCATTTTGACTTATGAGCTCTTTCATTCGATGAAGGAGGCCGTAGAATGGGGATGATGACAACAAATGGACCAGAATCCCTTAATAATGTTTTCAAAGAAGCACGTGAGTTACCGGTTACTTCTCTTGTTGAAATCACATTCTACAAGTCGGTCAAATACTTTGCTGAAAGACGGGCGAAAGCAGAAAAAGCAATTGAACAAGGTTTCCTCTTCTCTCCCAAAATCCAAGCGTTACTAGAGGAGCGAAGATTAAGGGGAAATACACATACGGTGCGAGCGTACCGGAACGAGCGAAAATATGAGGTTCAAACAGGTCAAAGATTCGTTGGGAACAAGATCAAAGGGAATAGAATACATACAGTGCGGTTAGAAGTGCCCGGGGGTACATGCACTTGTCAAAAACCGCAACTAACAGGTATCCCTTGTTCTCATATCGTAGCATGTTGTGCTCAAGGGGGCATAAGTAGCAATGTGTGCGTATCTCCTGTTTATCGCGTTCAAGAGTTGATGGCAACATGGACGCCAGAATTTGAGCCATTCGGCAATTCTGACACATGGCCTGAAATTCCACGACCAAAGCTAGTGCCGGACCCGACAAGGTATGCTGTTAAGAAGGGGAGACGTCAACATATAATGATTAGAAATGAAATGGATGTAGAGAATACACATCGACAAGCATACACTTGTGGGCGATGCAAACAAACGGGACACAGCAGGCGCACCTGAACTGCACCCCCAAACGACGAAGGTAATACTAGTATTATTTATTTCACAAAACAACATTGGTTTCAATTTTGTAATGCTTGAGATTTCGTTATCGCAGGTAATTAGCAAGGAGAAGATGAAGCTTGTTCTTTTATTTAGTTTAAGATTATGTAATTTTGTTTCATGCCTTATTAATTAGTTTGTACGTGTATCTCAAACATTTGGATATGTATGTTTATTTAGGAGACTTGGATATGTATGTTTATCTTGGATATTATTGCAAAATATTTTGTGTTTAAGGATTTTATGAACTTTAATTTATGTTATTATATCTTAATGTGGTTTGAGAATATACTTTAATTTTGTTATATCTTCAATATATCATCAATTTATTATTTCTTGTAACATATTGTGTATAAATAACATATGTAATATTTAATAGTATTATATTATAACTATACATATATTAATTTGCTTAATAATAAATAATGTATGAATAATAACTTAGCCAAAAAAAATATTAGCAAAACATAGGGGCGTGACTATTAATTTGCTTAATAATAATTATATTGTATATATATATATTAATATACATATATTAACAAGAGAAGGGATCAAATGCCTACTTTTCTTGTGCCTCATCATGTCCATTAACTTAAAAAATTAATTAATTAATTTTTTAAGACTTTAAATATCAAAACTAATTAATTGAATATTTTATATATGTCATAATACATGTGTATAAAAAATATTATAACATTTTAGTTTAATTTCATTGGTCATCTAGAGTTAACAAAATCAACGGTTCAAATCCAATAATTTTGAACCGTTGATTTTGTTAGCTTTAGATGACCAATGAAATTAAACTAAAATGTTATAATATTTTTTATACACATGTATTATGACATATATAAAATATTCAATTAATTAGTTTTGATATTTAAAGTCTTAAAAAATTAATTAATTAATTTTTTAAGTTAATGGGCATGATGAGGCACAAAAAAAGTAGGCATTGGAACCCTCCTCTATTAACAAATACCCAAAAATAATATATTAGTACTAACTAATTATTATATTAAAGGGTATAAATAATTATAACTTAACCCAAAATAATTAACAAGACAAATTAATAGTATTATATTACAACTATACATAATATTTATAGTATTATATTACAAATATTAAAATTACATATTTATTTTATGTTTAAATTATTATTAATTTGCTTAATAATAATTGTAGTATATATATATATATATATATATATATTAATATACATATATTAACAAATACCCAAAAGTAATATATTAGTACTAACTAATTATTATATTAAAGGGTATAAATAATTATAACTTAACCCAAAATAATTAACAAGACAAATTAATAGTATTATATTACAACTATACATAATATTTATAGTATTATATTACAAATATTAAAATTACAAATTTATTTTATGTTTAAATTATTATTAATTTGCTTAATAATAATTGTAGTATATATATATATATATTAATATACATATATTAACAAATACCCAAAAGTAATATATTAGTACTAATTAATTATTATATTAAAGGGTATAAATAATTATAACTTAAACCAAAAAAATTAACAAGACAAATTAATAGTATTATATTACAACTATACATATATTAAAAATTTATTGTATATTGAAATTATCATTAATTTGCTTTAATAATAAATATTATATGAATATACTACTTTTATTGATATATTAACAAATAATAAAAAATTATATTAGTACTTAAAAAAAAATTTCAGAATCACTTAGGGGCGTGATTAATAGTCGCGCCCCTAAGTGTCCGGGCCCACAACTGCAAAAGCACATGCAGAATGCCTTGATTTCAGGAAAAAAATCGAAAATTCCTTAGGGGCGCGACTATTAATCGCGCCCTTGGCCCTCTGTGTAATTATTAGGGTACCTCTGGTCCTATCTGTTGAAATTTTTTAATGCTTGACCCTCTATGAAAATTTTCCATTATATCATATCGTTAGTTCATTTAATTATTTTATTCATAGGTGTACTATTGCAAGGAGGATGAGGTTTGTCTGTACCAACCCATAGCTTTTGACGTGTCATTTCAACAAGAGGAATCAGAGTCTAACAATTCAGGAAATATTAAACTCAATTATGTGGTAATACCAAAAGTCACTTTCAATACCTCACGACTAATATTCTCCAAATGAGACCATTAGAAGAACATCAAACAAGGATGGTATTCTTTTGAATTTGATACTTGTAATTATATATAGTGCATGCGCTACAAACAAATGTATATATATTCTGGCAAACCTCCTTGCAATGGAAGAAAGCGGGAAAGAAAATAAAGTATGGGTGGTGTAAAATTGTTCTACTTTCATTACTTTCGACTTGTATTTTCTAAAGTATGCTCCGGAAGCAGCGCTCAGCTACTAACTAGGACGCCCAATAAATTTTTCTAACCTCTTTGTTCCCCTCCTCTCTAGAGTCCCTGTACATTTTTCTTTCTTCTTTTTTTATCTTTTCTTTTGACCAACATTGTACAAACAATAAGTTAATTAATCCAAAGTAGGCTAAGCCTACATTAAAAAAAAAGTTTCATCTCTAATCTGTCACAAATTGTTTGGAACAGGGGAAGAGCTAAGCGCAGTCATGGACAGGCACTGGCTAATTAAAAAAGTTTTAAAGATAGACTTCTCTTAGTATATTCTTCTGAAACCAAAATTGTTGTTGTTGTTGAGCTCTATTTTTTCTCAAACATAAAAACATGGGATATGCTATGCACTCCAAAGAACAAAACAACAACGGAACAACCTCCTAGCTCTTATCATGTTTGATGGCAGACTGCAAGCCAATAAATTAAACACATTAATTTATACTGGCAAACCTCGATGCCTAATCGTATTATTGAAATCGGTGTAACTCTGGTTAATCCAGGCTGATTGATTGATTGATTGATTGATTGATTGGTGCATGGTGCAATTAAATCATTAGGATTCCAAAAAGATTGCTTACAAATGCAAACAGTCCCTATAAACTCTAGCTAGCTAGCTAGCCATGGCCATTATTGGACTCATCTAATCGTTTGGAGTTATTTCACTTTTGCAAAGCCGTCTGTTATAATGATTAATCCATAATTCTTTTGCAAGGGCCCTTTCTTTCTAGAAACCTAAGAGTAGACATCAAGTTAACAACCTAAAATAATAACAAATATATTTGTGCCACTTCAATTCTGGTGCACTCATATTTGTAGCATGCATGCATTAATTTCACTGTTTCTCGGCCCCTAGGGGTAATTGTACCTTGAATTTACTGCAATTAAGATAAGCTAGCCTAATTAAGGCACGTGTGTATATATATTCTCTTTTAAGCTATGTAAGGAATAATTCCATGTCTTAAGAGTTTAATTTGACGATAGAAAGAATGTTAGTGGATACTTCAGATTTGCTTCCTCTCTTTTTGTTCTTCAACCGGACAAATCCTTTCTATAATGTAGGAACGACGAACAAGCGTCTTCTTTTATATTGGGTTTTTTCAAAGAGCTAGATCGATGTAAATTACAGAGGAACCAATTGAAATCTGTGTGTGGACCAAGAAGCTAGATCAATTATCATTTTTCATTACGAAGTTTAATTACAATATATTCCTTTTTTTTTAAATCATGGTAGAAAGGAAAACTATTCTCATACCGGTTCATAATTGTTATAATACCCGTAATATTGAAGAGAATCTTAACTACTGCACAAAACAGACAGCATGATCACAGTGGGTCCAGCTGTGTATAGAACACTGAGAAGAGTTGAAACTGTTGATTGTATGATCCATATATCCATGCACTGCTAGCTTCTTCACAAAGTACATCAAATAGATCGATCGGTTAGAGATATTTCTTTAATTTTATTTTCCCTTGATGGATTGGATGTTCCATGTTCGCACTCCAATATTCCATTTCACCCCAGCAATCACATAGTGAAATGGATATACCACTTGTACATTTCATTGCATGATCCGCAGAGAAAATTCCATAATAGTCTCAACCATCTGTCGTTTGCTAGATTACAAAGAAAAACAGTGCAAAGAAAAAAAACAAAAGAAATCACCTGAAAGTTGAAACAAGCACAAATTGTGCTCCAACTTTTGGAGACGAAGGTAGTGCTGGTTTAGTGGCTACGGCGTTGGCAAGGACAAATCTCAATCTCTTTGCATTTTCATGAGAACGAACCATAATTCATGACATAGCAAATTTGAAATACTTTTAAAGAAAAAAATGAGAATCATGTCGACAAATTTTATTAATTTTATCACTGATATTTGATCGTGAAAGTACAATCAAGTTATATAGAAAAACGACCAGAAGTGAATGTGAACCAGTTGTGGAATCAGGCGTCTCGTGGAGTAGGTCTTGAGTTGTCGAATCATGTTATATTGTGTATCCTTTATTTTTTGCTCTTGCTTTCACTTTCTCTATACTTCTCGTGAAATCTTGTGAATCAATTGAATTGCATCAAAACTTGTAAAATTGATAGATGATTAGATCTTAAATATCCTGTATACACGCTTCCGCATAATTATTATGTAGACCATATATTCTAATAGTTATATGTTTATTTCTGCTTGTCGTTAATAGCAGCCAGAGTTTCTAACCGAGTATAAATATGTGAAGTTTTCAATAATAAAGTTATATAATGAAGTTAACGTGAAAAAGAGCATCAAATACAACGTTGGCTAGTACATAACATAATTGTAGTGAATTATATCATAAGTTTAATGAATTATCTTTGATTGGTGAATTATATCATAAGTTTAGTGAATTAGCTCGATCGTTCAAACCTTTTAGATATCGGAATCAACTTCAAGTTTTTGCATATTTCTAGACTCAAATCTCTTATCCTGGAGTGCAAAGAAATAACAAACCATTTCTCGGTCCAGTTCCGAAACAAAGTATCCAAGTCTTGTTGTCACTTGTGCCGAACTCCTTTAGTTACAATATCTCTTGACCGAATTACATGTTGATCTTAGCAACCCCCCTATACTCTGGTGTGACAATATTGACGCAACTTTTCTGGCATCCAATCCGATGTTTCAAGTTCGTACAAAGCACATTAAAATCGATTACCATTTTATTTGGAAAAGAATCAGTTCTAATCAACTCATGATTCGATTTGTGTGCTCAAGGGTGATGTTGGCTGATATATTTGAGCAAATTAGATCCAAAGATTTTGCCAACACCATCAATTTGAGGAAGAGTAATAAACACAAGAGATGATACACTGGACAATATACTGACAACACAATCGGCCATAGTATGAAAAATACAACATACTTCACCAAATTAATTACTGAACTACAACAGATTCCTTATAACAGAATAGAGCAATTAGACAGATACATCAGTTAGTTAGTTAGTTAGTTAGTTAATTAGTAAATCTGTGTTCATATCTGAATGCAGTGTCCGAACGTGCATCTAGATGTAGCGTTCATAATGTTTTTCTAACGCAGCATTCAGACTTGAAAATTTGCACCATACTTAATTATTTTGTCGTTTGTTTTTGCAGCATGAACGCATGCACTTAGTTTGAATGTTGAACGCATAAAAATGAGGTCATGGTTGTCTGAATTTTGAAATCAGGATTATGGATGTAATTATTATTTTTAGGGTAAAAAAAAAAGTTTCATTACACTTAGAGGGAGCGTTAGCCTATCACCTGCTCAAGTGGCAGAGTGAACGTCGTAATCAAAATCACATTAATTACTTAAGTGCTATCTATAATAGTTTAAATATGGGTGCGCGTCGGTCGACACGTCGACACTTCAATTTGGATCGTTTATTTCTTTTACCGTCTTGATCTGAGTCGTTTATTATTTGGTTGGATAATATGTGGCAACTTTTCTTGCGGTTTTCGTGTAGAAGTCTGAAATTTGCTAATTGTTTTTGTGTCGAACTCGCCACAAGGATCAAACATAGAATTATTTGACATATTGTTATATTTGTATTAATCGTCATATTTAATGCTTTATCAATTATACTCCTACTGAGCTTCTCTACCACCTCCTCCTCTCGATTGCCACCTCGGATCTAGTCTTGATCGTGGTCTCCTTCGACCGGGCTGCTCGGGTCCTCCTCGGCTGCCACGCGCACGAGCTAGTATAATTTTGCTCGGCTCATCCTAGTGATGCCCGTATGGTTGGGCAGCTTCTAGAAGGGGTGATGTGTTGCATGATGCTTAAAGAGTTCACAAATGGCAATGCCGAGCACCTACGGGTGGTTTCAGTCATGCTGCTCCAGACCAGGTTTTGACCCGTTATTCAATCATTGAGGGGAATTTATGGTAATGGTGGAAATTATGTAAATTTTGATCATGTCTGATAACTGTTCGATGAAAAGAAAGTGGACGAATCTGGAAATTGGACGTTTTTACAGTTTTGTAACTGAGATAAGACCGTTAAATTAAAAATACAAGTTTCTTTGGAAAAAAGACGAAATTGAAGTGATGATAAGATCACCGAGATTATATTAGCATTCGCTAGTGCTAATCAATTACTGATACCTTCGATAAGGGCTAAATGGTAATTACCGATACGGAAAGATCTTAGTTAGATATGAGTTTGATTTTCCATGCGGGTGCACCTGGCGCATGTATCCTAGAACCCGAATTCATATCAGCTGTTAGCGGATAAGAAGACCCTATTTTTCAATCGGACAATCAGACCCGAAAATAGGTCGTATCTATATTGTACCCCTACGCACAACCAGTTTTACTAGTGTAATTTTTCTCTCGCCGAGGGCCCGAGGGCCCGAGGGCCCGAGACGACGAATTGACTTTACGAGGATATACTGATCTAGTGATCTGTTACGGGCTAACGGCAATCGCCGGTTGAAACGGGAGGATAGCTTCGTCATTTCATAAATCCAGCGTAATATCCATCGTATATCCCGCAGTCAATTAATTAAATCACGGGATTAAGGCTGCGACGTGTCGTTTCGTTATGTTACATTTGATTGTACCTGGTCTATAGCATATTGGCTCCATGAACACTGGCCACTGGGGCCAGGGCGCCAGGCCAACAAAAATCATAGGAAATAAAACCAGTGTATTTCCTGTCTACAGACTACAGACTACCTCCCCTTTATATTTGCTTCTTTCTATCCCTCTCCTTCCCATCTCTATTCTATTTTCTCTCCTCTCCCTATCGAAAATTTCCTCTTTCCAGTAACCAATATTGAATTCGATCAACAGAAAACTCCCTTTCATCTTCCGATCTAATCTGCGATCACACCAACTTCTATTCAATTCATCAGGTGTTACAACTCCATGGAGGCCGAATCATCTACTTCCAATCAACAAAGAAAACGAAAGAGAAGTGCTAACGAGCCTGAGAATCCACCGCAATCCACGTGGCGCACCGACAAGGAGCATCGCCTCTACTCCTCCAAGCTTTTGGAAGCTCTCCGGCGAGTTCGATCCAGATCGACTTTGCCTAGAACCGAACTGCCACGGAGTCGGGCAGTTCGAGAGGCAGCAGACCGGGCTCTCGCCATCTCAGCTCGAGGGCGTACTCGCTGGAGCCGTGCGATCCTCTCCAGTCGTTCAATCAAGCTTAAGTCGAACCGGATTCGGATTCCTGTTCCCTCCCGACCAAACCGGGCTGAACTGGACAGGGGCCAGCATGCAAGCTCTGATAGCGAGAAAAAGAAATCTGTGGTTTTGCAAAGAAAGGCGAAGGTTTTGGGACGGCTAGTACCGGGTTGCAAGAAGCTTGCTTTCCCAACTCTCTTAGAAGAGGCATCTGATTACATAAACGCGCTTGAGATGCAAGTCAAGGCCATGAGTGCATTGACGGAGATATTGTCCATGATTGGGGGAGGTACAGAAGGTGTACCGGCACCAGTACAGGGTGGTGGTGCTAGCACTAGTAACAGTATTGACAGTACGCCTCCGCCGGCCTAAGGATTGAGCTGGTTTATTTAATGTGGTTTTGTTCTAGGAGAAATTCATGTAATTTGTTGTAAATTTCGGTTTTCAATCTTATTTAGATCGTCTTTTTCCTCTCTTGGAGTTGAAGAGAGTTGGTGTATTGGTATCTCTGATTTTGTTTATTTTTTTCCCATGTGCACCTGCCGAGTAGTAAGGCCGCTTTTTTTTTGGTATTGCGCGCTGTATGAAATTTTGTGTTTGAAATTGTGGCAGAGCCACTGTACTTCCATTGATTTACCAGAAAGAAGGGAAGCCCAGCGACCAGCGTGTGATATTCATATTGTTAGATTCTTGCATTTGAGTTGAACAAATTTCATATCAGAATGGTTTTCTCAAGGGATCTTCGTAATTTTAATTGTGCTTCTTCATTTAATGCCCTCGGTATTGCGGTCTTATGTTACAGTCTGAAAAATTGCTCATATTTAATCTTAAATAAGAAAATTGCAGGGTGTCAGATGCAAAAGAGAGCGTATAATTGTACAACAAAATAAAGCAATACCTACTGCCACCTGCTTTAATAAAAAGTCGTAATGCGAAACGGGAAGGCGAATAAATGGGTCACATGGCCTCCTCTCTGATAACCCGGTATTATATCGTTGGCCACCTCATCATTCACTTAGATTCTTTACCAGACTGTGCCTTTCCAACATCTCACAAGTAAGCCATGTGCTGTGGTTGGGTGAAGAAACATCCAACTGGATCATGACACGTCAACAACGTAAAAGGTATCGTGAGTTTGTTACGTACATGTTATTCTGGGTGGCATTCTGGTAGTGGTACGCCTTCAAAGTTCAAATCGTTGTTGTTGTACCGTAAAAATACAACGGTTAATTAGCTATAAATTCCGTAATCCCGTAATCGGATAATCCCTATTTGAGTCATAAATGGAGATGTCAACTGAACTGAAAATACTTTTGCATTCCCGAGGGATTAGCAGGGGAGGGAGATTCAGCAAATCAGCCATTCAGGCGGTTTAATTAGAAGCGTCGCTTTCTCTGAAGTGGCGTAATAATTTGTTCATTATATCACTAGACGACAAGGACATCCGCTGCTGCTACTCCTGCTAGTAAAACGGGATCGAGGGAATCGGGAATTGGAATCGTATCACAGCGTGGTTTTAATCAGTAACAATCCTGGATGGCTGGATGGCTGGATGGCTGGATGGCTGGATGGCTGGATCTGGATCTGGATCTGGATCAATGATTCATCTAATCTGCGTTCTTATTCAATACCTAGGGCAATGTGATTCTCTAATCAACGGCTTAGATTTGATCGAGAGATGTTGAACGGAGGGAACATGCACGGGTAGAAGGCGCGCGAACCGAGAAGTGTGGCGGGGATTGGGGAGGAACGAGGGAAGGGTCGGCCGCTGAGCTGAGCTGAGCTGGCTCATTATGAAATTGTCTAAATGCACATGGAGATCAACAATGAACTTGGCTGCACCAGGACCAGGAGCGTTTGGTCTGAGAGAGAGAATTGATCGTGATTGATTGGGGTCCGCATTCTAGTGAACGGAGATCTCTCATCTCTGCTCCATGTCCAAGCCAAAAATATATGATGAAATGTTGTAGTGCAGACATGAACGACAAAGCACCCAGCTGTTATGAGTTATGAGTTATGACACATTGACACCCCGTATTGTACTTGATCAACCCTCAATCGGTCGCAGACAAAGATATAAGATATTCATTTAGTGCGTTACGTCACAGTAATTCCCTGTTTGGTCTTAACCATTATGTGTGTTTTGGAATCTTACTATATGCCATTATTATGTGTCACTCAATAATTGCATACAGTAAATCACTCGTAATAATTTCAATTTAAAAGATCGAACCAAATACACACAAAAACCAAAGGAGGCCGAATGAATCTGCGCCACCGTGAGCTGGCCTCGCTCTCTCTTTCTTACTCTCCATCTCTGGGGCCACGTCGGCACCAGAATTATGGGATTCTCTGCGACTCGGTTGCCTTTGATTTATGTTTTTCGAGTACATGGGGGAATATTGTGGGCTGACTACAGACTACAGACTACAGACTACACAGTACAGACAGATTAATGTTTCAAGGTTAATGTTCTCTGTAGTCTCTAATTCAATTGATGTGTAAAGCATGCGTGTTCACTACCTAATTCTCTTACGAGCAATCACAATCATAATCATCTATTAAAGATTTTTTATGAGCTGATATTTCGATATCATAGATAGGACCTATTTTACAATTGTAAACAACTTTTTGGGTGTAAACGAATTAACGAAGGAATGTTTTGTAGGATTTAATTTAGCCCAAATCAAGAAATTTAGTCAAAGACGCTTCATTGAACATGGATTTGGTCCGTAAAGTTTGACCAAGATTTCGATCAAGTTTTGACTAAATTAGTCAGCATATCTCTCAAGTCAGCACACTCAGTTTTAATTTCACCAGGAAAATCAATACCTGCTTTGTTCTTTTTTCTTTGTTTTTTCGTTTCCTTTGTTTTTTCTTCTTGGTTTTCTTTTCTCTTTTATTTCCTCAAGCTCTCTTGCAGGTAGGACTGCTAATGAATGTATTTCAGTTCATGTTCAGTTCAATTCGCTGATGAGGAGTTGAAGTGCATTATCAAATCGAGTTTATAATTATCTACTAATATTCAGTCCATGTCCAGTTCATCTTTTAATCAAATAATGTTCATTATTTGTTCATAAGCTGATCATGGGAGTCTGATTATGAACAACGCAATGCACAGTCATCTTTAAATGAAAGTTATTTCATCACTGCATTAAATAACTTAAGTTTACTTGTGCGAATAAGTTAGTTGTCTTTCTGTAAAAATGAGAATTAGAACTTGGTTGAGCTCGCAATTAGTACATAATTTATCCATAGTGAGTTCAATTCAGTTTTAGTAATTGAACTTTGACTGAACTTGAAACAAAACCAAAAAATAGTCTATTCTATAAATGTTCAATAATTTGCAGTTCATTTTGTTCATAAACTGTCATATTTATTAGCGGCCGGCCCTACTCATTATATCTTATCCGACAATATTACAGATCTGAGTTACTTATATTACACAACTGTTTAAATTTTAATAAACAAAGGGAGACCTCCAGTTGAATCGGACTGGAAAAATATATGAACGAAATATTGCTTTCTCATCTCATAAGTCGTAACAAATTAACAACTTTGAGAGGAGCACGTAGCCACGTAGCCACGTAGGTGAGATTATCATGTGGAGCCTTCCTAATCCTGCCTAACTATGAAAAGCACATGTGTCTTGTCGTTTTGTGCGTGGCATGGATCGCCACTTCATCCTGTTTTTGTTTCATTCACGTTTGCTACTCGAATTATTTTTTGACCTTTTTATTTGACCATGCAAAATTACTGTAAAAAAATCACATCACTATTGGGAGCTATCCTATTTATTAGAAAAATAATTAAAAAGTATCCTGATTATATTTATCTGGAACATAATCAACAGAATAAATGCATATTGAATATTCTGATATCTGATATGATAATTCAATTTGAATCCATGTAATATAATAAATCCGTCTGTTAATCACATTTTGAAAGAAGATCCTCTAATTCATATTTTCCCCCTTACTATTTAATAAAAACAAATTTATTTTAATATGATAATCAAGTACTTCCATTTAAATAATTTCATATTCATTGTAATATAAGTTAGCTTATTAAATAAATGTAGATAATAATTATACTTGCATTTGTGTAACTTTAAGCATTTCTCTACATAATGCGAAATAAATGTTCAATTAAATAAGAAATTTACTCGTGTAAATCTATGATGCTTTAGAAGCACCAAGACTTTTCGTGCTCTTAACTAAAAATATTCTCAGTCACTTCTAAATTTTGATTTTTCACGCTCATTAATTTCTTTATATCAAAATCTTGTACAGGACAAAAAAAATATCTACTTTTAGAGTTTTTTAAGTGCATGTTTTGAATTTTTAAAGTTAACTTCAAAATAATAATAAATAATTAATGTTTATACATAAAATTAGAGCTTTTAAAAAATTCTAAACTAGTAATTATAAAAATCTAAGAATAGAAAATTTGTACGAGAATTTGATATAAAGAAATTAATGAGCATGATGAATCAAAATTTAAAGATGATTACGAATGTTTTTGAGTTAAGAGCACGAAAGACATTGATGTGCTTAGGAGCATCAAAGCTTTAATGAATTTATTTTCATACGAATATGAATTTGAGGCTACTGCTTTTCTTTAACATATAGGTGCTCCTGAAACCAAGGGCAGATCTATTAATGGCCAAGTTCAGTTAAGTGTATGGGCTTGATTTCCCGAAAACAGTGGTATGTTATACTAAATATTTTCAAGCTCAATTATAATAGCCCAAAATACAAGTAGAGTGCTTGAACTTGCCTTTGATGAGTGCAAGTGTCCATGGGCTTGATTATATGTCTGGATACGCCACTGCATGAATCCCAAACATTTATTGTTAAATGACTCTTAAAGAAATTCTCATCTTTGTGGTCACGAAGACTTGAATTCATGATCTCACCGAGGTCTTTCTAGTTAGTTACTACTAGACTACTAGATCATCTGCTGCGAGGTTAGTTGATAAAATAAGAGTTAAAATGTAAATTTCATTTTATTATTCGTGCATTTATAATTGATTATGTGATATGAGTTCAAAATCTCCATTCTGAATACGATTCTTTTCTTGAGAACAAATCTAACTGAATTCTTATGGAAAAAATACACTTGAAAAATTCTCGCTTACCTTTTCTCCTTTACTTAGAGGTCTCTATTTCTTTTTGGAATTACTTTTTCCCTTAATTTTCTTCAGTAGCTTTCCAACAGTAGCATTAATGCATTATTGTACAGCCATTTTTTAACTAATAAATTTGCATGTATTGTTTGTGGACAAAATATCTTATCAAGCAAGCATGTGACACAATGGCAATCACCAATCAAAGAGCTTTTCGACATGAGTTGACCAAGAGACTCTAATTATTGTCAGTGGCGAACTGCCAAGTGGCAACAATTAATCATAGAGACCAAAATGTTGTTGATACCACGACTGATTTGAAAACAACAACAATTTAAGAAATGCATGTCACACAACTCATATTTAAGTACTATTTTTTTAGTTTTCTTGAGTACAAGTTGCACAACAACTTGTTGCTCACTTTACTGATGAGATTTGAAAGCTCTAAATATGGTTCCAAAAAATATGAACATGTTATGTGAAATAAGAAAAATTGAATTTTTTTTTTCTGAAATCGTTGTGCAACTGATAACATTGTAAGAATAGATCAGCAGAGACAAAACAAATAAAATTGCAAAAATAGATTAAAACACATTGTACATACTTTATTTTTTTCTTATCTCTCCTCCCTCGTGTAAAATTTTTGTATTAATAAAAAGGTTTTTTTAGAAGAATTGAGATCTTTGTCCAAAGTCTAATTCAATTTTTTTATCTCAAATTTCTCAGAACTGAATTTCGAACATTCGACCTCCATTTAGAAGAGCATTGCTCTTGATCACTAGATCATGAGCGGATTTTTTATTAATAAAAAGTTAAAGTAGCAATTTTTGTCCAACTTAAAAAAATATCCTAGTACGATTTAGTTATAATATAAACGTTATGCAGTTGCTGAAAAATTTATAGTTACGTAAGAGTTTTTTTTTTGAGAAAAATAGAGGTCACGCCTATTTTATTCATTGAACTAAAAATTCAATTACAAGCATAGTCTAAAAATACAAATTTTTCACAAGATATGAAAATCTGTATATATTTGCATCCATGTGGCATCACATTAACAAACAAAGTAAGGAAAAAAGAAATAGAACTAGAAAATTAAAATAACCTAATCCAGAATTCAGAAAAAAGATCGAAAATTTGAACACAAAAGAGTAATATTAAGATTAAGTTCAAGCACAACACAACAAAATGCAAAAGAAAAGACAAATAAATCGACTAAAATTAAAAAGTTTGAAAAATCAAGTCCAAATATGTGTCTGAGTTTAGGGTTTAGAATTTAGGGTTTACACGAGGGAGGAGACATAAGAAAAGTATTCGTCTTCTCAGTAGCCACGGATTCGATGGATTCATTGGATTAGGTTTAGGGTGGATTCGATATCCCACCGTCTTCTCAGTAGCCACAGATTTAATTCAGAAAGGCCAGCAGGGGCATGAAGTCACAACACAACATAAATCATCTCGCCAGACCCTGGTTCCACCGAAACGGAAGAGTATCCGTATTGTCAAACCAAAACACTATACAGATATGGTATTAACACCAACAGAAGGCAAGCAAATAGGACGGAAAGCCATCAAGACCACAGTGAACAAGGACAACATCGAAGACATTATGCAATGTTTAGATGCTGAGGCACTGTACAAGAAACCACTTGAAGAAGATGAGATTCAGAAATTGGCAAACTCCGTGAAGTTAGCAAATTTTGCAGAAGCGCAAGGCCCTGAGGAAGATGATGGACAGGACACAGGGACAACCAATTCAGCTATGGACAATGAGCAAGAGATGATAGATTACGACAGTGCTGGGGTGGGCCTCATGGAAGAAGACCCTTAGATATGCGGCTCATCGCATAATGTATGCAGAATATTATAGCTTAGGATATGCTTTTAGAGCACTTTGTTTTCTTGGATAGGATAGTTTTTTTGATTATTTATGCAATCTGTACTCACTTGGAACGTAAGAGGTCTTGGTGACCCAACGAAATGTACGGTGGTTAAAAACATTTTGAGGAATCAGCAATGCCAAATATTATGCCTACAGAAAACAAAATGGAACCACGTGGATTACTTCCGAATTCGACAAACATGCCCACCACGATTTCAAAACATTCATTACAAACCAGCTTCAAACACAAAAGGGGGCATAGTAACTGCTTGGACGAATAACCTAGAATCATACAACACCTATGTACACGAATATTCGTGCACAGTACTCTTACGAACACCGGGGGGAAAATTCATGATTACCAACGTATATGGCCCCAACGAAGACTCCTTAGAATTACGTGTGTTGGACGAGTTAAGGACAATAAGATCTCTTAACGATCCGCCTTGAATTTTAGTGGGAGATTTCAACATGTTTAGAACCCCACAGGAAACAACAGGGAGCTCTTTCAACAGGGGCATCGCGTTAGAATTTAATCATTGCATCCATGAGCTATCCCTATCGGAAATAACATCCCAAGGGATACCATATACATACTCCAATCATAGATCTCATCCAACCCAATCCAAACTTGATAGAGTATTTTTATCGAAACATTGGCACACATCAAACAACTCTCTATCTAAATACATGATCGCTCCTATCGCCTCCAACGTCTCAGACCATACACCGATCAAACTACTTAAGACTAATTTACAAAAAACTAAAACCAGGATTTTCAAATTTGAAAGATTCTGGTGTAACTTTCAGGAAACTCATGACATAGTTCGAGAGGCATGGAACATCCCCAATCCCTCAAACGTTTCAGCTTTCTTACGAAGACTAAACTCAACGAGAATCGCCTTCAAAAAATGGGTCAAGGAAAAATTCGCACAGTCAGCATCTCTTCTGACTAGAACAAGGGACATAATTCAAACTCTGGATAAAATAAAGCAACGAAGAAATATCAAAGACCTGGAATTTCAATTTCGCCTAAAGCTCAAACAACATGCATACATCTTATCACTAGCGGAGGAACACAAATGGCAACAACGCTCCTCGGTTCGATGGCTCAAACTAGGGGACAACAACACAAAATATTTTCACGCTATTGCTACAAAGCGATACACAACAAACTTTATTCACACTCTCCAAACTGAAGGAATTTCAATCACAGACCACAGAACAATAGCACTAGCATTCTCTAAACACTACAAAGACATCATAGAAAAAAAGGAATGTACATCGAACCCCGAACAAGCAAGGATAACCCCGAAATATATACAAGATTTGGACAACCTACAGGATGAATTCACCATAGATGAAATAAAAAAGGTGGTATTCAAACTAGCAAAAGGAAAATCATCGGGATCAGAAGGGTTCCCAGCAGAGTTCTATCAACAATACTGGTCAACCATAGGAAACACAATATGTGCTATGGTCATTTCTTTCCACAAAAATGAACTAGATCTATGGAGATTAAATCAAGCCTGCATAACAATACTTCCTAAAAAAAATTAGGCACAAACACTGGATGACTATCGACCAATCAGTGTAATCAACACGATAATCAAAATAATATGGAAACTCCGGGCAGACAGGCTACAAACACGACTTAATATAATTATTTCAGAAAACCAAATGGCATTCATTAGAGGAAGAAGCCTGATGGAAACCTTCTTGGTTTCTAGGGAATCACTGATATTACAGAAAAACAAGGGATACCGACTGTTTTGTATAAAGTCGACTTCAAGAAAGCTTTTGACACATTCTCCTGGGACTTCATCTGATATCTACTCAGAATCAAAGGATTCCCACCAAAATGGGTTCAGTGGATTAATAACCTACTAATATCATCTTCATCCTTTGTAAAGGTTAACGGATTATACGGCCCTCATTTCTACCACCAGAGAGGTCTCCGCCAGGGTGATCCTCTATCCCCGTTACTATTCATTCTAACAGCAGATTATCTACAATCGTTACTCATTAGCGATCAGTCCGACCACAAGGTAACAATATCGCTACTAAGGGCTGGATATCAATTTGCAGATGATACAATACTAATATCGGATGCTCACCCGGAAAAACTACGAAACCTTATGGAAATCCTACGGGAATATGCATCACTGACTGGCCTAACAATTAACCCATCCAAAAGCATTTTCAAACCCATAAATATTCCCCAGCACCTAACTCATACAATCCAGGATATCCTACAATGTAGAAGTGGCACTTTCCCGATCACATACCTAGGACTACCACTTACCATTGCCAAACCTATGAAGGACTCTTTTTTGCTGATATTGTAATCCATACAAGGCAGACTATCTAAATGGCAAGGAAACGTTTTATCAAAAGGAGGACGACTAACACTAGTCAATTTAGTAATAAATTCATTACCACTGCACTACATGCAAGTCTTCCTACTGTCAGTTTGGATACTCAAACATATAGAACGCACGAAAATGCGTTTATTTTGGAAAAGAAAGGACACTCCAATACAAGGAGCATGCCCTATCAATTGGGAAGCCATATGTCTCCCTAAAAAATATGGAGGGCTCGAGGTACTCAATCTCAAATGCCTAAACAACTATTTCTTATTAAAGTGGTTGTGGACAATTTACCAACGCACAAACTCCCCCTCTCTCGAATACTTCACCAAAACTATAATTTACCAACTTCTCATACATTGGCAGATCGTCAAAATTTTCAAAAATACCCTTCCTTCTTTCTCAGGGATATTTTTAAAATGCTGCAAGCATTCCAAACATCCACGACCATCCAAGAGGACGGAACATACAAATGGAAATGGAGCCCTACAGGACAATACTCCTCTAAATCAGCCTACACCTTACTTATAAACCCTGGAATATTGGCTCACCAACACAAAGCACTATGGGGCATCAAAGCTCCGCTTAAAACAAAAAAAATTTCTATGGCTGATTACTAAAGAAAGATTACCTACCATAGACTCCCTACATCAACGGGGAATGTCACTTCCAACATACAACTGCATACTATGTCGAACACAAACTACAGAAACACAATCGCACCTATTCTTAACTTGCCCAACTTCCAAGCCGATATGGAACCTAGTGGAGCCGAACATCACGATACAATCATTAGACAGCATTCAAGACTTCTGGTTAGCCAACAGGATGATCAAAACGACAACCCTCCGCGATAATTGGGACTCCACGATGTTGGCAACATTATGGTGCATATGAAAAGAAAGAAACCGACGAATCTTCACATCCAAATCAAGGCCAATATCTCTCTTATCCATGGAGATAGCTCATGAAGCAAATAGCTGGATTAGTGTATTAGGAGGAAATCAAACATGTAATAGAGGACGACATTAGTAATAATCTCCCTTCTCAGGGACATAAATGTAAATAAATAATGTAACATTTTTTCTTCTTTTAATGAAAATTTCTAAGTAGGCATTGCCTACTTTCCTCAAAAAAAAAAAAATGTGTCTGAGTCTTGACCTAATGCACCACTATCCTAGTAAAACTGTAATAGACTTCCCAATTTTATGTTGAAAGAATATTCCTCTGATTTTTATTACCAGTCACAAAACAATTCACATTATCATTGTTTATTTCGACCACAATATGTCGACGCTTCGTTTAAATATAAATTATTTTATTTAGCAGTAGATTTTGTAGTTCAACATTTATATATAATCAAAAAAATTCAGACGTCTACAATGAAGCGTTAGAATTTGAGACGTAAATATTCAATAAATAAAGTTTGAACTACTTTTAAAATGATTAATATATCAAACACTATCACAAATATTATATTAAAAATATATTAGATATGTTGTATAAATATGATTAATTAAGGGATGGCACAAAATATATTTTCGTTAAGTTTTGTATCCGAATGCATATAGAATCAAAATATATTAATTATAATTATTGATGAACCAATTATAATTAATCCGACCAATATTGATGTTAAGATAAATGTAAAGATGTAATTTAGAGATGATACAAATCAAGAATGAATCAATACAAATCAATTGAGCCATTGTGCACTTTCTTTACATGCCGCAATACAAATGAACAAAACAGGTTGTTTCGGAAGCACTCTTATGGAGTTATGGGTCGCAAGAGAAGTTTTCAGAAGCATGAATCTAGCTTGGTTTTCTTTGACTCGGTGCACAAATCATACCATACCATCCATGTACCACGTTTTGGAAAAGATTTAGGTTGTTGTGAACACATTTTAGAAAGGATAATTTACATGATATCATATAGTTATCTTTGTATTAATGACAGGATATTTTTGAAGACCATACAACATTAGTATTTAAGGGTCGGATTTTCAAGGCATGGTAATGATCAATGTTAAGTGTTCATATGTTGCACATTAAATCTCTATTTGCTCTATTTATTTAAGACAAAATATTCTTTTTATATTCTTGAGATTAGAGAAAAGTCGCATTAGAGCTTTGGAAGAACTCACAAGCTAACTTGTGAAGCAAAATTGTAGCAAGACGTGCAAGTCAACCATCGATGTCGGTTTTTTTTATTTTGGTTGAGTGACAAAAGACGAAATGTCGTAGATATGAAAAATAAGTAAATTGCTTTCGCTTATTTAATATCTTATCTCCTACACATAGACTTGCAATTGTTTAATTTGAATTTTGTTTGAATTTGGTTCTACCTAATTTTGATTTGCACCAACATGAAAGTCGTTATCAATTAAAATTCAAAGTTATTGTTTCTGAACATGCTTAAAACGTTTTTTCTTATAAAAAATAGTAATTTATTAACATGAATGCGATATATGTTAAAAACTGATCAAACACTAATTAACAAATAGATGTTTAACTAATAGTAATATATATCATGTTCGTAAAGTTATGGTGCTTCTAGATCGAACATCAAAACCTTTCGAGTTCTTAACTCAGAAATATTGTTAGATAGTTTTACATTTTTATTTATCATGTGCTATAATTTTATTGTAAAATTATAATAAAAAAAATTTATACTTTTGAATCGGAGTCAAAAAGAAAAATAATACGGGGCCAGAAGACAAAGAGTGGGTACTGATAGGCCCTAAAAAAGCAAGAACAAAACAAAACAAAGAGATATAAAGAGCAACAAAGGAAAAGAAGAGCTAGGGGTAACATACTAACATCTAACATGGGGAAAGGATAGGGGGTGGCACGCACACACACTGAGAGCCACAACTTCGTCTTCGTTTCAAAAAAAAAATACTAATGAATGAATGAATACAATGACAAGGGCAAATATTTAAAAGGATGATGTTCCATCAGTATCTGATTGTATGATCCGTTTGTGATTCAGCTACTTGCCTACTTGTGAGTTGTGACCTCATGAGTGTACCTTTAATTTCTCCTTCCTATGTAACTATGTTCAATGGATCCGTGCTCTGATCAACCCGGCCAATGTATGAATAGAATTTAGTATCTTGGGATTTTGTTTAACTTTTCTTTCATAATTCAGTTTTTTCAACGATTTGTCATGGACGACTAGTTTGATTCAGGGATGGCAGTGATTGTACTAATGAGAAAAGGTTACAGGCGCCAATGCCATCTAAAGTTATATGGAATTGGCATAGTATGAAAGAAATTAAGGTTGTACAAGATTATTAAGAAAGCACAACAATTCGTTAATAAGACAAATTCATTTTAGTTAATTAGTAGATCGCATATTTTCAAGGACAAATTAAAAGTCTAGACGAGAGAGTTGAAATTTGGGTACTGATAGGCTATTTTGCCAAGGCCCAAAAACACTAAAGACCTAGTACTATTCGGAAGGTCCATAAAGTCAAGCAGGTACCCGAAATAGCACCTTCCGATAGAAATCCAACCGAAATGGCATATCCTAAAATAGCATCCGGATTGGAACCGCCTCAAGTGTAACTACACTATGGCACGATATAAGTAACTGCCAACGATTGAGATCATTGACAAAATCGATATTATCCATATAAATACAACTACGTCCAAGAGAGAGGGGATCAGACGCTGAAGAGCATAAAACAGCGTAAAAGAATATACAACTCAAGATATAGGCAGTTATCCTCTCCGGTTAACTGCTCTCCACCGATTTCCACCCAAGTACATCTACGGGCTATCTCCCAGATAAGCCGTAACAGCGACCGTGGAGACGAAAACTCTCCAACCGAATTAGCTAGGTTACCCAATGGCAACACCAGCATCGAGAGAAGAAATGACAGGAAGGAAGAGGCATCGAAATCCTGAAACGAGGGAATCAGAGGGTATTCGCTATGGACCACCCACACCAGCCGAATCACAACTTTGTAGGCGACCCCCTGAGTTAATGGCGCCTGCGAACCAACCTCCTTTTGAGCCTCTCCCACATACCCTTAGGGAGGAGCCTCCACAGACGCCTCTCCCTCCTGCGGACACCCCACCTCGGCCTGGGGTAACATTCTCTTCTTTCCAGCAACACCCAAATAACTTTGGTAGACCAGTCGGCAGCAGGACAGAGCATCCGTTGTCAGATCCACGCATGTGGCCGCAATACCATCCAGTCCAGGCCTCAGGTGCATGAGAGCCTTGGAGCTATCCGTCTGGGGGATACCCTTGGAACGGGTATTACACACCGTACGACTATCAGGGCGGGTATACATGGCCAGATAACCAGCACAAACCAGACAAAACCCGAGGAACCTGGGGCCAATTCCCGAGAACTTAACCCGTGAGTTAGAAACACTCGAAGAAGACCTCCCCGAGGATGGTCGTCAGGAAAGCCCCAAACCTAGGGGACCAAGCCAGGTTCATGCCAGGACGTCGACTTCCAATCCGCACGGAACCCAATTCGACAAAGATTCAGTAGAGTCTCCCCAGACCAGAAGATCCGGAACTAGGAGCCGACGAGTATCCCCAAAAATCTCTCCTGACCGCGTGTTGGCTATGCAGAAAGGGCTGTCGGACATGCAGGAGAGAATTGAGCAGATCGACAACGGTAGAGGGCGCCGCCGCCGCTTGAATCTTGCCTCGGGACCATTATCAGATGACATCTACACATTCCCGATGAAAGATTTCCAGGTCCCCACGAATCTTGGAGTTTTCTTAGGAGACGAGAACGAAAGGAAGGACCCGGAAGCTTTCGTATATAGCGTAAGGGAGAAACTACAGATCCTAGAAGCAACCGACGAAGTCATCTACCACATTTTTGTCACTTGCCTAGCGGGACCCGCCTTCGAGTGGTATTCGAGCCTACCGAACGGCTCCATCAGGAACTTTAAAGAATTAGCAAGAAAGTTTTTGGCCAAGTTCTCCAATATAAAGCTCCTGGCGCCAACATGCGATTCCTTGTTCGGGATTCAGCAGAACCAAGGGGAGCCGACCCGCAAGTTTGTTGGCCGATTTGTCACGGCCGCCCGGATGGTCAAAAATTACAACGAAGAAGTGGCTCTCACTGCCATCCGGAAAGGGTTGTTGAACACAGGTGGACCAGGCTCACTCCGATTCGACGCTCATAAAAATAATTTTTCAACCCTCCAGGAGTTCGTAGAATTTGCAGAAGGATATATCAAGGGGGAAGAGGATGCAGCAAGGTTTAGGCCTAATCGATTTGTATCTCCGAAAGAAGAATTAAGAAAAACTGGGAATAGATCTCCCAGGAGAGAGAGGCGCAAGACATATATTCCTAATTATTCGTCCTATGCAAAATGGGATCAACCTCAACGATAGCTCCTTGCCATCGCAACAGAGAAATTCAACTTACCCCGTCCCTTGAAACCTTCCTTATTTGAAGTCACATGAGAAAACAAATATTGCGAATTCCATAAGCGACCCGGGAATTCCACGGAAGAATGTCTCCACTTGAGAGACATACTTGAAAATTGGCCAGACAGGGAGAACTGCACCGCTATATTAACAAGCAGTTCTTTAAAGAGCACTCCCGAAATTACGAAGAAAGAAGGCCAAAAAACCTAATACCCAGGAGAAAGAACAAACCCAGAAACGACAATCAGGAAGATTACCCGCGAGAAAGACGACCTCCTACCCCCACGATTAACATGATCTATGGGGGGATATCATCGGGAGATGACACAAAGAAAGCCCGACGGATACACCTCACGAATGTTGGCTACCCCTCCACTCAGGAAAGACCAGTCAGGAGACACCGGGACGAAATCACCTTCTCCGAGGATTGCAAAAGGATACTTCAGCCCCACGACAACACCATCGTGTTGGAGCTAAAGTTAGGAGGGTACAAGGTCTGTCGGATACTAGTCGATACAAGGAGTTCAGCGGACATACTGTGCTGGCATACCTTCCAACAGATGGGGATCGACCCGGCTAAACTGCAAAGGGTTAATACCCCACTATTTGGATTCACGGGAGATTCCATTCACCCGAAATGGATCGTTACGTTACCCGTTCGCTTGGGTTCTTATCCAAGAGCAGTGTCTGCCAAGATAGACTTCTTAGTGGTGAAAACCTCCTCGGCATATAATGTCATATTAGGGCGAGGCTCGCTCAACACCTTCGGCGTAGTCATATCTACATTTCATCTAACAATCAAATTTCCAACCCCTTCCGGAATCGGCATAGAAAGGGGAATGCAAGAAGATGTTCGAGAGTGTTACCAGACAACAATGAAAGGACGAATGCAGAGCAACAAGAGCGGAACTCTTCCGGGTAGTGTCTCAGGTTGTCTGGGAGGGGGGAACGAAAACAAAGAGTAAGGTCTCGTCGTATTAATTATATTACTAGTTAGGTAACCGGAGCAACTTTAAAAAGACCGGTGTAAAACCTTTGTACTTCACGTGGTTAATGAATATCTTTTTTGAGAAATATATTTTGTTACTTGTTAATAGTTATTCACAGAAACTAAAGAAATCTCACGGGGTGGGACCCGAATGAAAGAAAACCCACGGGATGAGATCCGAGAATAATGCATGCTAAAGAAATCTCATGGGGTGGGACCCGAATGAAAGAAAACCCACGGGTTGAGATCCAAGCATAATGTACGCTCAAGAAACCTCACGGGGTGGGACCCGAATAAAAGAAAACCCACGGGTTGAGGTCCGATGTCCGTACAAAGTAAGGGGTAATACCTAAATCCCGGATAAAAGTCCGATGTAAATATTATAATGGAAAAACGACCCTGTATAAAGTTAGGAAACACAAAATTCATTTATGGGACGTCGTCTGAAAAATAAAGGGACGATGCTCGGAACACATAACCATCATAAATATAACATATATATATATTCTTCAAGAAGTACAAAAGCTTCAAGGGGCATACTCCGGGAGTACAATAACTTAAGAAAAAGCAAAAAAGTCCTAAAAAAACCTAGAAAAGAAAATCCTAAAGATCAGGAGGATATCCAGCGTCCTTGAGCAGCTGCCTCCACCATCCTTCCTGATTTGTAAATAGGAAAAGCAAAAAAGGATTATAGTCCTGCACTTATGACACATAATCTTTTGGATAAGAAATAAATAAACAACTACCTAATTATCGGCTGATTTACTGCCGGCTTCAGTCTCCTTGCCCACAGAACCTTGTCGGGCCCAGGGGGTGCCAACCCTGGTGACTTGCCTCAGGGTGTCAGGAACGGGAAGGTGACGGGCCCGATAGGTTTTGTGACGCGATGACTCAGCTTCACGTCAATTACTTGCCCTTGAGGATCTCGAAACTTATCAGCTTCTAGATCCCAGGAGAATCCCTCCAGATTCGAGACCTTGCAATCCCCTTCCGTAGGAAGACAAACACCTACTTCTTCAGCAGTAATAGGGAAGAAGCGGGAGATGTCTCGGAAGACGTTGTAGCAAAGGAGTTGGATTGGCCCCTTCAAGGCATGAAGAGCTGCATGGCTGCATGCAGTACTCTTCAGAAAGGCATCAACAGAAGATGCCTTCAGAAGAGTGATCTCTTCATCCTTCTGCCTCTCCCGGGCGTGAGCAGTATCCAGTTCGGATTGCACCTGTTGGAGCTCCAGCTAAAGGTTCTGCTTTTCCCGGATAATGCTCGATTCCTGGAATCTAGGAGATCGAGGTGGTCCTTAAGCTCATCCCATTACATAGCCACCTTGGCGGTTCGGGTGGCAACATTGGCAAGATCAGGAACAGTCAATTTGCTGAATGCATGTGCGAATTCATCATGCACCCGGCTCAATAAACAACCAACCTCAAGGAGAGACTGGTTCAACTTCTTTATAACAGCCAAGGGATCCTCTTCTTGGCTGCTCATATAGGGGAGGCGGTTGGCATGAAAAACCTGCAAGGCGTAGTCCCCTAAACTACTGCCCGGCTGTTCTATCTTTAAGGCTTCAGCCATACCTGGAATGTTCATGTTGTTCCTCAGCTGTAAGAGGAGCAGCGGGAGAAGAACCCGAACCACTTGGTTTAGTGGGATGCTTTGATTTCTTGCGAATTTTGTCGTCAAGAGGACCTTGACGCTTCTTTTTCTCCGCCTGAGGAGTGCGAGATGGCTCGGGCTTCTTTGGTCGGGAAGTTCGAGGGGCTTGCACCTCCCGAGGCTGCTCCGTATCGGAAGAAGACGGGATATCGTCTACTTGGATAAGGGGATCTCTTCTCCATAATAGATGAGATTCATGGTACCTTCGTCTGAAAACAAAGAAGAAAAGAAACGTAAAAAGCATGGTAAAAGCATACAAAATGCGTTTTGAACCCTAAAGTGACGACGGGTAATACCTTCCAAAAGTCGCTCCACACGAGCGATTAAACTCAACTCTTCAGAACAATCGGGAAACCTAATATCCCAATGACCAAAGACCTCCAAGTCTTACGGATCCCTGTTAAACTGGGAACTGCTTGAGGATTCTCAAGAAAGAAAAAACGAGACTTCCACCTGTTAATTCTCCAGGTGCTCTTGGTCTTGAAGATCCGGGGACGATTCTACCTCTGTTTTAGACTTAACCACTCCCGATCCACCCGGGTAACTAAGTAAAAGTGGTTAAGAACGGAAATGGTAGGGCAATCGGTCCCTAAGAAAAGTGAGTTTACCCGGAAGAAAGTTTCCAGAGAGGTAAGGTGGCACCACGCATAAGCACTGAACTGTGCGGGTGCCACGTCAAACCTATTTAACACCTCCCTCTGGAATTTGGTTAGAGGAAGTCTAAAGCCACAATTGACCATGGTTGTATATATACATAAACCTTTAGAAGTGTCATAAGCCCGATCTATGGAGGCTGGTCGCAGTATCCGGGATAGGCTGTTGTGTGCTTCACTAAAAAGACACTTTTGAAGCTGAGAACGAAAGGCCTCTGCCCATTTAGCAGAGTTTACCCAATAAGTTTCCTTGTCGGATGGGTACATCCGAGCCACTGGAAAATCTTGATCCCGAGGAAGAAGCCTTTTTCTGAGTCCTGAATGCTTCCCAGGTTCATGTTCAGGAATTTCCTCTAAGGTCATCCCACTAACAGATGGCTGAGCTTCTACTTCTACTGCGGAAGGATGGTTTACATTCGGACCTCCAAGATCGTCGTCCGATCTGCTCCACCCAGAACTTATCTCAGAAACCTCCGCAGGTTCCTTTCCAGAAAAGTGAGAAGGAAAGGGACATGAACTCATGATTCAAGAGCCTTAGAAAGAAAGGAAAAGAAAAGACTAAGCTAAAAGACTACGAATAGAAACTCATATCCAAGAGAGTTAGGTCATTAATGGCGAGAATGTTATTTCAATCAAAACACTTTTGTTAAAAAGGACCAGATACTACTAGAAATTGGTAAAAAATCAACCAGCAAACAAAAAGATCGATTACCTGATTAAAAGAAAAGATTCTACGAGTAAAGGGGCTCGAAAATGATGAGGAAAGATTGAAAGAGCAATAGTATTAGAAACGAGAAGAGTTCTTCCGGAGGAAGGAAGAAGGTATTTATAAACTATGAATATGAACAGTCGTTTGTTCCGAACCAATCGGAACATGCCACCTGTAATTCATATAGCTAATAAAGACCTTATGTAGAAAAAGGTAGAAAAAACAGAGGATAAAATGCTGTCGGAAACAAAAAGGCGTGATGCCTCGTTTTCCCGCCCATCTTTTCGAATGATTATTTCAATTTTCGATGCCGGCGTGAAGTTTCGACATCTGACAGCTATCATGAAATTCGGAAATCAAATGATATCGAGAAAGATCCTGGAAGATCTCATTAAAGCCTATAATATATTCGGAGAATAGTATCACATGCTTGGGAGGCTAGGAGATATCCCGGGAGACATTTTAAATGGTATCCCGGAAGAAGATATCCCGGGAGGTACCTAGGGAGACCTTGTAAAATTCGGGAAGGTAGCGCCGGAAGATGATGTTTCATAGGTCATTATGTATGTAAAAGTAAAATAATCTGGAAGGTAAGGCCGGGAAGATATCTTTCGGAAGGTCATTTTCCGGATGTATTCTTATTAGGCATACAAACTACCCGATTATAGAGATTAAGCCTTTAATATTATCAAAGACAACATTACTAGCTTGGGGGGCAGATGATAAGCCATTTTTCCAAATGTCCAAAAACAGTAAAGGCCCAGTACCATCCGAAAGGTCCATAAAGGCCTGCAGGTACCTGAAATAGCACCTCCCGATAGAAACCCAACCGAAAGGGCATATCCTAAAATAGCATCCGGATTGGAACCGCCTCAAGTGTAACTACATTATGGCACGATATAAGTAACTGCCCACGATTGAGATCATGGACAAAACCGATATTATCCATATAAATACAGCTACGTCCAAGAGGGAGGGGATCAGACGCTGAAGAGCATAAAACAGCGTAAAAGAATATACAACTCAAGAGATAGGCAGTTAACCTCTCCGGTTAACTTCTCTCCATCGATTTCCACCCAAGTACACCTACGGGCTATCTCCCAGATAGGCCGTAACAAGTACAAACATGCATTTTTCAGAACCTTTGTAAAAAAAAATTACTCTACAGATAATCCTATAATACAAAATTTAATTCCGCTATGAATTTAATTTTTTAAGCAATCTATATTTATATTAATTTTAGTTTGTTTTCATATAATGTTGGTTTTCTTTCTCTCCCATCAAATTTGTTTGTGCACAATAATAGCTTGAAACAAGTTCTTTACATGACACGGCATTACAAGTAGTGGCGAATTCACTCGTGAGCAAGCTTCGGCACGTGTTCGGATTTTATTTTCGGAAAAACTGTAAATTGTAGTCATTTTTTGTTATTTTTATCATTTTTCTTGTCATCATTTGTATTTTGTTCGAGCTTGCTTAATATTGATAGTAGACTTTTGTTGTGATTACAAGAATGCAACACTCTACATTATATTTTAATCTATTTTTCGTTTTCATGTCAATGATTTCGCATATAATTACTTAGAAAATAAAAATTCTAACAAAAATTTCTCAATCGGGGGTCACATTTCCCAACAAATTAGAGTTCGGGTCTTTCACTATCTCCCTTTTCTCTTTTCTCTTTTCTCTTTTCTCTTTTCTCAGAACAAACAAGTAATTTATTTGAATTGAAATTAATCTTGGTGAAGCTGCTCCGAATCGGGTGACAATATTTTCTTGGCCTAATATGATTTGATTACAGTGCAAGGAGTTATGTTGGGAATGGCACTCAAGTTAGTTATTTCAATTTGAATTTGAATTGAATTGCTGAGTGGTTATTTCAAATAACTGCCAATGTTGTAATTCTTGCTGTTTCAATCGAAATTTGAGTCGATTGCTATTTTATGTAGTTGAATCAATGAAAAACATTGCATATTTGAAAGAATACTGATTCAGTGCATACACATCTCGCATATTTGAAACTCGACTATAAAATTTTAGATTATTTAAATAGGGGAATTAGTTTTCTGCCACTTCAAAGATTGAAAATTAGAAAAATATCATCCTAAAATTTACTCTTTGAATAATACCATCCTAAATTCAATTTGTTTAGATATTTTATTAGCTATAAATCATGCACGTCATGTGTTTGATGAAACGATTTATAATGATTTAATTCGAATAACAGGCTCACAACGAAACCCTTGTTACGTAATAGCTACTAAACTGGCTTTTGTCACTTAACTACTAACTAGCTCATCATTGGTCAAGCAATATTTTTGAATCCACGAAATTAACCAAAAGTGCATGCAGTTTAATTTACATTACAATGCTTATGAACCAACTCTATAATGTTTCTCTTAAAAATCAGCAAACTGTTTTTTCATTAATCCAGTTGTCAGCTTCGGCACTAGAATTTTTCGGACTCTTAGATCTCCAATTGTGTTGTTCGAAAGAGAAAAATGCATGCCGACACATGGATGCTCAAATTGGTGGCAACAACGGAGGTGGCCATGGCATATTGGGAAGTATAAAATTACATTTCAAAATTGTGGCAAGTATCTAAACGAATTGAATTTAGGGTGGTATTATTCAAAGAGTAAATTCTAGAATGACATTTTTCTAATTTTGAAACTTTGAAGTGACACAAAACTAATTCCTCCTACTTAAATTGAGACAGTTTTGATCCCATTTTCATCTAAAAAACATATATGTGCACTATTACATTTTATTTTATTTGAAATTTTTTTATTGAAACTGTTATTTAAAAATCAAGCTGTTCTAAATAAATTATGATGAATAAAATTTTCTCACAAATAAAAAGTTTAATATAAAGTCTAATATGTATAACGACAAATAGCATGATACACATGAGAATTCCTACACAGAAAAACAAAGACATAATATTTAAAATAAGAATATCGTGAGAAAATATGAGACCTTCGATCACGATAAATAAAAAGATAATAATAATAATAATAATAAAAATCAGATGGACGAAGATGTGACATAAACTTTTGAAACCCATATTCAATTTTTCATAATTTTTTAGGGATCTTATCAATGATTTATTTTGACAACTTTTGACTATTTTCTCGTATCATATCAAAACAAAAATTAAGTTATAAAAATACGATATAACAAAAAATTAACTTATAAAAATACGATCGCATTATATTACATACGGATTGATTAGGTGTCAATTTTCGTCAATTTCAATATCGCCGGCTGTTCAAACAAATGCTACTAAATATGAATTGTTGTCTACAACAATTCATATTTAGTACATGTTCTATCATTACATAATAATAACGAACTCATAAAATTCTTAAAGTAGTATTTACATTGTAAAAAAATATGAAAAAGAACCATAATCAAAGAGACAAAAGCTAAAATTCGGCAATAAACTTTCTATATATTTTTCTTTAACATAGCGAGAACTAACAACTACACACCATGACACCAACTGCACCAAATCCTCCCGCTGTTGGATGGAACCGGATCTAGTGCTGCGCAGACCGGTGTAGTGTAGCACGTAGACCATTCGATATTTATTGTTTGTCTCAAGATTCGTGTAAAAATATAATGACTCTTTGATTTTCAGACATGATCGATCACGAGTTGACGATCAATCCAAACCGTTGATTTCACATAGCGCAATACTGCTCTGCAACGGATTCTGCGAGAATAAAATCCTATCGAACACCATTTCATGAATGATCCAATCCGAGGTGGCAAAGATTCTGGGAGAATAAAAGGCAAAAGAATAGCACATGGGGCACGTGACTTGTACCATTGCATGCTGAATGTGATAAAACCACTCGATAGTCGATACGAAGACACAATTCGTTTGGCCATGTTCGTCCTGAGACCTGACCCTCGCCTATTTATTGTAGGATACTCTCCAATTCAACAGTGTTTGTCAGCTCATATACTAAATCTGAACCGTTAAATGTCAGATCGAACGGAGTGTGTTGGTCCTTCAGGACCTTTAGTAACGCAGACACTTACAATTGTTTCCGTCAGGTAGGTTGTTGTGATTTAACGTACTTAGAACTGTTCGATTCTAGATGGACGGTAGGGGTATTCATTCATCCGTAATGCGATGGAGAAGATCAGAGAGACTTATTGTATCCTCTTCTTTTTGCCAAAAGTGGCCACCACCACCACTCTGTACAGTGCATTTCAGTTCCCACTTCCCACATCCACATCCTCCAAGCACCACGAGAGAGGCACAGAGAGTGAGAGATGCTGAAAGAGAAATTTTTTTATAATTCGTGCACATGGGGTGCATGGGTTTGTCTCCTATAGGCTCCAAAAGTAAATTGTTTGATTTAATTCGAATCATTAAATACTTATTTCGCACTGCGAAATATTATCCGATGTGAATTCAGTTAAGTACTACCCTCTAGTCCTCTACCTCTGCTCTACCGTATTAAATAATGTCAAATTGTTGTCAGATGAACTTTGCGAGTAAAAGTAAATGAAATTATGAAATTATGAAATTATGCAATCAGCAGTTCAGCACTATGTACTACAACTGGAAAAAGTTTTTTAACGTACTTCTCCATCATTTAAACAGAAAACTACTTGAGGAGGGAAAAAGAAAAGGAATTATAATGCAGAGGAAACAAACACGTTACTACGTTAGACAAAATTTGAAATTAAAAAGGAATCTCGGTGGGGAACTAAACAATTACAAAGGGAACTTTTGGGTTCAAACTGTGGAGAAGTCAAATTATCATCACGAGTCACGAGTTACGACATCATAATTCATTTGTAGAAGAACATCAATAAACTTGAACATCAAATCAATTTAAAGCACAAAAACCAAGCGCTGGGAGCAAGGCATGTCACATGTGCCATGTGATGTGCGCACGGATCGGAGAGGAGAGAGACGGCTTGATCCATAACTTCGTACGACTAGCAGTGAAACTACCCAAAAAGTGGGGCCTATATACAGTGACTTGCAGGACCACTAACGGATGATCTGAAAAGTATGTGGCAAGTATTCGTTGTCAATACGCAGGGCTGTCAATATATCCGTTGTTGGACGTTAGGTGGATCGAACGGAACGATAAACGAGCCAGTTATTTATTTCGTTTGGGCCGATGGCACAGCAGCGACATAAGCTTTATTATCATTTTATAAAACGACACAGTAACGACAGGCCTCATTGACGTATCGTTTATATCATTTTTATTCGTTTTTATAAAGGGATCGATCAGATCGAACCCTAGGCGCCGCTCTCACCCCCTATTCTATTTCCTGTGTGTTGTGTCTCTTCGATGCTTTCGATGAACCCTAGGCACTGCGCCGCTCTGAATCCCTCTATTCTCTTTCATATGTCTATTTGTCTCTCGACTATCTCTCTCTTGCTTTCCTTTTCCTGTTCCCCTTGAACTCTCTGCCTCTCAAGAGCTCAGTCATAGTATCTTATGACTTGTGGAGCTGTCAATGTCAAGTCTTGTTGGACGATCACCCACCTAGTTTCCAGATCTACCTTAGGCTAGCTTGTACTATTGTCTCTCGTAGGCTAAGAAATAATCTATGAATCTGGCATTTTGCCATCAGATCAAAGATTCAGACCCGTATATTTGATGATTGCTCTCGACTCTTGTTCAATGTTACCAAGGTTTAGGGTTCTGTGAGACAGGTGACGAGATTGTTCATCGAGGAACTGAAATGATTGCGTTTTTTTGTGCTGAGCTTGCTTAGTTGCTTTGTATATAAAAAGGCAGAATGGAAAAGGAAAAAAAATATAAAGAGACAGTGAAAGAGAACAAAAGAAAGATTTCCTTTTTTTCTAGAGAAAAAAATGAAAAACTCAAGACTAAAGGTTATGATTTTTGTTTTTTTTTTGTTTTTACTAACTCTTATTTGTTTAGTAACTTTTATTTACTAAATTTTATTTTCTTTTTTTATTGTTGGACTTAAATGCAGGCTATGATTTTTTGTGATACTGTGTTGTCTTTCTATGGCTGATCATGATTCAGAAGAAATAGGGTCAGAACCTGACTTGTCTGATGATGAGTATGGATATGATATCTCTTTTTATGTTATTTATTTGTGTAGTTAGTTTCATATTGATTTTTACTGGGACTTAAAGGGAGGGAAGCCGATTCAGGGGCACTGGATTGAACTGAGAAGCCCAAGAGTCAAGGTGATTGATGTGTTCAATTCAGGACTCCTGAATCGACTTTTTCCCCAGGTAGTGGTAGTGATAGTCTGATAGATAGATAGTACACTTGAATATAAGGGCAGTGGCATTGGGGAGTGGAACTAATCAAGGATCAGAACTTGAGCAATATCTCACTGAGCCACTGGATGATGATTTTGACATCCTGACATGGTGGAAACTCAAGGCACCCAAATATCCTATCTTGGCACGGCTAACTCGAGACATTCTTGCTGTGCCGATATCGACAGTGGCTTCAGAGTCAGCCTTCAACACTGCTGGCAGAACTCTATCACCAGTGAGGAACTCTCTCAATGATGAGATCCTTGAAGATCTAATTTGTGCTCAAGACTGGTTGAAATCTCAAATTACTGGTAATAATCCCTTCACTTGTAAGTTCATTGGTTGTTCTAACCATATTGAAATCTCAAATTACTGGTAATAATCCCTTCTCTTCTATGTTGAATTGAGCTTGATTCTGTTGGTTTTTGTGTTGGCTTCTGTTCTGTGTTGTTTTTTGTTGATTATGACAACTTGTTGATTGTTGTCACTGAGGGGCTTATTGTATGCTATAGAGGGTAATTCAAGAATCAAGATGAAGCCTAGAGTACTAGATTGCTCTTTGGCTCCTTAATTCTCAAATCATGATCTTCTGTGATGATAGGAATTTTGTTATTTTTATTTCTAGCCACTAGCAAGCTGAGATTGGTACCATCTGATCTGAGAAGTAGTTTGAGAATTAGGTTGAGCTTTAGATCAAAATAGGACTTTGGTGTTTCACTCTTGTGTAGTTGTGTTTTGCACTTGTGTTATTGTGTTGTAATTTGCTTCTGACTGTATGTTTCTGCACTTGTGTTATTGTGTTTTGCACTAGTGTTTCAAGATGTATGTTTCAAGTCTGAAAGACTGGATCTTGGTTTATTCAGCAGTTTAAAAAAATGCTCATTGTATCATTTTTGAACGTTACTGTCGTTTAATATAACGAAACGGCCATGGCAGAATTTTTTGTTTCGTTTAATCAGGTGGAACGTTTAACAGCAGTGTTGTTGGTATCGTTTTATAAACGACACAGTTAACGACAATAACTTCTGCCGTAATCGTTCTGAATGTTTGGCAGCGCTATCAATATGCGTGATAAGGTGTCTGACCTTTAATACTTATGCAGAGCGACTAGTTCGGATCCAAAAATTCATAGAGGTTTAAAATCCTTGATTGGATCATAATCATAATACAAATATATTGTTAAGATAGTAAAATACGAGCATGATGATAACGATAGCTCCAGCTATCCACGTCTGCTCGTTTTTTTCCGGTCGTTGATCTATTGAATGTAAGCGATCGGACGGTTTTGATTCTGTTGGGTTCTATGTACAGCTAGCGTGCATTTTCCAACAGTACTCCAGATGTTCCTTTCTTTCGATTCCTCGAAGGCTCGAAATCTCTGAATCTAATATCCTCCGTGCCTCGGTGATTTTGGCGATTTGGTTCTCTCTTTAGGCATTGCTTTCTCTGCAATTTCTTTGTTCGACCACCTTTCTATTGCTAACAATTCCGCTGGTGGTCAGTATAATGTGCAGGTTGATGTTCTATATACGGTTCAGGTGTAATTTCTCCTTCAAAGCTCCACTTGTTGAAAATATGCATTTCAATTCATGACTCTGGTCAATTACGATGCAAAAAAGTTCAAAGCGACTCTCGCAAATTTTGTCTGTTCGACTGAAATCTTAGGGGAAAATATCATGCATGCATAAACAAAAGTTCTGATAATGGCCGTTGTCTTATTCAAATCATTGTAGAACACAAAATCAAAACAAATCTTATAACAGAAAACAAATTAAGAAACAGTTACAGAGGCCTACGCCCAAGACAGAGCAAATGGTCCTTGGAGACATGCTAGATGGCTAATTAAAATCTATAGTCAGAAAGTTTTCAGCATCAGAATTTATTTTGTGTCGGGAAAAAGAAAAAGAAAAAGGTTTGTATTGGGGTTGTGCAGCAGCGCCTTACTGTACGGTGGAGAGATAGAAAACTGAGAGAACACAGACACATAGTAGTAAATTTAGCAGAGGGTGTAAAGTAGGAGTCTCCAGTAGGTGTCCCCAGAAGTGGAGCATTTCTGCTTTTGTAAGGTTAGTGGCTCTGCAGTGTCCACGACATGCGGATATTTTCATTTCAGAATCAAGAGATGACAAACTTTGTTCTTTGTTCTTTGTTCTTTGTTCTTTGTTCTTTGTTCTGTTCAAGCGCTGGCACTTGTCTCCCTGGCTTCATTCATCCTTGTGCATATTGACATGTCACACACGAATTTGAAAACAGAACATGCATTTGACACTTAACACCTCATCTTTACATATATAATGTGTATATATATACCGTACTTTTTGACTAATTTTTTAAATAATTCTATCTATTAGACGCTTCAAATGTTTTTAATACATATACTCGACATCACGCGTTCTATCATGGCATACATCATTTATTTGTTATCCAATAAAACGATTATATTCGTGATAGGGCTTCATTATGATCGGTTCGTATTTAGGCCCAACTACGACCTGATAGAGGTGGCAGAACTCGATCCGATCCGATCATATCTGTAACCCGATTCAAAGCAACACTTGACAACTCAAATTCGATCTGACTCGATCCAAAGCGACCTGTAACCCGATCTGAAGCGACACTTGACGATCTGACACCCGACCCGACCCGACTCGAGAAGACCTGTAATCCGATCCAAAGCAGCAACTGAATACCCGACACCCGACCCGACCTGAAGCGACCCGTAACCCGATCCAAAGTGATGCTTGACGATCTGACACCCGACCCGAGATGACCCTTAACCCGATCTGAAGCGACACCTGACAACCTGATACCCGACCCGAGAAGACCCGTAACCCGATCCGAAGCGATGCATAATGACCCGAAATCCGACCCGATCCGACCCGATCCGACCCGTGATGACCCATAACCCGATCCGAAGTGATGCATGATGATTGAAACCCGACCCGATTCGATCTGTGACAACCCGTAACCCAATCCAAAGCGACACCTGATGGACTCGAAACATGAAGCAACATCTAACAACTCGAACCTGACCCAACTGAACTCGAGACGACCCGTAACCCGATCAAAAGCGACACCTGAGTCCGAACAGCTCAAAACCCGATCCGACCCAAATTCTAAACCAGTATTATTTTTTTCTGTTCAATATTTATTTTTCTATTTTCAATATTTGGACAACTCAAAGCCGCCTCTTGTGTATTGTTATCATTGATTAAAATTATGAACAAGTTTTCTAATTTGTAATGTACAAATGCTGGTTCTGCATTTTTTTTATTTTTTATTTTTTAATGTTTAATGTGAAGAAAATATACCACTGAATTATAGGTGGCAAATCGGCAAATAAATATTAGAGTATTTCTTTAATTCTTTTTTTTTAATGTTTATATCTTCTCCCTAAATTCATTGATGGGCTCTCTATTGAAGTTTGATGGGTTCTCGATTGATGTTGTATGCATAGTCTGTAAGCAAAAATTTGCTATTCTTTAATTAAAGTATTCTATTCAAAAGTTCTGTACATAATTTCCAGAGCAAAAACTTTGTTTACAAGATGAAATGCCCTGTCAGCTTAAAGTTACATGACTATTGTTAAGCCGGAAAGCAACATATAAAGGCAAGATATAAAGGAAACTCAAAGGTGGGATCTTGCATGCATCATTGAATATATTTATTGCATTTGCAAATAACACTACATCAAGCAGATGACTGTAAGTCTGTAACTGCTCGAAAAATAATTCACCACAAAGCAAAAGACAGGAATAAAGACATTAAGTAAGAAAATAATTCATATAGCAATAGCACTACCAAAAGATCTCATTCGACAAAATTATGCATTCAAGTTCAACAAACTTAACTAACTAACAATACTAGTAAAATACAGATTAAACAATGTCACTGAAGTATTAATAAGCAATAAAAGCACATGCTTGATCATAGTTACTGAAATGCCAAAATAAATTGAAAGATGAGCAATGTCATCTTTCAATTTATAACTACTGCACATATCTGCACATAAAAACAAAGTAAAATACAGATTGAATAAAATGCAGAAAACTTTTATGGCAAATTCTACATTAATTTCAGCCTACATACAATTTCTAATTTTGCAGGTCATGAACAAAATTGATAGTGAACATAAAAGCACGGGCGGACCCAAAGAGAGCTGACCCACCCTGGAAATTTTTTTGGCGAAATTAATCATGTATTTAAATTTTTTTTTAAGAATAATATGTTTGTAATTTTGAATTTTTTTTAAAAATATGCACTACTTTGAACCACCCTGAAAAAAATCGTAAATTTTGAACCACCCTGACAAAAATTCTAGATCCGCCACTGCATAAAAGATCAGAAGAATATGTTACAAATAGAAGGTTGATGAGAAAAATATATATTTATAACTTTACCAAACATGATAAGTAGAAGGTTGGACATTTTGGGATTGTTCTATTAAGTTAACTTGTTGCCCTGTACTGTTACTACTTTTCGCATCATCAGAACCATAATTTGTTACAAATAAATATAAGCACACATCTAAGTACAAGATAGTTGAATCTAATAATTGGAAAGGAAAAGTCAGTTGTAAAACTAAGCACATGTCTAACATAGCTAAGATTATCAAACATACAACTAAACAACTCTGATTATCAAACATATAACTAAACAGCCAGTTGTAAAAGCATTCATACCTTTGTAACCATAAAGCCAACTACGGGTAGTGATCAACGCCTCCACATTAACTGGTAAAAGTCGACTTCACCATTTGTTTAAAATTCGACCTCCAATGCTAAAGGAAGATTCTGACGCAACAGTTGTGATTGGGATACACAAAATATCTCGTGCAATGGCAGACAAAACCGGAAATCTTACTTGGTTTTCCTTCCAATATCCAAGAATATCAAACTCTGCTTCTAAATGTACCTTTGGTTCATCCAAATACAAGTCAAATTTTGTTCTTTCAGAATTTAAATCCTCATTATGAAAAGAAAAATCCTACAAATTAAAATACAAGTTAGTCACAAATTAATTTGAACAAAATATATCAATTGAGAATTCACATTAAAAATAATACAAGTTAACAGAAAATACACTTAGGCTGTCCTCGCCATCTTCTTGAATACCTCTCGGACGCACATCTTTTCTTCTCACTTGATTGTTAACTCTAGCACTTCTGGTGGCATACTCATAGAACATTTTCTCAAATTGCTCTCTAAGGATAGCCACTTTTCCTCCTCATTTAATCTGTACCGAGCCTTCACAAAGCCAAGCTTGTGACAAGGATCTAGTATTGCTCCGAAAGATAAAATATGACTATATTCTCCTCAATACTTGTCAAATTTCTCTATCATCTCGGTTGCCATTTGTTGCAAGTTCACATCTGAACTTTGAGCCACTTCTGATAACCGCATTTGAATTTTCCACACGTTTTCGAAATACAAATTCGATGTCGGATAGTCACTTCCCGAAAACAAGTTAGTGATTGAGTCAAAGGATTTTAAAATTTTGTGAATTAGAGTAACTCTATGCCACTCCTCAACAGAAGGTAGGGTGGTGTAGTTTTTGTCCACAACACTTAATTTCTCAAAAGCACGACGATATAGTAGTGCTCGATCAAGCATTTGAAAAGTGGAATTCCACCTTGTGACTACATCTAACCATAATCCTTTTGAACTAGTAATTCCAACAAGTTCAGCACATTCTTTGAATTTTATAATTCTTGCATCCACACTCTTCACATATTTCACGCTCTCCCTCACATTCTTAACAGCATTTCCTATGTACTTGAGACCCGCTTGGACAATTAGATTTAAAATGTGTGAACAATACCTTATATGAAATAATTCACCTCCACTAGAACTAAGTCGAGAACACAACATAGAATGAAGGTTAACCATATTAGAGGCATTATCCATGGTTATTGAAAGAACTTTTCTCTCATGACCCCACTCTTTCAACAACTTATGGATAATCTCACACAATTCCATTGCACTATGTGGAGGAGGGACGTGACGAAAGTTTAAAATTCTACTAGATAACTTCCAATTGTTATAAATACAATGGGCAGTGAGACATAGATAACCCTCAGTTGTAATTGAGGTCCATAAGTCTGTTGTTAAACATACTTTTTCGAGAAGTGACTCAAGAAACTTCTTTAGTAACCCAAAGTGTTTCTCATGCAATTTCAAGCACTTGGATTTCATAGTGTTTCTACATATGAATCTAACACTATCATTTAAATAAGAGTGACAATCACGATCACCTTCGGCCTCGGCCCACAAAAATGCTTGACCATGGAGGAGTACACATTGAGCTAGCTTCTCGTGATACACCTCTTGATCTATTCTTTTGACTTGTCCTCCTGTAGCCCAATAATGAGGACGCTTCTTACACACATCCAAATGACGACGCATATTCTTGGTCCTTGTTTTGGTATCAGCTATATATTGATGTTTCTTGCAATGAATGCATATTGCCATTTGCCTGTTATCACCAAAATTTGCCTATGGGTCGGTATTAGGGTTTGGTTTTCTTTTGTTTTTCTGGAAGGCAGGTGTAAATAACTGTATAGACATAATGTATTAGACTATTAGTATACGAGAGGGAATTCGATTTTTTGGTGGATGGGTCGGTACTCGGTACTATAGTCGTAGACTCGTAGTTGTAAATGAGAGGGAGATAAACAAAATTAGAGAGAATTAGAAGAATAACCGAATTTTTTTATACAAATTAGAGGGAATTTCTTTTCATAATCATGGGTGATAAAAAATTATTTGTAAATAAAAATTGATTTGTAAAAAATATTTTTCAGAATTAATTTTTTAAAATATTATTTTTTTCAAATAGAGATGATCAAAATTAGTGCATATATGAAGAGAATTAATTTGTAAAAGTTATTCAAGTTATTTTAATTTGTAAGATCTAATATCTATATATGAATAAAATAATATATAATGAAATATTTTTACTGATGCATCGATGTCAAAATATATAACGTACTTTCAATTTGATTTTTAAGATGATTATAAGTTATTTACAATTTCTTGAGGTTTGAAATTTTGAATAGACGACTTGTCATTTTTGTTGCATTAAAGAATTAATTCAATTCATAGATGAAGTAAATTTGTAGTTGAATTTTTCATTATGTTATGCGATCGTTGATTATTTGTTGTATGTTCTTTATATTATCTCAATCAATTGATGCACGATAACAATATATGCAATACAAATATTGCATATTGTATTGTCGATTGTCTAAAGACATAATAATGAAATTCAAATGAAAAATAGTTTAAACATTGAATTATGTCACTTAAATTGATCAAATGATTGTAAATATATGATACATAGATAATTTTTAACTAATATAAATTGAATGAGATCGAAATTCCTTCACATGAATAAGTATAACCAATTTGTTAATATTTTGATCATTTATTTGTTTTTAAAACGAACTTATGACACGACAATATTTCTATGTCAAATTGATCGGAATATGACATAGAAATCAATGCTAGAAATATTTGATTTGACCGGAATTCTGACCTCCTCATCTATTCTGATCTAACACCCCTAAAAGGTCAACAATACAAAACACATAATTCGATTGTCCAATCCGAAACTCGACCTGACGCAGACCGACCCGACACCCGAAAAACGTCAACGCTGACAGACCCGACCTGATCGTGCCCGACCCGACCCAACACCCGAAATGAGACCCGACCCGACACTCGACCCAACACCCAAAAAACGTCGACACTGCCCGACCCGACACCCGACCCGACCCAACACCCGAAAAACATCGACACTGCCCGACCCGACCCAACACCCGAAAAACGTTGACATTGCCCGACCCGACCTAACAATCGAAAAACGTCGACGCACCTCGACCCGAGACCCGACCCGACCCAACACCCGAAAAATGTCGACGCTGCTCAACCCGAGACCCGACCCGATCCCACCCGACCCGATAAACGTCGATGGTGCTCGACCGTAGACTCGACCCGACCCGACCTGCCACCCGTATATCATTGGAAGTCAAACCAACCCGACCCGATCCACCCGACTTGCTACCTCTACGACCCGCCAAAGAATACGACCCGGTAGAAAGATGACCCATTTCAATCCCTTGAAAAGTTGGCATATAAATACAAAAATTAGAAATTGCTATTTAATTTGGAACTAGACATTGTATTAATCTCTCTCTTGTAACCGACCCTTCTTGGTCTAAGATAATAAAATTTAACTCTCATTTATTTCGGTCTTGTATTGCTCCCTTCCTTATCTGAACCTCTCGGCCCAAAACGCGTCGGGTCGGGATCAATTCGTATTATAAATTGCCATTCGACATTAGTTGAATTGTACATATGTCCAAATGCTAATGCTAATGCGAATGCTAATGCTCCTTGAATACTTAGAATTGTTTAGATTTGGTCAAACATTAATTCTCCTTAGCTCTTTGCCTTTTTAATCCTCCCTTCCTTCGTGTCCCTCCTATGTCTTTTATCATACAAGTCACGGCATGTGATATCTACGGTCATAACTTATACGGTATCTCGTCTTATTTCTGTCTTATTAGGCCATGACAACAAGAGATTTTGTCTTCTTGCATCATCCATCCTGAGACCTGAGTTGCGCTAAATTGGGTTTAGATTCCAGCTAAAAGATGCTACAATTAAGGAACTGTCGAGGAGCTAATTATATTTCTGTTCGAGGCATTTTCAATTAAGGAACCCCCTAAGATAGGGGAGGCGATCTCAAAGCAGAATATTCCATTAAATATTGTTGATATCAGAACTGAACTACCTTCACGATTGAAGTTCAATGCTGATCAACAATTGTTAATTTTCTTTTCAATCAACAGTGTGAGAAGAGTGCAACTCTGTTTTAGCCAAAGCTGATAGTGGCTGGAGCCAGTGCATACGCCCGTCTTAATTTATGATTATGCACGGAATCACAAGGCAAGGTCCAACTTTTATCTTTTGATGAACAGAAACTAGTACCGTGAAACAGACACATTTTTTAAATAATGTAACCTTTAGGGTGTGCTCCAGAATTGTAAATGTAAAAATGGGAACATGGATGCCAGTATGCCACGGTATGATGTAGCTTTTTTAAATTGATTTGAGAAAAACATCACAAATCTAGAATATAGATAGAAGAGAGACCTCAAAATTTTGAAAACTAAAGTAAAACTAAAATCGTTTGAGCTTCTTTCTCTTTCTGATACCTTAAAAGTTAAAACTGAGAAACAAAGGAAAAGTGAAACCGTACCAGTTATCTTTTAAGAAGGGCAAAGCTTCATGGGCCAAATCTGAAGCCTTCATATAGCCTCAAATAATTTGTTTCGATGCTTTCTATTCTACATTTCTGCTGAATCTCGTATAGTCGTGGATCCGTATCCTCTGCATTTTTTTTTAGAGGCGTTATCTGCTTCTAATAAATTTTGAATTGTTAAATTAGATCTCAACCTCAGTCCTCATATCGTTAATTATTTGATTTACGAAGACTTTTGTTTGTAAAACCCTAATCCCTTCCTCTACTACACGCTCTCTCCCTCTCTACCCTCTTCGAGTGAAGGACAAATGGATATCGACCCAGAGCCGGCCGGTTCTGGCTCGAATAAGTCGGCGCCGATGGAGACGGAGCCGACCGCCGCGAGTAGCACAGTATGTTCTCGTTGAAAGCCATCTCTTCTTTCAGAATTTATCGATTATCTCGTAAATTTTTGGGGAAAAAACTTCAAATCTTCTCATTACCGCCGCGATTTTATTAATTATTTTCTTGTGTTCCTGTTCACCGGCATTAATGATGGAATTTGAAGGCTAGGGAGAAAGCTGATATCACAGAGTCCATAAAGAATCTAGACATTGGAGATAGCTCTGGAAGCACCTTCAAGAAGAAACCTATTATTATAATTGTTGTCGGCATGGCAGGTACAAAAACTGTTTCCTATTAGTATATTGGTGTTGGCATGGCTAGTGCATAAACCATCTTTTTTTCTAATTTTTTTATATTAATATTAAGTTTTAAGGGAAGTATCTTATACTAATTGTATTTATGCATACTAGTTAATGTAGAATTTGTTAAGTTTCTCAGATGAATATTGTTAACCAATTAGAAAAAGCCCAAATAAGAGAGTTTACTGAGCTAGAACTGGTACTGGCTTGTGGTGCAGGTACAGGGAAGACGACTTTTATGCATAGGTTGGTGTGCCATACACGAGCCTCAAACTTGCGTGGTTATGTTTTGAACCTAGACCCGGCTGTTTTGAACCTTCCATTTGGGGCGAATATAGACATAAGAGATACAGTTCATTATAAGGATGTCATGAAAGAGTATAATCTCGGACCCAATGGAGGGATTCTTACCTCTCTTAATCTCTTCGCCACAAAGTTTGATGAGGTACTTTTCTTTGTATTAATTTAATATTGATGTTTCATTTCAAGAATTTAACATTGACGTTCAGGCATTTGACTGAGCTATATATACCTTCTAGAATTAGACATGAGCGGGTTACTCTCTCCCTTATTTGACATATATAACATAAGAAATTTCATTACACCAATTAGGCAACAACTCAAAGTAAGTGCAGAAAGTTGATTAGAGCAAAGGTTCAACCAGTAACAGAATACACTGAAACAGGCAGCGATTCTATGTAGAGAAAAACCAATTTAAATTTTGTTTTATTTGAAGTTGAATGTCTACCTTGGTCTTACACTCTTACCCGCAAAAAGGGTCAAAACAGTAATGAACTTGTGAGTACTCTGATACTTGTTTATGTTATAGACCAAAGTTTATTGAGGTTTAAATGTCAAGGTATAACTTGGTTGCTTATCAATCAGTTACAGAAATACATCATTAGTTTGGTTCTTCCTTGGGGTCAATTTACGATGGTATTTCTGTATTGTAGGTAATATCTGTCATTGAAAGGCGTGCTGATCAGTTAGACTATGTATTGGTTGACACACCTGGCCAGATTGAGATATTTACATGGTCGGCCTCTGGTGCTATAATTACTGAGTCATTCGCATCCACATTTCCTACTGTTATTGCCTATGTGGTAGACACACCACGTTCAGCTAACCCTGTTACTTTTATGAGTAATATGCTCTATGCTTGCAGTATACTCTATAAGACTCGACTGCCTTTGATTCTCACGTTTAATAAGGTTGATGTGACCAAGCATGAGTTTGCACTTGAGGTATTGTTATTCATGACCTACTCAACTGTATTTGCTTATATTCATGACCTACTCATGCACTATAGTATCTGTTTTGGGTTTGTGGTTCCAAATTTATTGAGCATGTCCGAACGTAAAATTTTACAAGGGTATTTGCATGTAGTAATGATCAGATTCTATCAAAATTGACTTATGAGTGTTACTATTGTTAAAATCAGGGCTTTTTCGAATTAAATTTTAATTCTCAGGAAAACAAAGCCCAACGGACTGACAATTTTAAATTGCTGTTCAGTGGATGCAAGATTTTGAGGCTTTTCAAACAGCTATAGAATCTGATTCATCATACTCATCAACGCTTGCAAGAAGCCTTTCCCTGGCTCTCGATGAGTTCTACAAAAATCTTCGTTCAGTTGGGGTCTCAGCTGTTTCAGGTGCTGGGATGGATACCTTTTTTGAAGCCATAGAATTTAGTGCAAATGAGTACATGGAAACCTACAGGTATATCATTTCTTCTTAATGAACTGTTATTTGTCGTCCTTTTGTGTCGAACAGTCTGTTTTTAAATATATACCAAGTTACCCTTTGTATTCGCAACATGGACCTAACAGATATCACACTTTCAGCTTGCACCTTATCCTTCTTTTTAGAGATATTTGCATAAATCCAGACCTAAACCAACTTAGCTAACCTCTTCTATTTAAATGTGAAGGGTCACAATTTGGATTCATTTTTCGTTTGACAAGGAAAAACCAGGGGGGTATCTTTTGTTGACTTCGTTCTAGTGGTTGTAACGTGGCATGGCAATTCCAAAAAACAGTCATTTGGTATGTTAGCTGAAAAGATGATCACCTATAACTGGAATTGGATAACTGTACCGGTTGTAATTCATAAATGCCTCAATGTTTTCACATATTAAGAGAACATTGCAGCTAAAATTTGAAAATTCCTTTTTTTTCTCCTTCCAAAACTCAAAACAATTTTTAGAGCTTGTAGTGATTGGATAAGATAAGGTCCAAAAAAATCTACTTCAATTACTTTTAATATAAAAAATATAGTAGATAGTAAATAAATTGAAAGAATTAAAGAATAAAATTCTTTTATTAAGAATTCATGCTTAATGTATTCAAGTAAAGTCCATCGTGCATCGTGTAAATTTAAATTTTTTGTATAGACATATTCAGCCTTCAAAAATAGGAAGTGCATGATTATCTTTTGAATTATGCCTTGTACTCTCACAGGGCTGAACTGGAAATGAGAAAGGCAGAGAAGGAACGGCTAGAAGCAGAGCGCCAGAGGGAGAACATGGAGAGGTTGAAGAAAGACATGGAGAAGTCGAAAGGTGGGACGGTGGTGCTAAGCACGGGCTTAAAGGACAAAAAGGATAGTGGAGTCATGGTTGGAGAAGCTTCTGGAAGCATCACGGAGTTAGATGGAGAGGAGGAAGAAGAGGAAGAGGTAGAGGATATTGATTTTTCAGATGGTGAGGAGGATTATTATGATGGTGAAAATGAAGAAGAGTTCCGGTTTGACTTGTGAGGTATTATTGCTATAAAAGTTCTTGGTATAGTAGTAGTAATGATTGTCCTTTCTGTCTGTAAGAGTGTAAGTTACCAATTGGAGATTTTAGTGTGATGTTGTATTGCTGTTTGTTTAGAGTTTGTTCATCCGAAAACCGAAAATCAAGCACACATAGAAGTATACAACAACAAACAACAACTTTTGTCCTTCCCATCTGGGACAGGTTATGTTAAAAACTACATAGGCTTGAGTTCAAGCACATATAGAAGTGCAAACAAGATAAATTATTGGGCAAAGAAAGAAGGTATGTTGAGATCAAAATTATACAAAAGTTAGCAGTTTCAGTACACCTGAACCGCGTGCTTCTTAGTATGGCACTGTAACCTGGCCCCTCGCTGTTTGTTGCTTTGTTATTCTAAAGTACTGGAACAACACTGAATTTGTTTTGCCTTTTCTGATGAGGAATTTACTATTATTTCATTACAGGTAAAATGTCGCCTACATATTGAAGTTTTTGAGGGTATAGTTTTGGGAATGCATCCATCCGAGATTATAATGTAATAGCCTTGTCGATAGAAGATGTTAAAGTGGTTCTGATTAATGTCTAGCATTCCAGTATATTGTGGGATGTGCTGTCTGGGTGTATGTTTGGCTTGATAGGATGTTTTCGTGCAAACTTAATTTTAAAACGATCCTATTGGGCAAATCTTGGGTTGAGTTTCAACCTAATGAAGTTCGTCCTGATCATGATTCACATCTTACATGGTAGAAATTTGTGAAAAATATGCCTTAATTGCAGCATGCAGATATCTTTATAATGAATTACTTATTTTGTTCCAAGACTGTAAAGTTAATATCCTTGTGCGTTTGCGTCTGTGATTTACAAGCATTTATTATTCCAAACAAGGCAAAGTAACAAACAATACAAAATGTATAAGAACATTTAGAACATTTCTCGGCTAAAAGAAGTATCTGCAGCTTTTTTTGCGAAGTCGGTATAGTATCGGTAATTTAGCGCGCCAGCAGTATGTATGACTGAATGCCATGGATACGGCGCCGTAGCATAAATTAGCAATGCACGGCCCTTGAGATTTGAGAGCATTAGTATGATTCATGAATACTGAATAGTAAAGAAACAACTGTGGGGTTCGTTCGTTTGGCCCATGAAATCGATACACTCCGCTCCGGTATGATATCATTAGTACATTTAAACGATTCTTCAGCATGGGCCAATTGGACCCAATATCAACTGATTTGTGTAAAATTTCATTAATCCGAAATCTTACCAGGCCCACTTCCACTCCGAAACGAAATCCTCTGCGGAACAAATTGTGACCTTAACCGTTGGATTAATAATAAATAATATAAAACAACCCGGCATTACGGGTCGACCGTTGATTTTTAATCCAACCGTTCACAAGTTCTCTTCTCTGCAGAGAATACGGGTCCTTCCACTCCAGTCGCTCCATCCCAATTCTCCATTGGAAACCGCCCCCTCGATAGACAATTAGACATCCATCTTCCGGAGAAATAATCTAAAACCGGACAAGAAAAAGATGTTTCTGCGGAGCATTCTACGTGGAGGCACGGGGACGGGAGCGATGATGATGGCGGCGGGGAAAGTGAAGGCGACGACGGGTATCGTGGGGCTCGAGGTGGTGCCGAACGCGCGGGAGGTGCTGATCGATCTGTACAAGAAGACTTTGAAGGAGATCGAGACGGTGCCGTCAGATGAGGGATACCGCAAGGCCGTGGAGAGCTTCACCAAGCACCGGCTTCAGATCTGCCAGGGGGAGGAAGACTGGGAGCAGATCGAGAAGAAGATCGGTTGTGGACAAGTTGAGGAACTCATTGAGGAGGCCCAGGATGAGCTCAAGCTCATTGGGAAACTAGCTGGTATGTATATCTCTCTCTCTCTCTCTCTCTCTCTGAGCCTATCTGTAGTCTGGTAATGCATCGTCTCAGATTGATGTTTATACATGATGAACTGATGATTAATTGTTGTTGATGGTAATCTATACATTATTGTGGGACCTCACTAAGTTACTGGTTAGACGACTTCTGATTTTGTTTCAATTTATTAGTTTACTGGCACTGGCATTGTTTACAAGCATTCCGGTTCGCTACTTGTATAAATGGGTCAATTGTGTCAACTTAAACAAGTGAATTTTGGAGGCAGTGTGGTTGTTTATTGGTTTCTTCAGTGCCCTGTAAACGATAGTTCATTTTTTGGCAAGTTCATATGTTTCCTTTATTGAGCGACTGCATAGGATAAGAATTGTTTACAAACCAAGTTGAACCATTGAAGAAGTGGTATTGTGAAGTTGGACCATTGTAGAAGTGGTATTGTAAGTTGATAGTTGTACCTATAATGTTATATGCATGCAAAATTTCTAATTGCATGATTGTACCTTCTATTTGTACTAGTTAGATATAAAACATAAAGATTGAATTTTTAAATCAAGTTCAATTCTAGTTTAAAAGGCATGGTAAGTTGATGACTTAGTCCAATAATGCTAAAAAGGAGCCATAATATGCATGCAGAATTTCTCATTGTATGGTTATACCTTCTACTCTCTTTTTTTTAAGCTTGGGGACTAAAGCTCAAAATTGACGGATGACATTCCTTTGTTCATCTATTAGTTGTTTAACTTCTGTCTTAACATTTTATATCCAGCTAGTATGAATGTATGTTGTTACCTTGTTGCAATGGTCATGCAATTCAAGTTTAACATTGCTGTGTTGTTAATTTGAGAAATGCACAATTTACAAGTTGAGATTCTTGTGAATCCAAGTTATTGTTCTAATGAATAGTTGATTTAGCCCTCCCGGTATGCATGCATGAAGAATTGTTTGTTTTCTTCCAACAACTCTTATGCTAGCCCATGATGCAAGTCATGCAACGGTGTTTCTAATGCAAAAGAAGTTTAACAAGGTGGCTAGGTTAGGATTTAGCAAGAGACAGAGATGTATATTTCCAGAGAGAAACACTCAATTCTTCTTTTTAATCAAGGGGAATTTTTTCTACAAGCAACTTTGGACTCACCAAGGAAATAGCAATTCTTAGTGAAACTACCTAAATTTTCAATTTCTTAATTAAGCATGATAAGATAAAACCAATTTGGTTAGAATTCAATCTAATTTGGAGTCCATCAGGGCCTATTTCTTAACTAACTCCACTAACCTACAGTAGACTCAGACTTGGACACCATTCAGATTTTGGTTAGCAACAGTTTCCTTCACCCAATGAACTGTGTACATAAAAGTACTGATTCAAACTTCTGAACAGTAACAAGTCCTGCCGCATGCACATGGATAGGTGTTGACATGTCACGTCTCTTTTCGCCAATCTTATATTAATTGTATTTCTTTTTGGTGCATTAGAAGGGGAGCCTTGACGTAGCGGTAAAGCCGTCGTCTTGTGACCAAGAGGTCACGGGTTCGAGTCGTGCATATAACAGCCTCTTGCAGAAATTTCTGCAGGGAGAGGTTGCGTACAAAGACCCCAAAGTGGTCCGACCCTTTCCCGGATCCCATGCAGCGGGAGCTACGTGCATCGGGCTGCCCTTTTTCTTCTTGGTGCATTACTTATTTTTTTATTATTATCAATGATCTGTTGCTCTGTTAGCATAAATAAAACTTTGGCATGTTGGTCTCTGCTAGGAGTGAGCCATTTGGTCTGGGTGTCTGACCAGCATCCTTACTGGACAATAATCACTACTTGTTGAACTTTACTGTTATTCTTCTTTTCTTTTTTTCTTTGGATGAAACTTTCTGTTTTCAGCACAGATCCCATTAAACAAAATACCAAAAATAGAGACATAACAGAAAGACGGAAAAAAGGTCTAGTGTTGCTTTTCAATGGTATGGACTATTGTTGGAGCTGAACCCAAATATTTGGGAGGACTGGAACATATGGTCTTTTTATAAACTTTAACGTAGGAATTTGGTAGGCTGAAATGAAGATTTTATAGAACTTTCAGTGTAATTCATCACTCTCTAAGAATAAGAATATAAACTTGATCACAAAATTTTGGGGGGCTTTACCTCCCCTCTACCTCCATTGCTGTATGGCAGTATGATCAGACATTGGCTGTGTGGCATGATCCTATTTTTTGCCCTGTTTTTAGGTCAGACACAATTTTCTGATTACCTCGTACTACTTCTGACATCTTGCTTATGAAAAAACCACAGAGTGGGACCCATGGGGCGTGCCTGACGATTACGAGTGCGAAGTGATAGAAGATGACACACCAATCCCTAAGCATGTGCCTCGTCATAAACCGGTTAAGTTGCCTGAGCAGTTTTACAAGACGCTGGAAGAAGTGCGATCAAAACCAGTCATAGAAGAGACTAAGAGTGAGGAAGCAACCTCTTCCTTGAAATCTTAATCCAGCATAAAATTAGATTATTCAACTCTTTGCAATGATGGTTTGACCGGTCAATATGATCAGGATCTGTTTAGGCAGGAAATAATTGCATGGCAGTACATGACAAAGACCTTCTTTGTGCTTTTGGTGCGGCTTTTTCTTTAAAAAGCTTTGTGCTTTATATGTTCAAAGTGCATTTTGTGGTTAACAGGCCTGAGTTTTATTTTATTTTATTGCCTTTTTTCTTAAATTGTCTGCGTTAATAGGTGCTGCGTCCATTTGAGTATTTTTTTTTCTTTCGAGCCACTAACAGGTGTCGTTGGATCGTTCGATTTTGTCCAGGAAAGAATAGACATTTTATTGTTTGGAAAAAGAGGCAACTTAGTTTTCCCAATTATCATGGTTCCAAGTTAATTCTATATTGACCAGAAAAAGATTTTTTTTTTTTTTTTTATGAATGATTCAAAACATGGTCGTTTTCTTTATCCATTTCTTGTTCGTCTATTAAAGTGCCATTGAAAGGTTTTCTTTTCATGCCTTTCTGTACTGTGAAGGTCAAGACCCTTGGTTCAGGCATTTAAGTCTAAACTATAGATGATTTTCTAACTATAATTGTAATTTTAGTTCTCTAGTATATCTTGATCTCTACTTCAACAAGTTGTCTACAAATTAGAGGAATAGAAATATTTTGAAATTAATATAAAATTTTAAATTGCTTATGTGACAAATAAATCTAGGACTGTCGGACTGTCAATGGATATTCATAATTCTTCCATTGTCAATTCTAATTGCATGAATGGATTCATACATGAATATACGAAATATATCAGATAATTATTGATGGATCTTGAAAAGTAATTTGCCTTATTTATTGGAATCACATTTGAATCTTTCATGATTCATAAATCATATTCAAAATTCATTAAAAAATTTATGTAAGTAAATCAAAATTATTTGAGTTATGATTTGCCTAAATATGATTTCTAAATTTGCCTAAATATGATTTGAGTTATTTCAAACATATGTTCATGTAAGTAAATCAAAATTACTCATATAAATTGGTTTAATCAAAGTTACGCTTTTATGTATATATTTATTGTATTAAATAATTAGATTAAAATTAATTTGTGCATATATATTGGACGTTTTATTAAAGCATGATCTGCTATAATAATGAATGTGTATTTGCATTTTAAATGTTGAATTTTTATTGAATATGAATACTCACGTGAATTTTGTAAATAAAATCTCTATTACAAGAAAAAAGCGATAACTTTGGTCAAGACTCGAGAGAGACCCAGTATTTCCTCTGCGGAATTTGATTTTTTATATTAAAAGGAGCCGTGAGAAAGTTTATAACATAGTTTTCGGCACTGTGTGTTTTTCGTAATCGGAAGTCATTAGTTTCACCGTTCAAATTTGATTTAGGATTCAGCTCAAATTTGGCTCCGTCGTCTTCATAAGTTATTTTTGCCGAAATTTTTTTTATTAACCAAAATAAATTGAAAAAACACCAAACTGACAAAATTCGGATCAAAATTACCAAAATAGCTATTCCGGAATCACAAACTCTGTGATTCCGGATTTTAGTTTATACGGCATCCAAAGATAGAGTAGGCGCACCATTGAATTTTTTAATAATAAAATATTAATATTTTAAATAATGAGTTGGGTTTTATTTAGGTAAATTTTTGTCACGAATTTGACTGCGTTTATCGGGATTGTAACTAACTTTTTTTATCGTCGCAAATCATCGAGTTGTAGATATCTGAATCTACTTCCACCACGTTCAGTCCGATTTGCAATCGGAGGAACGAACATCTCAAATTTAACTCAAACTTGAACTTATATCTTAATTAGTATTTTCTATCATTAGTTTATGTCGGATTCAATTTTGAATTGCTCATTTCTCCGATCACAAAACAGACTCGACGTGATGAAAGTAGACTCGAATATCTACAGCTTGATGTCTTGCGACGATAAAAAAGACTAATTATGATCCCGACGAGCGCAGCTGAACTTGTTACAAAAAAATATTAAGTATAATTAACATTTTTTCTACAAACTTCGACTACGCTCTTCGGTATCATAATTAATTCTTTTTTATCGTCACAAGCCATCGAATTGTAGATATTCGAGTCTACTTCCATCACGTTGAGTCCGATTTGAGATCGGAGAAACGCGCATCTAAAATTTGGCTCCACTATCAACTTATGCCTTAATTTGTAATTTTTTATCATGTGTTTGTGTTAGAATCAATTTTGAATCGCTCGTTTCTCCGATCGCAAATCATACTTGACGCGGTGAAAGTAGACTCCGACATTTATAGCTTGATGACTTGCGACGATAAAAAAAAATTAATTACAGTCTCGACGAGCACAGTCAAAGTCGTTACAAAAACTTACCTAAATTGAATCCAACTCTTGTATTAAATTATTAATATTTTAATAAATAAAGTTTTCAACGTTCAAAAGTTGAATTTTTTTTCATGATTGACCTTAGGAAAATAAAAATAGTATTTCTGAATTTTAAATCAAATCTTTTGCAGCAATGACCATATTTTATAACATTCAGGTTCAGATGTATTTTCTAGACGAATACGATTAGAAATACAAATTCTAAACTAAAAAAATGTTATGATTGAACATTTGGATTACTTAAAATACATGCTTGATAATGATCAACTTGATACACTTGATTACTCTTTGAATTGATTACTTTACAATGCACCAAGTAAGGGGGAGCTTGAGCTAGTTTGTGCTCAAAGTTAAAGATTGCTCTATGCTCTAATTAAGAATGAGAAATATGATTAAAGCTTTCATGTTATTATTTTGCTTGTACTGCAAAAAGGGGGAGAATTATTAGAGTGCTTGAGTGCATATATCTATATGTATGCACTCATGTTTGGCAAATCAACAAAATAGGGAGATTGTTGACTTCAACATTTCCTTTGGTTTGTTGATTTGCAAACAAACTTGAATTTAACTATTTCTCTGTTAAGAATTTGGAGGTGATGCTTTAAGAATAAATGTAGAGCTTGTCAAGATCTTTCTAACGCTTCGAAAAATACTGAATTTAGAGTTACGAATCAAGAGTTATGGTCGTTTGAAGAAAGACATTTATCTTGAAAAGTTCCAAGCGTTACCAACACGTTATAACGATTTGGAACTTGTTATAACGGGTCAGAAACCTTGCTAATCACAACTTGCTTTGTGATTCTTGGTTTCGTTAAACATCACATGTTTTAACGAATACTTTGTCCCAAGTCCAAAACTGTTTGGGAAACATTGATAAGTAACCTCACTTTATTTGGTTTGATATGTCGGACATAACCTTCGACCACCAAAGGTAAAAGGCGACGCTTGCCGAGCAAGACCCGTCAACCAATGAACATTGATGTGAGGAAGATAGAGTAGGAAGGACATATTACTTAATTAACGAGTTTGTGTTTATGCATAGTAGTGCAAGCAATCTTTAAAAGAGGTATGTCAGATAGACAACCGAGGGTGTTCACCTCCAATCTATCTTTGGCATCAGAACCTTTTTCACATTCTTTGCTCTGTTAAGCAATCAGTTCTTGAAACAGACTTTAGACATTCTTACGAACACATGAAAGTCGTATGCCAAAAGACAAACGTTCTTTCATGATTCCTTGAAAGCGATAAATCTAATTTATACATTTCATATCTGAGTAGTAAAACTAATTTTTACTTATACACGAGAGCCAGTCAAGTATATTATTTATCAGTTATTAATTCTTTATTTTGCAGCTATGTTTAGTTTCTTATTTATACCGGAATAAGCATATAAACATTTTACATGTTTAAAATCAGATATTATTTTCGATCCATAAAGTAATTTGGTAACGTGACAAAGTTTCTTTTGGGTCAGTCATTAGGACATGTAAAAGGGGCTCCAAGGAAAAGACCGGGGTCACGAGGACCACTTACTAAGATACTTTATTGCTTCATCACATTCTTCGATTAACTTTACTTATCTAAAGGTTTTCGAAAAGGCGAAAGAGTTATATTTTGCCATTTGAAAAGCATTAAAGCAATTTGGTAACGTGACAAAGTTCTCTTTGAGCCAGTTATCAGGACACGTAAAAGGGGTTAGTCGAAAATTCAAAACTTTTCTTGACATTAATCTTATCTTTTACTGGTGGAGATTAACAGCTCTTACTCAGATACTTTATTGCTTCATCACATTCTTAAATTAACTTTAACGCAATCAAAAGTTTTGGAAACGAAAACATAAAGATAGCATAAAATCTCATTTCTCATTGGTTTGGACTTAAGCTACAAATCTAGGAATTAAACCAATATGTGATATATGCAACTAATTTGCATAAGTTAACTTTTAGAAAATCAATTAGCGGGAGAGCATTGTGCTCTGATACCACTGTTGGGGTTTTGACTATTCAAATCCGAGTTTAGCTTAAGTGCGAAAAAATGTAAAACAAAAATTTTACTTCTAACTTAAGTCGAGGATTAAAAGGGGTATGCCGGAAAAACCAAAAGAGAGTTCCTTCTCAAGCATTTCATTACAAGGCCCCTTTTAATCATTTACAGATCTAGTCCTTAATTGATTTTTAAAACGTTAATCTACTTACCAATTAAATAGATTAATATAACATGTTTATACCTTGTTCCCAAATTCTGATTGGAATGCAGTCGAGCGATTAGAGCGACTATCAAGGATGATTCCTCTCGGAGTATCAAACGTCTGATACCTCTATCGGTTATCCACCAAGACTAGCCAAAGAGCGGTTTATTTCTTTTGCCAGAAATATCATAAATCGCAGTATTCGCAAAAAACACTATTCACAAGAAATCGTAAATTAGTATTTGCGAGAAATCATAAAACACTATTCACGAGAAATCGTAAAACATTATTCATGAGAGAATGTAAATCAGTATTCACGAGAGAGACCATAAATCACTATTCACGAGAAATCGTAAATCATTATTCACGAGAAACCGTAAAACACTATTCATCGAGAAAAAGACGAAAATACTAATCCCGCAATCCGCATAATAAAATGATAAATCAGATTACCGCGATTCACGCAAATCACCATTCACGAAAAATTACTATTCATAAGAACTCACTATTCATGAGGAAAGATGAAAATAAATCTCACGATCCGCAGTGTAAAATGATAAATCAGATTACCGCGATCTTCGCAAAATCACTATTCATCAATAACCGAGAAAGAGAAAAACTATCGAATCAATCAAACCGATCGAATATGATACAAGTGAATTAGTAATTTTCTCTTTCACCCTACCCCTCTATTTATAGGAAAATGAGGTGGTTCGTCGATTACTGAAATACCCCTTAAGTATTGGCTATTTACAAAAATGCCATTCTATAGAGGTTTAAGTCAAAGAGAAAATCAAATTGATTTTTGCTACAAGGTGTAAGCAAAAAGAGAAAATCATATTGATTTTTGCTACATAATTGTTCCGAACAATTATATCTCTTACGGTCTGATTTCGATACGGTTTTATACAACGCGCCGAACATGTTTATAAATTAACTTTTGTTTTTGTTTGTCATCTCGTATGACATTTACAATTTAATTATATATCATTTAATATATTATAACCATCTTAATATTAATTATAATCAATTTATAATTAATCAATAAGATTCTCCGATTAGCTCCTATACGGTGTGATCCGACATGATCTGTGTTATGTTGTAAATAGAATTCAAAACTCTTTTAACTTCTATAATCATGAGAGGCATCTAGCAGAACACATCATGACCATCCAATTACACAAATGATGTGGTACTGCACAATATCACGATCTAGTAAACTATTTTACTCGTGTTAATTTTTTTGTCTCATAGTTATCAAATTAGTTTCAAGCTAGGTTTGTGTCATCCTTGAAAGCTTAATCTTTTTTTGATCCTGAGTATATTATCAAATATAATTACTCTTGTAATTATACCGCTAGCAGATAATCTTACTCTATCAGGGGCCCAGTGATACTATAACCCGTATAGAGATACGAGAGACAATAGTACTTTTGATAAACCATCACTTCCTTAGCTAAGTTATGTATACCGAAGAGCTACTGTTATGATTGCATTTTATCGACAACGTTAGATAATGTTGTATAATGTTTTACAGGATTCAACAAAAAATGCAAGTGTTTCGAGCTATTTATAATAGGAGATCCCTTCACCCTTTCTTCTCCAACAATTTAAAATAGCAAAATCCTTTGTTCCAACATTGATTGAGCTTGAAACACATTGTCAAACCTAGCTCAAAGACTCAATTTCATTGATCTAAATTATTCTAAGCTCTTAGAGAGATTGTGTAAAGCTATTTTATTCTTTATTTGTTTCAATCCTTTGTTCTTTATTTTCGTTGGTTTGGTGCTCCATCGGTGTGTGTAAACGAGACCAATTTCGACATTGTGTGAATAAGGTTGGTGCTCCGTCGGTGTGTGTAAGCGATGTCAATTCCGAAGTTGTAATTCACTTTGTGTTGTCTAGTGAATCAGCTCGAGCTTGTTACCGTGTTGGAGGGTCGGGAGTCTCAGAGAGTAGGATCGTCAATATCCGATCCCTGTTAAAATCTGAGTCACCTTTGATTGTTTTGTTTGCATTTTCTAAACTCTTCTCTTTATTTTCATAATTAATTTAGTTTAGAATTTACTTGTGCTTGAATTGTTAAAATTAATTGAAATTGCCAAATTTACTAATTAGCCTCCGATATTTCTAAAATTGTTTAAATTAAGCCTTTCTAGTTTCAACAGATGCAATGCACTTGTTAATTTAGAAAATTTTGCAAGTTTAGTAAAATATTTATGTATGATTTTAAATTTGTAATTGCAAGTGTTGAATTAAATTTAGCAAATTATTTTTTTTAGTGACCCTCATTTTTTATATTTTGAGACCAGGGAAGTTGTGATGCGATATTTCAAACTGTACAGTTTGGGAATATGTGTATTTAAGATGTATCAATCAGATTTTTTAATATTAAAATATAATAAATAGACGAAAAGATTGATTTCGAATAAGAAAAGGTCGATGTTGTTTATTAATAAGTTTCAGCATCGTAATTATTTTTTTATCGTCGCAAATCATCTAGCTATAGATATTTGAGTCTACTTCTATAACGTCGAGTCTGATTTGCAATCGGAGGAATGTGCTCAAGTTTGACTTCATATTCAACTTATGTCTTAATTAAGGATTTTTTTTATCATGAATTTGTGTGTGAATCAATTTTGAATCGCTTGTTTCTCCGATCGCAAAAAGGTCTCGACGTGATGATAGTAGACTCGAATATCAACAACTCGATTACTTGCAACGCTAATAAAAATTAAATACGATATCGACGAGTGTAGCCGAAGTTGTTACAAAAAAATATATTAAAAAAATGGGTGTATCAAGTGCTTGGATCCTACCCTATGGTATGAATTATGAAAGGTTGAGATGCTCCGTACAGTGCAATCAGTAGTGCAAAGACATGATGCCATGCAATTGACACTTCCATTGCCCCAAAACGATCTTAGGCCGTACAGAACAGCATGTGGCCAGACATAGTAGTACAATGTACACAGGTACAAAGGCAATAAGGCATGATGAATTTGGATAAGAGCGACTCCAGGCTCTACTGTGCGTTTTGATTCAAGAAAACAAGAAAGAAAATAGTTGAATAAGAATGACTCCAGATTCTACTGTATCTTGTTCTGTGTTTGAATAGAAGAACCTCCTCCTCTGCCAGACTGCCACTAGACTAATTCCCTTTGCACCCTTTACCAAACTATTCACGTGATAAATAAAGCCGTGAATTATTATTTTTTTTTGGAGGTGCAATAACATAACTACACAAGGCCATCAGTGATCAGAGCATCCAATGATCCAATGCACAACTCCCATTGATCAGAATATCACAAATTCCCATTGATCAAAGCATTATTTATAACCGCTAATAGGCTGCATTTTTTGGTTTATATTTTTTATTTAGAAAAAGAGGCCATACACTACATTTAAATGGAAGAAGAAGCAAGTGTCGTTAAACTAGTGATTCACCATTTTCACCATAAAATAAGGAAGGATAATGCAAGCAAACTTTTTCTGTTTACAAGACTATTCTTTCTATCACGATATCTCATAAAGACCTAGTCTCTGTTTTACATGACTGATATCAAAAACAAAAAGGCAACTTCATATACCAGTCCTGCTACACTGTCAGCACTACCACCAAAATATCACAAGTACCCAAATAACCTTTTTTATTCTTAATACCAGAATGGATTAGTTTCTAGCACCTACACATGAAACATGTTCCAGATGAACACCCTTACTGAGAGATAGAAACAGAAGCATTAGTTAACTGGAGAAGTCCAGTCCCCATTGGCAGTGTATTTTGTGGAAGTGTCTTCTGTTCATACCCATCCGGGAAGTTATAGAATCCCTGACTTACTGGTACTGCTCCAGTATCGCCAAAACTGAGCAAAGGTGGGAAGGAAACCATCAGTTCAGATGCACTCAGTTGGAGGAAGTTACGGAAAAAGAAAGGCGGCACAACATTTGGGTTTTGTGTGATGAGAGGGTTGCGATCAAATGAGATTTGGGTGCTGTTGTTGATTGGGGGCTGAGCTGCTAGCTTTGACTTCCGTCTTGATGCACCAATTGGCAAGTCACTGGAAGCTATGGCATCCAAATCATATCGGCTGAGCTCAAAATTGGTGACAGCATTGGTGCCCCTGAATTTGATAGCTGCCACGTCATATGCCTCAGCTGCTTCCTCTTCAGATGCTAGAGAAAATTTAAAAAATGGTCAAAAACAGAAATGTGAAGGATGGATTAGAGTACAGAAATGGTGTTTGAATTTAATTCAATCTTACCAAAGGTTCCAAGGTAGAGGTCCTTATTGCCAGCAACACGGCCTATTCTTGCTTGCCATCTTCCATGCTGGTGGTGCCTGTAAAAGGGACATCAACAGAGCACAAAACTGACATCAATTTGGCAGATTAATGTCCACAGACATGATGCTCGGCAATAAGACCAACAACATTGCACTCAAAAAGCAATTTCCAGATCAAAATTGCAAAATAAGGAAATACAAGAACAGCTGTAAGAAATGACCTTTTTCAAAAACAATGGTTCAGCTTCATGTTGGGCTCATACTTGGTAGTGGACAAGGGGCCAACACATGCAGGTGCATTTTTCTGTGCCTACTATATCTTATAGCCTAAAGCAAATGAAATGTAATTTTACCTTGTGACTCCCCTGTAGATAGAGGCTCCTCTTGAAAAACCACTGCTTTTCCTACAAAACAGAAGAAACATGTATTGAGATATTTCCTTAGCAAAAATTTTAACAGCTAACGATTATTGAGGAAAAGATGAATTGAGCACCTTCTAATTGAGGCCACAAATTCTTGTTTGGTCATGTTCTGCATTTCCTCCATCTCCCTTGCATAGTTCTCAATCTGCAATACAAACTTTTTTGTAACTTTTCTAGAGGGAGGGAGGGAGGGAGGGAAGGAGAGAGAGAGAGACAGAGAGATGGAATACATGAAAGTTCGTGACAGCACTAATGCCCCAATACTTGATAGCTGCCAGATCGTAGGCCCTTGCTGCTTTCTCTTCTTTGTCATAGCCACCTGTGTTAGAACGGCATGTTTCAAGTTACATACCATGTATAGGCAATTGATCTTAAACGTACACTAGGAAAAAATGCATACCTAGATAAACTGGAGATTATGCAGGAATAAGTAGCACCATTTGCACAATATTCAGCAAAACAAAAAATGTCATCAGGATTCATTAGATTATACTAAGTAACAAATAACAATGCAATCAATAACTTGCTGGGAATAGTAAAAGAAGTTCTAGTTGAAATACAATGCAGAAACTTAAAAAAGGTTTCTGAAATCTAGATAGTTTTCCAAAACATTCTAGATTTTATAGGTAGTTTCCCCCACAAAACTACAAGACAAACAAGTCTAAAAGTTTTTCTTCATATTCATACATGATGTTGCAAGGGAGCTGATACGTAGATACCACATTTGATACCAACTATTGATACCGATTTTATTATGCACATTTAATTGAGTTATCATGCATATTATTTGATTTATTATGCATGTTATTTTTTATACCGAAATAATTATACATGTTATTGATTTTATTATGTACCTTTAGTAGAATTATCATGCATATTATTTGAGTTATTATGCACGTTATTTTTTGTATTGAAATAATTATACATGTTATTTTTTTGTACGGAAATAATTATGATATAATATGCATAATAATTCAAATAATGTGCAGAATAACTCAATTAAAAATGCATAATAAAATCGACATCAATAGTTGGTATCTACGAAACATTATCCATGTTGCAAACTTACTTAAGCTTTGATTCTTGGAAACATAGTACCATTTTGTTTAAGCTTAAAAGCCGTGTCATTACATCAGTTCATTTCCTTTTTATTTTAAGCTCAACAGACAAATTATTAAAATGAGTCTACTTTTAATGGGCAGATCATAGCAAGCATTAAATTCGTCAGAGATATGCAGGGAACAATCAAACAGATCCGTAAGCATTTAAGTAGGGACTCCTCACTGTCTCTCGATTCCTCACTGCCTCACCCCAAACCCAACTCTTCTCTCTCAAGTCTCAAATGTGACCACATGGTCAAAGATACTGATGTGGGGTATCAGGTGTACTTTGTTCTATCAAGCCCCCATAGGTACTGTGTTGCAAGAGCACAGGAACAGGACTTGTAAAAGAAAAGCAAAAAGCAAAAAAACACAAAAAAGGTTATTGAAGGGCTATAGCTGTCTCTATGTGTGTGGTCAAATCAAGTTGTCTCAATCAATCAGTTTTCTTCTATTTTTCTTTTAATTCTAACTAGCTGTAGCAGTATCTTTGAATCCCAAAGTGAACATGGTTCTCTTTTTCATAATGGCTGCTTTGACAAGTTAGCACACTAGCCTTGGTCTGACAATTAAGCTTCTATTCTAACTTATGATGCGACTATACTGAATTCCTTTGAAAATTAATTTTACTATTTTGTAAAAATAAATTGTTTCACTTCATTAAAAAAACCACATTTATGCATGTTTATAGTTCGGTGAAACTATAGGCATCTAAACTCAGGTCGACATACTTGACCTTTAAATACAAGTACCACTTATTTTGCTGAAGAAAACTTGTAATTAAATTGAAGCTGTCAGAAAACATATGATATAAATTCACATCAAAATTCAAACCAGAACCCATTTTCCACCACATTAATGGTATTATTATGGGAAAAACTTAGGTGAACTAGATACTTCTAGTCATTCTTGATCATTCGATTTTGATCTATAATGCAAATTTTGTTGAATCTAACAGTCCAATATTACTCGGAAGTATCTAATGTATTTATCTTTGATGTATCTAATTTTTTTTTCTATTATTATATAGAAAAAATTTCCCGTATATCCCTCAAAACACCAAAATTACTTATGTCCTTTAAAACTTCAAAAACTCAAAATTTATCATTTTTATTTTTTATTCGAAACTCACATATTTTGCACTTGACTAAAAGCATTAAAAAAATATAGCTTGTTTAATGAATAATATTGATCTTATATTTAATTGATTTATGAGAATAATTGGTTTTGTGCTTCTGATGTATACTCAATGAAATTTAGGGCAACAAAATGTCACCCGATATATATCAGAAGTACAAAGTGACTAATTTTCTCAAAAAATAGATAAAATATAAGAACGACATTATTCATTAAACAAACTACATTTTTTTAATGCTTGTAGCTAAAGATGATATAGGTATTTTAGACATTTAATATTAATTTTGATTGATATAAAAATAATAAATAGATAAATATGTGATTTTTTAAATTAAAAAAATATGTAATATTCAAATTTAAAAGAGAAAATAAATAATTTTGAACTATTTAGGGATAACGAGAAATTCAGCCTCCGTGTAGCGACGAAATGTTCTGTTACCACTAGTCTACTGACGATGTTTTGAGTCAGAATACAGCCACACGCAATTCTCGCAAGAAAAAAAGTTCATGCCACCAAATTAAATTGATAATTTCGATCGCAACTGTCTATCCAAACAAGAAAAAGTGTGCACACGACAACAAAACCGTCAGGAAAGCGTGTGCATAAATGATCCAAGACTCCAAATCGGAATTGTCGTTGCCGTTATGGGGCCCACCGTTCCATATGAGAGTTGTGACGCTGAGCAGGACCCCACAAAGCTTATAAGTCATAACAACAATAAATACAGTAGATGGGTCCCGCCTCTCAATCTTAAACAAGAATGGGGCACTCATGTATATAATAAAACAATTATTTGCACCAAAATATATTTCTTTGTAAGTGTCGAAAATCAAATTGTTCTCTTTTAGAAATTTTCGGTGAAAGGTGTCGTTCACTGTTGAAAGCGACACTGGTCATTCGGTTCGAACCTTTCAATCCTTTCAAATATCCCCAAAACGGCGGCATCTCCCGCAAAATATTAGCAACAACAAGCACACGAAAAATATACCCATCAATCAAATCCAGTACCCCAATCTACTCATTATGCCCATGGACGCCGCATATGATCAGTGTAAGTGGTACAACAAACTATTGAGTGAAAAAATATCACAATTTTTTTCTTGTACTAATAATTAATCAATTCGTATTAGGGATTTAGGGATAAGTAAAGCACGTGCATACCTTGTCGGCCTTTCCTCTTTTGCCCCTCTCGCTTGCACGTGTTATCCCAGAGGTGCGCCTCGTACCTCCCGGTCCATCTGTGCCTGCAATGAGAAAAGGCCACCTGTCAGATATCACGTGCCATCCGTCCTCTTTATTTTGTACACACTGCACACTTTTGCTAAACACGCTTAAATTGACTCCAGTCTAATAATTATTATGATACTAATATTGGAATTTTGAAATGCTACCGTAACACCACGTTGTCGTTATCTACTTATCTATATCATCATATTATTATGATAACTGATAAGAAGCAATGATAGCATGTCCACATGTATTTATAATAAAATTATTATGTAGTTTTTTGCAAGAATGCATGTGCTGATGTGCAATGCTTTACAGAACTTGTTTCTTCATGTCTAGAGTCTAAACCTCACAATATGTATTAACTGAGGTCAGAAATAAAAAATATATTAGTTGTGTCATAATCATAATAAGTTTTGAACTAGCAGCACGTATTAGTTATTACCAATTAATGGTGTACGGTGTACCTACGAACTACAGTTATGGTTAAAAGACACTTGTAAGTTGTAACGTGTGAATAAACTTGATTACAGCTAAACTGTTGCTGTCAATGCAAAACAAAAGGTACTAAAAATCATGAGCATTCAGTACGGTCAAAAGCATCATCCATGCTGCCATTGTGCAATCGTTTCACTCCCTTCAATTTTAAATGCAATAAGACGAAAGAAAAACGAGATAACTCGAATGAACACATCACCTAGAACAGAGGAAATACAGAAAGTTCAAAAAACAAATTAGACAACAGACCTTGTAACCCCTCTATAAATCGAGGTCCTGAGAGAGGATCCCACAAGGCTCATCCCCACCCGTTTCTCCCCCACTGCCAGCTGACTCGCCGGAGGTGACTGCACAATCGCCACAGAAACCTCATTTTTCGACTCAGGCGATCCCCTGTTGATGTTACTGTTATCATCTCCGGGTGTGACAGATAGAGAATCCTCAGCTTCGGATGAGAGAAACAACGGTTGCATCGGTGCAGGGAGATCTCGGCTGTCCGTGAGATATTGAACACAGGGGTAAGGATCCATAGGCTCCGGGATAAACTGGTACTGGTACGGGTGTGCCAAAAGGGATTCGATCGGAGGTAGAGAGAAGGACATCAGGTTGTTCGTCGGAGACATCAGAGTTGTGTATTCGTATTAGGGAATCCAAGGTTGTGAATAGGCGAGGTGTTTATATAAAGAGAAGGATGTGAGAGAGGGAGAGAAGGAAGGGATAAGTAGGAAGTGATATGGTCAAAGGGGGGATTAAAAGAGAGAAAGGAAAAGGCGAAATAGAAAAACAGCTTTGCGGGTAATCGGGCGGCGAAAAGAAATGGAGAGAGAAAAAAACCACGGAGAACCTGGGGAGGAGAGCGTAACTGCGCGAGTGCAATGTGATATAGTCTATAGAGAAAGAGAGAGGCGTTTGGTATTTAACTATTTATACAGAAGAGGCCGAAGATGGCAGCACCTGGGAGTGACGTGGCGCGTACTGACACCTGTAAAGTGATGACAATGGAACTTGCTTTGGGCCTGATGGGTTGGGAATTTGTCTTATCTTAAATGGGCCGTTTGCGTTTTGGAGTAATTGGGCTGAAGATGTAGGCTCCGAGGTGAGACCATTACACTTGGGATAATGTTATGAACTATATATATATATCTAATCGAAGCATCATGTTTGGTTATATTAATTATTAACAGAGGTAATTTATTGAGAAGCGATTTGATGCAGAAGGAATTGTGTTTTGTTGCGAACTATTATTTATTAACTGAAATGATATTTAGTATCATCACATTATGTACTATTCTTTATTAGTAAGAGATAATACTGCTTTGACAACCAATATACAGTACGAATATCAAGACACATAAGCGAAAACTCAAGTTTGCATAATCGCCTTCATAGTAGTTAAATATACGACATCACCTTCTGTTGACACACAAAACAAAAACAGTTGCACATTAAGGTGACGAAGTAATATGCTGCTGCAGTGCCCAAAATACATAAACAGATGCGTAACCCACAGAACATACAGTACTAACATGTCTTAATATACAAAAGATTGTCACCTAAAGGGTTGATCAGCTGTTTTAAACTTTTAGGATAACACAAAAGATTATAACGCAAACACTCGCTCACTCAAGGACTGTCATCGAAGTTAAAGGGCTTCTTAGACCAGCCCTTGTCGCTTCTCGGCAAATCAATACCGATCTTGTATACATGATTTTAGGCCAGATGCACTCTGTGTCGGAAGGATTTGATCGAGGTTCCTCTTTAGCCTCTTCGAAATTAGTGAACACGATTTCCACACTCAAATCTCTTCGAAAACCAAAATTTACTTTTTTATTTTATTTTATTTTTTAGAGAGGTGAAAAAGTTGGTTAATCTGAGTCTTTTTAATCATCCAATATAAATTATTTTTCACCTCTTTAAAAAAATAAAAGATTTTAAAAATATATAAAATTCAATCTCCAAAAATATTTTAGGATTTTAATATGAATTCAACGGTTTGAATCGGTGATTGGAAATTTGAATATATGAAGGCGAAGTACAACATGAGTAGTGTTTCAGGAAGTATCATATATTTCATGTCTAAATCACCACCCTTAACTTTTATAGTAAACTAACTATTTTATGTTTTGTAATGAAGTTGGTTGAGTAATGATTTTATTTGTTGGAATGAAATGAAGATAACACATGCATATGTTATGTCGTTATGACCTCTGAGTGGTCTAACTGGGATACCTATATATTTTTTTGTTCCAATACGTATCGTACGTATCTAGCTGAGCTAGGCTGGAACCAGAACCGGGAGCATGCATGAGCATCTCCTCTTGCAGCCTAGCTAAATACTGGTACGATTAGTGCATTAATTACCTGGTCATGTTCATAGTAGTGCGAGTTCTGTGTGCACTGACTGGTCTCAGTTAACAACAGTGAAGTAATCATATTGCTAGTAGATCCTACTTCCAGTACGAGATCTATGCTTTGCGTAAGACGGTAAGAGTGCTTGATTCCTCCGTTAGTACCTAGTAATACAGCAGCTTCACATCTTGGAAATGAAAATACGCAGCACACTTTACTATATTATAATCTTGTATTGATGGATGCTGGATCGATGCAGATGAAGAATATACGAATCAACAGTTCCAATTGATAGATTGGGTTGTCATTCAAAATATCTCGCCCCAATAAATCCAAATTTTATAACTTCTCTGAATTTATTTTAGAGATTTGAGAAGGGATCTTTGCTAAATGGTCCAATCGGAATGTCAGAATATTTTTTTTTCTGATGATCATGCTCGTTGGCTAATGTCAGAATGTCGATACCGATGGTTTGATCACCGATTTTTTTATTAATAGAAATTAAATAAATAAAAAATAATTAGACGGAAAAAGTGAATGAAAAACTTCAAATATAGAATAGATCGGGTAGCCAATCCTGACCTATACTTTAATTCCATTACCGACAGCTTTTGCATCGAAAGAAGAAAAAAAAACTATCTGCTTCCTCTCATTTCAAAAGAGGATGGTTTCATCAATGATCATTTTCAAAAGAGGACGGTGTTGGCAACACCATCCATAAGTCATATCTCTATTATAAAACCCTACCTGTTTCCTTTCATTTCATCTCCACTCTATCTAAAAAAAATATATTTTCTACAAAAAAATTTAGAAAAAAGAGTTAAATTGTAAGTTTTTTAATTTCATCATATGAATATTTATTGTTTTTACTTGATAGAAACTTATTTTAATTATATTTATATTTATATTTTTAGTCATTGTATAAACTTATTTATTGATATTTTTTGTATATAGGTTGTTGCAAGAAAATGTTTGTTATAAATGTCTATCACGAATGTCAAATACTGAGAGGACCTCATAAATTTAAAGCAGGCCTAACCATTTTAAAGCAGGGGACATTCTTGAATGGTATCGTATGTCAGACATGTGTGTGTTTGCCCTCATAACAAAATCATCCTACATTCCATTTCATATGTTTACAACTCACGCATACTAACAAAAATTGAAAATAAGAATATGCTTGATAACTAAATTAAATTGTATTTTTAAACTATCTTATTAGGAATTTGGGAGGATCTATGTTGCTCCATCGATAGAAATAATAATTGCGAATAATCTTCATCCGTTTTATTCACCGTAGATTGGCACAACATTTGCAATTCTTTCAAAATTTGCAAAATTACCCAATATTTTTTGTAAATTACAAAAAATTTATCCAATCTTTTTTGTAAAATATCCAATATGCACAATAGTTTATCAAGAGTGCATGTATCATTTTTCATCTAATTTGGAGTCTATTATCAACATTTTCTAATTAATTATCAATATTTTTCTAATTTTAAACCTAAATTCGAATTTAATCAAAATAAAAAATTACCTTCAAAGAGATTAGATCTGAACAAAAGCTTGTATTTTCACCTTCTTTTTAAAGATTTCTACAACAAAACTTGAACAAATTCACACACAAAAATAAATTTTTTTACTCCATGGCTTAGAAGGGAAAATAGGGAGAAAAATGGTGAAGAGGGAGAGAGAAGAGGGCTTGCTGCGAGGTTCTATTTTTAGAAAATTTTATAGTACGTATTTTGAATTTTTATAAATGATTCTAAAATGATAATAAAATAATCAATATTTATACATAAAAACTAGTTACTTACAGTAATTAAAAACATGTACTTAAAGGCTCAAAGATATAATTTTTTCCCATCTAGATTTTTATATAAAGAAAATATTTAATATGATAAATTAAAATTAAAAGTGAACAGTGAACGGTGATGCTTTTGAGTTAAGAGCACAGAAAGTCTTAGTGTCTTATGAGCATTATAGCTTTACTCTTCTATTTTTATTCAAATATTGATGGTTTTCAACTGATAAAAACAAATTAATTTAGACATTCTAGAAATTTTACAAGACAATTTGAAACTAACGTCTGAATTAGTTTGTTTCTTCGATCAAGATAAGTTAACCTTTTTTGAAATTATTTTCTGACTGATCGTTAAAAAATTAAGAACTACATCCATGATCCTACTTTCAAACATTTGACAGCCATGACTCTACTTTTCTGCGTTCAGTGTTCAGACGTGTTTTCTAGACGCACTCGTTCAGGAATAGAGGTCACTCGAGTTTACGAAGCAAAAAAAATATCAAGTACTTTTGAAATATGTGTTCACGTCTAAATGCTGCGTCTGAACGTGCGTCCAGACGTAGCATTCACAACATTGCCTGAACGCGGCATTCAGACGTGAACGCAGATTTGAAATTTTCCACCATACTTAATCATTTTTGTCGTTTGTTTTTTCAGCGTGAACGTGTGCGTTTAGTCTGAATGCTGAAAGCAGAAAAATAAGGTCATGGATGCCAAATTTTGTAAATGAGAGTCACGAATGTCATTCTTATTTTTTTAAGGGTCAAACAAAAAAATCATTTTTTTCTTTTCTGATTCCATGTAGGTAACGCGAATTGTTCGACTAGAATATAATGCCTTAAACTAAAACTGTAATCGTACCCGTGCACAGCAACAGAAAAAAATAATGCATATGAAAAATCGACCGCATATTAATATATATTAATAAATCACAGTTTTATAATAAACAGTATATATTATAAATCCATGTTTGATTGTGGCATAAGTGAGGAATAAACCCTTTATTCCTCACTTAAGGAGCCAAACATGAATAAATAAGGGAGTCATAAGGAGGCATAAGAGAAAGTTTTGCCTCCATAATTTAAGAAACCTAGATAGGTGGTATAAGTTATTCCCTCAATTTATGCCTCTGTGGGACTGACAATTCAAACTATTATATTGTTATGTTATTGTTTAATAATATTATAATTGTTAGAATGTGAGGTTAAGTGTGATTTCACTTAAAAGGCACAATTCAAAGGTCAAGTATTATTGCGGAAGCGTTTACAATTCAATTCAAATCTTTAAGACCTTAATCACCTAGCCAGTTCAATTTAGCAAGAAAAATCTAAGAGCATATCACAAAATAGAGATAAAAAAAGTTAAAAAAAAAGAGAGAAAGTGAAGAGAGAGAGCAATCAAGCACAAGTGACACGATATATAACGTGGTTCGGTCTATCAAAAGAAACTTAGGCCTACGTCCATGGATCTCCCATCATTTTCGGCCTATAAATACACGGATTCCTGACAGAAAAAGACGATTCTCTCAGAATAGGACTAGCCACTAAATTTCCCTTTAACTTTCTGTCTCTTGTACTTTCTCGTGATTTGTCCTCTATCGGTCTATCAATAATAACAATTTCTCTTCGGGTCGATTCTCATTATTTCTTGTCTCAGCTTAAGTCGGTCGCCGCGAGTAGACTTCTTAGGAGGGACCTTCGGATTTACCCCAGAAGCTGCCGGTTCGGTTTCAATGATGGGAGGTATAGGGTCAGAGGGAGCTGTCTCGGGAATGTCAAGGAAATTGATCTTCGTTGGGGTGCAGGAAGAGGTCGTCGTCGGTTCCTGGGGAAGAGGAGTTGCAGCAGGAGCTTTTGCAGTGGAAGCCCCAGCCCCGAGGACAAGAGGGCGGTTGGAATCTCCCATCCTCATTTTCTTCTTAGTCTGACGAGGGGAAGCAGTGGCAGGGCACTTACCGGTATTTTCAATTTCCTTGAGAGCTTGGTCGATCCCTCGGAAAAACAGAGGAATAGGACGTGACCCCATCTCAACTACACATAAAAAAAGAGGAGAAGAAAGGCGTTAGCATTAGCAAACAAAAACAGAGGTAACGAAAAAAAGGGAAAATAGTTTAAAATGTCAACCAAGAAAAAGTTCTTCTAATCATAGCCGGATAGTAGTCTCTTTCGGATCCAATAAAGGTCGACTCGGTAACGTTACTTGGAGATTCCACTCCTTTCTCACCAAACCTTCCCAAGTAGAGTCAGACTCACAAAGAGGAGATAGTAGAAACCCTCATTCCACTTCTGAAGCTTGCTGAGACTTTCGAAAATTGGATCGACATCTTTCATCACCCTCCTATTTACAACTATCCAAGACCAATTTACCACAAACTTGTAGTATTTCAGAAAGAGACTAACTATCGGTTGGGGAGATTGGAGGTGAGAGAACCACTCCTTATATTGATGGGTGAAGAGTGATTCGAAGGAACAAATGGTGCACCATGCAATGACATTCAGCTGACTCGGTGCAACATCCAGAAGCCGAAGAATATCGAGAACAAAGTCGCTGAGAGGGATGGAGAGACCACACTGAGCAGACCGGTGGTAGAAGCATATCTCCTTCTCTGACTGATGAGCTCTATCACCTTCGGTAGCAGGTACCAACCTCCCCGATACACCTAGACTAATCCCTTGAACTCGGTGTTTTTCTTCGGTCGTCCAGCATGGATCACTTGCTATCTTCTCCACAAATGCTAGGGAAATCTGAACCTCCTTCGGATCCCTATCCTTCTGGCCCACTCGCTCATCTTCCTTCTGCCAAAATAAAACCATCAATGGTTTACCACCAACTCTCTGGGGACCCTGTCCCTCGATCACAGAAAAACCAAAAGAAGAAATAGCCGGTAACATCCAACTAACTTCAGAACTTACATTATAGTGATCTTGGAGACCCACCAGCTGACGTTCTTTCGAACTTCCGAGACCCGAAGTCTCAACAACCTTCCTCTTCCGACTAGAACCCTCTCCTTCCTGAAGATCCTTACCCTCAACGTCTTGTTGAAACACAATCATTTGCCGCTCACGTGCTTCATTGTGGTCTGACAAAGCTTGGGTGGTCGGTTCGGTAACAGTATTTCCAAGTATCGACATTTCTTCGGAAAAACTATCTACATATCGGCACCGACGATACCGATTATATTTTTGGATAGTAAAAGAACTAGAAGACTCGGACTGATTATCTACAAGGATTCGACGAGATCGCACCTCACCAGACTCTACACTATTACTAGAATCGAATATTACTACAACATTAGGAGATAAGGAATGGTCGGGATGGTAAGACGGGTCTGTAGTATTCCTATTGGTTGTTGCTGAGGGTATATGAGATCCGAGAGAAGACGAGGGTTCATCTATGGGATCGAGGTTTTCTTAACTAAAAAGAAAGTAGGGGAAGTCGGGCAAGTAACAGAACACCTTCCCAACAACCTAGCCCGAGGGGAACTTAAAGAGGTCAGATTCTACCATCCAAGATTACAGGACTTCACAAAAGGGTTTACCAGTAAGGGTAGAAATACAAGAATTCTATTCCGAGGACACTGGAACCCCATAAGAGTTAAGAGTTTACCAAAAACAAGAAAGAGACATGGGGGGAATTTACAATACAAACAAGCTCATGCCATTATCAAGATGCACAAAGTAACAGTACGGTCGCTAGTAACAATGTTGGTGCAAAATCGATAAGGCATAGGTATTAAAGAAATGGGAGGTCTGCTACAAATATTACTAGAAGCAATCAGGGAAAATGGGAGCATAGAATCACTGTTTGAAAGAAAACTTCTTGAGGAAAAAGACTTACCTGAAGTTTGATGCACGAAGGTGTTGAAGTTGATAAGGAAGAAAGACACTCGGTACTCTAACCACTCGTCCTTAGCAATCCAAAAGCTCTAAACTGCAACAAGGATCCTAGGTGTTCTTGGTTTTCTTCAAAGTTCTCACAATCTTGTCAGAGGCTAACGCTCAAGAGATAACAGGAAAGAAAATGGCGGAGAAAAGAGAGAAGGTTGTGAAAAGAGTTTTAAGAAATAGGAGAAATGAGAAGAAAGAGAAAGAAAATGGGGGAAAAAGGGAGAAAGGGTTTTTAGGGAGGAGGGCCGGAACATGATATTTCCAGTGGAGGGAGAAAAGGAGGGGAAGAGTAGAACTGGAGTTAATGGGGACGCAGTTATTGGGCCACATGTTCGATGAAAATGATTAAAGCGTCTCGAAAATACGCAGAAGCAGAAAAGACAGAAGATGAAAGGACAAAAGGTGGAAGGACAAAAGGTGAAAATGCGCTTCGAATTCAGGGAAAACGATTGCGATAATCTTGCATTCGGCCACATAACATGTCAATGGGAAGTTTCGATCGACGAGAGAAAGCCGAAGGCTATCAACATGAAGCCTCGGTAAGCCATGGGATTCGTATGCCTTGGTCACAAAGGCTCGAGGGTTGACCGTGAAGATTCGGCATGCCTCGGAAAGCCGTGAGATTTGTAGGCCTCGTGAAGGTTGTGTGTTTTGAAAGTTATCTTTTTGATAACGAACTTATGAATTGTTTATGATTTTAAATGTTATTATACATTTATGTTCCTTGAGATTGATATGTTATATCTTTAGAAGCGTTCAAGAAGATGCTCATGGTCTTGAACCATAGAACTCTTTCGATGAAAACATATAATCCTAAATATGCTCACAATCGTGGTAATTAAAGGGAACATTATTTACCATGAAGATTGTCATGTCAATTGAAAGTACATTGTAGTTCTATAAATGTTGATAAGTGCTTATCATTCAATGACATGAGTATGTAAAATGGTGATTCTTTATATACTGAACATGACCTAACTAGATGGAGCATTATATGGATTGGTTTTGTGTCATTAATGTTTCCAATGTGTCTTTGAATCTTATATATGAGACATGTAGGTTTTTCACATGAGAAGTATATAATGTGATTACTATTAAAGTCCATTCAAATGATTGGAATGATATAGTAATTCGTTATGTACAACTTGTGCGGGAGAAATTTATATGTCAACATTATTATTGTCCCTCATTATTTGAGTTATGATATTACTGGATCCCTTGGTAAAGTGAAATTGTATTGCATGCAATATAACTGATGTAGTTATACTTATAATTCACTTGAGAGACCAAGAAAAGAACATAATGCAAAAATGACACGATCCTATTTTGCATATTATTTAAAATATCATGAGACAAGGATAAACACAAATTAAGTGGATCAAGCACGTAACGACTATGTCGTTTAGGAGACTATAATGTAGTGATAGAACCTCTTATAGTCCATAATATAAAGTATTTTATATTATATCCCAAGATGACGTAGATCCTCTGTAAGGTCACACCAACTGAACAGAAACAACAAGTATTTTACATTTGAATGATGTATTTAATCTCACGATGTATGAGTTAAAATGCATGTGATAAAATGTTAAAGTAATATGTCATGTAAAATGACATGTTTAGATCATAAAATAAATTTATGAGAATATATATGAATATTATTTTGTATAATGTTTGAGAGCATTATAAGAATAATAAATTAATTCATATTAGAATAATATAGTAATATTATTTACTCATAAATTAAATCCTTGCAAAATATGATTAGGGAATAACAAGAGAGTAGTCATAGCCATTTGTGTAAATAATTGACACAAGTGTTGCCCTAGGGCTTGGCTATATAAAGGGGTATGTTTGAGATGAAAAATGACTTTTTCTCTCTCTTGCTACAATGTGATGAATAGTAATCCGTGAATAGTAACCCTCATTTCCCCTCTCTTGTGTGTAGAAAGAAAAACTCCATTGTTCTTCTTTCCCTTCTCTTGCAAGGTTTAGCCACCAAACGAAATAGCTTATTCATTGAAGATTGAAGATCTAGGTGGTTGGATCTAAGCTCTAACCTCTACATCCATCTATCTAAGGATACTTTAGGTTGTTGTTTAGGTTCAAGGTGAACCAAGAGACAAGGGTGCTTCCATGGCCGAAGAAGGAAGACGACGGTTTTCAAGAGACCTAGAAGAGGAATCGACTTCTCTCTACAAAGAGATTTGACAATCTCTTTAGGTATAACTTTTTATCCACTCTTGTGCAAGAAATAAATGTATTATTTTCTGTTTTGTTGATGCACAAAAGGTGTTTGATGAAATGTCATAGTATAATCTTGCTTGCAATTGTTATATAAATAAGATCCTTTGTGTATTGAGTTAAATAGAGACAAAAATTTTAATTTTCGTCCTCTTGAACTTACACATGAAATCCCAACACCTCGGTCATAAAGGCTCGAGGGCTGATTGTGAAGATTTGGCATGTCAAAGCATCTTGTTCTGTTTTAACTTCTACAGTCATTCTGACTGCAAAACTTCGAGGGCTAATGATAGAGCCTCCATGATCGGCCCATTGATGCTTACATTGATAATGAAGGAAGTGCGTGATCCAGGACGACCCAAATGAATGACCCTCCAAGATTGACCCGCTCTTGTCATTTCCGGCCTATAATTACACGGATTCCTGACAAAAAAAGGACGATTCTCTCAGAATAGGACTAGCCACTAAATTCCCCTTTAACTCTTTGTCTCTTGTACTTTCTCGTGATTTGTCCTCTCTCGGTCTATCAATAATAACAATTTTTCTTCGGGTTGATTCTCATTATTTCTTGTTTCAACTTAATTCGAGTCGGGATCAAATACAATATACAAATCTAATTTTCTAGCGCATAATATTGTAGTACCAAAACCTTTCCATTTTTTCCTATCACTATGCAACTCAGGAAATATTACCTCTTATATCTTTATTTTTCTTTCCTATTTACAATTTATTTGATCACATGTAATATGTTTAGTTCAGAATTGATTTTCATAAAAATAACATATAAACGTTTCTTTACATAGCAATGTAGCAAAGAATGTTTTACCTTGATGCTCTGACCCCTTGATAGAAGAAATGAGATGGGCACACCAGTGACTCTTGCCATTTCAACATAGTTGTATATATACAGTAATTTGTCAAAGAGACGCTGTGGCATATATGCATCCTGATATTGCAATATGAATTAAAGTGATGAACAAAATATTCACTGACGTGTAGTATTGTAAGTGGAATGATCATATTTGACCAAAGTCAATACTGGGTTTTTGAGCTGATGAGATAGTTTGATGCTACACTATATTAAAACTACATACTCTTGACAACATCTCTTTAGTGATCAAAAAATTTTAAAAGCATTTTGATCATTACAGAAAAAATTGACTAAAATCACAGTTTCTGACAAGGTCTGGTATAAAGGGAAATGAAACAAAAAAAATGAGAATTTAGTATCTATCGACACAATAATTGTTACCATGATATTGTCATGTCAGGGTCAAACCAACACCACGTTGTAATTTGTATGATGCAATTTTGTACCGCATGACATCGTGGTTTTGATCCATATTTTGTATTGGCATCAGCAGATCAAACATGAAGGCCGCTATGTACCAATATTGCATGACAGATTTTGTGCATCAGCATATTTTGTACTGGCATGTATGTATAAGATATGCTTACAACCAGGGTCACAAGTCATACAACTTTGGAATTCAAATTGATTTATTTTTATAAAATTTTAAAGAGTACAACTTGAGAATGATAATACTTCTAGTATTAATTCTAGGACCACTAGAGAGAACCGGAAACTTGAGCGGAAGCCTAATCTTGTTCCATGCCTTGAAATTCTCGGAATTGACGCTTTTCTGTATCCGGACAGCGGTGCGGCCCTTCTCTTCTTGCTACTCTTGTGTTCTCTTCTCCACTCTTCGGTGTGGCAGCGGGGTCTTCCAAAAGAGCAAGTCACGGTCGTCGGTTCCCTTTTTCCCTTACGCGGCAACTCCTTGTAAAACCCGATGGAGAGGCTCTACAACGATCTCTCCTCTTCCTTAATCTTTTCTCTAATTACTTAGAGTAATTTTTCTGTAAATTTTCTGTTGAGAGAGAGATGATGACTTGTCTTTGGGGACTAGGTGCCTTTTAGAAAAGGTGCATGGTAATTTTGCAATTCAGTCCATTAATAAATTGCTAATTACCAACTATGATTTCTGCACATTAAAGAGTCATTTCCTATATAACACTTTATATCCATATGTAAATATACTTTATTGATCACTTGATTATGGATATTAATGACATATAATTAATATATAATTGTATAACACGTAAGTCCATAAACTTGTCATTTCATATGGCGTCCCATATGGCACGTACGATTATAAAATCCAACAATCTCCCACTTGGACTATGTGTGTAACCTTTAATTATATATTAACAGAGCTCTTTCCTTTTTGTCACTTTAAGTGTCAAACAATTCCGTCCATCAGCGATATCAACAACAGACTTAAGCAGCACTTTGTCACATTTATGAGTGACTAGACCGACATAAATCATGATGCTAATACAACTGAATGACATGAATCATGAAATGGATGTGCAGTGTGGAAATCACACGAAATGTGATCTACGTGTCTGTTTCTAACTTGGTCCTTTGCCTTTTGAGATCAACCGAATCTAGAATAAAACCTTAACTGAATAATATACATGCACAATATAACTTTAAAACTTTAGCCTTTAACTTTAATTTTAGAGTGCATTATATTATATAAACAAATGTCTGTAAATACATACAATCTTTCAAGCACTACAACAAACTTATCAGACTCCCACTAAAACTGAACATCATCCGCTGAAATTACACTCATACGAGCAACATGCCCATGGAAAACTTTGGGAATCAAACCCTTAGTGTGCTTGAAAGACAAAGTGCCCATGGTACAGACTCCCACTATCATGAAATCTGTACCAATGTGCTCAATACTGATCAGACCATTCTGGACTCTTTCTTTAACAGCCAGGAACTTAATGTCAATGTGCTTCGACTTGGTTGAGCTCCTGTTGTTATTTGAATACAGCACCGCAGAGTTATTGTCACAATACATCTTCAATGGTGACTGGATAGTCTCCATTACCCGCAGCCCCGTGACAAAGTTGCGTAGCCATATCGCTTGATTTGATGCTTGATAACAAGATACAAATTCTACTTCCATGGTAGAAGTTGCAACCAATGACTGCTTTGCACTTTTCCATGAAACAGCTCCTCCGGCCAACATAAAAATGTAACCAGTAGTGGACTTCTTGCTATCTTGACATCCCGCAAAATCGAAGTCAGTGTAACCAACGATCTCAAGCCTGTCTGACCTCCGATACATCAACATGTAATGCTTCGTTCTTTATAAGTACCGCAATACCCTCTTGGCTGCTTTCCAGTGCCCCAATCCAGGATTACTTAGGTACCTGCCTAGCATTCCAGTAATGTACGCAATGTCCGGTCGCATACATACTTGAGCGTACATAATACTCTCAACTGCTGAAGCATAGGGAATATTTTGCATTTCTGACTTTTCAAGTTCTGTCCTTGGGCACTGATTGAGACTAAACTTGTCTCCTTTTGCCACTGGAGTATCAGCTGGTTTGCAATGTTCCATGCCATATCGCTTAAGTACCTTATCGATATAACCTTCTTGTGAAAGGCCTAAGATACCTTGAGAACGATCTCGATGTATCTTTAATCCTAACACATAAGACGCTTCGCCAAGATCTTTCATCTCAAAGAATCTATATAGAAATTTCTTGGTTTCGCGCAACATGTTCATATCGTTTGTTGCAAGCAATAGGTCATCAACATACAAAACCAGAAACATAACTTTACTCCCACTGAACTTGTGATATATACATTCGTCAATCTGATTTGCCTCAAAACCGAATGAGACAATAACCTGTGCGAATTTAAAATACCACTGCCGAGACGCTTGCTTAAGTCCATAAATGGATTTCTTTAATTGACAAACCATACTCTTTGGATCATCCGTCTCAAAATGAAGCGGTTGAACCATATAAATGGTTTCATCAAGTTCACCGTTTAAGAAAGCGGTCTTTACATTCATTTGATGCAACTCAAGGTCCAAGTGTGCTACTAAAGCCATGATGATCCTAAAAGAATCTTTCGTCGACACAGGTGAGAAAGTTTCTTTATAGTCTATGCCCTCCTTTTGGGTAAAACCCTTAGCAACAAGTCGTGCTTTGTACCGTTCCACATTACCATTCGAATCCCGTTTGGTTTTAAATATCCATTTACAACCAACAGCTTTCGCACCCTTAGGTAATGGAACAATATCCCAAACCTTATTATCATACATAGACTTTATTTCATCATTCATAGCTTCAATCCACTTTTCTGAATTTTGACAATTGATTGCTTGATGGATATTTTCAGGATCTTCTTCCATCATACCAATGTCAAATTCATGCTCTTGAAGATATACTACATAATCATTTGATATAGAATTTCTTCTTACACGAGTGGACTTCCTTAATGGCACAAGTTCTTGAGGTATTGAAGTTTCCTCAATTGCATCATCCTGTACTTGCACATCCTTATCGTTATGCACAATTTCTTGTACAGCTCGTATGTCATCCTCTTCGGTTTGTATAGTTTCTTGTACAACCCGAGTAGGACTACCTATGTGCAACAATGAATCATCAGATGTATTTGAACATTGTGCAATCTCACCGACCACTGGTTCGATTTGCATCTCCGTATCATCTGATTGATCATCATCTAAATTAATAGACTGATGCATATTATTCTCCCCTGGAATCGAAATATCCTCAAAGAACTTAACTGTATTCGTCTCGAATATAGTTCTATTAGTAGGATTATAAAACTTGTACCCCCGTGACCTTTCTGCATAGCCAACAAAATAACAGCTAACTGTCATTTCGTCCATTTTCTTTTCATTTGGCCTATAAGGCCTAGCCTCAGATGGACTACCCCATATCCTGAAATGTTGTAAACTAGGTTTACGCCCAGTCCACAACTCATATGGAGTTTTAATAGCTGTCTTAGTTGGTACACAATTGAGAATGTAAGCTGCGAATTTAAGCGCTTCACCCCAGAGGAACAATGTAAAGTAGTGTGACTAAGCATACTACGCACCATTTCCATTAATGTACGATTGCGCCTTTCTGCAACCCCGTTCATGGCAGGCGAACCTGGCATGGTATATTGTGGCACAATCCCATTTTCCTCTAGGAACTTGGCAAACGGCCCTGGACATTGTTCACCCGAACCGTCATATCGACCGTAGTATTCACCTCCACGATATGATTTGACTTGTTTAATCCTTTTATTGAGTTGCAACTCAACCTCAGCCTTGAAGGATTTGAACATGTCCAAAGCTTGCGCTTTCTCATTAATTAAATATATGTAGCCATAACGTGTATAATCATCAATGAAACTAATAAAATAAGTGTGTCCATTTCTGGTAGCCGTATGAAATGGTCCACAAATATCCGTGTGAATTAGTTTCAATGCATTTGTTGCACGTCTAGCTTCATATTTTCGGACTTTCGTTTGTTTTCCTTTAGCACATTGTATGCACGGATCAAAATCTGACATGTCTAAAGAATCAAGAATTTCATTTTTGACAAGACGTTCCAATCTCTTGCGAGAAATATGACCTAGTCGTCTATGCCATAAAGCACTTGAATTCTTGTGAGTTAATTTCTATTTAACATTCCGAGTACTAGTATGCAAGGATTCATTAGTCGAAGCAACAACCCTTAAAGCATAAAGCTTATCATATTCAGACATTTTTCCAAATCCAACTAATTTAGATTCATGAAACAACCTGAAATTTCTGTTTTCAAACATGCAAGAAAAACCATTCTTGTCCAAACTAGAAACAGAAATTAAGTTCCGCCTAAACGACGGTACTACAAATGTCTCATACAAATCCAAATAAAAACCAGAATTTAGTAAAAGCTTAAAATGTCCAATAGCTTCAACTTCCGCCATATTGCCATCCCCTGAGTATATGTATTTTTCTACATCACTTGGCCTTCGATGACTCAGGCATCCCTGCATAGACACAGAAACGTGAGTGGTGGCACCAGAATCGATCCACCAAGTGTCTATTGGTACTGAAACAGTATTAACTTCAGAACAAACTAAAGAGTAAAATGTACCTTTCTTTTCCTTCTTGGCTAACCAAGCTTGGTAGTTCGTACACTCCCTCTTGTAATGTCCATTTCCTTTGCAAAAGTAACATACTTTCGACCCCATTGCGGCAGCCGGCTGTTTGCCCTTGGCATCCTTTTGTTTCTTTTATCCCTTATCCTTAACCTTATCCGCAGCTTTGCGTTTCTTATTCCCCTTTTTCTTAGAAGTTGTGGCAACATTAGCACTTTCTACAGTTTCATTCTTCAACCTTTCCTCCTCTTGAACACAATGAGATATGAGCTCATTAACTGTCCATTTTTCCTTTTGACAGTTATAGCTCACAAGAAAGTGTCCAAACTTAGGAGGTAACGAGTTAAGAATCATGACAACCAACATGTCATCCGACACGTCCAGTTTCATGGCCCTCAACTTTGAAACCATATGAGTCATCTCAAGGATGTACTCCCTTATGTTACCATTACCAGAATACTGTTTTGAGCAGAATTTCTTTAAGAGATTACCCATCTCAGTTTTCTCATTCTTTACAAATCTCTGCTCAATATCAGCTAAGAATTCCTTAGCTGTAGTGGTGTCAGAAACGTCTCCCCTGAAAGCCTCAGGAATAGTCTTTTGCATGACCTTAAGACACATGCGATTTGACCTTAACCAGCGGGACATATCCAGTTTTTTATCATCAGTACTGTCTGGAGTTAGTTCCGCTGGCTTGTCTGCCTGTAATGCAATGTCCAGATCAACAAGACCAAGAACAATTTCCAATTGATCTTTCCATTCCTTATAGTTAGAACCATTGAGAGTCGGAATATCCTTAATGCTAGCAATATTTGCTGGAATTTTTTTTTCAAAGAACAAGCAACGCATTTAAAACCTTAGACTTTAATAATAAAATTAAATCATAATCAGAACACTCCATCTTCTAATCATTTTTCAATACTAAGTGCTCTTTGGAGTCAGTTAATATTGTCCAACAATTAGGCGTAGTAAATAAAATATGATAATTCTTTATATGTCAATTAGTCACCTTCCTTTGGGCCGATGTACTAATCACATATTAACCTTATAATTATCAACCATTTATTTACCACTAACCATATATATATGATTCAGCTAAGTACTGTCCTTCCTTTGGGCTGATCCAGTACTTACATACAACATATATATAACCTTTTATAAATTAGAAAATAAATAATCATTTGATATGAGAGCTCACTTTGGCGAGATGATATCATAATCATTTATTTACTAAGATATATACTTTAATAGTTCTATTATGATTCAAAATTATTCCTTAAACAGACCACTAAATTAAAATAATTGGTCAGGTATTTTGGTTCACAGTACAACCTTTCAGAATTAGTTAATTCTGTACTGAACAGTTCAATCCGTTATAACGGTTGTAACCATTACATAACGGTTGGTTCTAGTTCTTATCTGTTTTGGCCAAAATATGCGACTTTTCACTAAACTGTTATAACGGTATCTAACCGTTATATAACGGTTGGGTCTGTTTTTGCAATTTTTTTTTATGCACAGATCAAGATTTTGGTAAATTAAGTTTACACTAATACCATACTTATAATCTTAATCTACTGACCTTTTAGAATTTCTAAAATGTTTCCTTTGAAATTCTATAATTTAACCATACTTTAATGCAATTTAAATACCGTAAATTGCATTTCCTATTTTAATGGTGATATTTCTGGTCTAATAAAGTAATTAAACCATCAATTAATGCGTTAAATACTTAATGGACTGATTACCAAACTTTATAGAATTTTTCCAAAATTTATTTTTCAGAAAAATAAATTTTAATTCGTATTTTCCTTTGAAATCACCCATTTATCAGTATTTTTCAGATTAAATAACACTCTGTAAAAAGTCCTTTAAAAATACGAAAAAAATTTATAAAATCACCAAAAATTCAGTAACATCAGAGAATATAATAAAGACCTTATTTCTCTGAAAAATTTCACGAAAATACTTGAAAATCATCAAGATATATCATGAAAAACTGAAACTTTCTGAATCAGGTTTTCTGCATTAATTGTCTTAAATCCTCAATATCACCACTAAATAAATTCCAACAAATTCTGGAAAATTCACCAAAAAATCCGAAAATTTGAGACCTTTAAGAATATGCAAAAATATGTATATATCCTTTTGAAAACTTTTCACAAATTCAAGATTTAACAGAAAATCCTGAAATCTGAAAATACCGAGAAAAATCGAATTTTGTCAATTTAAAGTGAATTTTCAGACTTTCATGGAACAACCTTATGGTTCTCATCAAGTTGGCTCTGATACCAACTGATAATACTTCTAGTATTAATCCTAGGACCACTAGAGAGAACCGGAAACTTGAGCGGAAACCTAATCTTGTTTCATGCCTTGAAATTCTCGGAATTGACGCTTTTCTGTATTCGGACAGCGGTGCGGCCCTTCTCTTCTTGCTACTCTTGTGTTCTCTTCTCCACTCTTTGGTGTGGCAGCGGGGTCTTCCAAAAGAGCAAGTCACGGTCGCCGGTTCCCTTTTTCCCTTACGCGGCAACTCCTTGTAAAACCCGATGGAGAGGCTCTACAACGATCTCTCCTCTTCCTTAATCTTTTCTCTAATTACTTAGAGTAATTTTTCTGTAAATTTTCTGTTGAGAGAGAGATGATGACTTGTCTTTGGGGACCAGGTGCCTTTTAGAAAAGATGCATGGTAATTTTGCAATTCAGTCCATCAATAAATTACTAATTACCAACTATGATTTCTGCACATTAAAGAGTCATTTCCTATAACACTTTATATCCATATGTAAATATACTTTATTGATCACTTGATTATGGATATTAATGACATATAATTAATATATAATTGTATAACACGTAAGTCCATAAACTTGTCGTTTCATATGGCGTCCCATATGGCACGTACGATTATAAAATCCAACAGAGAAAACATAGATTTATTGAATAACAACAGAAGGTAAAAAAGAGAAGATGGTGGACATTTTCCTTTGAATGCAGTCTCAACCCCATCTCTAAATAACAACTAAAATCTTACCTATCAAACCTTTTTTCCTGCACTCCCATAACGTGTCTTAACTCATAATTTAAATAATAAAATCACCAAAAAAAACCTATCGAAATGAGCTGGTTAACTTTAATTATTTCGAAATCAGCACTGGTTTGTAGAATCTGGGAATGCAACTTGGATGTTTGAGCGGCAATGCGTTATGCGTGCGCCGAACTAGAACTAGAACTAGAACTAGAACTAGAACTAGTTGGCACAATTCCAATTTGTCACGTGTGTCCAGTTCGTAACAGCCAAGAGCCCAAGACACAACAAATGGCGGACCACACATGAGTACATGAGACATGGTTCGTTTGGAATGTCTAGTCACCGGGTGCCGGATCAAGGACCCATTTTGTTTCAGTTCCGATTCTGATTCCTGTACCGATCCATCTCACATATTCGATACACCAACCTTCCTGCCTATGTGCATATATAAATATATAATACTTGTGATGATTGTTATTCTCCGATTCGGAAGTTTGCTTTCAATCAACAAGTGAGGGAGGGAGGGAACTAGGGAAGGAGGATCCGACAGAAAAGGGTCAAGCCCAGCAGAATTGCCCAAAAGTTTCAATTCAAATGGTTGGATCCAGAGTGGGGCCCCCAAAGAGAAGTGGGCCGTGGCGGCTTGACCGTTTCATCACTTAATATTATATTAGACTTATTGATTGTTGTCTTAATTCTTTATTTCTTAGTTATAAGTTGATACCATTGTTAATTTCTTTTGACAAAATTATAGACGTTTGACACTCTTTTTTTTGTTGCCAAAAGTTGATATTTTAAATCATGGAGAAATTGATAATCATGTGTAGTAGGATATTGATAATATTTGTACATTATCAAATCATCAATATCTTTGATTGAAGATTTGAAGATGAAATGCACAAGTACACAATTTTCACTAAATGATAATTATTACTATTTGAGAATCCAATAGAATAGCACGGACACAATTTTCACCATTATGATAATAAAGGAAGACTTCGAGTTTGAGGTCAAGCATGATACTAAACCAAAAAAATAAACAGACAGCGACAGAATTTCTATTCTAACTCAGTCGTAGTTGGTTGGTTGTCTCTCTTGTTTTGTTCCAGTAAACGCAGCCTCAGGTGCTACCCACCTCAGTCAGAATTACAGTCAGTCCTCCCCTTCCCCACGTAAAATGAAGAAAAGCATCTACCTCTTCGTTCGTTCCTTCCTTCCTTCCATCCATCAACCAAATCAATGTCCGTGTTAGCCTACCTCTGAGTGACTGAAGTCATAGGAAACCATGGAGGCGGAGATGGGGATGGAGAGGGGGAGGGGGAGGGGGAGGGGGAGTCCGCTTCAGTTTCAGTGCGTTTATGATTTGAACCAGTATCCATCACAATCGCACTCTGATTTTTTGGAGCAAGATCAGAATCAAAATCAAATACGCAGGAAATCACGGTCTGAATCTCTACAATTCGACCTTCAACCTCCTCAATCCAACAAGAGGTCCAACATAGCATGGGCAGATGAGAATTCCAGGGAAGGTGGAGGCCAAGGATGTGCCAAGTGGATATGCCAGGTGGAAGGGTGCTCGGTGGTTGGGGCCCAGCTCAAGGAGTATCACCGCCGTCACCGGGTATGCCCCACTCATGCCCGGGCCCCGGCCATCACTCTGCGAGGTTCCAATAGCCTCAGCCGGTTCTGTCAGCAGTGCAGCAAGTTCCATGCACTGAACGAGTTCGATGAGGACAAGCGCAGCTGCAGGAGACGCCTCAACCAGCACAACAGCCGCCGAAGAATGAGGAGCCACCACAATGCTGCCATGGGAAATGTCCCCTTCTCGTTGGCCGGGTTTAAGCCAGAGGAGGCCAGGACTATAATACTAGCTCTACTGCATCTTATCTCCAGCTTTGAGTGTGAGCTTCCCTTCCTTCCTTCCCTCTCTTAGTCTCTGTTAGCACAGAATTGATCTATCTGCTGATGGTCCAGTCTACCATTCTAATGTGTTAAGGAATAGTAGCAGACTACCCCAGTTTTCTCCCACATGGCTACCTATTTTCTCTTACAGTAAAAGTGTAAGTCCCTTCTGGCTTCTGCTACATAATTGGGGTTCAAGCATTGGTTTAGTGGTGTTTACTTTTTCAATTTAGTGTAATCTGATTTGGGATGAATTGGGCATGTCAACATAATTGATGCTTGATTATGTACATCACAGGGCTTGGTTAAATTTGGTAAAAGTTGGAATACATATGAATATAATAGAAAGAATATACTTAATTGCAATGTTTTTGTGTGCATTGATATTTGTCACAATACCCCTTAATTTGATTTTAGGTTAAGTTTCACTTGTTTGTTATTATCATCTGCTTGTATGTCCAATTAAAATTTCTGAAAACCTAACTGAGATGACATAAACGTGGTTCTACTTGGTTCTGCTGTTATTATATATGTATTTCAATTAGTGAAGCCCATTTATTTTGGTTTAATGTATGTGTAGTGGCGAAGCCTGACCCCACAAGGGACCATCAGCTCATTCACAGCTTCCTCGCAAGCCTTGCCACCTCATCTCTGTCTATTGATATCTCTGACCTCTTGCAAAGATTGGCAGCTCCTACAGGTAACCCTGGCTCCTCCTTCATCCCGTCTTTGGATTTGGATGTGGCTGCTTTTCCTTCTGCCAATGTTGCAGAAGGGCAGATCAAGGACTTCGACTTGAATGATCCCATTTTTCAAGAAGATGATGAAAATGAATATCAACCTGAGTATGAACATGAAAATGTCGTGCGAGATTTCGGAAATACTTCTCCCTATTTGTCACAACCTAGTAGCAATAACTCAGATTCTTCGTCGCTACCTTCCCATGCTTCTAGTAGTGATGCTCAGGTATTAATATGAGTCATGAGAATGTTTTATCTTCTCGTTACATTGCTAAAAGCACTGGCCTACTGGTCTTTACTTCTATCTCTATGCAGGCCTGCTTGTGTTTTTTTTTTTATTATGTGAAGTATTTTTGTATGTTTGTATAGAGCTATGCTATTACACTTCCCCAATTTGGCTTTAATTCAAACTTCAAAATCATCGATCCAAACCGTCCAACATGTTCTCCACATTGAAATCTCACTAGACCCCAAATTTCCATTTTTTACTATCTTTAGAGAGAGAAAATTTGTTGTCAATTTTTCTAATATGATTGATTTTCCACCTCTCTAAAAATAGTGAAAAAAAATCAGAAAAACGAAAAATCTGGTCTTTAGTGAGATTTCAATATGGAGATCACGTTGGACGGTTTGGATCGCAATTTGAATTTTGAAATTTAAAAAATTGGATATGAAGCCAAAACAAATCACGGCTTCATGAATAATAGCATAACTCTTGTTTGTATATCTATGTCTTAATTAATTAGAACTGTCTATCATTTTCAGGGCCGGACTGATAAAGTGGTTTTGAAGCTCTTTGGAAAGGATCTCGCCGACTCCCCTCCTAATTTACGTTCTGAGGTTGTTATAAGATTACTATTCTTTGTTTCGTGCTACATGTACTAATGTTTTAAGAGAATTCTTTTAGCGGTAATTTGGTCAATTTTTTTTGGCTCTTGGCTTGCTTTTGCTGCTACCATTTATTATTACTTTCATCGACTGAATTATAAAACTCAACACAGATTCTTACATGGCTATCACATTGCCCAATTGAAATGGAAAGCTACATGAAGCCGGGATGCATCATTTTATCCCTTTATCTTTGTTTAACCGATTCAGCATGGAATGAGGTACTCTATTCCATAGTTATTTACCATTTATGACTTTTGAGGATCTCTCTCTTATTCTTTCTTTCTTTTTTTTTGGTGAGAGGGGGTGGGGGTCAATTGGGGAAACATTCTCTACTCAAATATGCATCAAATTTGAACTAACATCAAACAAGTGACTAGTGAGCATTTCAAAGCTTAAACAACGTTTAAATATGGTGCTTGAAATGTATCAGCACTACCCTCTTTTCATCATGGTAGCAAAACTGTGACTTTGTTTCCTCCCTGTTTATCCTCAGTACACTCAAAAGAATTGTAGAAAGGTACCACTAGTGACATTCAATTGTGCAATAACTATAGAAAGAAAATAAAGGAGAAGTAATGCATTTCTCTTCTGTGTGTGTGAAGCTTGCTCGTAATCTAACTTATTGGATTGAGAGGTTGATGATCATCCCCAATAATGACTTTTGGTGCACTGGATGGGTGTATGTGACATTGCAAGATCAAATGGTGTTTTTCTACAGTGGTTAGTTTATTAAGATCCTTTCCATCCACAAAGCATTAATTTGCTGCATCTCTAGTTCATGAAATTTGAGAAGTTATTCTTTGCAAGATCAAATGGTGTTTTCTTATCACAAGCGACCTATCTTTTAGATTCTTATATTAATTTATTGGCAAAAACTTGGGTACTCCAAAAGATGGATATACTGGTACTCAAGTTCATCTGGACGTTCAATTCATCGAGATTGATGAAAAGTTATTCTTTGGAAAACACATCAAAAGTTATCACTTTTCACTAATCACGATGAATTAAACGACTTAGATGGGCTAGAGTACTCAGTGTACCTATCTTTTGGAGTACCCAAGTTTTTGCCTAATTTATTATTCAATCTGTTTTTTTTGTCTAGTCGCAACATCATGGTTGAATGAAACCTTAATAAATGAAGCTTAATGATGAATAATTTAATGAATAGAGAAACTAACTGAAATTAGTATTATCTCTGCAGACACTGACACAACACCAGCTTATACAGTATGCCTGAAATTTCATACTAATCCACATTTTATTGCACTTGCAGGTAGATTAATTTTAGAAGGCCCTTTAATCTCAAAATATCCAAATCAATTCGAACTTTTGAACATCTCACCAATAGCCGTCTCTTCCACTGCTAATGTAACTTTCTTTCTGAAAGGTTACAACCTATCTCGATCCAGTGCGAGGTATTTTGTGCTTCTCTCCACTTAGTAGCTCCTCAGTCTTTCTCTTTCTCTTTCTCTTTCTCTTTCTCACATGCGTGCATGTGCCATCATGCATGCACACACTGCATACACATACACTGTTAGGGAAGGGGGAGCGGTGGCTAGAATTTAGCCTAAGGCCTTAGGCATTTGGCTAATAGAGAATTGCAAATGCTATAGATAATTTCTTGGTCAAATATTATGCATGTTCTAGTTGCAACGATTACATGTATGAAAAGAATGGACAAATGCTAAGGCTGTTGTTGGTTTGTTCTTTTTCAAAGATAATAAACATTTGTGATACATCTTAGGTTCTTTGTTGCATATGATGGGGAGTACTTGTCGCAAGGTGTACTACAAGACTTTGCTGAGAAGACTGGTGAGGTTGTACCAGATAGACCTGAGGCTGAGTGCATCCGTATCTCTTGCACCATACCTGCCTCCATTGGAAGAGGATTCATAGAGGTGATGGCATTTTCCTTACACTATGTCAATGCATGCTCGTGCATGTATCCATCTATTTGTTTCTAGAATTGTGTTTAAAATATCTTTGATCTTCTGGCGATAGTTTTAGCTGAACCAGGTTCACTTCTGCTAATTCCTGGTGAAAGACTGAAATTTTTATGAAGGGTCATAAAACCTTCTTGAGATAAATGCTGTAATACTATTTATTTATATGTTGTAAAAGTCATTCTGGGACAATTCAGGGGTTCATTGCTTTATCCTCCTATTCAAAGAATAGGATAGACAAGTATTGTGAAAGTCAACCCCTTCAACAAGACATCCTTTTTTTTGTTTTCTTTTGACTTTTCCAGAAGGAATTGTTCATCGGTACTGCCTTTTTGAAGGAAAAAAAAAAGAGTTTAACACTTTATCCATACATTCAGTTTCCTCATAAAAAGTTTTTTTTTTTCTCAAAAGATCATGTTTGCTGTACTCCAGAGTATAGCTTATGCCTTATGGTTGTTGATTCAAATCTTCATTTTGTATGATTAACAGATAAGATGATCAAGTCAGTGTTCTTAATTTTAAGTTGTTATTTTCCAGATTGAGGAGTATGATCATGGAGGCTTGTTCTTTCCATTCATAGTTGCAGATGAAGCGATGTGTGTTGAGCTTCGTGAACTTGAATCTGAGATCAATCTCATTTCCGTCCAACAAAACGAAGCAATGAAGTTCTTGCAAGAGATGGGCTGGCTCCTTAGACGAGTCCACTGCCGGTCCGATGTGGCTACCTATCCAACATCCTTTTCCATTGTGCGGTATAGACTTCTTGTGTCCTTCGCCATTGATCGTGAGTGGTGCTCTGTATTGAAGAAACTTCTGGACATCTTGTTCAACGAAGATATCCATTTGGACGGTTGTTCAGCAGAGGAGTTCATACTGCAGGAAGGCCTCTTATTTGAGACTGTCAGAAAGAAATCTATGCCTCTTGTTGCTTTTCTGTTGAGGTACAAGGTGCGCAGTAGAGATGGCCAAGAGAGAGATTTGTTCACGCCTGACATGGTGGGGCCCTGTACAAATGATATGTTGTTTATGACGCCTCTCCACCTGGCGGCCACGATTGACGGTGCGGAGACTGTTTTGGATGCTCTGACTGACGATCCTGGCAAGGTGCATTTGTCACATTCTAAATTTTCTCTCTCTATTATTTTTCTTAAAAACAAAAAATAGTGAATACTGTCCTTATCCTCCTGCTGGGAACTCTAAAAAAAGAAATAAACAGGAATTCCCAAGTATCCACCAAAAAGTAAATAACATTATTTATTTCTTGGCTTTGTTTGATATAATATATTCTTGTTTTAGTATTTTAAAATGTTAATGTTGTACTGATATCAGATTGGGATCAAAGCATGGATGACATCCCGGGGTGGTGATAGACGAAATCAAACCCCGGCAGAATTGGCAGGGGAAAGGGCCCACACATCATACACCCAACTGGTCCAGAACAAAATTGATTTGATTTCCAAGAAAGCTCAGGTAAATGTTGGCAAATCTGATGTAAATGGCTGCTTAAGAGGACACCTTGACATAGAAAAGGGCTTCCCTCACTGCAAACGCTGCACGCAACAGAAACAAGTGCCCCACAGGTCAGGCATGAGTGGGTTCTTGGTACATAGACCAGCGGTCTTGACTCTTGCGTGCATAGCGGCAGTTTGTGTGTGTGTTGGCATAATATTGAAGACGCCTCCATTTGTGAGGTACACTAGAGGTCCTTTCTTGTGGGACTCATTGGAGCACGGTACCATGTGAGGTGCTCGGATTCCCATCATCTTCTGCCTTAGTTTCTCCCTGCCGTAGTGCCGTAGCCCTAGGCCCCTAGCACGACATTAGGACTGTTTGTCTGAATCTTGCACAAATCTCGAAAAGGCCCCAGTAAAAGTCACATCTTTTATTCTTTTTCGCACATTGAATTCATAATAACAAGCAGTTGAGATCATAGTTATGACTTATGAGTTATGACGTGGGTACCTTGTCGAACGCCCCTTCCTTTGTAACTTGAGAAATAGAGCAATTTTCCTTTTTAACTTACATAACGGTATGTTGGTTACTTATTAGTACATGAGAAGTAATACGTTCCGTTCCCTTTTGTCGGCCCATATGTTCATACAATACAACCAAATTGTTGAAAGGCTTTTTGGGCCCATTATCGTAATTGCTCCCGAGTACTGGGCTTTACTTTTGTCATTTTGAATTCAAAATTTTCTCTATACTCTTGGAAGAATAGAGATGCTGATAGTGATGGCATTAGCATTTAAATTATCACACGTGAGCTAAAAATATGTAATTAAGCCCCAGGCTTCCAGCATGCCGCATGCATATCCTGATTAAATTGATGTTAATTTTTCCTATAGTGTTCATTCCTTTTTTGTTCTTCAACCAATACAAATTTGAACGACCAATTAAAAGAAACTAAAATTTTCTTGGACCGGAAAGTGTTAAATTTTTTTGAGACCCAAACGGATGTAAAAGATATTTTTAGTACAAGAAAGAAAAAAGAAAGAGAACATTGAGATCAATTCTGCACGTCTCATGATCCGACAGACTGGAGCATGTCTCTTAGTCAAACTGTAATTATCTCCTGCAAGCAAAACGACTGCATACAAATCATAATCAAAATTTATATATGGCTTCTTAGCCAGTAAGTATGAATGATGTGTTTCACCTGGTTTCCCACCTCTTCTCATTCACATATCACAAACATTTCTATTCACATGGGCTTTGACATCTGAAACATAGCACAACTAATGCCGAGCCATCATTTTCTTAATTATTGCTTTTGATACCCCATAATCCCAACCACAATATCACATTGGGAGTTTCAGAAATAAAGTTTGGGGTGTTTGGAATATAACGTACAAATCGGAAGGAGTTCAATTTCTACTAAGGGTAGGGTTTGTTCGGCTTAACTGCTATTTGTGCGGGACAGAAAAAAAAATCAGTTAGACTGAATTTTATTTTTCTCATCAAAACAGTTGTTTTTATTTTTTAACTATGCCCCGTAGCCCGTAGGCTTTTACCTGATTATTTGGAAACAGTTGTTTCGACATTTGTTATTCTATGTCTATATACTTCTCGTGGAATTTGAAAATGATTCCAATTGTAAAGAGATGAGGCATATTACTATATGTGCCAACTTATGATTCAACTGCCGTAATACATAATAATACAAATATTAATAATTCCTTTATGATATGAGTGAGGATGTGGTGCTTATGCAAGTACATGCTCGAAATTTGAATTACGATTTCACATCTCGAAAATCAAAGTGCAAACGGCCGATTTGAACGTTGAAAATATCGCCTACACTAAAGTCTACTTTTTTGAAGAAGGAATGAGGTCTTTACTTCAAGTTTAATTCAAATTTTGATCTAAAATTTCGCAGAGCTGAATTTCGAACTTGCGACATCTCTTTGAGAGAGTATTTTTCTTAACTACTAGATCAAGAGCCGATTCTTATACTAAAGTCCACTGAAATCAAAATTTTCATTTTTAATTTTTTTACTATTTGTCCAATGAATTAAAAATTCATCAAAATTGAAGATATCCGTAAATCATTAGATCAATGAAATTTTCAACCGAACGATAAAATAATAAAAAAATTAAATGAAAATTTTGTGTTTTAAGTAGATCTTAGTATACGCAATATTTTTAACGATTCGAATCGACACTTAGAAATTCAAGATGTGAGGCTACAAGCATAACGTAGCATGCGCTTGTATAAACACGATAGTCTCACTCTTCACAAAATATGTATTTTATGAATGGATATCCGGATATCTATACAATTATATGTAGTTGTGTATTTGCTTTTAAAAAAAGGTATTTGTACCCTTATTCATTTTAATTGTATATGCGTATATGCAATTATGCAGATTATACCGTATTAGAGTATTCATACGTTAAAAATATCCGCTATCCGATTTGTCTTCAACTCAAGTCAATACTACAAATTTATCAAATCAAAAATTAGAATTAGTTAGAGCGACACGCAACACGAGCACAACTAAAAGCAAAGCACATGGCAGAATGGCAGATAGCCAACAAAAGGACAAAGCCAGAAGGGTTTAGAGTTTAGACGAAAGACAACCAATGAGACAATGAGACCGTTCACTTGGGCTAATGTAATTGGAGAAAAATCACTGACGTATTAGAAGAAAACTAGTAAAAGGGATTTTATTTTTATGTTTATTTTGACGATGCAGACTTTCTGGTTTTCTTTAAAATCCACTAAAATATCCAGCTAGAACTCCCCTGATTGAACATGATAATGTTACCAAATTTTAATCCAGCGTGAATATGAACAAACTTGAATAAGGAACCGACCAAAATTAATTAATTACAGCTCTAGAGTACTTGAAATTAAATTCCCTACAATTCAAGCACAAACATCTCTTCAAACCACAAGTCGGTCACCTACCAATCAAAAATAAAGAGGAAAAATAAAAGAAAAGGGAAAATTTGAACCAAGTTCACAATTTCACATTACAAGGTGCAGCCACAAAAGAGAAAGAAGAAACCCATCATGGTCACCAAGGCAACCGACTCAAACGCCATGACGATGCTCCACATAACGCTGTCTAGAACTGAGAAGTCGAGTTCCGGAAACCGAGAAACCACCCTTCGAACCGCCGACAAGTCAATTCCGGGCAACTGACGAAACGTAGCATAACTAGGCATGATGCTTCTCAGGCTTGAGAGGCTAATCGGCTCTGGCCATCGGAAAAAGGAAGAGAAAACCCTCCCCATATATGATATATCCACACCTTCTCTTCCTGTTCTAATCTCGGGGTATCTCTCTCTCTCTCTCTCTCTCTTTCTCGGATTCTTTCTCTATCTATCTATATCTATGTAGCGTGATGGGGAGAGTGAAAGAGGCATTTACAGAAATGAGGGAAGGGGTTATTAATTGTACGCATGTGAGGAAACTCAGGAAAGGGAAAGAGAGAGAGGGACTGATCACTGATGTAGAATTTTCTGGCAGAACATTGTTTTTGAGTGGGGGTGGGACCCGCTTCCAGGATGTCCCATATCTCTGTTTATTGAATGTGATTGTTCTGCAATCTTCTCTAATTAAACAAAAAGAAATATGATGTTTTGTCCCTAATTATTAAATACTTGATCATGTTTGATTAATTTTATTAGGTGAAGACTTATTAAAAAAAGTACTAGCGTCTTGATCGTCAGATCATGATTAGAAACTTGGATGCGTAAAACGTGAGGTTGAAATCGTGAGGCTGATTGTAAGCTTATGTTACCACTTGCACTTGTGTAGAACGTGAGTTTGAAACTATTTGCGTCTGATACGGGCACCCAGTAGCGTTGACCATGCGGACGGACACGGACGCGGATTGTCCGGGTCACGGATTGTTCAGATACGGATTGCACGGGTGGGATTGGTTAAAGGGGACGGATTAGGACGGGTTGAGTTTTGGGTGATGATTCAAACTCGTCCTTTGATCCGTCGGGTTTGGACAGAGCGGGTACGGGTGGGTCACGAGTTTATTGTTTTTTTAAATCAAAAAATTTGAAATAACAAAAAATAATTTCAAATTTTTCCAAAAATAACATGCGTTTTGAAGGGGTTTGTTTTTCTTTACCGTCGGGTGGGCCCTACGGGTTGTCCGTTAACCCGTGCGGGTTATGGCGGATTGAGACGGGTTGAGGCAGGTTTGGGCGGGTTACAGGCGGGTTGGGTGGGTTGGATCGGGTTACGAGCGGGTTGGGGCGAGTTACATGCGAGTTACAACGGGTTACAGGTCACGAGCACAGACGGGGGCGGGTTGGAGACGGGTTAGGAAGGGACGGATTACCACAGGTGAAATTTTGAAGGACGATCTAAACCCGTATGAAATCCACCCTTGAAACGAAAGGGCGGGCACAGGTTGTGTCCACTGACAGGTTCAGATGGGCGACGGAGGCAGGCGGACGCGGGTCAGGTTGACCCGTATGAGTTTTGTCACAACACTACGTGCACCACATGGTCCAACCCATAGAAGATCTCAGATCTTTGTTTGGGAAAACTTAGGAATGTTAAGATATTGTTTTATTCGTTTATCTTACTCATATCGTATTCGATAAGATCAATATGAATAAGAATTTTTCATTGGATAATCATATATAAGTACGAGTAAAATTTACTTTTTGTTAATTAAATAGACAAGAGTACAAATATATGCTATTTCGTACACGTTACTCTATAGGATAAATTACAAAAATATTAGTAGAAAAATTAGATAAGATGAAATATTTGCATTTTAATTTGATTGTTTTGATAAAATAATTTGAGTCGGAGTCAATTGTATATTTATATTTTTATTTTCACATTTATGTAGAGACACGTTTGTATTACATAAATAATTTTGATAGTTTATTTATAAAGTTAGAAATAATAATTATACTAATATTATCTTTTTAGTTCGTTATTCGTTCATTATCCAGTAGTTTTAACTGGCAAGTGTAAATTACGGGTAAGCTAAATTTTAACATATAAGAATAAAATAAGAATAAGACTAATTTCAAATAGAAACAAGTACAAAAATATTTTCACCCGATCTTTATCGTATCCATTGAAAACTCTTGCAATACATAATTCTGACGAGCTGTTCGAACAAGGAAAAATGCGCTTCAAAGCCAACATACTTGTGGCATTTGTATCTTAAATTTTGAAAAATTTCATATCACGGCACCCACAACTATTGTATGCGCTTACGCTGCAACACGGGTGTCAGCTAAATGAAGCCTTGTTTAATTTGACACCCGTGCATCATGGGTGTGAGGCTGTGCGCTGAAGCCTTACTTTATTTAAGCTGTACATATATTAAATTTGGAAGAACATGTATTCATGCTTCCCACTTGTTTTGCTGATTGAGAGATGGTTGCCTTCGAATGATGATACTGTACATGGAAAAATAAAGCATTTAAGGGGCGAAATAATAAATTAACTAATGGACGTTGACGAAAAACCATGTATTGCTGTGGGTAGTGCTAGCGATTTGCGATCGGAGGAACATGCATCTCAAATTTAGCTCCATCTTGAACTTATATCTTAATTAGTATTTTTTATCATGAGTTTTGCGCCGGATTCAATTTTGAATTGTTCATTTCTCTGATCGCAAAACAGATTCGACCCGATGGAAGTAAACTCGAATATCTATAGCTTAATGGTTTGCGACGATAAAAAAGGCTAATTATGATCCCGACGAGCTTACCTGAAGTTGTTACAAAAAATATTAAGTATGATTAGCATTTTTTTCTACAAACTTCGACTACGCTCGTCGGGATCATAATAATTTTTTTTATCGTCGCAAGTCATTTTTTTCTTACCTGAAGTTGTTACAAAAAACATTAAGTATGAGCTTACCTGAAGTAGATATTCGAGTTTACTTCCATCGCGTCGAGTCCGATTTGCGATCGGACAAACGCGCATCTAAAATTTGGTTCCACCTTCAACTTATGTCTTAATTTGTAATTTTTTTATCATGTGTTTGTGTGAGAATCAATTTTGAATCTCTCGTTTCTCCGATCGCAAATCAGACTCGGCGCGGTGGAAGTAGACAAATTTGTTTTGCAAATCGATAAATACAAAGATATTGTTTTACAACAATCTCTCCCTTTTGTCGATTTGCAAAATTTCAGTTCATGTGCATGTTTTCAATTTGGAATTGGAGAAACTCTTGCACATGTGATTAATCTTCCCCTTTTTGTAAATCGTATAAAAGGAAATTTAAATTGAATTTTCATAACTCTCCCTTAATGTAAGCACGTGTTAAACGAACTATTTTGATTATGTGATTTGACCTTTTTGTGTATTGCTCCCCTCAATTTAAGCATCTTTGCAATTAATCAGAACATGTAATGAAGCTATTTTTTATTTAAGACTTGTTCTTATTTCATGTAATTTATGCAAGTAGAAGATATCAAGCAAACAAATTTCCTCTCATTCTTTGCATTCATCAAACTAGGATTCTTTCAAAATTTACAAATTTTCAAAAACTTTGCAATATATCCATTTGCAAAAATTGTATTTACCAAGATTTTGTATGCAATTTAGTACATCTTTCTCAAAAGAAAAATACCCCAAAAGTAATTAATATAGATAAACAAGAACATGAAATTAATTAAGATAAATATCACAAATCCTACATAAACATAAATATAGCAAATTAAGCACAAGTATAATATCAAATACCATAGCATCTAAACAAGTATAGATCACACAACCAAAACAAGAAGCACCTAAATAGCATAACAACCATGAAATAAAGTGCCAAATAAACTAGAGCGAGGAGAACGCCAAGACACGCTAAGAATTCTTCATTGTGGTATCATCGTCACGTTCCTTGGAACTGCTACCTTCGTCTCTGTCGTCGTCGGTATTGGCTTTCGAGATGCTACCCATTCTTTCACCCTCATCTTCATCACTTTGGACCTTCTTTTTCTTCTTTTCTTGGGATGTTTCACCAAAGTCTGAACCAAATTCCTCGATACATCTTGCCTTGAGTGCAACATGGTCCTTATAGAAAGTGTCATAGTGGCCTCTACACCACCCAAAAAACTCATTCTTTTGAGTCTTCATCTCAACTTGCTGCTTCTCAATACGGTCATTTTGGACTTGGATGTTGCCCAAGCGGTAAGGATGTATTGAAGTTCACATTGGTTTAGAGGTTCGGTAGGTTGAGGGTTTGAATGTTCACCTAGAGGTGTAGGAGTAGGTGCATTTGGGTCAAAGTATTAGTTAGGCTTTGCATTGGGCAACTTTATGCACTTATCAACCTTGATGTCCAAATTAACCTTATATCTCTTTGCATCGGTTTCTTCATTTTAACTCACAAGGGTCCACCCAATGCTTTTCATTTCATCCCAAAAGTTTTTTGGTTTGGTTAATTTGAGGTTTGCCTTAAAGGGAATATGGTATGCATTTAACATGCGTCGGATGAGATGACCATATGACAAGAATTTGTACTTGTTTCTATAACTACCTTTCATGTGATAAAAGATCACATACGATATGTTGAATTGTCGGTTATCAAGGGCTACAAGGTGCCGAAGGAAAAATATACCAAAATATTCCAAATTTGTCTTACAGATTGACTTAGGGGTAATGATATTGTTGAGTAGAATGAAAGCAGATCTATGTACCGCTGGTAAGTTGGTCACATAAAAGTCATTTTCTCGTGTACCCCAAACCACCGTAGGTAGGTTTCAAGCTTTTCTTCAGGTCTATCGGGCCAAGCCTTATACACATATATTTCTACCCCGTCATTAATAAGATCAAGTGTACCGACTATGAAATCAAGGGTAATTGATACCACAATACCGCCCAAATAATAGGAGAGAATGCCGGAATCTGTTACCTTTAAGTTTGAGTATAAGGAACGTACAAGGGTCTCGTTGTAGGGTTCATCGCACTAGATCAAATTTCTCCAAGGATAATGATCAATGTACTCCTACTTATCAGCCTCCCATTTTGAGAGATCACCACTGGGCTTGTAGTAGTAGTAATCGGCCATGGCGCGTTTCTTGGTTCTGCGTCCCAAAACAAGTACGTATTGCCCATTTTGATCCTTATGTTTAGTTTGATGGTGGTCTGTGGCGAGTTAGATGAAGCGACCGGCGAGGAAGTGCCTTATTCTGAAGTACGTGCTCTCTTGGTTGCCAATTTCTTGATGCCTTTAAGTATGGAAGCCATGGGTAGGGTTTCGATGGGGAAAGTGAGAGAGAGGCTTTCAGTGAAAAATAAATAGAGGAATGTGAAGATGAAGTTGAGGAGAAGAAAATAGTGTGAGAGATTTGAATTTGAGTAAGGGGTGGAGGAATATTGGGAGAAGATGAGGTTCAAAATTGGGAAGAAGATGAAGAGAAGAATGTTTGTTTGGGGAAGAAGGAAGATAGAGAGAGAGAAAATGTAGCAAAAGAATTAATTCTGGCAGGATAGCATTATAACATTATCTTTTGCGGTATAACACTAGGTGAATTTCACGCATAATTCAAAAGTTTTGAAAACTTTTATACACTGGCATTATAACGCTTCTATAATGTTACATAATGGTTTTCATTGGAAATAAGAATCTGGAAAGAATGAATTCTGGCGTTGTAATGCTTGTTCTAAAAATTATGAAGCTCTGGCGTTATAACGTTATTTATCGTTACCTAACGCATTTCACGAGAAATTCAAGTTTGAGAAGGAATTGGATAGCGTTATAACGCTATCAAGCATTACATAACGATTTTCACATGAAAAATCTTGATTAGCAAGAAAACCAAGTTTTTTTAACAGTGGCATTATAACGCCAAGTTTGGCGCTATAACGCCATAGTGAAAAATTGTATTTCTGAGGCTTTTACGCAATCGACTATTTGAGATTTTCGAATTTAAGAATGGTTGTTATGCTTCTAAGTCATCAATTATATCAAAAGAGTATCTTGACTCAACTTTGGGGCTTACATTTCTATATGATTTAAATTTCCCTTCTCGACTCGATTGTGCATTAGATTGGTTTTTGTCTTAATTTAACTTCACAATGATCTTAGAGTTGTGAAGAAATAAGATTCAAACTATATTTGTATACTAGTTTAATTTTAATTTTGGCAAAGTATTTTATTCAATTTATAACCTATTTTATAAGGTAAACTTAGACACCCTTTTTAAAAAAAAATTGTGCTATTAAGGTTTAATTAGTTAGCTCCCCGTAAATATATGACATTATTTTGGAGCTTTAATCTAGTGGTGATATAATTACTTTCGAGTCTTAGGGATCCAAATAATATTTAATTTGTTGTTTGGCTTTATAAACTTGCACTCTATCGATATGTGTTTTGTTTTACAATAATAGTTACAAAAGGCACGAGTTGCAGGATTAATATTTTCTTTAACAAAGCGAGTGTTATAGTCATTTCTCAACTCTTGAGTTCGGTTCTTTGGTTGATATGTATAGTTAAAATTCGGTTTGAGTGTGTTTGAACCATTTGAATGTTGAGGAACAACTCTTGGTTTTTTATTGTATTGAGTAACAATTTTTGCAAGACCTTTATCTTTAACCTCATATTTCCAACCTTTTGTTTCCTTATAGTAAGTGTTGTTAGACCATTAGGGGTTAAAGTATGTAGGAAGCGGTTTGGGTTTGACATAATTTCCATTGTTAAACCGACATCTAAAGACATAGTTTGGTGCATTTCTATCATTTTGGAATTTAGAATTCTTGTCCTTTTGATTATGTATTTGTTTACCTTAGCACTTTGGGGTTGTTAGAAGTTGAAGGAATTGGATTCTTTTTATACCCTAAATCGGGTTTGTCAGGAGGCTTTTATCCTTCATATATTTTGCTCAAGTCAAGCTTAGTATCTTTCTTGGGTGCACTAGCAGATTTTAAAATTTTATTCTCAATTTTCAACTCATATATATGCTTGATATGTTTATCACATTCATTTTGTGATTTGCCTCAAAGTCTTTCACTTTTTATTCAAGCTTTTCAATATTGAACTCATAGTCTTTTGCTTTTGACTCGAACTCACGAATTTTTCTATTTAGCCCTCCAATTGTGCAATTCATTCTCATTAAAGCTTGATTTATTTCAATAAGAAGTTTATTTAACCTAACAATTTCATGCCTTAAAGATTTCTCACTAGATATATCACTAGTATCATCACAATCGTCATCTGAATCATCATCGGATTGACATCCTAAACAATAATTAACTTTTGATTTTGAGTCTAGACATATTGTTTCCTCTGCTTTGGAGGTTGAAGCTTTATCTTCTTGTTCTTCATTTGAGAATGATGCTTTGCTTCCTCCTTCATCATCTTCTGAACGGTTTGTTTTCCCTTGCTTTCTTTAACTAAATTGTCTTTCTTCTTCCTTCCTAGGCCAAAGCTCATTAGGAGTTCAATCATCGCCTGATCGGTCACCTTGTTCTTGGGTATAATATCGTTGAGATTTTCTTCTTTGCTATAATTCACAACATTTGGTTTTACATTCGTTAAATTTGTTTCTTTATCAAAATGTCCTACAAGAAAAATCCACATATCAAAAGCATTCATGTTATCATAAAAAAAATTTCATAGCTATGGACTCGCCAACTTAGCAAAGTAAAGCATTAATTGCATGATCATTATCTCTCTTTTGCTTTTTAGAATGTTCGATCAAGTTAGTGTTTCCTACTTCGTAGGTTGGTACATAGTTTTTTTCTACAAGGTGTCAAACATCAATTGTTCTTAAATAGTCTTTCATTAATATACTCTAATAAGAGAAACTACAACAACTTTGGCCTAGTATTATAGGTTCTTCAATATGACAAGAAAGTGACATTTGGATCATTACTTGTAATTAAATGTCACTCTAATTATCTAGTTCAACTTGCTCTGATACCACTTTGTATAACCCTGGGGGGTGATTAAGGCTTAATTTAAATACTAGGATTCTTTTTGCAAATTTGCACAATTCAATTTCTTATTGCTATTCCTAGATTAAACAATACAATCAATTCAAAAAAAATTGGTACACTTCTCAAGTAGGTATTAATAATAATTAATTGGAGAAGTGCTTATATCAATATGGCATAATTATTTTCAAGTTGCGGAAACGTAATAGTCAACAAATCAATTTTTCTCAAAATTAAATGCAATTAAAATAAATAGAGAAGAGTTAGGAATATTGAACTAATGAAGACACGCGATATGTTGACAAAGTTCAACTATGCCTTCAGCCTAGTCTACGTCTCCAGGTCCCCGATCCCCTGCCTTTGCGGTAATAAGATCGATTCGCTCCAATAACTCAAAGAGTTCAATTACAACTTCGGAATTCGATCTCTTTTACACACACTGGTAGAAGAACGAACCGTAACACAAGGTGGAATCCAGCTATTGCAACACAACGATTTGAGACTAGATCCAAGGCACAAAATAAGGTAGACAATAGTGAAGAATTTCTCTCAAATAATCTCTCACAAATTTAGATCTATTTAGAATGGTTTAACTTGAGATTTGAAGGATATAGCAAGGTTTTATCTTTTTCAAAACAATGGTGGTTGCTCACGATTTTATTGTGAATCGAAAGGAAACAAATATAGAAGAAAGGTAGAGAAGCCCCCTTTTATACAGCTGCCAAATATGACAAATAGCAAAAATTTGGAATCATAGCGTTATAACGCTATGTTACCGTTATAACACCATGTTGTATAATTTTGAAATTCGAACGTTGAAATCTGTCTTTTTATGGGAATTATTGTGTTATAATGTTATTATAGCGTTACAGAATGCTATGACAAATAGAAAGCAGATTTGGAAATATTCGAAGTACATAAATCAGCAGAGATAGCGTTGTAGAACTCTAGCATAGCGTCGTACAAAACACTATGAACTATGACTTGAGTACTTAGTCGTTTTCCTGAGTTGTTTTCTATTCTTCATAGCGTTACAATGCTATCTTAGCGTTATACAACTCCAATGATTGTTTTGTGGGATTTTGCAATTTCAACTACTATTTCAAATTTCAAATTAGACTATTTTAAATATACAGATAATTAACCTATCTAATATGTAGATGTATTCTTCATGTTTCACATGCAATTGAGTCCTTCCTTTAGCTCTTTTAGCTTCTACAAAATATGTCTTCAATTTGCCTTTATCCAATTTCTCCAAAGCTTGGCACACCTACAAAACTCTCTCACAAATACAAATATAAAATTCAAATTTATTTTGCAAATCGAAAAAAAGATATTGTTTTACAACAGAATCAATTTTAGATTCTTGTAGATAAACCAAATAGTCATCAGATATAGCATTCAGTTCAACTACATCATTAGAAATGATATACCATTCAGAATGTTATCAATAGTAGTAGCAGTTTGTTCTAGAATAGTTGGAGCAATTACTTTCGAAACAACAACTTGTTTTGAATTTTTTTGAAGATCAGAATTACACTGATCAGATTTTCTTGCACTGACTTCAACATTCTCGATGAAATGTGCATTTCTGAATTCAACAATTCTTGTGCTATGATTCGAATAGTAAATTCTGAAGGGTTTATCTGGGTATCCAATAAAGAATCTTCTAACTGTTCTGAAATCTAATTTCTTTTCATGTGGGTTATACAAACGTATCTCCACATGGCAACCCCATACATGTATATGATGCAAACTAGATTTCCTTCCCATCCATAGTCCGAAAGGAGTAATTTCTACTACTTTACTTAGAATTCGGTTTAGTAAATACATGGCGGTCTTAAGTGCATACATCCACAAAGATTTAGGTCCAGTTGAGCTATTGAGCATACTCTTAACCATGTCCATAAGTATTATGTTACGACGTTCAACGGCACCATTCTATTGTGGTTTGCTGGGCATAATGTATTGCACACATATACGATGATTTTCTAAGAATTTTGCAAAGGGTCTAGTGTTTTGTCCTGATTCATCATATCTATCATAAAATTCTCCACCGCGATCATATCAAATGATTTTCACTTGTTTTTCTAAATGTCGTTCAACCTTATTTATAAACACCTCAAGTGCATCAATAGATTATGACTTCTCATTTAGAAGATAAACAAATCCATATCGTGAAATATCATCGATAAAGGTGATGAAATGTTTTTCTTATTAAAGGAGGGAACATCAAATGGTTCACAAATATCTGTGTGAATTATTTCTAAAAGTTGAGACTTACGAGTGACACTTTTCTTAGTATGTTTCATATGTTTGCCTTTTTATACAGTCGATACATACACCTAAGTCAGTGAAATTCAAGTTTGAAAGAACTTCAGACTTCACTAAACGTTGCATTTTTCTTTGGATATATGACCCAACCTTTTGTGTAAGTATGCCAACTTTCCATCATTCATATTTTTTCATTCCAATAGTATTGTTAACAATAATGAGAGATTATATATAAGAATTATCTAACTCTAATTTATATAATTCATGAACCAAATTGCCACAACAAATCATGCAATTATTTTTATATAAACTAAAACATTTAGATCCAAATTTAAGCACATAGCCATAATCATCCAACTTAGATATAGATAATAAGTTGCGAGAAAATAGAGGTACATATAATGTATCATACAAATTGATAATATAGCCAGAACTTAATACAAGTCGGTATGTACCAACTCCTTTCACTGGCACCTTGTTTTTATTGTCCATAATTACATATCTTTCACTTTGTTGACTTTGTCTTGTGGTTTGGATCACAAGAAATTCCTATAAGTTGTTTGAAATACGAGTTGTAAAGCCTAAGTCAATCCACCAAGTATTATAGGAACATCAGTAAAATTTGATTCAAATGTAATAAAAGTATGTTTCTTACCTTTCTTTTCGAACCAAATCTTTCTTATCAGACAATCCTTCTAAAAGTGACCCATTTTACGACAAAAATATCACTTTAGTTTGTTATCTTCCTTCTTAAAGCTTGCATTAGAAGACACTTAAAGGACTTTTCCCTTCTTCTTAGTCTTAGCTTTTCTTAGTTTAGCATTATAATTCGACCCAACTTCTAATTTTGAAAAAGAACAGTGTTGGATTTCATTTCCTTAAGTCTTGTCTCTTTCTGAACAAGTTCACTAGTCAATTCATTTATATTCCATTTCTTTTCTTGAGAATTATAGTTAATTTGGAACAAACTATAAACCTCATTCGGCACAGAGTTCAAAATAAGTTGAACTAGAAACTCTTCGTCAACTGTCATTCCCAAACTCTTTAAGTTTTGAGGAGAGTGATGTCATTTCTATGATATGTGCATGCATAATTCAACTACCAACATATTTCATAGTGGTAAGTTTTTCCATAAGTGCACAAACAAGTGATTTATCGGTTGTATGTGAGCTTTCCATGACGTTTGAGAAACTCTTGAGCATTATCCATTTTCGGAAGAGCAACCTTAATGTTTTCATCAACCGTCATTCGCAAAAATATAAGGCGTAATTTGTTAGAACATTTTCAGTCTGCCATAATGGTCTTATCTTCCTCGTTGCATTCATCAGTTACAACATTGGCCTTGTCAAGCGATAATGCCATGTCTAAGTGGTGTGCTCCTAAATAAAGTTGAACTTGTTCATTTCATTGAGCGAAGTTAAAACCATTAAAGACTTTCACAGATGATGCATGCGATTGCATCAAAGGTACATTAACTGTAATTTTTTTAAAGAAAAGAAGGAAAAAGATAAAACTCGAAGATCAGATGAGAAGAGACATAATGCAATAATTTAGAACTTCAGATTTTGGAGCAATAACTTAATTAATATATTCTAATTATCCTTTGGGATTTATTAAGATATATTAAACATAATATTTTACTATAAATACTTTAATATGATAATTGTATTGTTTCAATACATGCTGTTACCTTTGAGTAACCAACAATTGAGAAATAACGAAAATTATCAACATAAGTTGTGTAAATTATGAGATTGCAATTAACCTTTGGACAATTCATAAAATCTCATAGTCTACTAATTAATTAATCATTAAATTAATATATGACATATTTTAATATCATATAATCTTAATAAATGATCAATTAATTTATTATGTGATTATTGAAAATATTACACTTTGATTTCTTTTAGGGGAAGGACATTTTGGTGTCTAGCAATACCATCATAATTCAAATTTACCGCAAACTTTAATCACAAATTATTAAGGAAAATAATAATAATTCATAAATCAAATAACTTAATCGAAAGAAAATGAATTCTAAAACCAGTATTCTGATACCACATGTTAATAGATGTTATTGTGCTCAACTACTTACATAAACATTATCATGTGTACAACTAATCATCTTTAAACTTTCCATAGCGGAATTAAAATTATTAATAAAAGATAAGATCTTAGAAATCAAAATCTCCACGTGTAAATCAATCAAATAATATTACGTATCTCTAGCCATATTAAACCGTAGAACAATACTCGAAACATTCTTCGCAAACTGTAAGAAGAACCGTAAAGTGATTTCTCTCATCTTTCTCTTTCTAAGTAATGACATTTTTTTCTTAATGAAATATTGATGAAGAGAGGATCAACCTCATTGTTAGTATTCATCTATTTATATTGCTCGTCATTAAAATAATCTTTATAAGGAGAGATGTATCTGAAGACAAAAGGATGCAATAACACTTTATGGTGTCTTTTGAGTTAACCAGTCAGATGCATTGAATTAAAGCCATACATTAGTGCCATGCATTATTTCAACACACCTATTAATTAAATCCTTTCAACACACTCATTAGTTTTATTGTGGGCCACAACAACATAATTTTCTTATAGATATTTGTTTTAAGATAAGAGCAATGCTATGGTACTTCACAAAATTGTTATTTCTAAGGGTAAGAATAAGATATGATGCGCAAGCGTTATTTGGCAATAACAATTTCTACTTTATACCTTAATCACATCAATTTAAATTTTGGTGCAATTCAAGCAAATAATGCAAAGGTAGTAAAGAGTTAGAGCAAGAGAGCAAAGAAACACGCGATGTAACGTGTTTCGACCTACAAAACATATTAGACCTACTCCATGGGACCCCCGGATCCAAAAAATTGCTTCGGGACCGATTCACTAAATCACAAGCGTTTTACAAAAAGGGAGCCTATCCAAAAGGCTCCAATATTTTCAAGGAGCAACACCAAGCTTTCAAAGTAACGGTCTTGGTTGACAACACAATTCAAGACAACGATGATCTACTTGACAACACAGCGTAGATCCCCAAACAAAAGAGAAATAAAAGTTATCACGAATTGGCACAATAGCTAGCTATCCTAAACACTCTATCGGGTTTGGATGCTTGAAGGAGAAGACTTCACTGCTCTTTCAGGTGCTCTTAGTATGCTTGTCAACTTGGAGGGTGACTTTCTTAGTCTGTTGGGACACTAGTGCCAAGTTTATATAGGCATCTTGGATCTTGAAATATTGAATCAGTGCTGCTTTCCTTACAAAAATCCTCTAACCCGTTATGGAAATCGTTGTAACGGGTTAGCACTTCTCCAAAAATGCCCTTGTCTACGTCTCTGACTGATTTATGGGTCCAATTCTTTAGGAACCTATTATGACGGGTGAGGAATTCATTATGACAGGTTGGATCTCGTTGTGACGAGTAAGTCATGTGTTATTGTAACGCAATCCTGCCAAATCCATCTTCAGCACTATCTTGAGACTGATTCTACTAGGAATCCATTGTAATGCCATTCTGATATGTTGTGACATGTTGGCTTGCATTGTAATGGGAGCCTCTGTGAGGCCCTGTTTGCTTGCCTCTTGTGCCATAATGCTTATCTTGACTTGTACATGCTATTGGAGGCCTTTGTCATAATCCATTGTACCTATTTTAGCATGCAATTCACCAAAAAACTATTATGCAAGGTTAGTATTGATTTGTTTTGCAAATTGTGAAACCAAAGAAGAGTTAAAGTTAACAAACCCCCCTTTTGACAATTTGCGAAATCCTATGTGAATGCATATCATATTCATGTACTATACTACTACATCTCTCATTTTTGTAAAACATGGCAAAAGACTTAATTCATTTTAATTTTCTCCCCCTCAATGTGAGCATAGGAAAAATGATATATGCTCCCCCTCAATTCTGTAAGCAATTTCAATGTGACAATTTAAAGCACAAAATCATGAAGCATAAATAAGCAAGAGATATAATACAAGCATATAACTAAAATCTTCCAATAAAATATACACAAAACATAACTACAAAACACAAATTAACAATTCTGTAATGGAGCAAAACAAATTTAAGTTCAAAATAAATAAAAAATCTCTCTCGCATAAACTTCACTTCACATGTCATCTCCCTCATGCAATGGCCCCCAAAATCCAAATCTTTCTTGCCAAAATGTGCGATATTGCTCATGAAAGGCTTCAATTTCTTCACATCTTGCATTCACTCCTCTATAATATTCTTTCTTGTGCATGTTAAGTTGTGTTGGAATGATAAAGGTCAGGGAAGAAGAAGGATTTAAATAGTGCCTTATGCCTTCTTCTGTTACCAGACTCATTATAACAGGTCTGCATCTGTTACAACGAGTTCTCAGCCATTGTAATGGGTCTGTGCATCCTTAACTAGTCAAAAAGTGATCTGAACTCTCCAACAGCTAGTTTTTCAAACCAAACTCATTGTAACGGGTTTTGTGTTGTTACAATGCCTTCTTAATCCATTGTGATGGATTTTGTAATGAAACACTCAAATTTGCAATTTAATTATTAAATTCTTTTTTGTTATGTTTCCAATTTGGTCTTTGATATTATAAGAGCTCAATTCAGTTGTCAAATTGTGTTTTGAAAATATGCATATGCTCAAACTGAGTTGTGATTTGAATTTAAAGAACAAGTAAACATCGCAAAACATATGACTCGACTAATTGAATACTAAATCATATATTTTGCTACATGACTCCCCTTCAACATAATACTCAAATGAAAATAAATATGGGAGAGTCTTGTGACTCTCTACATAATTAATTTGGCTCCACTTGTGCTAGGAACATCAAGTGGCTCCAAATTCTTTTCTTTCTTAAATCGACGAAAACGTTCTTGATATTCAAATCTCTTACAAAATGAACAAATAATAATCTCGGAGTTAATGTTGTTATGATCATAGTCAAAATGGTTTTTAGGTCTTCAATAACTCATCCTTGGCCTAAATTCCTTATCATAATCATTTATCATATTTCTAGGATTATAATTTAGTTGGAAAACACAATTAAATCTCTTTTTTGATAATTGTTACCAAGTTTCTTATGTTCATTCAAAATATGAAATTTACCATATCTATTTATAACATAAAGAGTTAGTGATTGAACTCTAGGATAGTTGGTAATCATTGTTGAACTTGGTTCTCTTGGTGTACCTTTTGTTGTACATAAAGGCATGCTTTTTAGCAAGAGTTAGTTTATCATTTGGTTGAGATTGCTTTCCTTTTGTAGAAGGTTGTTCCTTCACAAATCCAAGTCCGATTTTGTCATGAGGATCTTGATCTATATACAATTTGTCACAATTAATTTTGGTGCTAATGTTTGATGACTTAACCAACTTAATAAAATTTGAAGCCTAAGTATGCTCTTCCTTCATTTCTTTTTCTTTGTCAAAATTGACCTTGGTCTCAAAGTCATTAGCCCTAATTTCTAACAATTCGATCTTAGTCTTAAGATCATTGTGTTGGAATTAAGACGTTAATTCCAATAAATTAAGTTGGACTACGTGTTATATGATTACAGACATGTCACGTATTATCACTAATGTTACGAGGAGTAACAGTTGGAAATGCCGCTAAATATGATTAATTAATATACAAGGCATTATACTTATTTCACCAAAATTTTGGGCACGAATGCATATAGAACTTATCTAAATTGATTATAATTATTGATGAACTGATTATGATCAATTAATGTATATACGAGTCTTAGTGTAAAGTCAGAAATATTGTTTGGGCTAAACCCAACTTGTTTTGGATCAAAGTCCAAGAAAAACAACACAAAACGTGATCTATTGCGACCGCAATAAGATTCATTGCGGCTGCAATACAACAGGGGAAGATAAGGCAATAAATATGCCATTTTGGCATGATTTATTACGGCCTCGATGGATCTCATTGCAGCCGCAAGACACCTGGCAAAATGTTGCCAAGTGTGGAGTTGCCTAGCCTATTGCGACAACAATGAAATTCATTACGGCCGCAAGAGACCTTATATAAGGCATGATTTCAATGCTTAGATCACCTGTTATCTTTCTGATTGAATAAAATGTATTTTGTACCAAATTCGTGGATGTATTTACAGCAGTAAATACTAGGATTTGGAAAAGAATTGGAGAGAATATAATTACAAATATTTGATGAATATTTGATAATTAATTCGGCATCTTTCCAAGATACACTCTGACCCCTATAAAAGGTCTCGGGTCTCCAAACGTTAGGGGGTAACTAAAGATCAGTTCTTTGCTGTGATTAGGGCACATGTGTTGTGCATAGCTACCACATTCTTCTCCATTAAGAGTGTCGACTTTGTCGAGAATTTCGTGACCGTCAAAGAAAGGATAGCACCTCTGAGATGTTTGGAAGGATCCGTCGGGAAACACACGTGACAAGGTGCTTCCTCAAGTCTCAAGACATCTCCGACGTTGCTTGGATTAGAGACCGGAGACAACGAAAAGGAGATGGATTAGAGAACGGATGCACGTCTTCTTCACGTTGACAACTAGTGCTAGCTTGCTTTCAATTTCACATCCCCAGAGGTTAATTTCTTATTCTTCATCGTCACTCTCGACGGATTCACTTATCCAAGTTGCTTGCATTGTCTTCTGTTAGTTCTCTTGAATCGTGCTTCTTGTCCTCATTTTCTTTTCAAAGGAAAGATGGCATAGCATTTTGAATGCAATGACTTTTCTTGTTACATGTAAGGCACACCACCTTCTTGCCTTGAGTTATCCTTTCCTCATTCACTTTCCTCTCAAAGCTTATGTCTCCTTTGATGAGCTTGATGAGAAGATTATTTTCCTTGAAAAGAACTTGATATAGGTTTTGATATATGTATTTACTTGACTCAAATTTGTAAGTATGATTGTATGAAGATTGTGCGGGTAAGGCTAATGTCTTGGAGAAAGTTGAGCATCTTGCTTCTTTATGGTTCTTCTCATGTGAGCATAGTTGTGCATACACCTCTTCGGGGTGATATGTGAGACTTTTGGCTTATAGTGTTTCTATAGAGCTCACCACGGCATCCCATCCAGGCTTTCTAGAGATCATTCGTAGAAGCTTACCTACAAAATATTCATCACTAATGTTAGAGCCTACTTCATTAAATTCAATCAAAGAAACAAGCCTAAAGTATAGACTCTCAAAAGACTCATTTTCCTCAAATATCATGTTTTCTAATTTGGTTGCTAAGCTTACTTTTCGAGTCATTTTCATGTGTTCATTATCCTCATATCTAAGTATCAAGGAATTTCAAATTTTGTTACTATTGGTAGAATGAGCAAGATGTAAAGATATAATTTCATGAATTGAGCTAAGTATGGTGCTCATACCATTATCGTTAGAGTATTTGAGGTCTTTGAATTATTTGGTCAAGGTAATACCATCAGTTTCATACTTAGGTGACCAACCAATCTCAAAAAAAATTCATAGATCAAGCAAACCTATGTAGTTAATCATGCATCTCTTCTAAAAGGAGAAATTCTTACATCCTACATAAAAAATTGGTGGTTCTTTCACAAACTTCAATTGTGTCATTTTCACAAGACAAGATCAAGAACTATCAAGAATTGATCTAATTGCTAGATATGAACCTTTGTGCTCTAATATCAATTATTATTTCTATGGATATGAATAAGGTATGATGCAGAAATGTTCTTTAGCGGTAATAATTTCTATTTTTAGATCTTAATCACCTAGCAACTCTAAATTTGGTGCAACTCAAGTAAACAATGCAAAAAGTTGTAAAGAGTAAGAGCAAGAGAGCAAAGAGACACGCAATGTAACGTGGTTCAGCTTAAGAAACAGATTAGGCCTACTCCACGGGACTCCGAGATCCAAAAACCGGTCCGGGGCCGATTCACTAAATCACAAGTGTTTTACAAAAAGGAAGCCTATCCAAAATTCTTCAAATCTGTGCAAGGGACAACACTAAGCTTGCAAAGTAACAGTCTTGATTGACAACATAATTGAAGATATGGATGATCTACTTGACAACACAACGTAGATCACCAAAACAAATAAAAAGAAAAGTTATCATAAATCGACAATTAGACAATAGCTAGCTATCCTAAACACTCTCTGAGTTTGAATGCTTGAAGGATAAGGCTTTAGTGCTCTTAGTATGAATGTAAACTTGTGGGATGACTTTCTTAGTTTGTTGGAACGTTGGTACCAAGTTTATATAGACATAACACATATTGTATCTTGAAATCTTGAATCTTTGTTGCTTGCATTATAGAAATCATGTAACCCGTAATGAAACTCGTTGTAATGGGTTAGCACTTTTCCAAAAATGCCCTTGTATGCGTCTCTGACTGTCTTTTGGGCATAATTCTTCACGAACTCGTTGTGACAGGTGAAGAACTTGTTGTGACGAGTGAGGAACCCGTTATGATGGGTTGGAACTCGTTGTGATGGGTAAGTCATGCGTTACTATAACACAATCTTCTACCAAATCCTTCTTCAGCACTGTCTTGAGACTACTTCTCTTAGGAACCCGTTGTAACACCATTCTGATCTGTTGTGACGGTTTGGCTTGCGTTACTGTAACGAGAGCCTTTGTGAGGCCCTGTTTTGTTTGTCTCTTGTGCCATAATTCTCCTCTTGATTTGTACATGTTATTGGAGGCCTCTGTCATATTCAATTGTACATGTTTTAAACTTCAACTCACCAAAACTCAATTGTGCAAGGATAATACTGATTTGTTTTGCAAATTGCCAAATCAAAGAAGAGTTAAAGTTAACAAAAACACCACTTGCGAGATACTTTGCCTCTGTGTCTTTATTTTCAAAGTGCAGATGACTGATCCAAACTGTTAAAGGTGTTCGCCATATTAAAATCTCCTCACAGACTAAATTTTATATATTTTTTGAAATATTTATATTATTTTGTAAAATGGATGAAGAGTTTGTTAATTTGATGATTTATTGATCATTCGATATGAATGATTTTTCATCTCTCTTAAAAATAATTAAAAAGTTACAAGAAATGTAAAATTCGATTTTCAAAAAAACTTTAATATGAAGAGATCACATTTAACGATTTAGATCAATCGTTTGATCTATAAAATTGAAGATAAAGAAACAAAGTACCACATAAGTAATATTTTGTGAAGTATCAAAATCTCGCTCTTAAAATAATGGACCGTCTTTCTAAAAAGCTGCTCTTTTGATTCACTTATTTAAATAAACGAAATAATATGTACGGCAACAAACTTCTATATAAAAAATGCGTAGTGAATAGACGGATAACAAGCACTTGAAGTTCGTGGCAGATGTTCTTGCAAGTACATCGATAACAAGTTTATTGAATTCATGTTTCATGGCGAACGAGGTGCGAGACAAACGCATGACTAACCTCCCGGAGCATGGCTAACCTCCTACCTCCCCCTCTTTCTTGACCATACACCTTAACCGCCCTTTTATTCCCACCGTACCTCCTTTCTTCCCACCTTCTCTCCTTTTTTCTTCCCACCTTATCTCCTTTCATTCTATACGTCCCTTATCGGTTTATGTTTTAAATGCCTGCCCCTTACATGTTCGATTAAATGCCACACTTACCTGCTTCACATTACTCCACCCCCTAACGCTCTATGATTGCTATCAGATGCCTCTTAAATACAGTAACTACTCTATACTGCTCAGACACCAATAATACCTTAACCTACTTCAAACCTTGACAGACTCTATCAAACAGTATACTAATCCTCCTATTGCCGCAATAACCCTGCCAAAACCTACCACCGCACTATACCAATCAAACACAACTCTCGCAAGACTTAATACTGTCACAATGAACCCACATTTCCCAATGCTCCGGACCAGGGTCACTACGGCACTAGCACACCTGCCAATGAATGAATGTTATGACATACTACACTCGCAACTTACTAACTCACTATCCTTCTACACCTTTGGGAGGGATGCACTTTCTTCTATGACAAAGGTACAACAACACATGCACCACATGTATGGTGATCAGGCAAAGGGTCAACAGACTTGGAAGGAAAGCAACACGAGCTTTCGAGTAGTCCTCCCTGAACAGCTAAGTAGCATGACGGTGGTCAATGAGATTAATGGCTGGGTCCAAGCCCAAGGCATGAGCATGAGCCATTGGGTTGTTGAACATGAAAGATGCGAACAACCTGCGGGGTTTCTAGTGCAAATTCGGCTCTACCATTTCCCGGACTATTTCTGGAATAGATCTTTTCTCAACCACACAGTAGCATCCTTTGGAGAAATACACCAACTCAGGGAAGATAGCCTAAACGGGGGGATAGAAGATACATCCAGATATGGATTAAATGCTTGGACCCTAGAAGGATTCCACATTACATAACCATACCTTTTGGTGCTTACTGGACACAATGCAATGTAATGGTGATGCAATGGCGATACCGGGCTGAGTTGCCGATAGACTTATACAACCACGCTACGATGATGATGATAACGATCAAGACTGGCAGACTAGACAAATGGACTATGCGGCAGGGTCAGATGCATGGACGCCCTTGGTGAAACTTCACGATAGAATAATCAGATACTACAGATTAAGGTCTCCCACACCATCATCTCCATCACCCCCATCAGATGAACATATGGCAGACAAGGTAAACCATGAGTCGGGTAAAACTAGATTGCTACATGAAAGTACACAGGAGGACCGCCTGCATAAATCCCAAAAAATAACACGACAGCCAAGGCAACATAATATGATGCAAGAGATCAACCTCCAACATGATAAAAGGCCAAATACCTCTGCAGGGATGCTACAAATGACCCAATGGACACTACATGGAATGGGTAACACTAATACAAACAGTGGTATAGGCCCAATGGAAAAAGGAAAATACAGCTTTACAGTACAACCTAATCAATGCCATAGACAAATACACACAAAGGGTACCAGCGGACAAGTTAGGGGACTGGTTTTTAGACCTGGGGTATGGACAGAGGAAATATGTAAGAGCAGCTTCAAAGTTGGGGATTTCACTTTACTAAATGAGGAACAAATAGCAAGGATGCTCTTCTTTAATGACTACCAAACAAAGAATGTCTCACAACCACTTTCCAAGAACCATCTTAGACCTGATACATCAATCACCTATCTGCAACAAGGACAAAACAACTCACAACAAATGAAACAGCTGGAGGCAACCCAAACAACACTTCATTGTCTCTCTACCTCACTATCACCAAGTGCACATCCCCAGCACCTAAACTGTTGTGTTTTTTCACCTTCCACAAACCGTTTTTCAGCCATGGACATGACCAATGACGAACTAGTAGCACACTTTGCAAAACTAAATCCAGCTGAAGAGCCAAATCATAGTGACATCTACTTACCAGGAGAAGCTTTCTACACTAGAGTCTGGACACGGTGCGTTGTAGCAAAGGTGATCTCAGACAAGGTAATCATTGACTCTCACTTTATGCCATCCATGATGAGAGCATGGGGCCTGGACAACCAAAGCAACATCACCCCGGTGGCAAGGAATACCTACCTCATAGAATTCTCCACCCTCCAAGAACTATATGCAACAGTGGCAAAAGGTATATGGTCATACAAATCTGAAGTAGTTGCGCTGCGCCAAGCACACGGCCCAGCCGACCTTACACAAGACTTCGTTGAGTTCATGGAAATTTGGGTGCAATTTCATCACATTCCACCCGAGACTCTAACGGATGAAGGTCTTATTCTGATTGCTCGCTCCGTCGGCTCACCGTTATCAGAGGTACAAAGCTTTCCTATCAATGGATACAAATGTTGTCGTATTAGGATTCTGCTGCCAATTAACAAGCCCCTCAAGGATAGTGTTTCCATCCTACACTCGGACTTAGGAACTATCAAAGTAATGCTAGTGTATGAGAAGGTGCAACGAGCTTGCCTATTTTGTGGCTTAGTCGGGCACGAAATGACCTCATGCTCAGTTAGACTTCGACTTACACACATCAAACTTGATGGTACCTATGCAAATGTGGCTGACATGGACAGGATACTGCAACCAAAAATCAAACCTTTGATTACAAATCTAAGCCTCGTGCCCAGGAGGGGAACGAGACACGCAAAACCAGCCCAACCTGGAAGCCGTACAATGCCGAGATCGGGCTACACTTCATCTAGTGATGAAACATTACCAGAAACATGTCATGGCCATACGAGACATGTCCAAACACCAACAGACGTGCCCCTATCCACACCAATGCCGACAAGAATATACAACCACGAAACCGAGCAAGGCAATGTCACTATGCCATTATTTGAACATCATAACTCGGGATCAAATGCTCACCACGTGCACTCTCATCCCAGCCCAACCGAGCAAGGCCCACCTACACCTTTTCTAAACCTCAATGAGACCCAGGAGGACAATTCCTTGCATAACACGACACCTACAGGAAACACAAACCTCCTACACCAAAACCCGACAGTGGTCAACCAGATATGGAATGCAAGAGTACAACAAAGACTCGAGAGGTCAGCAACACAGCAAAGAAGTATGGGAACCAGCAACACAACAAATAACAACAGCTTGATCGTTATACCACCAATGAGTTTTGGGACTCAAGCAACACCCAAACGTGCAAAGGCGGCGATGAGAGAATCGCCGCCGAGTCATCAATGAATATCATCGCTTGGAATTGCCGTGGTGGGGGAGGACCCACAGACCCAACAATTCCTGAAATCTCTCCTCTTCTCAACGCGAGCCGATATCACTTTCATTGTTGAAACTAAATGCTCGCAACATAGGTCCGAAGGGTACCTACAAACCCTGAATCTATCAAATTTTGAGATAATTCCATCCTTGGGACTATCGGGAGGATTATGGCTGATGTGGGGACAACATGTTCGTTCGACGGTTTTTGAAAAAACGAGACACTATTTCTGCTCAAGGGTTGAAACAGCCGACACACCACCGTGGCTGTTGGTTTGCGTCTATGGTGATGCTTCCTATAGAGATAACCCTCGAATTTGGAGGGACATCCAGAATCTGGCATCAACAGACATGCCCATAGTGTGTATGGGTGACTTCAACGCCATCGCATAACCACATGAAAAATACGGGGGTAGTCGGGGATTCAACGCCAATAGCACCAGATTCCGAAACTTCCTCTTTGAGACAGGACTAATCGATCTAGGGTTCAAGGGACCGGTGTTCACATGGACAAACAGACTGAATGCATCTCGGGCAATACATGTTAGACTAGACCGGGTGGTGGCAAGCACATCGTGGAGTAACCTCTACCCAGATGCATATGTTAATCACCTACACTGGGTGCACAATGACCACTGCCCTATCCTCTTACGAACTAACGGGCATATGGCGAGAAGGCCAAATTTTTGTATAGAACACTGGTGGCTACTAAGAGACGACTTCCAGGGAGCATGGGCAGATGATTGGACACACTCGGTTGACACATGCTGGCAAAACAAGTACAAAAAATTGAAGGAGAACATATGCAAATGGGAGAGACAAGTGGATACACCACAGAGAGTGGTAAGGCAGTTGCAACATAAGTTACTGCATTTCCAAACCCTATACCCACACTTACAAAATACAGAAGTAGAGCACGATTTGATGAGGCAGTTTGACCATGCCGAGCAACAACTCAATGATTATTGGAAACAACGATCTCGCACCAACTGGGGTGAACAAGGAGATAGGAACACCGCCTTTTTCCATGTCGTCGCAACGCAAAGAAGAAGGGTTAATCGAATACTGATGGTGCATCATGAAAATGGCACGAGGGCTACGAAGGAACCAGAGATCAGACGTGTGTTTGTGAATTATTTCCACCACCTATACATGACGCAGGCCTCAGAAGAGACCAAACAGGCCACTGCGGAGTACATAGCCCAGTTCAGCATTGAGGAGCAACAACGAATTCCGGACAGGGCTAGGACAGGGATGCAGACAAGCCCATCTTTTGAGGAAATCAGGTCGTGTCTTACGCAGATGGGGCCAGAAAAATCGCCTGGACCAGACGGCATTACGGCCCGCTTCTTGCAAAAATACTGGAGTCTGGTGGGATACGATGCATGTAAAATAATCCAAAAAGCATTCCAAGAGGGGAAGGCACCTGAGGAATGGGCTCACTGCAATATTGTATTAATTCCAAAAAACCTGGAACCAAAAACACCGCGCGATTATCGACCCATTAGCATTGGCAACACACTTTACAGGCTTCTTGCTAAGGTGATCACCAACCGGCTACAACCATACGTTTCAAAGGTGATATCACAAACCCCAAACAGCTTTTATCCGAGTAAGGAGCATCGCAGACAATACCATACTAATAAGGGAGGTAATTCACTCTTTTGCATCACGATATTTTGATGGCAAAGTGTTTGCTCTAAAAGCAGATATAAACAAGGCCTTTGATTCCGTTGATTGGTTCTTCATTGAACGAGAACTCATGCAAATAGGTGTTCCTGATCTCTTGATCAAATTGATCATGTCATGTTTGGCATTAAGCAAAATCACAGTCCTTGTTAACGGTTCAGGAAGTGGCTTCATAAGACCTATGCGAGGACTATGCCAAGGTTGCTCATTATCCCCGTATATGTTCATAATATATATGGAGTTCCTAACCAAAAGGCTTGAGCGGGCACAAGACTCTAGGATTATCAGAGGAGTCCGAGTGGCAGACGGTGCACCGACCTTTACACATGCACTCTATGCGGATGATTTGGTCCTGTTTGGGGAAGCTAACAGAAGAGAGGTGATTGAGTTGAAGGGAATAATGGAAGAATTGGGGAAACACTCAGGCTTGGTGATAAACCCGACCAAATCATCAATCTGGTTCAGCAATAGATGCACCGAACCGTGTAAACTCTAGGTATTAGGTGCTATGGAAGCCAAAAAAAGCTGAAACAAACGATAAGTACCTCGGAGTTTATATGCCAACAAACCCAAGGACACAAGACCAAACGCACCAACTCTCAATGGACAAGATGTGGGAAAAACTTGCATGCTGGAAAACCAATATGTTGTCTCATGCGGGATGACTAACCCTGATTAAGGCAACCCTTTGCTCTATTCCGATTTACTATATGTCCATCTCACCACTGCCTACGAAAACACTGAAACATGCCACCACTCTGAAGCGCAAGTTTCTGTGGAATAAACTGAACAAGACTAGATACATGGCGTTGGTAGGATGGAAAACAGTATGTAAACCTTACGAGGAGGGAGGACTAAATGTTAGAGACCTCAAGACAATGAATGAAGCTCTTCTTACGAAAATAGTTTGGCAATTCTCATGCAATCAGGATAGATTATGGATACAAATCATGAGAGCGAAATACTGTAATCAGGGGGGTTTATGGCAGGTGACACAAGGACCAGGAATGAGTAGCCTATGGAGGAAGATGATACAACTCCGAGAATTTCTTGTGAACGAGGTCCAATGGGCCATTGGGGATGGCAGGACAGTGCAGGTCGCTCACCAACCGTGGTTTCACGAATGGAAACAACAAGACACTAACCAACGCATGACTCGGTACAAAACGATCAACGAATTGCTGGATCAACACAGCCAAGGATGGGACAAGGACAAACTAATGCAAATGTTTGATGAAGCCACAACTAATTCCATCCTGGAACACGTGCAACCACCGAAAGTGCAAAGCTTATTACCTGATAGACTTATCTGGAGGCACTCTCGTACCGGTAATTACACGGTTAAGGACGGTTACAGGAGGATGCTAGATGCAAACCAACATGGTGTTAACCACGATGAACTATGGAGGATCATATGGCACACGCCATGTGTCATACCGAAGGTGAGGCTATTCTTGTGGAGAGCATGCCAAGGCGCACTACCAACACTAGCGGCATTACACACCAGAATAGGATCCATTAACCCGACGTGTGAGCGCTGCCACACAGAAAAAGAATACACAATGCATCTCCTGTTTTTCTGCCCTGGATCAAGGGCCACCTGGTTCGCCTCCAACTTGGGTTTCCGAGTTGACGAGCTAGCAATGGATATCAAACAAGTGATCATGCAGCTCAGTCGAGTACTCACAATACAAGCAACCCGACGGATGTTTAATATCCTATGGTGGATATGGAAGGCGCGGAATAAGGAGGTGATAGAGGGAAAAAAGAGTAAGCCAATGCAAATTCTGAGAAATGCAAATGCCATGTGGATCCCGGAGGAGCAAACCCCATAAGTGCCGGTAAGAACCATGCCACGATATGAAGTGGGCACCGATGATACAGTCATCAAGGTGGATGGATCGTGGGACCCCACAGGAGCGGCAGGAGTTGGATGCGTAGTTTTTGATGCCACAAACGAGGTGGTTGGGGAAGTATGTCAAGCGATACAAGCAGAAGCCCCTTTCCAAGAAGAAGCATTGGCAATACAAGTTGCAATGCATTGGACACTAGAGCTTCAATACACACAGGTGAGGGGCGCAATTCTGATTGTTTCTGATTGCAAGGCATTGGTACAAGCAATCGAGCATGGTAACATGAACACCTGCCATCATGGTGGGCGGCTGAGCCAATAGCGAAAGTGATACGACAGATTGAGGCAAGTGATAACCAGATTGAGATTCGACACGTCCGAAGAGGGGCAGTACGAATGGCCCATAGACTGGCCAACTGGGCAAGAACTACTAAGACCACAGTAATGGATGAGGCGGTGATGAGACGCCTACATGATATTAGAGGAAGTGACCCACTTTTTGAGGATATATTCAAGATGACAGGTACGAGACGGGAGAACAGTTCCTGCAACAGTAATGATCACCAAGGGGGATAGGGATGACTGTTGTCGACAGTTAGATAGGGATATGCCATAAGCCCTCGGCCCCTGTAAAGCCCCTGTCAGACCCGGCCCTGACCCGGCCCTTATTAAGATTTTGAAAGGGCCGGGCCTTATTCCAAAAATACAGGCCCCTATTTACCCGGCCCTTTCAAGTCCCGATCCCGTCCGGCCCTTATCCGGCCCTTTGCAACCCTTATTCACGTCAGCCCCTCAAACCCTTATCAAACCCTTTCACAATTAAAAAAAATTAAAAAAATAGATCAAAGCTCTTATTACCCGGTCCTGATCCGGCCCTTTGCAACCCCGAGGGCCTGATAGGGGCCGGGCCTTAGAGGGGCCGGACCTATTTCCTTATAACAAAGCCCTTATTACCCGGCCCCTATTAAGCTCTCTTTAGACCCGGTCCTTACCCGGCCCTTTCGTAGGCCCTTGTAAAGCCCGGCCCGGCCTTAAGACTTTGCCTACAGTTAGATGGTAACATGAATAGGTTGTAGTTGATGAGCAGCATACTGGTAATAGTTTTTTAGATGATAAGTAGGTATATTTTGTGTAATCTTATGTTTCTGTCTCAGGTCTGTACTGGTAATAGTATTTTATTAATGCATGCGTAAGGGCTTCAGATCAAAAAAAAAAAAAAAAAGTACATCGATTGACTTGTTGTGGAGCTGGACCTCTCTGAGACTCTGACAAGGGGCTTGGGAAATGCTTCAGCAGGCATAGTCCATTACTCCATTGGTCCTTTGACTCTTCATCCATAGGCCTAGGTCGAAAGGAAAGGATAAAGGGAAATGAAAAACAGCAGATTTCATTCAGAAGCGATACTGATGTAACAGGTCAATATTACATAAAAGAAAAATGTATAAAATTACATTATTATTACACCGGCAATTTAAATTTCTGAAATTATGGAGGAAGGTTGGTCGGCGATCACCAACCAACGGTATCATGCATTACATACAAAGAAAAATGTACAAAATGATTACATTGTCAATCTCAGTTTCTGAAATTATAGAGAAATTAAATACCCACCCCACGCCACAGTTGACTGAAGAACTCAGAGCTTGATTTTTCAGAAGTACTCCAACCCCATCTCACACCGGAGAAAGTATTTGAAAAGTTTGCAACGGCATCCTTCTTCCTGATGTCTTCTATGTCGTTAAAGAAACAAAGCTCCACTTCACTTGGAGCGCATATTTTCAAAATGATGGACATAAGATCAATGCCATCGAGATTCTCCGGAGGTAGATTCACAACAAGTCTTGTTAACAACATTGGTTTTTTCGCATTGGGGTGGGAAGGAAACGAACTCTGCCACATGTACCAAACCACAGGACCGATTATGAGTTCGTCTATGTTTTCAAATGTGTCGAACGCATCGGTTATTGGAAAAACAGTGTACGAATCGAACCAACTCATAATAGGAGATATTTCTAGCTCCAAGGTTTTCAAACCTTTGGTTCCTCTGAAAAATGGCAAGAGACTCGGAATATCGAGGGACTTGATCGCAAGCTTTTGTAGGTCTCGAGGCATTGTGATCATACCAATTTCACTGGTCTTTGCAACTGAAAAGCTGAGTTCGCGAACTGATGGACAATCCAAGTTTACAACGGAAGGTTGCATGCATCTCAGGTTCAGTTCCTCCAAATTGGGTGCATGTATGGTGATCGATTTAGGATAACCGGTGAAGTGAAAAGTTTGCAATTGCAAGAGATGGATTTTGGGTTCCTTCAAACCAATTATGTGGATCAAATTGAGGATCTTGAGAGAAGGAAAGTATGTGCTGAAGTTTACAAGGTATTCATTTTCAATCCTCACAAACTGAAGGGTTAGATTTGTAAGTTTTGCCATGAGCTTTATACCGTTGAAAGATAGCCAAGCATTTCTTATAAGCAAACTGTCGAGACTTTTGCCTACATATTATTAGGAATTGTAATTAATAGAGGTGTCTAATTGGAAAAACTGAAAAGTTTATTAATTAAAGAAGACGAAGCATAATTTAGCAGAGTCAACTTCAAAGAAAGATTAGTTACGTTAAACAAATTTTACTCTTTGTATTGACGTGTTCCTTGAAATATGAGATGCCTAGCTAGTTCTTCCCCTCTTACCTCTTGGTGAGTTGGCATTTAGCATTGACCAAAATAAGGAACAATCATTCAAGCATAATTCTAGTATAACTAACAACGATTTGAATTTCGTAATGCTTTCTTTTCCCAAAATTTTACCTCGATCCTATACTGCCAAACGATCTTAATTTACCAAGATTTTACACCCATTAAAACTTTACCAGCATTTTGCATTTGATGATTGATCTGGTAAAATTTTGTAACCTCTGATAACTAAAATGTTCCAGGCAGCTCATAATTATACTCTTATATTATAGTGCGTTTTTCCTTCCATATATGGCCCACATCCTCTCTTACTTTCACGACATCACAGAGGCTGGGGAAAGAACAGGGAAGTTAGCACTTAGCATGGCTACCTTCCTCCCCCACTAAAAATCATTATGTCAAATAATCGAACTAGTGTTTTCTTAGCTACCACCTGAGCAGCTATTAGACCATTTGCTTTAATCGAACTAGTGTTTTACAAAGAAATTTTGATTTCAAATCTGATTATCACAATACATAACTAATTATTACAAAAATTGAATACACATTTATTTAAATAACTAATATACATGTATTTAAGTTGCATAATATATATGTATTGATTGCATTAATTATGTAAAAATTTTATTTCACTAAAAGAACTATCGGTATTTGTAATAATCATTTATTCATTCATTATAAGAACTATCGATACTTCATCCATTCATTCAAACGCATCTTTAATTGTTACTCTAAAAAAAATGTCAGGTTTCAATTATTAAATGTTTCATGTCACTTAATGATACCTTTTTTTTTTTGAATTGGCTCAAATTTAATAATTTAGCTACGACCTTCAGCAATTTTAATTTGTTGGGCATCCAAAAATGTAGACATACAGATGAGAACTGACATTGATCACTGATGATTGGAAGCGCGCTCGAAAATCCAACGGGGGACTTGTTTGAAGCGTTAACAATGCTAAGTGAGCTGAGGTGCGCGCCAACCAGGGGAAGCCAAGTAGAGAGGAAGCAAACGTCAGTTAGGTCATCCACCTCTTCAGTTTCAGCGACTCCGGAGCCTGTGGCTGAAACAGAGATGGACACGAGAGATGCGGCGAGGAGCGCGACGAGATTTATTACTCGGGTCTTGAAAGGGACTGGATGGTCCTTGTGGTGGGGATAGAGAGAAATGGATGAGGTTCGGTATGACAAGGACAGGAGCCTGTGTGAGGTGAGCCGACAATTCGCCAGATCAGTTGAATCGGGTAGTCGCTCGAATATGGCAAGGAGGACATCAGAAGGAAGATCATCCATGTTTGTTTGTGGCTTGTGAGCAAGCAAGCTCAAATGTCGGTTTATAATTACAATTTGGTTGCAATTAAGTGAAGGATAGTTTATTCTTGTAGGTACGAATACGATGTATGTGTATTTCAGGGAAAGGAAAGTAGGAGATCGAGTTTATATAGGGAATATCGTTTTAAGTTTTATGAATACAGAAAAGAAAATTTTAAAACAATGTACGGTTTTTGCCAACAGGCTGCCTTAAAGCAGCATAAGATTAAAACCAGCAAAAATTATATGGTTTGTAGCTGGATAAAATATTCTTGTGCAAAAAGTAAACGAACTATTCAGCATTACGCACTCGTCACTGTGAATAGAAGCTGTTTCCAATGGGCTTCAAAGCAAAAGAAGCAAAAACAATACTAAAAATGAGACTTTGCTATCTCTTGAGAACAGTTGCTCCCATTTTTTTCTTTTCAGAGTGATATATATATATATATATATATTCTGATAAAATTTGACACTTTAAATTTGTTCGAAAGAAATTGTATAATATAGCTAATACTTTTATGTTCATAGAATCGACATTTTTATATTTTTGTTATTTGTTTACAGGTAGCTTCTTACCGATGAATGATTTTGAACGAAAATTCCTAACAATATATACTTGATATTCTCCTAAAAGAGAATGAATGCCGTTTGACCTAATCCATTCGGTTATCGTCTTGATTCGCTATCATTTTATATTATTACCTGTGGGGCTCTATCAGTGACAAGGTATCCTGAAGTTTCCAGGATTTTCGTGTTTCGGTAAAAGCTCGTCAAGAGGGATAGTGTTGTGTTGGGTTTTCTTTTCAAGTACAAAATAATATGTATAATAACGCGTTTAACGTGAATAACGACACATTTTATTACACGTATCGATTGTACATCAATGAAGCGACCGCCCGAACATTTTACTTTCGACGGAGACCGAAAAATATCAATCCAAACATGAACCAAGAGAAAAGCGACGTGTTTGTGTTGTATCTTAAACAATTCCGACTTCACAAAAGAAGAAGAAAAGATATTCCAGACTTAGCGCGGGTCGGATGGCGACTTTTTTGTTTATTAAAATTAAACTTTGAAACCCCCAGGCGCCAGTTCAGTTAGTTTCGCAAGGTGCAAGGTGCAAGGTGCAAGGTGCAAGCGCTCGCCGTATTTGCGCACGCTGCTTCTCAGACGGTCAGACCGCCCCCATGGCACCGCCCCTTGTTGTACACTTTTGTTTCTCCAGTCCCCCACTGATATCTGCTGCTGTTTTGCCGATTTTTTTTTGTATTAAAATTTTAATAAATAAATTATAAATAGAAAATATTGTTTTGAAAGTTCGAAAAATAAAAAAACACAGTATCAGTATTGTCAATATTGTATTTTTCAAAAAAGTCGAAAGACCAATCTTGCCAACATCGGTCATTAAGGCCCTTCCATTTTTCTACACAATTTTTATTAATAAAATATTAATAATTTAAATCATGAATTGAGTTATATGTAGGTATTTTTTGTAACAAATTTTGACAATGCTCGCTCGAACTGTAATTAGTTTTTTATTGTCGCAATTTATGAAGCTGTAGATATTTGAGTATATTTTCATCACGTCGAGTATTATTTTTTATACACAAGTAATAGTATTAATACATAAGTTGAAGATAAAGTCAAATTTAAGATGCAAAATTTTCCACCGCAAATATGATTCGGCACGATAATTTACGACGATAAAAAAATTAATTACAATTCGGACGAACCGAAATTTATAAAACAATACTAATTATTTTGATAAGAATAGTATAGTCGAATAGCAACTAGGTCACTAGGTGAACTTCTTTTTGAAATGTTGGATAGCTTTTATGGGTCTTAAAAGGGCGGAGCGGCGCTCCCTAGACCCTAGTGAATGAGAATAATCATTCTATAGGAAAAATGCCCACGAGGCCACGATAAGTTGTCGCTAGCGAATCCTCTTTCATTCAACATTCTAATATTTTCAGGTTAACTTAACCTTTACTTCGTAACTTTTATTTTTTTTCTATTTATCAGCTAGCTCTCACTCTCGCCTTTTCATGTTTTCTTATCATCGTAACCATCGAGTCGTAGATATTCGAGTATTTTTTATCGTGTCGAGTTTGATTTACGAATCGAAAAAATGTGCATCTCATATCTAGTTTTATCTCCAACTTATGTCTGAATTCGTATTTTCTTATCATGAGTTTTCGTTAGATTTAATTTTGAATCACTCGTTTCTCCGATCACAAATCATACTTAACGCGATGGAAGTAGACTCGGATGTCTACAACTCGATGACTTGCGACGATAAAAAAACTAACTATAGTCCTGACGAGCTTAACCAAAATTTGTAGAAAAAATGCTAATCATATTTAATATTTTTTATAACAATATCGATTATTCTCGTCGGGGCTGTAAGTAGTTTTTTATCTTCGCAAGCCATCAAGTTGTAGATATTTGAGTCTAATTCTATCGCATCGAGTTGGATTTGCGGTCGGATGAATGTGCATCTCAAATTTATCTCAATCTTCAACTTATGTCTTAATGAGTAATTTTTTGTAACGAGTTAGCGTCAGATTCTGTTTTGAATCGCTCGTTTCTCCGATCACAAATCAGACTTAACGCGATGGAAGTAGACTTGAATATCTACAGCTTGATGGCTTGCGATGATGAAAAAAAAACTAATTAGAGTATAGCCGAAGTTGTTACAAAAAATTACCTAAATATAATCCAACTAAATGAATTAAATTATTAATATTTTTATTAATAAAATATTCTAGTACAAAAGCACTACAGAGGAAATAGTGTAGGGCTTAAAGACCGGTGCTGGCAACACCGGTATTTTGGCTTTTCCAAAAACACGGTATTGACAATAGCGTGTTTTTCTATTTTTCAAACTTACACGGCAATCTTTATTTTTATTTATAATTTATTTATTAAATTTATAATATTAAAAAAATGGGGATGTTTTGTGCGGCCTTAATTCCACTTGCGTCTGCTGCTGTTGTAATCAATATACATAGTGACAATAGATATATTTGACGATTATCTAAATAATAATTTTTTCAAATCGAAGAGTCTAGTTGTTATTGAGTGATTGAAGATCAGAAATAAAAAAAGAAAACCAAATATAGTATTGTCTGAATATCAATGAAAAATGAAGAAGTAAATTTGTAGCGTCCACCCGCGGTCTTTAATTAAGTGGACAGCTGTAAAACATCATTTATATGTCAATCAAAATTATTTATCTGTTAATTATATCAGATGCTATAAATTGTATAGAAATCATCTACACCAATATATAAAAGAAGAAATTAAATTTTGATAGTTGACAATTAGTTAGGAGTCTTGAATATATATATATATATATATATATATATATGTATTCAATAAAAAAAAAATGCCTCTCGAGTCTTGACTAGGTACTAACTCGTCCGAAACGAAACTCGATCCACCCGTTGATTTGTCATCCTTGCCGTGGAAATCAGTTGCATGCTGCATGCACGACACCGAATAAAAATCAAAAGGGTGATCTTTCGTGCACGCGCGTTTCCAGTGCAAAGAGCGAGCGAGATACTGCTCTTTAATTCATGGAGCAGTTGTATGTATGTGTTAAATTCCCACGTGGAAGACTATACAGAAAGAATCACACATAATCTGGACAAAGGATGCCACATCATGTATTACATATTTACATATATATGCGTTCCAAGTTCCAACATGCTACCATTCTATGCGAAATACACGTTTGGCTGCTATAGCACGTTTTGTGAAATAAATTCTTCCGCTGTGATCTGGCGTTTTAGAATTGTTTGACAGCCGGACCAAATCAGATTTCATTAATGGACCAAATCAACTCCACGAGTCAATTACTCAATCTCAACTATTTATTATTTATATGCTAAGTTTATTATGTTTTTTTTGTTGTAATTATGTTTTCACTATTAAACATATTATTTTTGTTATTATGTATGTTATTTATATTATTTTGCATGTTAATTAAATGCAAACTAACAAAAATAACATGCATAATAAACAAAATAACATGCATCATAACTAAAATAATTTTCAAAATAAATGCAACTGGATTCACCCAGTTCGCATCGATGAGCGTAGCTATCCGTAAAGTTGACCTTCGTTTCCAGTGGAGCGTCCAGTCAATTATATATATGCATGATAACAAAAACAACATGTATAATACAAAAAACAACATGCATTGTAACAAAAACAACACGCAAACTGAACTCGTTCTGTTGAGATCGATGGAGAAATCAATAAAAGTATCGATATATCAGCTCCAAAAAATATATATTATTTATATTTGACTTTTGTTTGTTAAAAAATCATACTTATACTACTTTGAAGATAACGATCAACGAACGGTTATAACATACAATACGATTATAAAAGTTTAATTTTACAATGTGTAAATAAATCAACGAAAACTCCTATTTGACACAATTATGTCAAGAATCACTTGACAATTAATCTTTATTTCGAAAAAAATGAATATATCATCGGACCTTTTTCAACCAATAGACGAAAGGTTGAGATTATACTTTCTACTCTATGCCTCTCACTCTTTCTTTTCCTCTCTAGTCTCGAATGAATCCTTATCATTTGCCATAGTTTCAATGGCATAAGTGTGATATTGATTTAATCTGAACGTTCGAATTAGATCTGAAAAATTGTAAATTGATTCAAAAAATATATATTATAATATAAATTTTGTGAATTTCACTTGTTATAGAAACAATGGCAGAACATGTCATCACTTTTATGGCAGTATCCCGACAGGTGGTCCATCTCTTCTATTTACCTCTGATTGAACTTATCTCACTTTTTCTTTTTCTCGCTAAAATCGAAACAACTAAATTTCTTTTGAGGCAAGCTCCCCTCCAACCAACGCATATCACATAGGGTCCGTTTGGCAAATCAATGAATAGCACTAGAATAGTGGTAAAAGTAGAATAGTTTTAGAATAGTGTAATTTTGGAAGAGTGGTAGAAGAGTGGTATTCTTGACTATTCCGAAGAGAAAAATTGTCGTTTCACAAGTGTAAATTGGAATAGTAGAAATATTGATAATTATGATAATAATAATGATTATGATATAATATAGTAATGATAACAATAATAAACTAAATAATATAATAAATTAACAATAATATGCATTATTTTTCAGAATAAATAAAAATAATAAAATTAACGATAATAATAATATAATAATAATAATAATAAAATAATAATAATGATGAAATATTATAATTCTAATAAAAATAATAATAAATAACAAATGATGATAAATAATAATAATAAATAATAATAAAATAATAATAATGATGAAATATTATAATAGTAATAAAATAATAATAATAGTAATAATAAATAATAATAAATAAGAATAATAATATAATAATTATTATAGTAAGAATAATAATATTATAATAATAACAATAAATATAATAATATTATTATAGTAAGAATAATAATATTATAATAATATAATAATAATATAATAATAACAATAAATATAATAATATTAGAGTAAGGCTACGGTGCTTGGCCAAGCACCGAGCCTTCCGTGCTTGGGCGTCAAATCTCACAAAGAGACCGCTAAAATTTCGATTTATCATTCTCAATAATTTTTTTATATCAAAATCTCCTCGGATACAATTTTTTTCTATTTTTGGAGTTTTTTAAATACGTGTTTCGGATTTTTGAAAGTGCCATACTTTTATGCATAAACATTGCTTATTTTATTACTATTTTTATGCCATTTTAAAAAATCCAAAATAAATAATTAAAAAACTCCAAAAATAGAAAAAATTTGTATCCGAGGAGATTTTGATATACAGAAATTATTGAGAATGATAAACCGAAATTTTAGCCATCCATTTGTGAGATTTGACGTCCAAGCACAGGAGGCTCGGTGCTTGGCCAAGCACCGTAGCCTTACTCAATAATATTATTATAGTAAGAATAATAATATTATAATAATATAATAATAACAATAAATATAACAATAAATATAATAATATTATTATTATAATATAATTATAATATTATTATAATATAATAAAAATATTATTAGAGTAATATAGTATTAATATATATTATTATAATATAATATTATTATAGTAATAATAAGTAATATTATTATATTATAATAATAAGTAATATTATTATAAATATAATAATATTATTATAGTAATAATAATAAATAAAATAATAATATTAAAATATAATAGCACTAATGAATAATAATAATAGTAAATCGGCTATTAAAATATAATAACACTAAACCGAATTTTATTCCATAATTGCTAAACCGGCTATACCACCAAATGGTTGGTATAGCGGATTAGCTAAATCGAAAGCTATTCCACTTTGCAATTCACCGTTTGACACTTTCTTAAATTGGAATAGAGTTTAAAATACACTATTCCATGCTAAACCTTGCATGCCAAACGGACCCTATGTTATTTGTGGAATTTAATGTGTAGTTTGATATTTTTTTGTATGAACAACAATTCTAGTTGGCCAAATTTTGATTATTGATAGCTTGCTGAAATATTTTAGTTGTCAAATAAAGGTGATGTAAGTAAAACCCGCTAATTTTTATAATTAATTTTAATAAATAATTTTATGCTAATTATGAGATTAATTATTAAATAAGATCTTGTCTCAAAATTTTGCATATGAAAGTGAGTATAAATTTAAATCTTTCTAAATATATATTATACTGTTGATGTAAATTTAAAAGAATTGCAAAATAAATAAATATAATAATAATAATAATAATAATAATAATAATAATAATAATAAAACACAAATCGAAACAATACTCATATGAGATACTACATTAAAATTTCTCATGCCTTAAATAGTTTAATAAATAAGTTTAACTAAACAATCCAAATCTTATCTTATTTAAACAAAATGCATGATTAAACAAGTTGCAAAACTTAATCAGAAAATTTCCAAAGAATTTTCCATACAATTATCACATAATTTAACATAATTCTAGGTTAACTGATTAACTAGTTTAATTACACAATTCTTTGTAATATATATATATAACGATTGTTCAACCCATCTCAAGATCAACCAAAACATGCCACACAAATTGACACGAAGAGCCGACCACATCAGACCAAGGAATATCGAAATAAATTATTAAGCTTGACTAATCCTTCTTGATGCAACAAGCCTGACCCGTTGGGTCGTGATTGAGCGTGCAATAAAGAGATGTACAAGAGACCACCTGGTTGAGGCCGTTTTCCCGATCCCACTCACCCTACGCGTATCAAGAAATCTCCTATAGATCCTCTATGACCTGTCCGTGCGGGGTTTGGTGTGACAGTATCAGAAGGGCCATATAGCCATGCAAAAATGGATAGAAACGCGAATCGACACAGGTTAAAGTCGCAGAGGATCCTATCGAATTCCCTGACACACTCTCTCTCCTTTCTTGCCTTCCCGAGACGGCTTGTATCTCTCTCTCTTTTTCTTCTCTCCTTTTTCCTCGGGTTCTCCCCACATCGATACATTTTTTTCCTCCTCTCCTTCTCTCCTCTGTGACCTACACTCTCTCTCTCTCGGTAGCTACCACCTCAGCACTCATTACTTTCTTTTCCCATCTGTCAGCTCATTCCCCTCTCCCTCTCCTTCTCTCTCTTGAACCCATTTCTCCAGCACTTCCCTCTCTCTCTCGGACACTCTTGTTTTCCCTTTTCTTCTCCTTCTCTCCTGTCAGCTCCCTCTATCTTTTTGTCCTTGCTTCTTTCATGTCTCTCCCGCTCCACTTGAGATTTATGCCTCTCTCATTGTCTACTCAAGCGTCCTTCCACTGTTGCGCTCTTGACTTCCCTTCTCTGCCTGTCTCTTCTCCTCTGACCTAGCCCGACCTGAACTATTCCTCATTGATGGTAAAGCCATCATGGAACCCCCTCATGCTCCCGACACCCCAGCGACTCCCCTGACCCCCCTCTTCCTATAAATAAAGTGGCCTCTGTCTTCCGAGTCTCTTTGGAAAAAAATGAACTCATGTGTTGAGAACTTATATCGGTTTTTCAAAGAAAGAACAAGAGAGACAGGGAGATTTAAAGCGAGGAACCCAAAGGAAAGAGGAGGGGAGGCCGGGAGGAGGCCTTGGGTGGCTCTGGTGCACAACTCGTTTACTGCTCGATTTCTGGTAAACAGCCTTAACCGACTAGATTTTTTTATCGTAAAAGTCGTTTCGATTCGTTGGAACTACTGTCATACTTGGATTCTTTTTGTGCTTTGCACGATTTTTGCTCATGCCTCTGTGTTATGATTGTTTGGGATTAATTTTTCCTTGCGGGGTCTAGAGTTGATTGAAATGTGATTTGAGTAAAATAGGGTCTAAACAAATTGATGTTGGCACCATTTGAATTGTTGGAAACTGTTACGGATGTTATTGAGTTTTGGACTGTTTTGCTAATACTGGTCTGACCCGTTTTGCGCGTCTGGTGATGTTGCTTGACATACCTTAATTCTGAGATGGGGAATTGTTTTGGGTATAATCGGGTTTGAACTAATATATTGGGGGTTGGGCTGTGTTGTCTAGGTTGCTGAGACCCTCGACCTGTGACGATTTACCTTGGGGCATATTGGTCTGTACCAGTGCTGGTACTTGCCAATACCAATATTGGTGGCTCTCTGTACCATAGCCTTACCTTGCTGTGATTAATTTTTGGGCTAGGTTCTGTGATAAGTTAATAATACTTGGCCCATATGGGTTTTTCGGGCCTTTATGTCCTAGCTGGACTTTTTTGTGCATAATAATTAGGCCATGGGCCTAAACAGAATGAGAAACAATTGGTTAAATGCGAAATGGGCCTTTTGGCCACTGACCCACTGGGCTTGTAGACCTTGCTGAATAAAATAAATAGAACAGATAAAATTACAACATTGAATTATTTTGGGCTTGGACTTTATTTGGATCGAGATTGGTATACAGACAGGTACTACGAAATAGTTGTCCGGCCCAATTTAGTTCAGTAGTTGTAATAAGACCCGAAAGGAAATAATTAAAAGGTCGAGAAAGGTATAAAGGGAAATGATGATTATAAGCCCGTACAGCAAGAGCTACGGCGATGACGTATGAGTCTCGGGCTTTTGATCCCACAGGATTAACACAAACACAATAATTAATTAAAATAAATCAACTTGTGTTTTTTATATATTTTTTCTATACTATATGTAGCACAAAAACTATAACGTATAGTATGCGATTTAGTTATATAAATAGGATAGTTGATTAGGTACGACAACGTACTTGGTCAAAGACCCTTGACTTATAATAATACGCAACGATTACATCAAGTAACTAAACGTGATATGTTATTAGCAACATAATTAAATAGCTATAAGTTAATCAAATGCAATATATAGATATATATAAGCGCATGGCTAAAATAATATGCATAGTACACCACATAACGTACTATGCGTTCATTTGTATTTAATTTGGTCATTAAATTGATATTTAAGTTGCTCAATAAATTCTTCATATCAAAATCTTGTAGGAAATAAAATTTCGTGATTTTTAGAGCTTTCTTGTTATTTTTTAAATATTTTTTAAAAACAGTCCAGAAATGACACTTTTGTAGTATTAAATCTGGACTGTTTTTAAAAAATATTTAAAAAATAGCTAGAAAGCTCTAAAAATCACTAAATTTGATTTCCTACAATATTTTCATATGAAGAATTTATTGAGCAACTTAAATCTCAATTTAATGACCTATATCTATATGCATAGTACAAAATGTGGTGTACTATGCATATTATTTTAGCCATGCTCTATATATAAATAACTAAATAACTATATAGTGAATTATATATAATGTACATATATATATTTGTATGTATATCAGTATATATAGAGTTATGCTAAAATACTTTATAAAGCACCAACATTTATATATTTTAGGTTCGTATCTCGAGATACAAAGTGTCAACAGTTGATCAAGATCGTTGAAAATATTTTCCATACTAACATCAATTTGGAGACGAAATTTTATATTATTTGAATTTTTTTTACTATTTTTTCGGATGGGTGCAAAGTTGGTTAAATTGGATGTCTGTAAATCGGTAGATTAACGAATTTTTCACCTATTCGATAAAATAACAAAAAAAAATCCAAAAAATGTAAAATTTGGTCTTTAAATAGATGTTAATATGGAAAACATTTTCAACGGTCTTGATCAGCCGTTTTCACTTAGTATCTCAAGATAGTAGTCTAAAGTATATGAATGTTGGTGCTTTATAAAGTATTTTAGCACAACTCAGTATATGCATGTATATATGTACATACATATATATATATATATGTATACTTATATATATACATCTAATAAAAGTACACTCGAATCACCACCAAAATTGGACTAAGTATAATTTTATATATAATATAGAGTATGGCTAATGTGAAAACGTTTGCACTTCGGTCGAAGTGCAAACGTTTTCACATGAGCCATACTCATATAATATAATATATATTGAACAATTATTCTATATCACATCGAATATGTTGTACATCTAATTACATATGAAAAACAAATGAATATGATTAAGTAAATATTTAATACGTATAATAACATGACTAATTAATTATAAGACTGATTAAATATAATACATTTAATGCATTGAATACAATACTTAAAATACATAAGTAATTTTATATACAATACATATAAAATACACTTAATTATGACTAATTAAATGTTTAATCACAATAACATATTGATCAATTTTTCTATAAGAATAATACCAATACACACCAATATTTATTAGAATACTCTATTTCTTCTTTGCTTAGTTTTAAATAAAAGTGCACAACTAAAAGTGGTTGAATTTATAACATGCTTGCTTCGTGTTATTTCTTTATTGTTGATTTTATAGGACATCGTCTTAACGACATAGTTATGTCAGAACATTAGCAAACACATAATTTAAGACATTTCTTAAATAAATAAATTAAAAGTAAGCACTAAGTAAAGAAATAGAAAAGTGTAGAAATATAATGCTCACACCCTCTGTGTAGACAGGACACTGCACCGAGATTTGATTAAGTAAACATAACAATGATATTATTTTAGGAGCATTAAGGACGTCTCAACGTCTAGATTTTATTTTGTATGATTACATAAGTTAAAGGACTTTATAACACACTAGACTAATAAACCCTAACGTCAAATAGGAAGTTAGTAAACTGATATCCGGCTGCGAAAGACAAGCTGGTCTATGGACCCTGTGGACGCTGACGGAGTCGATGACATTGCAGAGAATTTCCAAGTAAACGCTTAGATATCAACGCCTCACTGCTTCGTAAACAGGTGTGGATTTCTGGGGATTATATTCCTTTCTCTTTTAATTAGGACCTACCAGTCTTACCTAAATTGAATTGCGGTACCAAACTACCAACAATAACTGATCAGGCTCGTAGGACTTGAACTGTCATAATTGCATATTGGTAATTGTACCAATTATTGAGATGAACCTACATCTCATGTCATATGCATTTCATGTTGCATACAAGATCCGATATACGGATCGTATTAGACTATTAGCTACTTATAGGTAGATGCGTATAATATATTATTATATGTATACTCGTCGGGAGTGATGTGAGTAGGGTCGGTGATCACCAGTCGGATGTGTACGCAAGCTAAAAACCTGTGGGATCTTCCCGTCGGGATGTCTTCATAGACATTCGGCTGATGCTCATCAAACATGATCATCACTTGATGGCGCGTAGTGCCAGTTCAAGAGTTTTATTTTCAAAAATCCTTATTAGTATATGTACTATGATACTTCCTCCTTAAGTGATTAAGATTCAATTTCTCAGTGTAGAGTATGCGTGTCATATGTGAGGTATTGGAGCTATTTCGTTCTTTATTTATTTCTATTAGTTGATGTTTCATGATCTTCTAATATTCGAATGGCTTCCTCCTTTGGCCTCTGGTTGGTACAGAGGAAGTCTAGGGCTCTCCTTTGGCTCCTGGTTGGTACATGGAGTTCTCGTCTTATTATTATTCAAACGAGTAGTCGGTTCCTTATTTTCGTATGACGGCTGAGACCAAGAGTTTATGTTTATTATTTTCTTTTTGTGAGGTAGGCCTCTCGGCTCGTTTTTGATCGAGTGTGTTCTTTTATAGCCGCTTTATTTTTTTTACCAGGGCATTTCGTTTTGGAAACTCAGAATTAAGTTAGATTGGCGGGTGATTATACAAGACCCGTCTAACGATACCCTTAGATTTGGCGGCTGACATACTAGACCCGTCTCAGGGGGCGAATCCTGAAGTCCTACACTCGGGTTTTCTAAAATTTGATGATCTGTTCATTTGACTGGGAGCTTGATATCTTCCCATATTGTTTATAATATATTATTATTCCTCATAATTATTTTGGGTTTTTTCTCGTATCGTCTCTTTGAATAGATTTAAATATTTGTTTAAATTGATAAATGGTTAAACAAAACACAAGTTAGGCGTAGTAATTTTGTATGGAGATTCTTAGTAAAAGTGATTGGTCCAACTTTGAATCAAATATAATCCAAAGGCTGGACCTTAATCCACACTGAGTAATTTTTATAAATTACTCACGTTTCACGGTTGGTTGTGGGGTTCAGGTAAGGAGCAAGAGATTATTTTGATGTTCAGAGGAGAGCGCTAGGATGGAGTCCTCGGCGTCTTCCATTTTGAAGATCAATTCATTTGTTTTCTTTCATTTTCTTTGTAGGATTAGTGTGTAGTAGGTTAGCTAGGGTCGGTCCCACGTTCTTTGATGGGATCGTCCTCTTCTGTATTATTTTATTTTTGTTTAGCTTTCGCTGTAAATTTTGTATCCTGACGCTGGATTATATATATATATGTATTTGTTGGATGTTCATGTACTGTGTGAAATGTGTGCTTTTTCTTAAAATTAACCTTATCTTTATTTCTGAGTGGCAAATTAAGTCTTTCGTGTACTTGTAATCAAGTACACGTGGCGGGATTAACACACCTAAGTTAGTCGTTAATTCTGGAGTTTGACAGGTGATCCTTTCGTTATAAATCTAAAAGTAACATTTTCGAAGTATAAAAAACAAGAGAAGAATATGATTTTCAATGTCAATTTATGTTCTCTCTTGTACATACATACAAATAAGTACGAACGATGAGGGGCACTTACGAAAAGAGAATAAAAGAGAAAAAAATGAAAGAATTAAAGGAAAGAAAACACGCAGTAGGTAATTAATTATTATAGAGCAAAAATGTTCAAAAAATGTTAGTTCAATTATATAAATTCTTCAAACTTTCGAAGTATGAATGTAGCAAAGAAGGATGAAGTTTTAGTGTATTAACTTCATAAAGATGCAATACTTTCATTCGCTAGAACAGATGCAATCAACGACCTTTACATCAGTATGCTTATGCTAAAGCCTTTCGCATCATGAAGCAGATGCAAAAGACGCTATTATCATTTCCATCAGTTTTTTAGCAAATCTTCTTTTTTGATATCTCATTGTTGATGTAATTATTGATATATATTAGCATCTGTTGATGTGATGATATCTTTTTCTATTAGCATATGTTAATGTGATGATATCTTTTATTATTGCATATGTTAATGTGACGTGTCTTATTGCATATGTCAATGTGATGATATTTTTTTCTTACATCTTTGAGCAAATGTTGTTATTTTATTTAGCTTCAGTGACATTTCTATAGCAGATGCTTATTTGCATTATAGAATAAACTGACAAATATAATTGAATACTTCTCAACGCAATATTTTTAATTTTATTCATCACAAAACATTCATTGCAAAGCATTCATTACTATCTCTTACTTGAATTCACATCCAGTGAAAAAACAATCGAATGATTCACATAATTTCTAAATTTATGCATACTAATCTCGAAGTTATGTGAACCATTTAATTATTATTTCATCTTATAGATTACGCATCGAGTATTGAGCTGAGCTCTCTCCTCCAGAGACTCTTCTATACACTACCACAGAAAAAAGCTATTATAGCTCCTCTATTATAGCAGGTGTTGATTAATGCCGCTATAATAACTCTAGAGTGACATTCTTGCAATTATCTCGAAAGCTATTATAGCGGCTGTCAGCAAAATGTCGTTATAACAGGTCTCGAAAAATATCTCCAGAGCTGTTATAGTGGACCCTTATAAAAGGCCGCGACAATAGCCAAATCTATTATAGCGGACTGTAGTGCAGGTTCGCTATAATAGCTTATTAAAGCGGGCTATTTATATAGGCCGCTATAACAGATCCTAATTTATAGTGAGATTTAAGTAAAGGCCGCTATAATTGCTTTTAGGTCTGTTTTTTAGAGTCCGTTAATACCCTTCTTCCCCATTTCTTTGGCGCCGATCGATTTTCACCAGCAGGCACCAACTCACCACAGCAGGCATAGCCATTAATACTCTCCATTAATTATACACCTTCTAACCTTGAAAACTCAAAATAAATTTGCCTAACTTCATTTGTAATAACGCTTGAAGCAATCGAGGGAGACGAAAGCACTGCACGTTGCGCGAGTTTGTTGAAGTTTTCTTCAAATGTTAATTCATTTTATATATATTTCAATGTTTAAATTCTTGTGAAATTGATGACGTGTATTAATATTAACTTAATTGCATGCATTGCATAAATTTTGTTAGGTACTGTCATATATGATCAAAATATCGAGAAATAAACTAATTTAGGTCGGTACCCGTTAGGGATTAATCCGATAGGGATTCATCTCGAATAGTCCTCGTTTGGGACTGCTCTTTGAACACTTTGTCCCATTTAGGATTAGTGGACATACAATAGTTGCAATCTAGCGTTTTGTAGAGATTTCGGTAAAGTATTTCCCTAATTGTTCCCACGAATACGTGCGTACATGCAAATGTGCGTCGGCGTATTTGGGGAGCTAAGGGGAAATACTGTCGAAATCTTCGCAAACACTATATTGGAACTATCGTACGTCCGCTAATGAGACAAACTGTTCAAAGAGTGAGTTAGGATGGTTTGCCAGCCCAAAACCTTATGTGAAGCTCTTGATACACATATATACCTTTTAATTAATATGACAATAATTTATTTTTCAGATGGATCGTCGTAAAATGTGGATGCATGGAGAAATGAAAATAGCTGAATATTTGAGAGGAGTTGGAGAATTTATGAAATGTGTAGGGAAATATAAGAAATTACATGGTGAAAAGTCACTTATATGCCCGTGTTCGAAATGTCAAAACATGGTTAGGCATAGGGATGTCGATGAAGTTGAACCACATTCGATTAGGAATGGATTTATGAGGTGCTATACTCGGTGGATATGGCATGGAGAGCATGTCGAAAGTTCGACAGAAGTAATCGGAACGAGTCGGTTTGAAGATGTTGAAAATGTTCAGGATGAAAATGTTGAAAATGTATGGGATGAATCGGGGGGTGATGAAAATGTAGAAATTACTGAATTAATAGAAAACCAGAAATGTACAAACAATGTTGTCCAATTGGATGAAATAATGAATGATTTTGAAAACGATTGTGCTTACATTCTCGAAATTTTGGATAACTTGTTTCACCACGAATCTAATATACCATTATTTCCAGACTACACGAGTATTCGAAAGTATCCGTTGTTTTCAAATTATATAACCTAAAAACCAAGAATGGATGGAGCGATAAGAGTTTTACATCTTTACTCCAGCTTTCGGGAGACATGTTGCCATAAAATAATGCATTACCGGATTCAACTTACCATGACAAAAAATTGTGTCCTTTGAGTATGGAGGTGCAGAGAATTCATGCATGTCCGAATGACTGCATACTTTATAGGAAAGAGTACAACAACCTAGGTAAATGCCCGACGTGTAATGCATCACGGTACAAATCGAGAGGTGATAATGAGAGTGAGGATGGAAAGAAAAGGCCACCGACGAAGGTGTTATGATACCTACCGATAATACCAAGATTTTGACATCTCTTCATGAGTCCAAGAGATGCTAAATTATTATGGTGGCACTATGATTGTAAGAAATTGGATGGACAAGTACGACATCCCGCCGACTCTCCTGATTGGAGGAACATAGATAGAAAATTCAAAGATTTTAGGAGTGAGCCAAGAAATTTAAGATTGGAATTATTGATGTGTGTTTGATTGTGAGTTTTATTAACCCTAATTAAAATATAGAAGTTGCAAGTATACAACCGTTTATCGTAGTATTTAGGGATCGAATTCACAGGGACGATTCGGTTTTAGTTTTCAGTTTTGGGTAAATTTAATTTAATCAAAAGTAAAAGAGAAAAGAAAAGTTTCTGATTTTGGTTGTTCGATTGATTTAGACTAAAAACTGAAAGTAAACAAGAACTTAACTTAAGCAACAAACGATTAGGCCTTGTTAAGATGGTATATCCACAATTGTCAATACTTATTTGGTGATTAATTTCTTGGTATTATGAAGGTATGGTTTCAGATTTGGTACCAAGCGATATCTCTATTTAGGTACCGTGTTTGCACTAGTTATGGCTTCATCTCTCGGTACTTGGTTAAACTAGTCAAAACCCATTAAGAATAAACCATCCTAATTATCCTAAGAAATCATATATCACCTCTTGGTACTTAATACAATTCATTACGATAATTAAGCAAACCTGTAATCAACAAACATCACCTCTCGGTACTTAGTTCGTTAATTACCCTACTTACTATGGTTTAGATTTAATGTTCAATATCTCTATTGCAAATACTAAATCATGAAGTAAACAATTCATATAGCAAGCAAGTCATAAGATGGACAATCGATTAGCGTCACCTCTCGGTACTTAGCCAATCAATTGTCATGCTTTCCATGGTCAAGGTCTAAAACTAAACCCTAAAATCACAATTCATGAAATTGCACAAGGAAAATAGAAAGCAAACAAATCCATAAATTTATCACAAACAAGCATTTAAACAAGAGTTTCAATACATCCTAACAAGTCCTAATATATCTCAACCGGACATGGCTAAGGGACTAAACATGTAGAAGTGAAAAAGAGAGAGAAAAAGAAAATAGATATACAATAAAGACCGCCAAGTAGGCTTCTTCTTCTTCTCTTCTTCTCCTTCCTCTTCTGTGAATTCTCTAAGTTCTACCCTTTGTTACTGGCTAAATTCGTCCAACTTGCCTCCGTGTTCTGTCTAATAACTATATCTATATATATGAAAGCTAGATCCTAAAAACAGACTATTGAAACTTCCTATTTGTGTTTCTGCGCAAGTTTATTGCGGGGGCAATAACTTCTGTTGCGGCCGCAACATACCTTGCGTGGCAGTTACCACTCCTCTGTCATGGTCATGTTAGTTCAATTGCGGGGGCAATAATAACAGTTGCGACCGCAATACTTGGGGATGAAAACTTCCTTAATCTGCACAGCCCTCTGCCAACTTCTATTGCGGCCGCAAGGATATACCTTGCGCCCGCAGTACAACTGGATTGGGCTGCTCTTCAAGTCTCGGCCTGTAGAGGTTGATTGCGGCCACAATAAGAGTTCCTGCAACTGCAATTGGCTTGGCATATAGCCCAATTGCTTCCTATTACACTCCAAGTTCGTTCCATCATCCTTCCTTGTGTTTATTCTGCTTCCAAATGATTTTTCTGCACTAAAACACTGCAAGATAGTGAATTGAATTATTTTGAGATAAAAACTTATTTGTTTGGACACTGATTTAACCTAAACTTGGCTTAAATTACATAATTAACCCTAGATAAATATGTGCATAATTTGGCTTATCAATTATGTACAGACGGAATGAATCCTTATGGCAACATGAGTAGCAGTCACAGTACATGGTCGGTGTTATTGTGTGTGTATAACCTTCCTCCTTGGCTCAGCATGAAAATAAAAGAACGAGAATGTAAAATGCTAAACTAAATGCAGATATATTGGGAACATGTTTTTGTTGAGATTATTAACCCGCTAATGAACAAACCCTTCGTCAAAGTCTTTGGTAAATTTAAAGAAATCGATTGTTCTATTTTATCAAATCCATAAGTTTTTCGAATTGGGGCAAGGTTTTACTTCTTTATCAACGAGTTAGTGTGGCAATTCAGATCGGTAAATCTCGAATTTGTTTCCTCAATTCCACAAGTGTAAGCCAATTTAGAAAACTCTTTTTGAAAGAAAATTTAATTTAGGGTGTAAATTGCCCTGATGCTATTGACTTTTTTGTTTGTGCATCTGTCTGCTTTTGGGCTCTCTCATTTTTCCACTCAATATTTTTTTTCTATTTTTCTATATATATATTTTTATTATTTTTTGTTATATACGGGTTTATCTGTCCTAAGGACTTCAACCCTACATATTGCTCTTTTTTTTGCAATTTACACCTTTGTTTATTTTAGTCCAATTTAGAAAAGAGTTTATGAGTCTCGCGCCAGATTTCCTACGAACTCCAAGTCTTTCGGTAACCCTTGGCGTGGCGCATCTGAGACTTGGATAACACGTGGAATTCGTGGACTGACTGACTAATGGATGAGTAAATTTTTTTGAGATAATTAATCCGCTATGATTTATTGTTTAGCCTGATGTTATACCAATTCGTGGCGCATCAGTATAATTAAAAGATCAGTCTAATGGATGAGTAAATTTTTTTGAGATATTTATTGTTTAGCGGATTAATTATCTCAAAAAAAATTTAATTTTTTGTTTTTTTTGTATTTTTCAAATATTTATGAGAATCAATAAATAAACACGCAAATAATATATTTTTGTTTTTTAGAATGCAATAATAAAATATTTTTGGTGCGTATGATGTTATACCATTGAAATCACAAAAAAAAAGTTAAAATACCAAAATTTTCTTTTTAAAACTCTGAAAAAGAACACACGTAAAACAAATAACGTGGACTGACTGACTCAAAGTAAATAACAGAAGGCGAACAAAGATACAGTATACAATTCTCTAATTACCCTCCCCCAAGCATATATAATGCAACAACCCGGTGCAATAAATAAACTGAAAGTTAAATAAAAAGAGAATAAGAAAGCTCACAAAAGTCGTGATAAATCACGACTAACGCGGAGAACGACGCGGAGATGGCTTGTGAGGTGCGCGCCTGGAGCGTGATGTCCTCCGTGGCTGGCCTACATAGTAGGGCGATGTCTCGAGCTCCAAGTCGGGAACCCATCCCTGCTGATGCGCGTAGTCATGCATCTCGGACACGCGGTGGGCCATGGTGTGGTGCTGCTCTGAGATCTCATCCATCCAGGCATGAGTATCACGCTGCTGCATCTCGACACGTCTTAGTCGGCTCCTGATGTCGGACAACTCGGTGCTAAGTGAGGTGTAGTGAGTGTGAAGGGCACCGAACTGCTACGTCATGTAGTCGTAAGACGTCGCCTGCTGCATCTGGATCTGCCTCAGCATGTCGAGGACTGATGGGTCTATCTGTTGAGGCTGTTGTGGCTGCGGCTCGGGTTGCGGCTCCTCCATGTGAGCAGGAGTGACGTCTGGGTGAATAACCTAAGTCGAGCGGTCGGAGTCATCCACCGGTGTGTCGAGTGGGACTCTAAATGTCGACCTCTATACAAGAAGTACAGTCGGTCGCCCTCTTTGACGAACATCGTCGCCTGCTGGAGATACTACAAATCTATCCACTGCGTCTGCTGCTCGAACATGTGTGCAGTGGTACGATAAATCGTACCATGCGGAGCGATCACTCGATGATAGATCGCTAGGCGGGTGACAAACGCGCCAATGGTGATCTGTCCACCAGCACGCGTGTTCCTAATGACATGAAGCACGTGTTGGAGCATGAAAAATGCTACGTCCAGGCATAGCTCGAGCCGATTGCGAATGTGGATCATCGAGTATATGAAGAACATCTCGGCTTCTATCATCGTCCCGACTGTCTCGCCTCTCGGGAAGATCGTCATGGCTATGGCACGCTGAAGGTAGCGGAATATAAGGTGTGTTATCTTCGACACCTTGTAGCCGTCTCTGGGAGTGCCTGCCAGCTGCTCCACGAAACTTGCGTAGCCGCCCACGTCGTCGCCCCAGACGAACCACCGTAGAGAATCGTCGGTGCACGAGAATCCCATGATCGTTGCCACCTCGTCTTTGGTGATGCTAAAGAGGTATCCGTCAAGATAGTACGACCAGACGATATAATCTCCATTATCTGGAAGAAATGTTTATGAAATGGTGAAGGATATCAAGATCCAGTTTGGAAAAAAAATCTGACAATAGTTATTTGAAAGGCTCGATATGAAAGAAGAAGTCCACATTCTGGGATCTTCCTTACTAGCAATATTTGGAGGTTCAGCATTGTTTGGATGAGATGCATGTCATTAAAAACGTTTCCGAGAGTATCATAGGTTTGTTGTTGAACATTCATGGCAAAACGAAAGATGACATCAAAACGAGAAATGACATGTTCGAATTAGGGATTCAGCCGGAGCTAGCACCGGTCGAGGGAGAAAAGTGTACTTACCTACATGCGGTAAACTGAACTTTAACAACATAAGAGAAAAATAGTTTGTTGGGTTGCTTAAAGGACCTTAGGGCCCCGTCAGGTTATTCCTCAAAATCTCGGCAAAGGTGTCGATTAAGGAAATGAAATTGATCAGAATGAAGTCCCATGATTATCACCTGTAAGGCGGACCATAACCAAGTTGTGTTTCTTCTTCAACTCGATTTGCTCCAAGGTGATCGATGTTGGACAATTGCAAAAACTTCAATCCGACATCTTGCAGACCATCTGCGAGCTAGAGATGTTCTTCCTGCCTTCTATTTTCGATATCATGGTTCATTTGACCATTCATATGGTGAGGGGGATAAGAACGTGCGGACCGATGCATTTATGTTACATGTATCCTTTTGAGAGAGGATGGGCAACTGATCGTTATATTTTGTACGCGTCGGAACGCGTAATCCGGCAATGTATTTCGACCAATTTTCATGCTTTCTTGACTTTTAGTAGTATAAAAGCATGCAAGTTCGCATTGATTCTCCTGTTGTTGATTTAACATGCATGTACAAGAGATTGGAAGAGAAACGAACGCTAAATCTAGGCTCAAGACCCCGAGACGGACGAAACAGAGCACTTCAGCATTTCCTTGCGGTCGCTAGGATTTCCTTGCGTCCGCAAACATTCTGTCCCAGCTTCCAGAGAAGACCAGAAGAAAATCCTTGCAAACACAAGGAGATGATTGCTTTCGCAAACATTGGAGATGATTGCTTTCGCAAACATTCCGCCCCAAGCGTCAGAGGAGCCAGGATCCTTTTTCTTGCGGGCGCAAGGAACCCCTTGCGTCCGCAAAACTTTTGCTCCCGCTTACAGAGATTTGCATCCAACTTCTTGCGGGCGCAAGGAACTCCTTGCGTCCGCAAAACTTTTTCTCCAGTTTCCAGAGAGTTGCAGCCAATTCTTTGCGGACGCAAGGAATTAGGAGCTTTTTCAAAATTCAGGGTTTTAATTAGGAAACAGGGGGGAAAACTTTCCATTCTGATTTTTACTTCTTCCTCACCATTGCTGGAGTTTTTCTTAGGCGATTTTGGAGAAGAAAACCAAGATCTTGACGGATTTGCACAAGGAAGAAGATCAAGGCTTGGAATTGAAGCTCGGTTTAGGGGTTTTTATCAATTCTCTCTTCTCTACCTTTTATTTTGATGTCTTTGATTCGATCTCTTGTACTTGTAACAACCATGAAGGGCTAAACACCTCTCTAGGGTTAGGGAATTAATGTGAAACTCGCAAACTTGTTGAATGTTTTGATAAATGTTATTTTATGAAATGGATTTTCCTTGTTTTAATTGAAATTGTTTGGATTTGGATTGATTGATTGAGAAATAGTTAGTTCAAACCTCGATCTAGGAAAATCACTAGATTTATATCGTATCCGAGGGGAATTAGAATAGATCTAGGGGTAGTTAGGCTAAAACTTGAATTGTGTACCTAGTGCGTAATTGCGGGGGTGGTATAACTCTAGTAACGCCTAAATAACGGGTCGCTTTAACCTCTAGCACTAAATTGTCCGTTATAAGTTGGCAAAGATAAATTGGTTAGTGGTATTTAGTGGTATTTAGTTCCTGTGTACCTAGTGCTAGAGGTTAAAGCGACCCGTTATTTAGCCGTTACTAGAGTTACACAGGAACCTAGCACAATTTATCTCGTATCGCCTAAATAACGGGTCGCTTTAACCTCTAGCACTAGGTACACAGGAACTAAATAGCACTAAATACGGCTAAAACTTGAATTGTGTACCTAGTACTAGGTTGGACTCGACTAATCATTGGTTCACAATTGTGCTAGGTTTGGCACCGAGTCGAGAAATCACCAACTTGGTACCAACTATTATTCTCCGTACCCATTTTATAAACAACCTTAATCAATTGAGCGTTCAACTTAGCGAGTGAGTGGATCAATAAACCCGAAGCCTTAGGTCTAGACTAATCGATAAATTACCGCTTAATTACGGTTCTTTACATTTCAACTCGGTTACCGGATCAAACACACTTCACCAATTTTATCTCTTGCTTAGAATCAATTTTGTTCCGAACCATCCGTAAATCGACTTGTCCCTGTGTTCGATACCCAATATTCAACCTCAACGACAATCGTACACTTGCGATACACGACGGTATTTGGGTTTAAAACTTGATACTATAATCGCATAGAAATACCGCATCAAGTTTTTGGCGCCGTTGCCGGGGACAACGGTATTTTCGAATAGAACGTAACGATTTACTCTAAGCAATTTTCTCCTTTTCTTTCTATATCTTTTGTTACTCACAAGTTTTCTCTACATTCTTTCTTGTCTTGCAGGCTTGTGAAATCTGGAAGAAGAATCGATCACACCGTTCCTTCCTAGACTTCCTGATCACGAGCCGAACTCAACTGACATCATTCAAGCAAGACAAAGGGCTAGAGCCAAGCACCGACTCCTTCTGAGGCTAATACCAAGGAGGTTAGAAATGGCGGAAGGACTCGATGAATTGAGAGAGAAGGTGGCACAACTCACGAACCAACTAGAACAAGCCAACCGCCACCGACCCGATCAAGGTGATCCGAACCGCCCACTCTGGGATTACACCGCTCCGCGAGTCGACGAAATTCACTTGGGGTACACAACCCCGAATATTCTAGCGGAGGAGTATCAAATCCCTCTCGGGTGGTTGAACTCGGTGCAAAGGGCTTTGTTCCATGGGTTGGCGCACCAAGACGCGGTTCAACATCTCGCTAACTTCGAGGAATTATGCGGGATGCTCAAAATCCGCACGATAAGCCAAGAAGATCTCAAGCGAATGACCTTTACCTTCTCTCTCACGGACAAAGCGAAAAATTGGATCCAGAGTCAAAGGCCGAATAACATGAACGAATGGTCCAAGATCTCTAGCGTTTTTCTCAACCGCTTCTTTCCAACGGCGAAAACCAATAACATCCGTCACCAAATCCACAACTTCCAACAGTGGAATGACATGACCATGTCCGAGGCGTGGGAACGCTTTAATGAACTACAAAGGAGTTGTCCTCACCATGGTATCGAGACTTGGTCATTGCTCCAAATCTTTTACGGAGGTCTCTTGCCGAGCGACCGAGGCATGCTAGATGCGGCTGCCGGCGGAAGTCTCGTGAATAAAGGGGTGGTTGATGGGTTTAAGCTAATCGACGATATGGCGGTGAACCAAAGCCAATATCATAGGCCGAGAAATGCGTCGGTGTTAGTGCAAAAGAAGGTCAATGAGGTGGAGTCTAGCGATCGTTTTCTAGATGAGATAGCACACTCAATCGAAAGATCGATGGACTTAGCGTCAATGCGGTGAACTCAAATCAAACACAACCGTCGCCTTTCTCCGCTTGCACTTTTTGTGGAGGATTCGACCACCTTGCCATCAATTGCTATACAATGGCACCGAATGATGGGGGATTTGAGGAAGTCAATGCTATAAATCAAGGGAACTTCCGCTCAAACAACAACCCCTACTCGAATTCCTACAACCCGGGATGGAGGAACCATTCTAATTTTTCTTGGAAGCAAGGTGATCAACAAGCGCAAGGAAATCAAAACAACCAAGGTAATCAAGGTAATTTCAATCGGCAAAATTGGAATAACCAACGTTACAAAAATAATCAAGGGGCGGGGGGTTCTCAACAAAAGTCCAATATAGAGGTCATGCTTGAGCAATTCATGACCAACCAAAAGAAAGAAATGGACGAGTTGAAGACACGAGTCGAGCTTCTAGCGACTCAAAACAAGCTTTTGGAGACACAAGTGGCACAACAAGCCACGCAAACGGTGAGACAACCGGGAACGCTACCTCCAAAACCGGACCCGAACACCAAGGATGTCAAAGCTTTACATGCGCTTCGAAGCGGAACAACGTACAACGATCAGCCAATTCAAATCGCGGACAAAGTGAATGAGGAACTTGAGAAGGAGCAACAAGATGAGCCTATCTCCACACTCGAGGTTCAAGCCTCAATGGAACTCTCCGGGCCATCCTATGCCAAGGATGGACCCACCAAGGTAAGCACGGAGGTACCCCGCTATGTACCTCCGCACAGGTATGTACCTTTCCCTTCTCGCCTTCCAAAGGTCAATGACAAAACCGAGAAGCAATTCTCGAAATTCATAGAGGTGCTTAAACAATTGCACAAAAACCTACCCATTACCGAGGTAATTACTCAAATGCCCATTTACGCCAAATTTTTCAAAGATATCCTTTCCAATAGGCGTAAGTTGGAAGAAGTGCAAGTTGTGTCAATGTCCAATTTGCCAAAGAAACTTGACGACCTCGGTAAATTTGCCATACCTTGTTCAATTGGGCAAGTACAATTCAAACGAGCATTGTGCGACTTGGGCGCAAGCGTTAGTCTTATGCCTAAATCGATCTTTGAAAAAATTGGGGTGGGTGAATTGAGACCAACGAGGATATCGTTGCAAATGGCCAATCAATCGGTAAAATTGCCAATAGGAGTAGTTGAGGATATATGCCTATTCAAATTGGTAAATACTTTGTGCCTATTGATTTTGTAATTGTTGATATGGAAGAGGATGCCCAAACACCGCTGTTGTTGGGTAGGCCTTTTCTTAACACGGCCAAAGCGGTGATCGATGTACACGAGGGGATGATCTCGTTCAAAATTGGGAACAAAAAGATCACTTTTCATGTCAATAGAGTATTGAAATATCCCTCTAACGAGAAATCGATTTTCAGGATTGATGTTGTCGAGAAAGCGGTGCAAGTGGAGATCCAACGAGGAATGAGCGAAGGACAATTGGAGATTATGCTTGAAAATTCTGATTTGGAGCCCTGCAGCAACAATCTGGGTGAAAACTGCACTTCCTTGCAACCGCAAAGAAAAGTTGACATGCTCTCTGGACCAAGGTCGAAACAAAGAGGAAATATTTGCAACCGCAAAGATTTCCTTGCAAACGCAAGGATTTACCCCAAAACTCTCTGGAGCCGAGAAGGCAAATCTTTGCGGACGCAAGGAAAATCTTTGCAAACGCAAAGACTTGCAGAAACCTGTGTTTTCAGCAGAGGAGATGCCAAACTTCGCAGAAACATCCGGGGACTCTCTCGATGAAGCACCTAAAGTAGAACTCAAGCCGTTACCTTCCAACTTGAGGTACGAATACCTCAGAGCTAAGGAGACCTACCCGGTGATTGTGAATTTGGGGCTTGATGATGAGCAAAAGCAAAAGCTCCTTCGGGAATTGAGGAAGCATAGAAAAGCGATCGGATATACAATCGGTGATCTCAAAGGCATCAACCCATCCATATGCATGCATCGAATTCTAATGGAAGACGATCACAAGCCCACGATCGAAGGGCAAAGAAGATTGAACCCAAATTTGAGCGAAGTGGTTTGGAAAGAAGTTCACAAATTGCTCAATGCCGGAATCATTTACCCAATCTCCGATAGCAAATGGGTAAGCCTGGTGCATGTCGTACTAGAAAAAGGGGGGACAACCGTTGTCAAGAGCGATGGCGGCGATTTGATCGCGACAAGACTTGTCACCGGTTGGCGCATGTGTATCGATTACCGAAAGCTCAACACCGGTACACGTAAGGATCATTTTCCGCTTCCCTTCATTGATCAACTCCTTGAACGATTGGCCAAGCACTCGTACTTTTGTTATCTCGATGGTTATGGTGGGTTCTTCCAAATCCCTATTCACCCGGAGGACCAAGAGAAGACAACCTTCACGTGCCCCTATGGCACGTTTGCTTATAGGCGAATGCCTTTTAGGTTATGCAATGCACCGGCGACTTTTCAAAGAGCGATGATGGGAATCTTTTTCGATTTGATTGAGAAATCGATGGAGATTTTCATGGATGATTTTTCGGTGTATGGAGCCACTTCTGATGAGTGTCTAGCCAACCTTTCAAAGGTTTTGCAAAGATGCGAAGACGTGAACCTCGTGCTCAATTGGGAGAAATGTCATTTCATGCAGCAAGAAGGGATCGTGCTAGGACACTTGGTCTCCGCTAAGGGCTCAGAGGTAGACAAAGCAAAGGTGGAAGTCATTGAGAAGTTGCCACCTCCGATCAACATCAAAGGCGTGAGAAGCTTCCTTGGGCATGACGGTTTCTATAGACGGTTTAGTCGTGATTTCTCTAAAATTGCTAAGCCTCTCACTAATCTTTTGATTAAAGATGCACCTTATGTTTTTGATGATCTTTGTTTGGAAGCTTTTAACATGATAAAAGAAGCTTTGATATCGGCACCCGTGTTGCAACCACCCGATTGGAGCTTACCTTTTGAGATCATGTGTGACGCTAGCGATTATGCAGTGGGAGCGGTCTTGGGGCAATGGAAAGACAAAGTACCTTATGCGATCTACTATGCGAGCAAAGCTTTAGATGAGGTGCAAATCAACTACACAACAACCGAAAAGGAGCTACTTGCAGTGGTTTTCGCTATTAACAAGTTTCGTTCTTATCTTGTAGGATCAAGGGTTGTTGTGTATACGGACCATGCCGCAGTGAGGTACTTGCTCGCTAAGAAGGACGCCAAGCCAAGGCTAATTAGATGGATCCTTCTTTTGCAAGAATTCGACATAGACATCAAGGATAAGAAGGAGACCAAGAACTCCGTGGCGGATCATCTTTCAAGGATCCAACTTGACTCCGAAGGAGATGCCCTTCCAATTGATGATTCTTTCATTGATGAACAACTCTATCATGTGAAGTTAACCCAACACAGTGGTACGCCGAATTGGCCAATTATCTCGCATGTGGTGCATTACCGACCGAGTTGACTTATCAACAAAAGAAGAAGTTCCTCTCCGACGTCAAGCATTACTTTTGGGATGATCCTTACCTTTTCAAACTCTGTGTTGATGGCATTCATAGACGATGTGTGTCCCATGATGAGGCTGAATCCATTCTAGCACATTGCCACTCTTCTCCGTATGGCGGTCATGCTTCAACTGCCAAAACCGCGGCAAAAGTGCTTCAATCCGGATTCTTTTGGCCAACCTTGTTTAAAGACGCTAGAGCATACGTGGTCGCTTGCGACAAATGTCAAAGAATGGGTAACATCTTTAGAAGGCACGAAATGCCCCAAAGCGCCATTCTTGAGGTTGAGTTATTTGATGTATGGGGGATTGATTTCATGGGCCCGTTTTCGAGCTCTCGAGGCAAAAAATTCATTCTTTTGGCGGTTTATTACGTGTCAAAATGCATAGAGGCTATTGCTTGCCCCGCCGCCGACTCAAAGGTGGTTAAGAAGTTGTTCAAAAAGGTGATTTTCCCTCGCTTTGGAGTGCCAAGGGTAGTGATAAGTGATGGCGGCTCTCATTTTATCAATCGCTCATTTGACAAACTCTTGGAGAAATACGAGGTGACACACAAGGTGGCAACTGCTTAACATCCGCAAACAAGCGATCAAGCCGGAATTTCAAATCGTGAGATAAAGAAGATTCTTGAGAAAGTTGTAGGCCTTACACGAAAGGACTGGAGCGAGAAATTGGATGACTCTCTTTGGGCATACTGGACGACATTCAAGAAACGAAGAAATGGCATGACAAACACATTCTCTGAAGGGAATTCAAGGTTGGGGATATGGTGTTGTTGTTCAACTCTCGGTTCCGCTTATTCCCCGGTAAGCTCAAGTCGAAGTAGAGCGGTCCATTTCAAGTGCAAAAAAGTCTTCCCGCATGGAGCGGTGGAAATTTAGAGTGAGCGCACGGGAGCATTCAAAGTGACGGACAAAGGCTCAAAACCTACATTCAAGGTGATGCACATGGAGAGCACGTGGCGATCTTCTTCATGGACGCCAAGAAGGGATGAAATATGTCTCAAACATGGTCGAGCTCACGACGGTAACCCGATCGCTTCTTGGGAGGCAACCCAAGTTCTTTTTCTTTAACTCAATCTTGCTTTCTTTTTATTTCAAAACACCGAGAAAAACCTATAAAAATTAGGATAATTAGGTTTGATCTTTTCTTCCTCTTCGCTTGTGAAAATAGACTTCCTTTCATGCTCAGGGATCAAAGAAAAAAAAAGGGATTAGATAAAGGTATAACAGCACAATTTCATTTACCAAAAGAGTAATTCCTTGCGGACGCAAGGAGATCCTTGCGGTCGCAAGAGGTTCAGAACTTAGCCGGTTTTTCATGCACGGAGACATTCCTTGCGCCTGCAAGAATGTGCTTGCAAATGCATGGAATAGCTTCTGGAAGCCAGAGAAGACGCTTTCCGAACGCAAGGGAAACCTTGCGGACGTAAAGATTGTCTCTGGTTAACCAGAAGATAGTTTTGCGAACGCAAGGAATTTCCTGCGTTCGCAAAACTTTGAGCACTAATTTTTCCAATTTATTTTCCTTATGTGCAGGACATGCGAACGCAACGATGTCTTTGCAGACGCAAAGAATTACAACACATCCAGAGAGAATTCTTGCGATCGTAAGGAATTCTTTGTGGCTGCAAGAAATTTGAATCGACTCAGCAACGTTACTCCAGAGGAGTTTCTTGCGAACGCAAGAACATCTTTGCCGACGCAAGAAAGGAAAATTGAGTCTATTAATGCAGAGGCCCTTCTTCTTCTCTCTCTCCTCCTCTTCCAAAACCTTTCTCCTTCCCTTTACCTCTCCCTTCCTCCATTAACGACCTTCCACGTTATTCCTCCAATCTAGCCACCTCGACACCTCTTCCGACGATCCGAGCACACCATTCTCCTCTCCTCCTTGCCCTCTTCTCGATTCTCCAATCAATCACGCCATAAAACCCCTCTTTTCTCTACTTCTCCCCCAACCTAGATTCGACCCGTTTGACCCGTTGAGCCATTTTCGACCGAGAAGAACCCAGAGGTCTCAAAGGTGCTTCTCCATGCGTAGAGGGACGCTTCTCATTGCGTTCGGAGCAATTTCGACGAAGGCGACCCGTTTCACCCGCTTCGCTCACGGTTTGCTCGATTGATCTCGATTCTCGTGATACGGTTGTGTCTTTCCTTTCTCTTTCTCTTTACTCTCTTCTCTTGAATTGGTACTTGGACTCCGTTACCAAATCAATTTGTATGGTACCAAAATGGCATCCAAAAAGAGAAAGAACGACGGTATACCCCAACCTACGACCGGTACATTGGTAGGTAGTGGTAGTTCTCAAGGGGGACCCCAACCCCAAGAGCACGTGCCGATCGATTTAAGTCACCTTGCAAACGTGGCCCAAAAAGATTGGCCCGAGAACACAAAAAAGGACTTTGGCCTTAAACTAAGCAAAAAGGCAAAGAAACGTTTTGACGTTTTGAAGAACCGTAAGGTTACTTCGTCTAGGTATGCATGCACCATTACACTCCGTACCTTAGGCTTACTAGACGAGGTTAAGGGTTTGGCAGATACCATAGGGATTTGGGACTTGCTTTCTACTCTTTTTCCTACCAACCGGACCATTACATATGAGTTTTTGTCCACGTTCGAGCATGACGAGTACTCTACTTTTTATTTTCAGCTTGACGGGACGATGTTCACGGTCTCAGGAGGCCAGATGAACATGATGTTGGGATGCCCGGTAGCACCAGAGGGGACTCTTTACGACTGGATGACCTCGTGGTCCGGAGCTGTGACCGCTCATCAGATACGGTTCGAGGACCAGATCATCGGTCCGGACCGCGCGACGAACAACTACCGGAGCAACATCATCAACCATCCGGTGACGAGGTACCTCCAGCGAGCCATGGCCTACACCATATTCGGGAGGGGTGAGACAACCTCCGTCTTCAACAAGCGGGACACATACTTTATGTGTCTCATGCTCTACGCTGGGAAGAAATGACACATGCAGCCGGACTGTGCGGCTCACTTCTGGAGACATGTCGAGGCAGTTCTGGCGAACAGGCACACCGGAGGGGCCATCTCGGTCAGTGTTCTGGTCACGCGCATCGTGCGCCACCTTGGAGTACTCGGGGACGACCCAATCTACCGAGTCAAGTCTCATAATGAGATACTGCTGCTAGACCTGAAGTACCTCAAAGCAGCGAGCCTGATCAAGGAGATCGACAAGGTATTCTACCACATCACGAGCGGGAAGAAGAAGGTACCTCTCCCCTTGCCCCCTTTTGATACAACTGACAAGACCACATGGCTTGCTCGCGTACCACCCGAGCAGCAGGCCGAGGGTGAGGGAGAGGCGGTTGCCACGGTAGATGTGAAGGTTGTGTGTTTTGAAAGTTATCTTTTTTATAACGAATTTATGAATTGTTTATGATTTTAAATGTTATTATACATTTATGTTCCTTGAGATTGATATGTTATATCTTTAGAAGCGTTCAAGAAGATGCTCATGGTCTTGAACCATAGAACTCTTTAGATGAAAACATATAATCCTAAATATGTTCACAATCGTGGTAATTAAAGGGAACATTATTTACCATGAAGGTTGTCATGTCAATTGAAAGTACATTGTAGTTCTATAAATGTTGATAAATGATTATCATTCAATGACATGAGTATATAAAATGGTGATTCTTTATATACTGAACATGACCTAACTAGATGGAGCATTATATGGATTAGTTTTGTGTCATTAATGTTTCCAATGTGTCTTTGAATCTTATATATGAGACATGTAAGTTTTTCACATGAGAAGTATATAATGTGATTACTATTATAGTCCATTCAAATGATTGGAATAATATAGTAATTCGTTATGTACAACTTGTGCGGGAGAAATTTATATGTCAATATTATTATTGTCCCTCAATTATTTGAGTTATGATATTACTGGGCCCCTTGATAAAGTGAAATTATATTGCATGCAATATAACTGATGTAGTTATACTTATAATTCACTTAAGAGACCAAGAAAATAATATAATGCAAAAATGACACGATCCTATTTTGCATATTATTTAAAATATCATGAGACAAGGATAGACACGAATTAAGTGGATCAAGCACGTAACGACTATGTCGTTTGGGAGACTATAATGTAGTGATAGAACCTCTTATAGTCCATAATATAAAGTATTTTATATTATATCCCAAGATGACGTAGATCCTCTGTAAGGTCACACCAACTGAACAGAAACAACAAGTATTTTACATTTTGAATGATGTATTTAATCTCATAATGTATGAGTTAAAATGCATGTGATAAAATGTTAAAGTAATATGTCATGTAAAATGACATGCTTAGATCATAAAATAAATTTATGAGAATATATGTGAATATTATTTTGTATAATGTTTGAGAGCATTATAAGAATAATAAATTAATTCATATTAGAATAATATAGTAATATTATTTACTCATAAATTAAATCCTTGCAAAATATGATTAGGGAATAACAAGAGAGTAATCATAGCCATTTGTGTAAATAATTAACACAAGTGTTGCCCTAGGGCTTGGCTATATAAAGGGCTATGTTTGAGATGAAAAATGACTTTTTCTCTCTCTTCCCACAATGGGATGAATAATAATTCGTGAATAGTAACCCTCCTTTCCCCTCTCTTGTGTGTAGAAAGAAAAAAAAAACTCCATTGTTCTTCTTTCCCTTCTCTTGCAAGGTTTAGCCACCAAATGAAATAGCTTGTTCATTGAAGATTGAAGATCTAGGTGGTTGGATCTAAGCTCTAACCTCTACATTCATCTATCTAAGGATGCTTTAGGTTGTTGTTTAGGTTCAAGGTGAATCAAGAGACAAGGGTGCTTCCATGGCCGAAGAAGGAAGACGACGGTTTTCAAGAGACCTAGAAGAGGAATCGACTCCTCTCTACAAAGAGATTTGACAATCTCTTTAGGTATAACCTTTAATCCACTCTTGTGCAAGAAATAAATGTATTATTTTCTGTTTTGTTGATGCACAAGAGGTGTTTGATGAAATGTCATAGTATAATCTTGCATGCAATTGTTATATAAATAAGATCCTTTGTGTATTGAGTTAAATAGAGGCAAAAATTTTAATTTTCGTCCTCTTGAACTTACACATGAAATCCCAACAAGATGCACCAGCACCTCAGGCTCCGATAGACCCGAACATGCCCACGACATAGTCGTTGATGGATTACATGGTGGGCATGTACGGGAGATATGAGCAGCGCATGGTGCAGATGGACCAAAGCTGGCAGCAGCGCTTCCACAGCCTTGAGACCGACATGCAGAGGCGGCACGCGGAGAGCGAGAACTGGTGGGCCCAACGCTATGACTCCTTGACTCAGAACTTCACCACCCTTCAGGAGTTACACAGCCGCACACAGCACGACCTTCGTGACCTACAGGGTCACTATGGCGCTCTCCACCGTTATTACACGCGCCTCAATACCAACTACACGGGCCTCAGCACACAGGTGACCCAGATGTCCTCCATGCAGACCTCCAGATTTGATGACCTCTACTGGTACGCGGACGACAGCCAGCAGCTGGCGAACTAGAGCATTGAGCAGTCTGGCATGCCACCGGAGGATGTGCCGCAGAGGGAGAGGAGGCAGCCGATGAGACACCCCTTCCCGTTCGATGAGGAGGATGATGGCGGCGACGCCGCATGAGGAGCACTACCACCACCACTGCTGCAGCATCGACATTTTGTGATCTTTCCCCTTTCCTTTCTCTTTCTCTTTATTTTCTCACTTGTTCGATTTGCAAAGAGGGTGTTGCAATTGATTAAGTGTGTGTGGGGGGGGGGGGGTAATCTTCAAAATGTCGATCTTTATCTAGGAGTAGGGTAATTTAAAGTAGTATAGTCTTGAGTTAAATTGCGGTTATCAAATCGAGAATAAACCATGTTGTTTTGGCCTCTCTGTATCGGTGATTTCAATAGTATAACCCCACGACACGAACAAAAAAAAATCAGCACATTGCATTTAGATATAGCTTCATATTTATTTACCTTTCTTATTTTCTTTCTTTATTTTCCCCTTTTCAATAAATACTCTCACACGATTACACTACATGTTAAGCATGCTCCTGTGTATTTTCGTTGCAAAATCCATTCAATGTAGTCGACCACTCCTGATAGTTTTTAACGATTGAAATTAGTACCCACACCATTGAAAATAGAAAGTTGTGTTACCTTTGAGCATTTAAAAAACTTCGGAAACCCCAAATAAAAAATTTCAAAGGGATTAATCCAAGAAACGACGCGTATTGATTAGCGGATCCTACCTTGCCCAACTTTGGTACAAGGAAAAATAAATATAATAAAAAAAACATTTGCCTTTATTACTTTATTTACTTATGCACTTGGGCCCCCCTAATCGATCACGCGCCCGCACACATGTACATAAATAATTGATCTTAAGCCTCACATGTGCTGGGACAATTGTTCCACGGGCGGATGTTACCAACATAGCACGAGGTAGCCTCAAGAGCGCGACTCAAGCGAGAACTTTCTCCCTGCGCGAGGTTCAGGATTTCACATTTTTCGAGTATTTCCTGAGTTTTTAAATGAACAAATGGTAAAGTGGAACGCGGAACGAGGGGTTGTGGGGTAGACTCTTTGAGTAGATCGTTCATAAGAAAAAAAGGGTGACAGATACTTTCGATTGATTTCGCAACGAAAATAGGTAGAAGTGTGCATAACCTGTAGTCAAATTAAATGAGAGTATTGCATGCCATTTAGAGCAAATTTGAAACTTAAACAAAATCGTGTTTGTGAGGTGAAGAAGACTATTGAAAAACATTCCGACCTAAGCCCGAGCGAAAATTGGTTCCTTCTCGATTCGAATGATTCGCAAGTTCACTCACCTTTCTATTCTGTGTTCTTTGTTTTAGCGTTGGGATTTTGGTACGATATACATGCCGGACTTGGTTTGATACTTAGACTTTCTTAGGGTCAAGCAAGGTTTAAGTGTGGGGGGATTTGATCGCTATATTTTGTACGCGTCGGAACGCGTAATCCGGCAATGTATTTCGACCAATTTTCACGCTTTCTTGACTTTTAGTAGTATAAAAAGCATGCAAGTTCGCATTGATTCTCCTGTTGTTGATTTAACATGCAGGTACAAGAGATTGGAAGAGAAACGAACGCTAAATCTAGGCTCAGGACCCCGAGACGGACGAAACGGAGCACTTCAGCATTTCCTTGCGGTCGCAAGGATTTCCTTGCGTCCGTAAACATTATGTCGCAGCTTCCAGAGAAGACTCGAAGAAAATCCTTCCAAACGCAAGGAGATGATTGCGTTCACAAACATTCCGCCCCAGGCGTCAGAGGAGCCAGGATCCATTTTCTTGCGGGCGCAAGGAACCCCTTGCATCCGCAAAACTTTTGCTCCCGCTTCCAGAGACTTGCATCCAACTTCTTGCGGGCGCAAGGAACTCCTTGCGTCCGCAAAACTTTTGCTCCTATTTCTAGAGAGTTGCAGCCAATTCTTCGAGGATGCAAGGAAATCCTTGCGGACGCAAGGAATTAGGCGCTTTTTCAAAATTCAGGGTTTTAATTAGGAAATAAGGGGGAAAACTTTCCATTCTGATTTTTACTTCTTCCTCACCATTGCTGGAGTTTTTCTTAGGCGATTTTGGTGGAGAAAACCTAGATCTAGACAGATTTGCACAAGGAAGAAGATCAAGGTTTGGAATTGAAGCTCGGTTTAGGGGTTTTATCAATTCTCTCTTCTCTAGCTTTTATTTTGATGTCTTTGATTTGATCTCTTGTACTTGTAACAACCATGAGGGGCTAAACACCTCTTTAGGGTTAGGGAATTAATGTGAAACTCGCAAACTTGTTGAATGTTTTGATAAATGTTATTTTATGAAATGGATTTTCCTTGTTTTAATTGAAATTGTTTGGATTTGGATTGATTGATTGAGAAATAGTTAGTTCAAACCCCGATCTAGGAAAATCATTAGATTTATCTCGTATCCGATGGGAACTAGAATAGATCTAGGGGTAGTTAGGCTAAAACTTGAATTGTGTACCTAGTGCGTAATTGCCGGGGTGGTATAACTCTAGTAACGGCTAAATAACGGGTTGCTTTAACCCCTAGCACTAGGTTGGACTCGACTAATCATCGGTTCACAATTGTGCTAGGTTTGGTACCGAGTCGAGAAATCACCAACTCGGTACCAACTATTATTCTCCGTACCTATTTTATAAACAACCTTAATCAATTGAGCGTTCAACTTAGCGAGTGAGTGGATCAATAAACCCGAAGCCTTAGGTCTAGACTAATCGATGAATTACCGCTTAATTACGGTTCTTTACTTTTCAACTCGGTTACCGGATCAAACACACTTCACCAATTTTATCTCTTGCTTAGAATCAGTTTCGTTTCGAACTATCCGTAAATCGACTTGTCCTTGTGTTTGATACCCAATATTCAACCTCAACGACAATCGTACACTTGCGATACACGACGGTATTTGGGTTTAAAACTTGATACTATAATGGCATAGAAATACCGCATCAGCAACTCAAAGGGCTACGTCGGAGTCGTTCTCGGCCAGATGGGAGCACAGTTGAAGGTAACATTGCGGAAGAGGTTATTGAGTTCTACACTGATCACATGGATGGAGTGGATCCTATTAGACTTCTGAAGTCTCAACATGAGGGTAGATCGGAAGGGTTTGGTATAAAGGGATCGATCACACGAAGGGTGGATGAGCGTATGTTAGAAAAAGAACATTTTAAAGTCCATATGGAACTTGAAGATGTGGCCTCTTATGTGAAAGAGGACATTGCTGAGTTGAGATCGGAAAATTGATCGGGTCATGCTGATTGGGTCATAAATTAAATTAATAAGAAATTTACAAAATGGTTCAAAGACAAACTAAAATCTGAGGGATCGAGTAATCAGACCTTGGCATTACTAGCAAAAGGTCCCTCACTGAACGTGATCACCCATCAAAGTTTCGACATGAATGGATTCACCTGGTACACCAAGAACCAAAACAAAATGAGCACGGTGCAGAACAGCGGTGTAATAGTAGATGCTGTACCAGCTGACAGCGGTAAGGCAATGCAATATTACAACCGAATTGAGGAAATTTAGGAACTTGATTACATAAGATTTAGAATTTCCTTACTTTTGTGTGAATGGTTCAATCAAATTTGTGTCAATGTAGAAAAGGAAACTGGATTCACAACAGTCGAAATAAAAAGAGTGGTTCATCAGGACGGCCCTTTTATACTTGCAAATAAACCAGTAAAGCAAGTGTTTTATGTTGCCGATATGTCCGACAAGAAGAAGCATGTGGTTCTTTCGGGTAGACGAATCATCGATGTTGGGGATGTCGAAGAAGAAAATGATCAAAATGCACAAAAACAATAAAAAAGCATGTGGTTCTTCCGATGGTGCATCAGGCGGAGCTAGCATCTCTGGCCGAAAGATGAGATCGAAAGCAAATGCACAACAAGTTATAGAGAAAGTTGACAAGCTTATCAAGTTCGATGAGAACGGCGTAGCCACCGGAGATATGGACAAAGATTGGACGACATGGCTCGGCATTTTTGTTAGATCGCATGTGCCATGTAACATCAAACACTGGGAAGAATTCGACAAGAATATGAAGAAGAATCTTTGGAAAGAGATTAAGGTCAAATCTTATAATCTAAAACCCTAAATTTTGTTGTTTTTAATATTTAATATATTAAAAATTGAAACTGATATCCAATTTTGTTGTTTTTAATATTTAATATATTTAATATTGAAACTGATATCCATTTTTGTTGTTTTTTAGAGGAGACTTGGAGCATTCCAAACGACAGTCGAAAAAGCAAAGTCCTTGCAAAGATGGACGAGCTTTGAAAGGCTTGAAAGGTTAGACTAAGGCAGCAGTACATCTATCGAGAGAATATGTTGACTCCTATAGAAAAAGCAGAACTGATCGTCGAGTAGTAGTGGCGGAACTTCGTTGCATACACGCATAGCGAGGAGTTTTAGGTATGATATTCTTTTATCTCTGATTTTTTTTGTAACTTCAATTGTAAACCGACAAATTATCGATATATTTACTACTATCTTGATTTCTTATTTGTAGGCGCTACGTCAGCGTAATAAACAAAACACAGACAAAATGGTGCACCACCAGACGATTGGTTCGGGTGGTATTAAAAGCACAAGGAAAAATTGGAAACCCATTGATGTTATCAGAATTGGAGATGGTATTTATTTTTAATGTTTCTATATTAAAAGCACAAGAAAAAAATATAAATGACTAAGTTGTGACTAATTAACGTTTCTATATTTTTGTGTCAGGAGAGGAGTCGGAAGTGGTCAGCCCCTCCATCGATGATAGAAGTATGGCATTCCTTCGATCTCATGCCAGACGAGTAAAGGACAGTGAATATGTCATTGTCAATGAGGCAACGAGAGAGGTCACTAAGCGAGCGGTACTATATTTTTCTTCACACTTTTCTCAATTTATTATATTATCTAAATTATAAACTCATTGTTCTATGTAATTCTTAATTTGTTTTAATCAATCTTAGGTAGCAAAATCCACAGAAGCCTCTCAAGGGGCGTTCCGAGAGCACCGACATCACGATGTACTTACTGCCGCTCTCGAGACCCAAGAGCATGGAGGTAGGATGCGGGGCTACCCCAATACGATCAGGCTCAAGGATGTCTACGGAAAGGGACCGAGGAGCAAGGTTACGCATGACAGATGTGTCTCAAGGGAAGAGTATGAACAACTATAGTCCCAATTCATGAGTATGCAGGAGTTCATGCTCATATCAGGTAACATGAGTTGCAATGCTGCACTTTGCTTTCCAACATGCCAATATGCCTCCCCTCGAGCCGACACAGGCTAGCTATTCTCGTTGGAGAGCCGAGGACATCGAGGTTACTGTTTTTCACTCCTTGCATCTCTTACTTATACATTATGAAATATTTTTATATATTATCTATTATTATTTGCGTTGAATTAGTAGTATTTGATTAATTCTTGTAATTTTGCTTTTAGGTCGCCACCCCGTGCAACTTGTATGATCCGACGGGTGCAGGTAGGACGTTGGTGGCTCATGGAACTATGCTGCCATATGACCCGAATGTAGTAAAAGTTGGCACATGAAGCGCCTCTGTCAGCACAAAATCGAAATTGACGATGGAGAAAGTGAATGAGCCAATATGATGGATAGCCATACCATTACCATTACCTATATGAAGAGCACTCATGCCATCATAAGGCAAGAAAGATGACATGGAGTTTATGTCATTGGTGACGTGATGAGAAGCACCGGAATTGATGATCCATTTAGCCATGGAAGACAGTGTGACATCAGTACCAGTAGATGATTGTGCAATAAAGGCTTGAGGTGAAGAGTTGGAAGGGTTGGGTGGATCAAAGTATCTAGCGTCACATCGTTTATAGCAAACTCTTGTTGTATGTCTCTTTTTATAACAGATCTGACACCAAATCTCAGAGGGTAAGGCTTGCTGAGAGTGAGGTTTGTTTGGAAGAGAAGAAGAAAAATAAGATGTAGGCAGTAATGGTCCTTTTGAAGAAATTGGCTTGTATTGAGCAGGTAAAAGTTTTGGAGCTTGAGAGCGAGACATATAGTTGAAATTGTTGGGAATTGATGGGGTAGTGAAACGACTTGGAGATTTTGAATTAAAATTTTGGGAAGGTCGTGGATTTAAGTAAAAATCAGAAGGGGAACCAATTGATTCAGTTGATGTTTGAGAGAGAAGAAGAACTTCATAAGTAAGAAGCATGACTTGAAATTCAGAGAGGTGAAGGGGCTCAAATCTGGTGGTGGATGCCACCACAAAGGATAAGAAACTAGGACCAGGACCATTTAGCACTTGAAGAATCAGATCTTCCTCGCTGACAGGTGAGCCAATAAATGCTAACTCATCAACTATAGAGCGTATTTTTTTAATATAGTCAGCACAGGAGAGACTGTCTTTTTTGGTGTTTTGAAGTTGGCGACGAAGTTCAGAGAGACGGGCTTGAGAAGTAGCAGAGAAGGTGGATCGAAGGGAGTCCTAGAGTTCACGGGCTGTGGTACATCCAATTACTTGAGCTTGTAGAGGTTCAATTAATGAAGAACGAAGCCAGCCAAGGATCAATTGATCCTGTTGATGTCATGGCATATACGATGGATTGAGTCAGATCAACCCAGCTTCATCAGAGATAGTTGGAGCAGGGAAAGATGATGTGAGAAAATGGTGAAACTGATAGCCATGAAGTAGTGGTTCGATTTGGAAACTCCAGGTAAGATAATTAGATCAATTTAGTTTGGTGGCAATAGAGAGATTAAGGAAGACAAGAGAAGAGGAAGAGGTGAGAGAGAGAGCTGGGATTGAAGAAGAGAACTGGTATTTGCATTTGAATCTGAGGTAGGCGAGTTTTGAGCCGTGGTGGGTTAGAGTAGCTCTGATACCATGATAGATTAATTGAGAAGAAGATCTTGTCAAGAAATTTAATTTTATTATGTATTGTATTTGTATTATTTACAGTGCCCTATATTTATAGCTAATTATTACAAGAGGTTTGTTACAAAAGAATAAAAGAAAACAAATGAGTGGCTTGTAGAGCTCCAGCTGGTAACTGCCTCTGATACATTCTCTGTCAAGTTGGTTCAACTCGTTGAGCTGAGTTTGTTTTATCTGTGTTGAAATGTTCACTGGAGTTATCCTTTACACAAAGTATGAATGTAGCAAAGAAGGATCAATTTTTAGAGTATTAGTTATATTCAAACTAAAGTTGAAACTTGAAAGGAATGTTCACTAAGTGCAAATCATCTTGTATTAAGTTTAGAGAAAATCTTGTGATCCCGAAGGAAAAAAAACATTATTGCTGCCTGGATGAAATCAAAATAATAGATTTTCATATTGACTGCTGTTTGGATGAAACCATAATAATAGATATTCATATATTATAACTTAGACGTAATAATAATTTTTTCATATTGATTTTTTGAGTTAGCATAGCATTTCTGCTGTCTGGAAGGAAGTGTCTCGAAACCATAGTTTTATGGGAAAAAAAAAAGGGATTTTGAAATTTGTAACAAACATTGCGTCTGCCGGGAGTCGAACCCGGGTCTATTGCTTGGAAGGCAATTATCCTAACCGTTGGACTACAAACGCTTTTGTCTTCAATCGAATGCATCTTGGAAGTGTCTTTAATAATGGAGCTACTGACGTATAAAATTAGCGTTATATCCTAACCTTGCAGGAAACCAGGAACTAGGGTTTGCGTCTTCATCCAAAACCTTCCCGCTCAACCCTCGGGGACCTCTCTCGATCTAGGGTTAGGGTTTCTCTCCTCCAAACCAAACACTTTTTAGGCTTCTATAGTGGTATGTCGACGGAGAGGAAGCGGAAGGTTAGTCTATTCGACGTGAAGGACGATATATCCGTCTCTTCCAAGTTGTCCCGCTCCAACGGATCAGCTATGACGGGGGTGAACCGCTGGACTGGCCGGCCGTACTCCGCCAAGTATTACGAGATACTGGAGAAAAGAAAAACCCTTCCTGTCTGGCAGCAAAAGGAGGATTTCTTGCGTATATTGAAGAGCAATCAGACTTTGGTACTTGTTGGTGAGACGGGAAGTGGTAAAACCACCCAGGTAGATTCTTCTTTCCTGGGATTTTGGTGCAAATTAGTTGTTATTGTTGAGTAAGTTCACAAGTGACTGTTAAGTCGGTAGAGCTTGCAACTATGAATTGGAAATTAGAACAGATTAGATTATTTTATTTGTTTTTGGGTCACTGCGTTGGTACTAATTGCTGTATTTGCAGTAACTATGTCTGGTTTATCCTATGTGCAGAGTTTGGTACCTAATTATGGTTTAGGACCACCTGTATGTTCACGTGTCTTGAGGAATTGTTCTGTTTCTTGTTTTTCGTGTTTTAGTTCTGTTCATGAACTTTTGATTGTTGATTCCTGTTGCACTGGTGCGTTTTTACCGGCCCCTTTTCCCCCATCTATCTATCAAATAAAAGAAAACATCAAAGCAATGATCAACTGGATATCAAGCGAAATTTACAAATCGTGTGTTTTGTTGTATCAGATACCACAATTTGTTTTGGACTTAGACGACCTTGGAAAGAAGCCTATGGTAGCATGCACACAACCGCGCAGAGTGGCAGCAATGTCAGTGTCGCGCCGTGTGGCAGAAGAAATGGATGTCACTATTGGAGAAGAAGTCGGTTACACTATTCGTTTTGAAGATTGCAGCAGCAACAAAACAGTTCTCAAGTAAGCCATTTAATTCTTCTTTAACTTGAGCATGATTTGTAATATTAGTTTGTAGCCTACTGGTTTAAGTTTACTTATTATTCTGGTTAGGATAGCATACATTACCATCACTTGATTGCTGTGTGTGAAATTATTTTCTGTTCAAAGGCTTAGTAACATAGTTTATAGCTTGGCGGTTAAGGTATCAAGTATATTCAGGTTCTTATTCTATACATCACCTTTAGTCGACCTACCTTGAGTGCATCGTCGGTAAGAACTGCCTTTATGAATCTAATCTCTACCCCCTGAAAAACTGTTGTTTACATCAGATACTTAACAGATGGTATGCTTCTGAGAGAGGCAATGACGGACCCACTTCTAGAGAGATACAAGGTTATTATACTTGATGAAGCACATGAGCGAACTTTAGCTACTGATGTGCTTTTTGGTCTTCTAAAAGAGGTATTAAAGAACCGACCAGACCTAAAGCTTGTGGTCATGAGTGCTACCTTGGAGGCTGAGAAATTCCAAGGTTACTTCAATGGGGCTCCACTAATGAAGGTTCCAGGTCGGCTTCACCCAGTGGAGATCTTCTATACCCAAGAACCTGAGAGAGACTATTTAGAAGCCGCTATTCGCACTGTTGTACAAATCCACTTGTGTGAGCCACCAGGCGATATACTCGTTTTTCTTACTGGTGAAGAGGAGATAGAGGATGCGTGCAGAAAAATAAACAAGGAGATCAGCAACCTGGGAGATCAGGTTGGGCCTATTAAACCTGTACCATTGTATTCCACTCTACCACCTGCTATGCAACAGAAGATATTTGATCCTGCCCCACCCGCATTAACGGAAGGGGGTCCACCTGGAAGGAAAATAGTGGTGTCGACTAACATTGCTGAGACTTCGCTTACAATAGATGGTATAGTGTATGTCATAGACCCTGGATTTTCAAAACAGAAAGTTTATAACCCGCGTATCCGGGTCGAGTCCCTGTTAGTATCACCAATCTCCAAAGCAAGTGCACACCAGAGAGCAGGTCGTGCAGGTCGTACCCAGCCTGGAAAGTGCTTCAGGCTTTACACAGAAAAGAGCTTCAACAATGATTTGCAGCCTCAAACATACCCTGAAATCTTACGGTCCAACCTAGCAAACACTGTACTAACCTTGAAAAAACTGGGTATTGATGATTTAGTGCACTTTGACTTCATGGACCCACCAGCTCCAGAGACCCTAATGCGGGCCCTAGAGGTGCTGAACTATTTGGGTGCGCTAGACGATGAAGGGAATCTGAGCAAGTTGGGGGAGATTATGAGTGAGTTTCCTCTGGATCCACAAATGGCCAAGATGCTTGTTGTTAGCCCCGAGTTCAATTGCTCAAATGAGATTCTTTCCATTTCGGCTATGCTTTCAGGTACATATTTTTGTCTTTTCAGATTTATTGGTTTTGAGATGGCTCTTACATTTATATTATTGTTACTATTGTGGCATATCAGATGTGTTTCTTGGAAATGTTTACAGTAAAACATTATTCCGTGCAAAAGTTGAGGCTCCTGACATATCTTTAATAGATCTGCCAAAGGCATATTTGGGATATGTTGTTAGTTCTTTTTTGTTCCTATTGAAGTGGGAAATCTGTACATTTCCACTGGACTATTCTGTTGTGGCAATGCTTTAGATTGTAGAGGATGGCTTGGAAGCCCATGTACATCATCCAAAATTGGTAAAACACATACTAGTGTCATGAAAAAATACCATCTTTCACTTGCATCAACACATTTGAGAATCATTAAGAAGTTTCGAACATACCATGTCAAGGCATGTGCTATAGTGCCATTTTAGGTCCTAAGTTTATGATGGATTTAATGATTACTTGTATTACTAGTATTATTGTTATTATTATTATTATTATGAGCAACTGTCATGCAATTATGCCAATCGATCGGGATGATCATAGAGGTGTAGTGGCTGATGCAGATAGTTGCTTTGTTCAGTTATTCACTCTATTGGTGTTGTTCATCACTCACGCCTCTCTCTGCTCTGCTGAATTGTCCCACAAAATGCGTGGGTCCCACTTGTCGTTATGCGTTTGTTTCTCTAGTACCGAATTGCTTCCTTCGGCCCAGGGAGGCTCAGAAGGCTGCAGATGAGGCTAAGGCCCGGTTCGGCCATATTGATGGGGATCATCTCACTCTACTCAACGTGTATCACGCCTACAAACAGAACAGTATGTTCTACTAAATCCCATGCCCTCATTAGTACTCTCTTCTTTTAATAAGCTAGATGTTTGGGTAAAACTTGAACAGGCAATTGAATTCAATGTTGGTACCTGATGCAGATGAAGACCCACAATGGTGCTATGAGAACTTCATAAATAGCAGGGCTATGAAAGCAGCAGATAATGTGAGGTCGCAACTGGTGAGGATAATGTCGAGGTTCAACCTGAAGATGTGCAGTACCGATTTCAACAGTCGTGACTACTACATTAGCATTCGTAAAGCTATGCTTGCTGGCTACTTTATGCAAGTTGCCCACCTAGAGCGTACTGGCCACTATCTCACTGTCAAGGACAATCAGGTACTGGCCTCTTTAAATTAACATTAGTCGATTTTAAATGGTTATTTACTTTGATTTTATTGCCTCCTTAGTAGAAATGATTTTGTTACTCCTGTTTGTTTCTACCAGGAGAAATGGCTCAGCTTTTTAGTAATATAATCTGATCCATGTGTACTTGATTGTATTAGTTTTGTTGCAGGTGAATTGTTCAACTGTGTTGAGGGGCTAGCAAAATTAGGATTTCATTTGTCCAATTTAATAGTGACGGGGTTAGCAAAATTAGGATTCCAGGTGTGAGTATTCCCAGAATTCCCTCACTGATGCTCTCACACACACCTACTTCTGGGGCATACTAATGACGTTCAAGGTCAAATGGCCAATGAGTTCTTAACTAGGATAATTCTATCTTCTTGTCTTGTAATGTCAATGATTCAGTTCCGTTCTTGAGGCTCTTTTCGATTAAGATGCATACTACATACCTGCTCCGTTTTGTTCATGTATATAACAGCTTGAAATCGGTATTTTCCTCCTTCGCCTTTTGACCCGTTCATTTAGTCTCTTGAATGCATAGGATATTCACACGTCTTCCGTCTATTTAGTCTCGTAAATGCATAGGATATTCACGTAAACACAATATCAACTAACTTTCTCACCTTTTGTGTTAAAGGACCCTACATTCCAACTACCGGAATAAATTCTACTCTCCTTGGCTAACTTCCTTATCTCTTGTACGTGGCGAGTAAAGTGCGAAGATCCTTGCTCATTTGCCACTACATCCAACGCTGATGTAATGCACCACCAAGGAAATGATGACCCGGCTCTTGCTCATTTATCACAATATCAGAACCATATGGTGTGTTTCTAAGTGGTCAGGTCCCAACAAATTTTTACGTTGGCTCCTCAAGTCTATAACAATCCTCATTTTCCCGGCTTGAGACATGCTATGTAAAAACTGTATAGATGAGTTTCACACAGATAGATCTAAGCAAAAATTAAATAATTCTTCTATAAGGTGGAGAGCGATGCTACTGAAAAATAAAAGACTAATAATTGATTGGATATATTACTTGTTATCAGCTCCCTTGATTGAATTTTGAGCCAACGTGAAACAAGCTCGTTGAAGGTGATAATTCATTCTTTTACAATAGATAACCATTGAAGGGCTAACAAATTCCCTTATCTATTTGAGTTCCCGTTATTTCCTTTCCTTTCCTCTTTCTCCACTCGTGGTCGTAACCTGTATTTACAACTCTGCCATTGCCAAGCAAACTGAAAATTTCCCTTTGGTTCTATCCTAATTTATTTATTTGGGAATAAAGGCTTTGTTATTGTTGTTGTATCCGCGTTGAACTTGACTGGCTCCGGCATGTTTGGCTTTTGCTTGTTTAGAACCGTTGACTTGAATATAAGGTCTTATGTTTAGACCTTATATTTAGGTATATTCTCATAGCTGAATGTCAGTTGTCAGTTGCAATCCATTCTACCTACGTATGGATGTCTTTCGGAGGGGAAAACTCCAACATCGTATTCGCCTGGCGCCTTAACCAGAGTAAAAATCCTTTAACCATAAAACTGCTAGCTTACTTTTTACTAATGCTAGACAGACTTTGAGAACTTTTTTAAAAGGTAAATACGGGTGTGCTTGAGAGTACTGTCTCAACTTCCTCGAGGCCGTGATCACCGCATACGCTGCCTTATCGGTAGCTGTTCTGTCTTATGGGTTGTGTATTCTCATATTGAGTATAGAAAGAATGAGATACTCAGCATCTTCATCTCAATTTCAAAGCTAAGCTTCTCACTCCAACAGTATGGTTTGAGTATTAAAATTTTCCCTAAAGAAAATCATTCAATATTATTTGGAAATAACACAACATCGAAAAAGTATAGAAAAAGATGACCAAGCGCAATCGTAAATAGTGTGTTTTTTCTTTTGTTGTTGTTGTAAAGAAAAAGATGACCAAGCGCAACTTCCAATTAATTATTGTAAATAGTGTGTTTTTTCTTTTGTTAGATTTGATGATAAATCATACTGAAATAAAAGCTGCAAATTCTCAAACCTAAAAGCTATTTCTACATTATCCAATGAATAGATAATGTTTGTTGCTCGACCCAATTGGGCAAATCCGTCTACTTGATACTTGACTCATCGCTCAACACAGAGTTCTCCGCAGAAGGACTATCAGTCGTATACTATGGAGAATCCAATGAAAGACGAGAGTCGTATAGCAAATTAGGTTGGATACTTGCCAGGAAAGAAGGCCGCCAGGAAGTCCATCATAAGATACTTTTTATTTCTGTATGATTTATCATCAAATCAACATTCTCCTGTTTTTTCAAGTAACCTCTTTGTTTAAACACTTATAGAGAGAGAACAGCCTCTGGTCTGGTATCTCTATAGGCCTTTCTGGGAGGCAGCTAACTGCTTCTCTCCAGCTCTCCATCCCTGGGATCACCCATCCCAGAGGACCCCGGCAACTTATCTAGTCCTTAATGAGGCATGAGCAGCCCAAGTTCCACATGGACACAATCAAATGAAACGAGTGCTGTGTAAGTTGCATGTAGGTGAGAGAGGGATCAAGATCAGATCTCCACCCAATGTGGAACTACTCTTTATATTCTTCAAACATGCAATTACCTAAGGCAAAACATAATAATTGCAGAAGCATGCACTTTCATTTTTCTCGTTTCTACTTTGTTGTGGTAGGTAGGGGGAAACTCTTTCTCATTCATGGTCATCAGAGAAAGGGAAAGGTACGAAGCAAAAGAGCGTGGAGATGGATCAGTCGGCAGGATGGAAAGGAGTTAGAGAGCAAAAACATTTTCCAGGAGAAATGTCTTCCAAAAAAGCGTTTGCAAGAAAGCTACATCAACAATTTGTGCGAAAAATACTTTTAGTATTGTCCATAAAATACTGAAAGTATTGTCCATATAATATACGACAAGGTTCTAATTTTATTCTTAATAACCATATTATGGTTATAGATCTATTTGATTTCATATCATTAGGATGCACGCAATGCTATTGCAAATCTTAAAAAAAAATTCTAAATCCTAGGGAATTCAATCCCCTTTTCAGGAAAATTTTTAAAGAAAGGGGACACCCAAAGTGTGAAGTTGATTGTTGGAAATGTCTTTCAGGCTTGGTTCCTTCAATGAAAAACATCTGTCAGATTTGTAATACCGAGGGGTGATAGATGTACTCAAGTAATATTCCTTGTGGAATTTTTATTGCAACAGGGATTTTACAAGTCTTTCCTCCCTTTTTCCCCTCTTCCCTCTTCCCTCAAAAAAGCCCTATTGAATCAGAAGAATAAAGATAATTAATACTACTGGATTTCTTCCCTAGTTTTCTTCCCTTTTTCCCCTCTTCCCTCTTCCCTCTTCCCTCAAACATGTTTCAATTTCTTTTGAAGGAAGCTTCGTCCTGTCCAGATCGAAAAATAATCTACTGATGACGTACGTCAACTACTGGATTTGTTTAAAAGAAAAAGAAAAATAAAGATAATTAATTAACAAAAGAAAGATTCTATTTGGAATTAATAAAGAGTCTTCAGTTAAGAAAACTGGGGAAAATCTGTTGTTGAGTCAATTTCCCTAGTTTTCTTAACTGAAAACTCTTTATTAATCACTTAGTTTGGGGGCTGCACCGCATCGACATCAATCATTTGCTTGCTGGGAGTCGAGGCTCGCAGCGTTGTCTCGAAGTACCTAAAAATCTTTTCGTCTGTTCTCCGTAAGTCAAAGCTTTTCTGAAAAAACGTGGGCTGTAACAAACTTCCCTACAAGCACTGGAGCATGCCCGAAAAAGAATATATTTGTTCGCTCGGATGGAACAACTGCTACTAGAAGTAGCTTATTTGCAAGCTTGGGTGAAACATCGTTCATTCCAACTGCCCAACTAGAAGTAGCTGGATTTCACTCGCTTGGAACAACTATACGTATGAACTGGACAGCTATTCCTTCCAACTAAATAGTCTGCTTTGTTAGGAAGAGCAGTCTTTTTTGTTATGTCTAAAGAAAAGTAGCCTATTAATAAGCAGTCTTCCCTCTTTCATAAGGCTCTAACTAGCATAAGGCGTGCAGCGGAGCATAAGGAGAGATGTGTTGGTCAAACCTTATATGGTTTACCATTTTCAAGAGAGAAAGAAAACAGTTGAGCTGCAACCTGAAGACATTGAGTGTGCTCCAAAACAATTGAATCGCAAGCTGAAGATATTTGCGGTGCTCTAAAGACAAACAAAGCAGCAATGTTGTACTTCCAGAAATGGATTTTATGAATTTATGATGTGGCATATGTGACTTTTGTGCTAATATTGTTAATACTTGTGTACAGGTGGTGCATTTGCATCCGTCAAACTGCATGGATCATAAGCCAGAGTGGGTCATTTACAACGAGTATGTACTCACCAGCAGAAATTTTATCCGTACTGTGACTGATATCAAAGGAGAGTGGTATGTTCTATCTGCACACTTATTTTTTCATTTAAAACAACAATATGTGATGTTTTTATTTTGAGGATAATTAAAATCAAATTATGTTTACAGGCTAATAGACATAGCTCCACATTACTATGATCTGAGCAACTTCCCCAACTGTGAAGCCAAGCGTGTTCTTGAGAGGTTGTACAATAAGCGTGAGAGAGAGAAGGGAGAGAGCAAAAGTAAAAGATAGGTTATATTTTTGTTCTGATGCAGTTATTATGCCGCCTCCACCTTTGAACTGTTGGGGTAGTAGTTATTATTGGGTTTTTTTCAGCCATGATAAGCATAATATTTGGGCATGAGATCAGGCTTCGGAGAATTCTTTATCAATAAACCTAGAGAAAACTGTTGTATCATGTATTACTAAATATATTCCTCTTTCATTCTCTGTAGCTGTTAGGTGTTTTAAATTTCGGAGTTTTGTTTAACGTGGTTAACCTCAATATGCTTTTATCAAGTTTGTGATGTGAACGTTGTGATACCCCTCGATAGTATCGAGCTAATGCGATGATGAGCGGCATTTTAGTTTCAGTTTGTATTTTGTTTTGGTTGGTCTTATTTTAATTCGTGTTGTAAGATAACATTGCATGTCTCCGGATTTAGTAAATTGTCATATTCGTATACTCTTTGAAAGTTTCAAGGCCTAAATTTGTCGTGCTTGTTATGACAGTTAGTTTACAGCCCTCGTTATTGATCCGCATCAATTCAATTAATTCATCAAATTACAATGCACAATTAACACAACGTGAAAATTTATGATAAATAATCATGTTCAAGCTTTCACAACCGGAATGCATTTTTAACTCCTACTATGTTTTTGCCTACGGGCTTTTTAATTCAAAGAACTAATCTTCTATTATATATTTATATTTGGAAAGATTTTGGAAATTGTATTTGCTGAAATGAAACGAGATTTACTTGGAGAGCAACTCCAAAAGTCGAGCATAGGTTTTTACTCACCTTTCGTTCTTTTAATCGTGTATTGAGGCCTGTAAATTTCAATATTTGAGAACAAAAATTGAAGACAAAACGGACTTAATATCTCTGTTTTGTTTTTAATTCTTGTTTCCAGTACACTTTTAGACACCACGTATTTCAACCATCTGCTATTATAGTATTATCATTACCAGTTTACCACCCATTTCGGAAAAATAACGCAAATAAACTATCAACTCAAAAATTGAACAGCAGGAGATGCAAATATATCCTCTTATCTACACCAACATTTGACCTAGGTACTGATCCTACTATTGCCGTTCAAGCTTCTAATTATTTGAACCCTTCAATATAACCCCTCCCCCTCCCAGGGCAAGAGAGTCATGCCACTATTCTATTTGCCATTTTTTCTGCGTAAGTCAATGAATGAACAAAACACCCATAAAAAAATGTAGGAGACCTGATCTAAACTAGCATTGCGGGTACGCTGACTATCACCAATGACAAGACATAAATTGCAGCTGAAAGAGCAATTCCAATAACAAAATTATGGGTCAGACGTTTGTTGTCCCTGCTAGGCAAGAAAGCCACTTTTAGTGTGTTTGTCAGCTCAAATAGCCTGTGTGAAACCTGCATAAAACAAATTAACAAATCATCAACCCAAGGTTATTTTTTCAGCAATACATTTCATGCAATTATTCCTTTAAAAGGCTTGGAAAGTCGCAATAAGTGACAAAGCCAGCTAACTGGAAGTAGTTTTAAGCACTGCACAATTTCAGACAATCCAATGGCCTGGAATGCATTTTTCAGGATTTTCAAATGAGTGCAAGGAATCATATCCCTTCATAATGGCTCGATGTACATTAATACCAAGCATATATTATTCTATTTTTATTTTTATATTCTGCATTGACTTCTCAAGTTTAGCAGTGTAATTCCGAATATCCTTAAATGTAAGTAACCACACTTCTATTCTTAATCCTCTTACTACAATTCATCTCCATTGTGAGGACCTAGAAAACTGCCTCAGAAGATACATTAATAGTCAATCTTCGTTATTTTACATAATCCAACTTAGAGTATGAGATGCACATACCGCAACATATATGGCAGTAGTAAGCATGAAGTTGAGCATTGGATAATCAGGGATAATTGAGAGTAACCACTTTGGTTGGCCATTTGGCACATCTGACCTGAAAACCACAAAACATAAAGATAATCATAAAAAAAAGATCCTCAGGAAATACAAAATGATGCCAAGAGGTAACATGCAAACAATGTTTATCTGAAATTATACCTAAGCCAGATGTGAATCTGAGATATGTACGTCTCCAGTGTTACCTTGCCAAGCCATCTAATGTAATGAGAAAGCAACCACTATCAGGCTATCAACAATCTTGTGAAAATAAACTCAATTAGATAAAAGAATGGATGCAAATTTGTGCAAACTTACGCAAAAAGTGTCATTGAGCAACTTCGTAATTGTTGTGTGAAATTCCGCAAAACGATATAGACCCTTCAAAATTTTATAAAGAAAAATAATTAAATCAGAAATTCCATATGTAATCTAAGGCCAAAAGAGAATCAAGAATAACTAGAAAGCAGGGGGAGAGGCAATTCAAGGTGAGAGAGGAATTCATGCTTACGTAATTGGAATCCATGACGTGTAAGGATGGTATTTATTGTAAGTAATTTTGTCTAGCTTGTAAATGTACTCATACCAAAGATATCCAACCTAAGAAAATGCACAAAACAATTAGTACAATATATGACTGCATGTGATCGACAATAATTTATACCGGGTTAAAAAAGTACCAGAATAGCAACTGTCACCACAAAGGACTTAATTGAGATTCTGACTTTTGCTTCTGATTCTTCTAGTTTGTCCATCAACTTCTCAATCTGTTTCACAAACCACAAACTTAATTCTATAATCTCTGTCCTAGTTAGCTCTCTTTTTGTTAATATTTTGGGGTTTACTATGTATATCTGAAATAATGGAAGAAACTCACAATGGGATGATAATATGCATAAATCATTCCCACAATCCAAATGTAACGATCAAGCCCTGATCTGAAGTGCCATTCATGCAACAGAGGCAAGTTAGCTTTGGATGGGTCTGCATCTTTGTACCCTGCATTTGTGGTATAGAAAAAGAAAGTCAAGCACCTTTCTCAGTTATACCATGATAGTACAATTGCTCTGCATGTACTATACCAATAAGTGCACTTTGAATTTGAAAGATCTGGTTCCGACTGTAAGCATTTTTTGATAATTTTATAATATATTTTTTCTGTTTTTGGAAGAAGAATAAATTGCATGTGTTGCCTTCTCAAATGGAGCCAAGCATGCATTCGAGAAGGATAACTGAAAAAAAAAACTAATTTTTCAAGTTGAGGTAGTATATTTGCATAGAATTAGTCGAGAAACAAAAAAAAAATACCAACCTACAAGGACTGTGAGTGGGCTCCATAATATTTCAAAGACATTAGGAACCTCCCAAATGATAATAACCACCAAAAAACATGCAGCCATTTTCAAAGCAATCACTGAACCCCTCTCATTATATTTGTTGAATAGGCCAAGGGCACCATAGACCATGAGAGTGAATAGAGTGTGCATGGGACAGATATAGTAAAGCATGTAATCATTATTAAGAACTATGCAACAAAATGTCACCAGAAAATTAAGGCGCCACATCATCTGCACGTTCATACCAAATATGTTAAGGATCCATTAGATAAAAACGATTACTCAAATTACCATAATATTACAACTCAATTAAGAAAAAAAAGCAAACATGAGAATTCTGCAATCCACAAAACAATGGTAATACGATCTAATAGATAGCAGATGTTACAATAGAATAAAAGAGCTGCCTTTACTTGGTGTAATGACCATACCAGTACAATACCTGTCTTAGATTTTTGAATTGTGACTGTTTCCTTTTCATCAGATTAAAGCTGTGATGAGTCTATCTCAGTATTATCTTTTTCTATGGCAAACTTCTCTTCATAAATGGAGCAAAACAAAACAAAAAACTCAAAAACCCAATAAGAGCAACACAAACATTTGGTAAAGACCAAAACAATTCAAGACTACAATTTTCTTCAAAAAAATTCAAGACTACAAAACTAAGGCCATTAGGGGAAAAAGACTGAGATGGCATAAATGGAAATACATTGTTCTCAATTGATACATAGAAATGCTTGAAATGGAAAGTGGCTGGTGGAAGCACCTGAGCAAACCTGGCAATGCTGAAATCTTTTCTTACATAATAGTATGAAAAGTTACCAAACCCAGTCATCCATACATATGCTGCTATAAAGACTCTGATAGCATTGTATATCTCCTTTGCGTTGAAGTAATGGTACATTAAAAACAAAACCTGTAAAAGCAACAACACATGCATGATTAGAGCAAACATCCAATTTTGAGCGAACCTTCAAATAGACTACATTGATATCTAAGAGAAGCGTATCATACTAAATGATAATACTGATAAGACATAATAATTCTTCTTGTACATGACATATAAGCAGTATGCATCAATATAATGCAAATCATCGACAACAAAGGCAAATATCAAGCTTAAAACCAGAGAAACCCCAACCCAGTAAGCATCATTTAGTTTCACTAATGATGTAGATTGTAGAATAATATGCTAATTACATTTCTATACCTCAATTAGCTACATACCAACTAATAATTGTAAACCAGGTAAGATCTCGAACAGAACAGTTAAATCCATGTTAAAGCTTCTAATGTGAAAAAGTGGGGGGGGGGGGGAGAGAGAGAGAGAGGAGGGGGGCAATGGAGACAGAACCTGCATCCAACCCTTCCATTCCTCAGTCTGATGTCTATTCAGGTAAAGTGTTGACTTTCCTGTGAAAGCTGACTTATCTTGATGCACCTTAAATGAAGTCATTGCCGCCACTATTATCAGGAGAAAGTACAGAAACAGGAATAGGTCCCTGTTGTAGTTCTGCACCCAAGAAATATATAAATATCATTTAGCATTACTAGTGGGAGGCAAGAACAACAATATTGCAATCTATTTAGTTTATTGGTGAGGGAACATATGTAAGGAGAGTAATAAATTCTCAAGCTGAATAATGGGCTAAATGAGATTCTATGCTTGAAACTGGTGCACTACCACAATATCCTTACAAACACAAACCGGGAAGTGAATTTTCTGTTTGCAAGATGATACAGTACCTTCGTGGATTCTCCAAGGAGACTTGTTCGGTCAGATATGTAGAAGTATAGCAAGAATGCTCCAAATTCAGATCTGAAAATGTATCCAATCACTCAATCGGCATAACTCGCATAATAGTAATAAGCAAAGATGAGAATTAATTGTGCAACACTATTATTTACTTACATTGCCCTCAATGTAAGCCGATTCTCTAGTAGAAATGCCTCATCCATCGACAGGAATCTGAACAGATCAATTATTAGAAAAGAACATCAAAGACTGATACTCTTCTTGGTTGTTGGTCTGTCATAGAGAATTTATTCAGAAAATTGGTTTTTCATTGCTTCTATCATCATTTTGACTTCCATTAAACTTCATTTCCCGCTTACAATTTATAACTGTATATTTTCCTAAAAATATTACAACTGTGTATAATACTTGTCAGTATCAAATCTGAACCCGTTCCCACTTTTTATATTAAATCAGTGTTAAATATGTCAATTTAGTTTCAGGATGAAACTGGCATCCTATATCAATCTGGAAGGCACAACAATAGACAATTTACAAACAGTACTCCAGCTTGTACAGTACATGTGGCAGGTGGAACTGGAAAAAAAAAATATATTACAAATTTGAAACCTGAAAAGAGGGGAGAACGCGGAGGATGAAGCATGAGTGGTTTTAATTGAAGCTTGGTGACCTTCTTCAATTAAAGAAGCAGATTCAACATCCTTCTCTGACGGCTTATCCAGTACAGCTAAGTTCACATCTGAATGCCTGCTGAAAGGTAAACGGACTAGTAATTAATGCAGAATCTTAAAATAATAAAGATTGATAAGATAGTATGTAATTAATCACTCACAGTTTGGAAGGAACTGAGTTCTTTGTGTATTGTATATACTCGGTGTACAACCAAGCCACAAAAACTGGTATGAACCCCAGCAAAGCTGACACCTGCCTCAGAAAGAAAGTGCCTTTATGTTAGGAATAATGTACAGAGTTTCCACAAAACTAGTACAAATTGAAAATCAATCTATGCTCCAAACAAAATCAGAATCATTTGGGAAATAGTTATTTTATTTGCTAAATCTGCCAGCGCAAGGAAAGAAAAAAAAATCTTGATGCAAATAGCACATAGAACGAAAAGAAATCAATTCGGATGACAACTACAATGCAGGATCGGCAAAAAGTAACTGTTCCGATCAAATCTCAGATTTCGCACCTGGCCAGGAGTAATCGGTCGAGAGATCTCCATTAGAAGCAGTGGAGACTAGCGTGTCGGCAATTGAAAGAGGAGAGATCTACAACTCGTTAGGCAAGCATTTCCCAACGCCACCAATTAAAAAGCTTCAATTTTATGAATTACCTCCGAAAATGCCCCAGACGTATTCCAATGTCAAAAAAAAAAAGGAACGGGGAAGAGAAAGGGGAGCGAAGAGAAGAGAAGAGAGAAATCAGCGCGTCTTTATTTAGGATTTTAAAACAGTTGGTGTTGACTCATACGGTGCACCGGAGGTAGGTGTGTCAGATAAACAGTCGCAGTGTGTATGAGGCGCTAATTAGAGACACCCGTAATACGACCCAGATTGTCAAAATTAATATTTCAGATCTAATTACTCAGATAGATTAAAGAAGTGTCTGAAGAAAATATGTTCTTTTCTTTCTTGTTAATTCTTGAAGAAAATTTGTTCGGACTATCATTTTTTTAGAATGAATCAGTGCCGAGTTACATAGTCAAATTTCATTTATAATTATGCAAACTTTTTATTATTTTTAAATTTTTTTTTAAATATAATTAGTTGACACTTCATTAATTTCAGTCTAATTCCGCGTTGAATCACAATTAAATTCTGAATTAGTTATATATACCTTTCTTGGGATAAAGAGACAATGTTTAGTTGGATGAGTGGGCCCACGATGAATTTAATATGAAGTACCGACGATGGGACCGAGAAATAGGTAAGATAGTCGGTGGTTTGGTGCTTTAATGGTGGAGAAAATAAAATTAATCAGGATGAAACGGGGGACTGTATTGTATTTGTCGGAGAAAATCACGGAGAAATTGTTACCAAAACAACTGTTGAATTTACACCAGCGGCCCCCAGTGTTTGTCAAATTTAGGATTGTCAACGAAATTCTTTTACTTTTTTGTTTGATAATGTAGATGAAGGGTAAGAATAAAAAATATTTCATACATGTTACTTTATAGAATAAATATAAAATAATATATATATGCTCTATTTTAAAATATGTACAAATAATTAGTATATCAATAATTTATGTTTTTTAGAAAACCATCTACTTATTTGTCATCTTTTCAATATAGCTCTTAATTTTCAATAAAACATTAATGTTTGTCTTTTGAATTAGATCAAAATTAATTTCATCTAACTAATTATTTATTTAATTTTACGATCATCTCATAGTCTCATTTAATTCTTTTTAAAAGCCGAGGGTATAAATAAGAGTAATTTGAATGAATACGAATATTAAAATAGCTCCATCTGATTCGTATCGTACCGATTGACCCCCTAGCAGTAGCCGGATCCCAAAACTTAGCAAAGCGTGAACACCACGTGATTAAGCATTAATGTATCTATTATCAAATAATGAGATTGCGTTGACAAACACTTAACAATCCTGCACGAGTACCGAATAGCTTAATCGTATGGGGGCGTCGTACAAGTAGAACCTGGTGTTCGACTAGATGCTTTTTTTATTCTTAATAAAAAAATTGAAGTCAAGTTTCGTAATTTGAATATTTTTGAAAGTTTTTTATTCTTAGTATGAGAAAAATGTAATAATTTGACGCTTAGTTAATTTGCGTCAGAAAGTAGTTAATGGTTACTTTGATTTATTTTAACTTTTTTAATTATTTTCATGCGTGCATTGTTCTTAACTTGTATTCCATTGAATAATTTTTATGCTATGTCCCATTTTCATTTTACTTATTTTTGAGAAATATTACTCAAATAGAAAGAAAATTGTGCACTTTTTTCATTTGTTCGAATATGATGTGTATCATTTTCAATCTGTTTGGAGTTTGATTGGTTTATTCACCGTGAAATCATTAAAAGTGCATCATTAATTTTTTTATGCATATTAAATCTATATCTATATCTATACTATTTTATAAAGCACCTAAGAAATGAAATTCTTCATTTGATCATAGTCTTACTTTTTTTATGGATTAAAATATCCTTCAAACCAGAGGATACTGATACACAATGCTTGATTCTATAAGGACAATAATGTTATTTGTACAAATTATATATGGTAAGTATTATAAGGTTGATTATCCACATATTGAAATTCCGTGGCATTGCATTTTATTAGCTAGGGAAGAAAATGGAAAGTTATGCCAAAATATTTTAAACTATTAATATTTCCTGTACAAACTAATTTTCAAGCACGCATTTCATAGTCGCATTACTATACTAATGTATCAAATATTTTAAACTATTTATTATTTTTTAACTAAAAAATTGGTTAAATGCCAACTAAAAATTTGGTTAAATTGGTCAAATATTTTTAACTATTAATATTGTTTTATGATTCTTTTTGGGACAAAATGAAATTAAAACATAAATTGAAAATCGACACAAAGTGAAGATTATGAACATATTTCTATTATCACCGTATATGTTATTCTGGGATTTTTTTCTTATTTATTTATTTATTTAGAATTAGTTGCCCCCCTCTTAAATTCGTGTCAAGCTCCGCCACTGCTATATATCTTCTGATAAGTTTGAGCCTCAATATAAGAAAATAAATTATTAACTTCTTTCTTGGAAGTAAATGTGGCATAGTCTTCGTGCCTATCTCATTAACATTAATATCTATATAACAAAGTTTCAATATTTGCAAGCTTTATTATAAAGAAATACATTAAACACAAAAATGTGTCGAATAATTCACAATATTTGCAAGCATTATTATGAAGTACTTTGATCGGAATAACTCATAAATTAAGTACTCGGACATGAAACACTTAAATGAAGTACTCGGAGAAGAAACTCTTCTCGTGGTAAGATATGATGTGTTGTGGCATTTTCTTGAAATGTTACTGCTCATAAATGAAGAACATTGATCAGAAACACTTCTTAGTATGATACAATTCTTTGTGGTGTTTTCTTTAATGGTCACAACTCATAAATGAAGTACACATATAAGAAACATTTCTTGCAGTAGAGTAAGATGCTTTGTGATGTTTTATTTAATGGTTACCACCCGTAAATAAAGTACTTTGATCAGAATCACTCATAAATTAAGTACTATACCTGAAGCACTTAGAGTGGTACTCGATGCTTCTTTGTTGTGTTTTAGTGAATGGTTACAACACTTAAATGAAGTACTCGGAGAAGAAACTCTTCTCGTGGAAAGATATGATGCTTTGTGACGTTTCCTTGAAAGGTTACCACTCACAAATGAAGTACTATGATAAAAAACACTTCTTAGTAGGATATGATGCTTTGTGGTGTTTTCTTTAATGGTTATCACCCATATATGAAGTACTCAGATAAGAAACACTTCTCGCAGTAAGGTACGATGCTTTGTGGTGTTTTCTTTAATGGTTACCACTCATAAATGAACTAATCTGATCAGAATCACTCATATAATAAGTACTCGTACGTGAAGAACTTAGAGTGGGACTCGATGCTTTTTTGTTGTGTTTTAGTGAATGTTTACAACACTTAAATGAAGTACTCGAAGAAGAAACTCTTTTCGTAGTAAGATATGGGTGGTAACCATTATGATCATAGTATGGGTTGTGGTAACATATGATGCTTTGTGGTGTTTTCTTTAATGGTTACCACCCATAAATGAAGTAATCAGATAAGAAACACTTCTCGCAGTAGGGTAAGATGCTTTGTGATGTTTTATTTCATGGTTACCACTCATAAATGAAGTACTTTGATCGGAATGACTCATAAATTAAATACTCAGACATGAAACACTTAGAGTGATATCTATGCTTCTTCGTTGTGTTTTAATGGATGTTTACAACACTTAAATGAACTACTCGGAGAAGAAACTCTTCTCGTGGTAAGATATGATGTGTTGTGGCATTTTCTTGAAATGTTACCGCTCATAAATGAAGAACATTGATCAGAAACACTTCTTAGTAGGATACGATTCTTTGTGGTGTTTTCTTTAATGGTCACAACCCATAAATGAAGTACTCATATAAGAAACATTTCTCGCAGTAGAGTAAGATGCTTTGTGATGTTTTATTTAATGGTTACCACCCGTAAATAAAGTACTTTGATCAGAATCACTCATAAATTAAGTACTAGACTTGAAGTATTTAGAGTGGTACTCGATGCTTCTTTGTTGTGTTTTAGTGAATTGTTACAACACTTAAATGAAGTACTCGGAGAAGAAACTCTCCTCGTGGTAAGATATGATGCTTTGTGACGTTTTCTTGAAAGGCTACCAGTCACAAATGAAATACTATGATCAGAAAAACTTCTTAGTAGGATATGTTGCTTTGTGGTGTTTTCTTTAATGGTTATCACCCATATATGAAGCATATATGAAGTACTCAGATAAGAAACACTTCTCGCAGTAGGGTACGATGCTTTGTGGTGTTTTCTTTATTGTTTACCACTCCTAAATGAACTACTCTGATCAGAATCACTCATATAATAACTACTCGTATGTGAAGCAATTAGAGCGGTACTCGATGCTTCTTTGTTGTGTTTTAGAGAATGGTTACAACACTTAAATGAAGTACTTGGAGAAGAAACTATTTTCGTAGTAAGATATGATGCGTTGTGACGTTTTCTTGAAAGGTTACCACTCATAAATAAAGTACAATGATAAGAAACACTTTTTATTAGGATATGATGCTTTGTGGTGTTTTATTTAATAGTTACCACCCATAAATGAAGTACTAAGATAAGAAACACTTCGCGCAGTAGGGTAAGATGCTTTGTGATGTTTTATTAAATGGTTACCACCCATAAATGAAATACTCTGATCAGAATCACTCATAAATTAAGTACTCAGACATGAAACACTTAGAGTGATATCTATGCTTCTTCGTTGTGTTTTAATGGATGTTTACAACACTTAAATGAACTACTCGGAGAAGAAACTCTTCTCGTGGTAAGATATGATGTGTTGTGGCATTTTCTTGAAATGTTACCGCTCATAAATGAAGAACATTGATCAGAAACACTTCTTAGTAGGATACGATTCTTTGTGGTGTTTTCTTTAATGGTCACAACCCATAAATGAAGTACTCATATAAGAAACATTTCTCGCAGTAGAGTAAGATGCTTTGTGATGTTTTATTTAATGGTTACCACCCGTAAATAAAGTACTTTGATCAGAATCACTCATAAATTAAGTACTAGACTTGAAGTATTTAGAGTGGTACTCGATGCTTCTTTGTTGTGTTTTAGTGAATTGTTACAACACTTAAATGAAGTACTCGGAGAAGAAACTCTCCTCGTGGTAAGATATGATGCTTTGTGACGTTTTCTTGAAAGGCTACCAGTCACAAATGAAATACTATGATCAGAAAAACTTCTTAGTAGGATATGTTGCTTTGTGGTGTTTTCTTTAATGGTTATCACCCATATATGAAGCATATATGAAGTACTCAGATAAGAAACACTTCTCGCAGTAGGGTACGATGCTTTGTGGTGTTTTCTTTATTGTTTACCACTCCTAAATGAACTACTCTGATCAGAATCACTCATATAATAACTACTCGTATGTGAAGCAATTAGAGCGGTACTCGATGCTTCTTTGTTGTGTTTTAGAGAATGGTTACAACACTTAAATGAAGTACTTGGAGAAGAAACTATTTTCGTAGTAAGATATGATGCGTTGTGACGTTTTCTTGAAAGGTTACCACTCATAAATAAAGTACAATGATAAGAAACACTTTTTATTAGGATATGATGCTTTGTGGTGTTTTATTTAATAGTTACCACCCATAAATGAAGTACTAAGATAAGAAACACTTCGCGCAGTAGGGTAAGATGCTTTGTGATGTTTTATTAAATGGTTACCACCCATAAATGAAATACTCTGATCAGAATCACTCATAAATTAAGTACTCATACGTGAAGCTTTAGAGTGGTACTCGATGCTTCATCGTTTTGTTTTAGTGAATAGTTACAACACTTAAATGAAGTACACGGAGAAGGAACTCTTCTCGTGGTAAGATATGATGCTTTGTGAATCTTCTTGCAAGGTTACCTCTCATAAATGAAGCACTATGATCAGAAACACTTCTTAGTAGGATATGATGCTTTGTGATGTTTTCTTTAATGGTTACCACCCATAAATTAAGTAATCAGATAAGAACCACTTCTCGCAGTAGAGTACGATGCTTTGTGGTGTTTTCCTTAATGGTTACCACCCGTAAATGATGTACTCTGATCAGAATCACTCATAAATTAAGAACTCGTACATGAAGCAATTAGAGTGGCACTTGCTGCTTCTTCGTTGTGTTTTAGTGAATGGTTACAACACTTCAATGATGTACACGGAGAAAAAACTCTTCTCGTGGTAAGATATGATGCTTTGTGAATTTTCTTGAAAGGTTACCACTCATAAATGAAGTACAATGATCATAAACACATCGTTGTAGGATATGATTATTTGTGGTGTTTTATTTAATGGGTACCGCCCATAAATTAAGTAATCAGATAAGAAACACTTCTCGCAGTAGAGTACGATGCTTTGTGGTGTTTTCTTTAATGGTTACCACCCGTAAATGAAGTACTCGTACGTGAAGCAATTAGAGTGGTACTCGATGCTTCTTTGTTGTGTTTTAGGGAATGGTTACAACACTTAAATGATGTACTCGGAGAAGAAACTCGTTTCACAAATATGATTCTTGGTAGAGTGTTCTTGGAAGGTAACCACTCATAAATGAGCACTATGATAAAAAACACTTCTTAGTAGGATATGATGTTTTCTGGTGTTTTCTTTAATGGTTACCACCCATAAATGAAATACTGAGATAAGAAACACTTCTCGCAGTAGAGTACAATGCTTTGTGGTGTTTTCTTTAATTGTTACCACCCGTAAATGATGAACTCTGATCAGAATCACTCATAAATTAAGAACTCGTACCTGAAGCAATTAGAGTGGTACTCGATGGTTCTTCGTTGTGTTTTAGTGAATGGTTACAACACTTAAATGATGTACTCTGAGAAGAAACTCCTTTCATAGTAAGATATGATGCTTGGTAGAGTGTTTTTGGAAGGTTACCACTTATATATGAAGCACTATGATAAAAAACACTTCCTAGTAGGATATGATGCTTTGTGGTGTTCTCTATAATGGTTACTACCCATAAATTAAGTACTCAGATAAGAAACACTTCTCGCAGAAGAGTACAATGCTTTGTGATGTTTTCTTTAATGGTTACCACCCGTAAATGATGTACTCTGATCAGAATCAATCATAAATTAAGAACTCGTTTGTGAAGCAATTAGAGTGGTACTCGATGCTTCTTCATTGTGTTTTAGTGAATGGTTACTACACTTAAAAGTTGTACTCCGAGAAGAAACTCTTTTCGTAGTAAGATATGATGCTTGGTAGAGTGTTCTTGGAAGGTTACCACTCATAAGTGAAGCACTATGATCAGAAACACTTCTTAGTAGGATATGATGCTTTGTGGTGTTTTCTTTTATGGTTACCACCCGTAAATGAAGTACTCAGATAAGAAACACTTCTCGCAGTAGAGTATAATGCTTTGTGATGTTTTCTTTAATGGTTACCACAACACATAAATGATGTACACGGAGAAGAAACTCTTCTCGTGGTAAGATATGATGCTTTGTGAATTTTCTTGAAAGATTACCACTCATAAATGAAGTACTATGATCATAAACTCATTGTTGTTGGATATGATTCTTTGTGTTGTTTTATTTAATGGGTACCACTCATAAATTAAGTAATCAGATAAGAAACACTTCTCGCAGAAGAGTACGATGCTTTTTGGTGTTTTCTTTAATGGTTTCCGCCCGTAAATGAAGTACTCTGATCAGAATCACTCATATTAAGTACTCGTATGTGAAGTAATTAGAGTGGTACTCGATGCTTCTTCGTTGTGTTTTAGGGAATGGTTACAACACTTAAATGATGTACTCGGAGAAGAAACTCGTTTCACAGATATGATTCTTGGTAGAGTGTTTTTGGAAGGTTACCACTCATAAATGAGCACTATGATCAAAAACACTTCTTAGTAGGATATGATGCTTTCTGGTGTTTTCTTTAATGGTTACCACACATAAATTAATTAATCAGATAAGAAACACTTCTCGCAGTATAGTACAATGCTTTGTGGTGTTTTCTTTAATGGTTACCACCCGTAAATGAGGTACTCTGATCAGAATCACTCATAAATTAAGAACTCGTACGTGAAGCAATTAGAGTGGTACTCGATGCTTCTTCGTTGTGTTTTAGTGAATGGTTACAACACTTAAATGATGTACTCGGAGAATAAACTCCTTTCATAGTAAGATATGATGCTTGGTAGAGTGTTTTTGGAAGATTACCACTCATATATGAAGCACTATGATAAAAAATACTTCTTAGTTTGATATGATCCTCTGTGGTGTTCTCTTTAATGGTTACCACCCATAAATGAAGTACTCAGATAAGAAACACTTCTCGCAGTAGAGTACAATGCTTTGTGGTGTTTTCTTTAATGGTTACCACCCGTAAATGAAGTACTCTAATCAGAATCACTCATAAATTAAGTACTCGAACGTGAAGGAATTAGAGTGGTACTCGATGCTTCTTCGTTGTGTTTTTCATGAATGGTTACAACACTTAAATGATGTACTCGGAGAAGAAACTCGTTTCACAGATATGATTATTGGTAGAGTGTTCTTGGAAGGTTACCACTCATAAATGAAGCACTATGATCAAAAACACTTCTTAGTAGGATATGATGCTTTCTGGTGTTTTCTTTAATGGTTACCACACATAAATTAATTAATCAGATAAGAAACACTTCTCGCAGTAGAGTACAATGCTTTGTGGTGTTTTCTTTAATGGTTACCACCAGTAAATGAGGTACCCTGATCAGAATCACTCATAAATTAAGAACTCGTACGTGAAGCAATTAGAGTGGTACTCGATGCTTCTTCGATGTGTTTTAGTGAATGGTTACAACACTTAAATGATGTACTCGGAGAAGAAAATCTTTTCATAGTAAGATATGATTCTTTGTAGAGTGTTCTTGGAAGGTTACCACTCATAAGTGAAGCACTATGATCTGAAACACTTCTTAGTAGTATATGATACTTTGTGGTGTTTTATTTAATGGTTACCACCCATAAATTAAGTAATCAGATAAGAAACATTTCTCGCAGTAGAATACGATGCTTTGAGGTGTTTTCTTTAATGGTTACACCCGTAAATGATGTACTCTGATCAGAATCACTCATAAATTAAGAACTCGTACGTGAAGTAATTAGAGTGGTACTCGATGTTTCTTCGTTGTGTTTTAGTGAATGGTTACAACACTTAAATGATGTACTTGAAGAAGAAACTATTTTCATAGCATGATATGATGTTTGGTAGAGTGTTCTTGGAAGTTTACCACTCATATATGAAGCACTATGATAAAAAACACTTCTTAGTAGGATATGATGCTTTTTGTGGTTTTCTCTTTAATGGTTACCACCCATAAATGAAGTACTCAGATAAGAAACACTTCTCGAAGTAGAGTACAATGCTTTGTGGTGTTTTCTTTAATGGTTACCACCCGTAAATGAAGTACTCTGATCAGAATCACTCATAAATTAAGAACTCGTACGTGAAGCAATTAGAGTGGTGCTCGATGCTTCTTCGTTGTGTTTTAGTGAATGGTTACAACACTTAAATGAAGTACACGGAGAAGAAACTCTTCTCGTGGTAAGATATTATGCTTTGTGAATTTTCTTGAAAGATTACCACTCATAAATGAAGTACTATGAACAGAAACACATCATTGTAGGATATGATTCTTTGTGGTGTTTTATTTAATGGTTACCACCCATAAATTTAAGTAATCAGATAAGAAACACTTCTCGTAGTAGAGTACGATGCTTTGTGGTGTTTTTTTTAATTGTTACCAGCCGTAAATGAAGTACTCTGATTAGAATCACTTATAAATTAAGTACTCGTACGTGAAGCAATTGGAGTGGTACTCGATGCTTCTTCGTTGTGTTTTAGCGAATGGTTACAACACTTAAATGATGTTCTCGGAGAAGAAACTCTTTTGATAGTAAGATATGATACTTGGTAGATTGTTCCTGGAAGGTTACCACTCATATATGAAGCACTATGATCAGAAACACTTCTTAGTAGGATATGATGCTTTGTGATGTTTTCTTTAATGGTTACAACCCATAAATAAAGTACTCAGATAAGAAACACTTCTCGCAGAAGAGTACAATGCTTTGTGATATTTCTTTAGGGAGTGTTTGGATCACCAAAAATAGCACTAACCATGAATAAGTGTTGCTATCCACACAAAAATGTGATCCAAACATGATTTAGTAAGTTGTGAGTAGTGTTGGTTAGTGCTATTTTGCTAATCCAACAAAATAGTAGGATTAGCAAATTAGCACATGTCATGGTTAGCAAAATTATTATTTATTACATTGTAATCATCATCTTGATGTTATTATTATTTAATATTATTATTATTATTATTATTTTAATTGTCATTATTTTATTGTCATTATTATTTTATTATTATTATAATTGTCATTATTATTATTTTATTATTATTATTGTAATTATTATTATTTTATTATTATTATAATTGCCATTATTACTATTATTTTAATTGTCATTATTTTATTATTATTATTATTGTCATTATTATTTTATTAGTATTATTATAATTGTCATTATTATTATTATTTTATTATTATTGGTCATATTATTATTATTTTATTATTATTATTTTAATTGTCATTATTTTATTAATATTATTATTGTCATTATTATTTTATTAGTATTATTATAATTGTCTTTATTATTATGTTTATTATTATTGTAATTATCATTATTTTATTATTATTATAATTGTCATTAATATTATTTTTTATTATTTTGATTGTGATTATTTTATTACTATTATAATTGTCATTATTATTATTATTGTAATTATCATTATTTTTATTATTATAATAATTGTGTTTAATGGTTACCACCCGTAAATGAAGTACTCTGATTAGAATCACTCATAAAATAAGTACTCGTACGTGAAGCTATTGTTGTGGTACTCGATTCTTCTTCGTTTTGTTTTAGCGAATGGTTACAACACTTAAATGATGTACTCGGAAAAGAAACACTTTTCATAGTAAGATATGATGCTTTGTAGAGTGTTCATGGAAGGTTACCACTCATAAGTGAAGCACCATGATCAGAAACACTTCTTAGTAGGATATGATGCTTTGTGATGTTTTCTTTAATGGTTAACACACATAAAATAATTAATCAGATAAGAAACACTTCTCGCAGTAGAGTACGATGCTTTGTGATGTTTTCTTTAATGGCTACCACCCGTAAATAATGTACTCTGATCAGAATCACTCATAAATTAAGAATTCGTACGTGAAGCAATTAGAGTGGTACTCGATGCTTCTTCGTTGTGTTTTAGTGAATGGTTAAAACACTTAAATGATGTACTCGGAGAATAAACTCCTTTCATAGTAAGATATGGTGCTTGGTAGAGTGTTCTTGGAAGGTTACCACTCATATATGAAGCACTATGATAAAAAATACTTCTTAGTATGATATGATGCTTTGTGGTGTTCTCTTTAATGGTTACCACCCATAAATGAAGTACTCAGATAAGAAACACTTCTCGCAGTAGAGTACAATGTTTTGTGGTGTTTTCATTAATGGTTACCACCCGTAAATGAAGTACTCTGATCAGAATCACTCATAAATTAGGAACTCGTACGTGAAGCAATTAGAGTGGTGCTCGATGCTTCTTCGTTGTGTTTTAGTGAATGGTTACAACACTTAAATGATGTACACGGAGAAGAAACTCTTCTCGTGGTAAGATATGATGCTTTCTGAATTTTCTTGAAAGGTTACCACTCATAAATGAAGTACTATGAATAGAAACACATCGTTGTAGGATATGATTCTTTGTGGTGTTTTATTTAATGGTTACCACCCATAAATTTAAGTAATCAGATAAGAAACACTTCTCGCAGTAGAGTACGATGCTTTGTGGTGTTTTCTTTAATGGTTACCACCCGTAAATGAAGTACTCTGATTAGAATCACTCATAAATTAAGTACTCGTACGTGAAGCAATTGGAGTGGTACTCGATTCTTCTTCGTTGTGTTTTAGTAAATGGTTACAACACTTAAATGATGTACTCGAAGAAGAAACTCTTTTCATAGTATGATATGATGCTTGGTAGAGTGTTCTTGGAAGTTTAAATGATGTACTCGAAGAAAAACTCTTTTCATAGTATGATATGATGCTTGGTAGAGTGTTCTTGGAAGTTTACCACTCATATACGAAGCACTATGATAAAAAACACTTCTTAGTAGGATATGATGCTTTTTGTGGTGTTCTCTTTAATGGTTACCACCCATAAATGAAGTACTCAGATAAGAAACACTTCTTGCAGTAGAGCGGTGCTCTGATCAGAATCACTCATAAATTAAGAACTCGTACGTGAAGCAATTAGAGTGGTGCTCGATGCTTCTTCGTTGTGTTTTAGAGAATGGTTACAACACTTAAATGATGTACACGGAGAAGAAACTCTTCTCGTGGTAAGATATTATGCTTTGTGAATTTTCTTGAAAGGTTACCACTCATAAATCAAGTACTATGATCAGATACACATCGTTGTAGGATATGATTCTTTGTGGTGTTTTATTTAATGGTTACCACCCATAAATTTAAGTAATCAGATAAGAAACACTTCTCGCGATAGAGTACGATGCTTTGTGTTGTTTTCTTTAATGGTTACCACCCATAAATGAAGTACTCTGATGAGAATCACTCATAAATTAAGTACTCGTACGTGAAGCAATTGGAGTGGTACTCGATGCTTCTTCGTTGTGTTTTAGCGAATGGTTATAACACTTAAATGATGTTCTCGGAGAAGAAACTCTTTTTATAGTAAGATATGATACTTGGTAGATTGTTCTTGGAAGGTTACCACTCATACATGAAGCATTATGATCAGAAACACTTCTTAGTAGGATATGATGCTTTGTGATGTTTTCTTTAATGGTTACCACCCATAAATGAAGTACTGAGAAAAGAAAGACTTCTCCCAGTAGAGTACAATGCTTTGTGGTGTTTTCTTTAATGGTTACCACCCGTAAATGAAGTACTTTGATCAGAATCACACATTAATTAAGTACTTGTACGTGAAGCAATTAGAGTGGTACTCGATGCTTCTTCGTTGTGTTTTAGTAAATGGTTACAACACTTAAATGATGTACACGGAGAAGAAATTCTTCTCGTGGTAACATATGATGCTTTGTGACATTTTCTTTGACGGTTTCCACTCACTAATGTAGTACGATGATCAGAAACACTTCTTAGTAGGATATGATGCTTTGTGTTGTTTTCTTTAATGGTTATCTCCCATAAATTAAGTAATCAGATAAGAAACACTTCTCGCAGTAGAGTACGATGCTTTGTGGTGTTTTCTTTAATGGTTACCACCCGTAAATGAAGTACTCTGATTAGAATCACTCATAAAATAAGTACTCGTACGTGAAGCAATTGGAGTGGTACTCGATGCTTCTTCGTTGCGTTTTAGCGAATGGTTACAACACTTAAATGATGTACTCGGAAAGGAAACACTTTTCATAGTAAGATATGATGCTTTGTAGAGTGTTCTTGGAAGGTTACCACTCATAAGTAAAGCACCATGATCAGAAACACTTCTTAGTAGGATATGATGCTTTGTGATGTTTTCTTTAATGGTTACCACACATAAATTAATTAATCATATAAGAAACACTTCTCGCAGTAGAGTACAATGCTTTGTGGTGTTTTCTTTAATGGTTACCACCCGTAAATGAAGTACTCTGATCAGAATCACTCATAAATTAAGTACTCGTACGTGATGCAATTAGAGTGGTGCTCTATGCTTCTTCGTTGTGTTTTAGTGAATGGTTACAACACTTAAATTATGTACACGGAGAAGAAACTCTTCTCGTGGTAAGATATGATGCTTTGTGAATTTCTTGAAAGGTTACCACTCATAAATGAATTACTATGATCAGAAACACATCGTTGTAGGATATGATTCTTTGTGGTGTTTTATTTAATGGTTACCGCCCATAAATTTAAGTAATCAGATAAGAAACACTTCTCGCAGTAGAGTACAATGCTTTGTGGTCTTTTCTTTAATGGTTACCACCCGTAAATGAAGTACTCTTATTAGAATCACTCATAAATTATGTACTCGTACGTGAAGCAATTAGAGTGGTACTCGATGCTTCTTCGTTGTGTTTTAGCGAATCGTTACAACACTTAAATGATGTACTCGGAGAATAAACTCCTTTCATAGTAAGATATGATGCTTGGTAGAGTGTTCTTGGAAGGTTACCACTCATATATGAAGCACTATGATAAAAAATACTTCTTAGTATGATATGATGCTTTGTGGTGTTCTCTTTAATGGTTACTACCCATAAATGAAGTACTCAGATAAGAAACACTTCTCGCAGTAGAGTACAATGCTTTGTGGTGTTTTCTATAATGGTTACCACCCGTAAATGAAGTACTCTGATCAGAATCACTCAGAAATTAAGTACTCGTACGTGAAGCAATTGGAGTGGTACTCGACGCTTCTTCGTTGTGTTTTAGCGAATGGTTACAACACTTAAATGATGTACTCGGAAAAGAAACTATTTTCATAGTAACAAATGATGCTTTGTAGAGTGTTCTTGGAAGGTTACCACTCATAAGTGTAGCACTATGATCAGAAACACTTCTTAGTAGTATATGATACTTTGTGGTATTTTCTTTAATGGTTACCACCTTTAAATGAAGTAATCAGATAAGAAACACTTCTCGCAGTAGAGTACGATGCTTTGTGGTGTTTTCTTTAATGGTTACCACCCGTAAATGAAGTACTCTGATCAGAATCACTCATAAATTAAGTACTCGTACGTGATGCAATTAGAGTGGTGCTCTATGCTTCTTCGTTGTGTTTTAGTGAATGGTTACAACACTTAAATTATGTACACGGAGAAGAAACTCTTCTCGTGGTAAGATATGATGCTTTGTGAATTTCTTGAAAGGTTACCACTCATAAATGAATTACTATGATCAGAAACACATCGTTGTAGGATATGATTCTTTGTGGTGTTTTATTTAATGGTTACCGCCCATAAATTTAAGTAATCAGATAAGAAACACTTCTCGCAGTAGAGTACAATGCTTTGTGGTGTTTTCTTTAATGGTAAACACCCGTAAATGAGGTACTCTGATCAGAATCACTCATAAATTAAGAACTCGTACGTGAAGCAATTAGAGTGGTACTCGATGCTTCTTCGTTGTGTTTTAGTGAATGGTTACAACACTTAAATGATGTACTCGGAGAATAAACTACTTTCATAGTAAGATATGATGCTTGGTAGAGTGTTCTTGGAAGGTTACCACTCATATATGAAGCACTATGATAAAAAATACTTCTTAGTATGATATGATGCTTTGTGGTGTTCTCTTTAATGGTTACCACCCATAAATGAAGTAATCAGATAAAAAAACACTTCTAGCAGTAGAGTACAATGATTTGTGGTGTTTTCTTTAATGGTTACCACCCGTAAATGAAGTACTCTGATCAGAATCACTCATAAATTAAGCACTCGTACGTGAAGCAATTAGAGTGGTACTCGATGCTTCTTCGTTGTGTTTTAGGGAATCGTTACAACACTTAAATGATGTACACGGAGAAGAAAATCATTTCATAGTAAGATATGATGCTTTGTAGAGTGTTCTTGGAAGGTTACCGCTCATAAGTGAAGCACTATGATCAGAAACACTTCTAAGTAGTATATGATGCTTTGTGGTGTTTTCTTTAATGGTTACCAATCATAAATTAAGTAATCACATAAGAAACACTTCTCGCTTTAGAGTACGATGCTTTGTGGTGTTTTCTTTAATGGTTACACCCGTAAATGATGTACTCTGATCAGAATCACTGATAAATTAAGAACTCGTACGTGAAGTAATTGGAGTGGTACTCGATGTTTCTTCGTTGTGTTTTAGGGAATGGTTACAACACTTAAATGATGTACTCGAAGAAGAAACTCTTTTCTTAGTATGATATGATGTTTGGTAGAGTGTTCTAGGAAGTTTACCACTCATATATGAAGCACTATGATAAAAAAACATTTCTTAGTAGGATATGATGCTTTTTGTGGTGTTCTCTTTAATGGTTACCACCCATAAATGAAGTACTCAGATAAGAAACACTTCTCGCAGTAGAGGACAATGCTTTGTGGTGTTTTCTTTAATGGTTACCACCCGTAAATGAAGTACTCTGATCAGAATCACTCATAAATTAAGTACTCGTACGTGATGCAATTAGAGTGGTGCTCTATGCTTCTTCGTTGTGTTTTAGTGAATGGTTACAACACTTAAATTATGTACACGGAGAAGAAACTCTTCTCGTGGTAAGATATGATGCTTTGTGAATTTCTTGAAAGGTTACCACTCATAAATGAATTACTATGATCAGAAACACATCGTTGTAGGATATGATTCTTTGTGGTGTTTTATTTAATGGTTACCGCCCATAAATTTAAGTAATCAGATAAGAAACACTTCTCGCAGTAGAGTACAATGCTTTGTGGTCTTTTCTTTAATGGTTACCACCCGTAAATGAAGTACTCTTATTAGAATCACTCATAAATTATGTACTCGTACGTGAAGCAATTAGAGTGGTACTCGATGCTTCTTCGTTGTGTTTTAGCGAATCGTTACAACACTTAAATGATGTACTCGGAGAATAAACTCCTTTCATAGTAAGATATGATGCTTGGTAGAGTGTTCTTGGAAGGTTACCACTCATATATGAAGCACTATGATAAAAAATACTTCTTAGTATGATATGATGCTTTGTGGTGTTCTCTTTAATGGTTACCACCCATAAATGAAGTACTCAGATAAGAAACACTTCTCGCAGTAGAGTACAATGCTTTGTGGTGTTTTCTATAATGGTTACCACCCGTAAATGAAGTACTCTGATCAGAATCACTCAGAAATTAAGTACTCGTACGTGAAGCAATTGGAGTGGTACTCGACGCTTCTTCGTTGTGTTTTAGCGAATGGTTACAACACTTAAATGATGTACTCGGAAAAGAAACTATTTTCATAGTAACAAATGATGCTTTGTAGAGTGTTCTTGGAAGGTTACCACTCATAAGTGTAGCACTATGATCAGAAACACTTCTTAGTAGTATATGATACTTTGTGGTATTTTCTTTAATGGTTACCACCTTTAAATGAAGTAATCAGATAAGAAACACTTCTCGCAGTAGAGTACGATGCTTTGTGGTGTTTTCTTTAATGGTTACCACCCGTAAATGAAGTACTCTGATCAGAATCACTCATAAATTAAGTACTCGTACGTGATGCAATTAGAGTGGTGCTCTATGCTTCTTCGTTGTGTTTTAGTGAATGGTTACAACACTTAAATTATGTACACGGAGAAGAAACTCTTCTCGTGGTAAGATATGATGCTTTGTGAATTTCTTGAAAGGTTACCACTCATAAATGAATTACTATGATCAGAAACACATCGTTGTAGGATATGATTCTTTGTGGTGTTTTATTTAATGGTTACCGCCCATAAATTTAAGTAATCAGATAAGAAACACTTCTCGCAGTAGAGTACAATGCTTTGTGGTGTTTTCTTTAATGGTAAACACCCGTAAATGAGGTACTCTGATCAGAATCACTCATAAATTAAGAACTCGTACGTGAAGCAATTAGAGTGGTACTCGATGCTTCTTCGTTGTGTTTTAGTGAATGGTTACAACACTTAAATGATGTACTCGGAGAATAAACTACTTTCATAGTAAGATATGATGCTTGGTAGAGTGTTCTTGGAAGGTTACCACTCATATATGAAGCACTATGATAAAAAATACTTCTTAGTATGATATGATGCTTTGTGGTGTTCTCTTTAATGGTTACCACCCATAAATGAAGTAATCAGATAAAAAAACACTTCTAGCAGTAGAGTACAATGATTTGTGGTGTTTTCTTTAATGGTTACCACCCGTAAATGAAGTACTCTGATCAGAATCACTCATAAATTAAGCACTCGTACGTGAAGCAATTAGAGTGGTACTCGATGCTTCTTCGTTGTGTTTTAGGGAATCGTTACAACACTTAAATGATGTACACGGAGAAGAAAATCATTTCATAGTAAGATATGATGCTTTGTAGAGTGTTCTTGGAAGGTTACCGCTCATAAGTGAAGCACTATGATCAGAAACACTTCTAAGTAGTATATGATGCTTTGTGGTGTTTTCTTTAATGGTTACCAATCATAAATTAAGTAATCACATAAGAAACACTTCTCGCTTTAGAGTACGATGCTTTGTGGTGTTTTCTTTAATGGTTACACCCGTAAATGATGTACTCTGATCAGAATCACTGATAAATTAAGAACTCGTACGTGAAGTAATTGGAGTGGTACTCGATGTTTCTTCGTTGTGTTTTAGGGAATGGTTACAACACTTAAATGATGTACTCGAAGAAGAAACTCTTTTCTTAGTATGATATGATGTTTGGTAGAGTGTTCTAGGAAGTTTACCACTCATATATGAAGCACTATGATAAAAAAACATTTCTTAGTAGGATATGATGCTTTTTGTGGTGTTCTCTTTAATGGTTACCACCCATAAATGAAGTACTCAGATAAGAAACACTTCTCGCAGTAGAGTACAATGCTTTGTGGTGTTTTCTTTAATGGTTACCACCCGTAAATGAAGTACTCTGATCAGAATCACTCATAAATTAAGTACACGTACGTGAAGCAATTGGAGTGGTACTCGATGCTTCTTCGTTGTGTTTTAGCGAATGGTTACAACACTTAAATGATGTTCTCGGAGATGAAACTCTTTTTATAGTAAGATATGATACTTGGTAGATTGTTCTTGGAATGTTACCACTCATATATGAAGCACTATGATCAGAAACACTTCTTAGTAGGAGATGATGCTTTGTGATGTTTTCTTTAATGGTTACGACCCATAAATGAAGTACTCAGATAAGAAACACTTCTCGCAGTAGAGTACGATGCTTTGTGGTGTTTTCTTTAATGGGTACCACCCGTAAATGAAGTACTCTGATCAGAATAACTCATAAATTAAGACCTCGTACGTGAAGCAATTAGAGTGGTACTCGATGCCTCTTCGTTGTGTTTTATTGAATGGTTACAACACTTAAATAATGTACTCGGAGAAGAAACTCATTTCATAGTAAGATATGATGCTTGGTAGATTGTTCTTGGAAGGTTACCACTCATATATGAAGCACTATGATAAAAAACACTTCTTAGTAGGATATGATGCTTTCTGGTGTTTTCTTTAATGGTTACCACCCATAAATGAAGTACTGAGAAAAGAAAGACTTCTCCCAGTAGAGTCAATGCTTTGTGGTGTTTTCTTTAATGGTTACCACCCGTAAATGAAGTACTTTGATCAGAATCACTCATTAATTAAGTACTCGTACGTGAAGCAATTAGAGTGGTACTCGATGCTTCTTCGTTGTGTTTTAGTGAATGGTTACAACACTTAAATGATGTACACGGAGAAGAAACTCTTCTCGTGGTAAGATATGATGCTTTGTGAATTTTCATGAAAGGTTACCACTCATCATTGAAGTACTATGATCATAAACACATTGTTGTTGGATATGATTCTTTGTGTTGTTTTATTTAATGGGTTCCACCCATAAATTAAGTAATCAGATAAGAAACACTTCTCGCAGTAGAGTACGATGCTTTGTGGTGTTTTCTTTAATGGTTACCACCCGTAAATGAAGTACTCTGATCAGAATCACTCATAAATTAAGTACTCGTACGTGAAGGAATTAGAGTGGTACTCGATGCTTCTTCGTTGTGTTTTAGGGAATGGTTACAACACTTAAATGATGTACTCGGAGAAAAAAATCTTTTCATAGTAAGATATGATGCTTTGTAGAGTGTTCTTGGAAGGTTACCACTCATAAGTGAAGCACTACGATCAGAAACACTTCTTAGTAGTATGTGATGCTTTGTGGTTTTTCTTTAATGGTTACCACCCATAAATTAAGTAATCAGATAAGAAACACTTCTCGCAGTAGAGTACGATGCTTTGTGGTGTTTTCTTTAATGGTTACACCCGTAAATGATGTACTCTGATCAGAATCACTCATAAATTAAGAACTCGTACGTGAAGCAATTAGAGTGGTACTCGTTGTTTCTTCGTTGGGTTTTAGGGAATGGTTAAAACACTTAAATGATGTACTCGAAGAAGAAACTCTTTTCATAGTATGATATGATGCTTGGTAGAGTGTTCTTGGAAGTTTACCACTCATATATGAAGCACTATGATAAAAAACACTTCTTAGTAGGATATGATGTTTTTTGTGGTGTTCTCTTTAATGGTTACCACCCATAAATAAAGTACTCAGATAAGAAACACTTCTCACAGTAGAGTACAATGCTTGGTGGTGTTTTCTTTAATGGTTACCACCCGTAAATGAAGTACTCTGATCAGAATCACTCATAAATTAAGTACTCGTACGTGATGCAATTAGAGTGGTGCTTTATGCTTCTTCGTTGTGTTTTAGTGAATTGTTACAACACTTAAATTATGTACACGGAGAAGAAACTCTTCTCGTGGTAAGATATGATGCTTTGTGAATTTCTTGAAAGGTTACCACTCATAAATGAATTACTATGATCAGAAACACATCGTTGTAGGATATGATTCTTTGTGGTGTTTTATTTAATGGTTACCGCCGATAATTTTGATTTTCTACCAAATCTTGCATACTGCAGTATAGCATTTAGATATTTCTCTAGGTGAAATAAGATTTCAAATTTTTAGAATTGGGAAAATCTGAATATTGTGATTATATCTAAAGAATCACAAACTAAAGAATCACAAATGTTTTTATTATTTCAGACTCAAATTAAATCTAAACTAAATATGTCTCACAATCTAAATTGATTCACAGAAATGATGGGGGAAAGTATCAAAAAAATTCAAGAAATAAGAGAATTAAGAACCGCTACTAAGAAAACTAATCCAATCCATAATGATGTACCGGAAAATAGAACATTTTTGTTACTTGACCAACCATCAGAAGAAGCAAATACAAGAGGTACACTAATCAGTAAGACTGATGAAGTTGCAATTAGTGCAAAAACAGCTAATTGGAAAGCAATAGTCATCTAATCCTCCAAGCTATCAACAAATGAATTATACAAAGGATCCCTCACTTAGTCAAAATTGTAATAATATACAATATGGAAGGAAGGTTTTCATTATAAATCAATTGATTCTTTTCTTTAAAACTTTTAAGTAATCAGATAAGAAACACTTCTCGCAGTAGAGTACAATGCTTTGTGGTGTTTTCTTTAATGATTACCACCTGTAAATGAAGTACTCTTATTAGAATCACTCATAAATTATGTACTCGTACATGAAGCAATTGGAGTTGTACTCGCTGCTTCTTCGTTGTGTTTTAGCGAATGGTTACAACACTTAAATGATGTTCTCGGAGAAGAAACTATTTTTATAGTAAGATATGATACTTGGTAGATTGTTGTTGGAAGGTTACCACTCATATATGAAACACTATGATCAGAAACACTTCTTAGTAGGATATGATGCTTTGAGATTTTTTCTTTAATGGTTACCACCCATAAATTAAGTAATCAGATAAGAAACACTTCTCGCAGTAGAGTACGATGCTTTGTGGTGTTTTCTTCAATGGTTACCACCCGTAAATGAAGTACTCGGATCAGAATCACTCATAAATTAAGTACTCGTACGTGAAGCAATTAGAGTGGTACTCGATTCTTCTTCGTTGTGTTTTAGGGAATGGTTACAACACTTAAATGATGTACACCGAGAAGAAAATCTTTTCATAGTCATATATGATGCTTTGTACAGTGTTCTTGGAAGGTTACAACTCATAAGTGAAGAACAATGATCAGAAACACTTCTTAGTAGTATATAATGCTTTGTGGTGTTTTCTTTAATGGTTACCACCCATAAATTAAGTAATCAGATAAGAAACACTTCTCGCAGTAGAGTACGATGCTTTGTGGTGTTTTCTTTAATGGTTACCACCCGTAAATGAAGTACTCTGATCAGAATCAGTCATAAATTAAGAACTCGTACGTGAAGCAATTAGAGTGGTACTCGATGTTTCTTCGTTGTGTTTTAGTGCATGGTTACAACACTTAAATGATGTACTCGAAGAAGAAACTCTTTTCATAGTATGATATGATGCTTGGAAGAGTGTTCTTGGAAGTTTACCACTCATATATAAAGCACTATGATTAAAAACACTTCTTAGTAGAGAACGATGCTTTGTGATGTTTTCTTTAATGGTTACCACCCATAAATTAAGTAATCAGATAAGAAACACTTCTCGCAATTGAGTACGATGCTTTGTGGTGTTTTCTTCAATTGTTACCACCCGTAAATGAAGTACTCTGATCAGAATCACTCATAAATTAAGTACTCGTACGTGAAGCAATTAGAGTGTTACTCGATGCTTCTTCATTGTGTTTTAGGGAATGGTTACAACACTTAAATGATGTACACGGAGAAGAAAATCTTTTAATAGTAATATATGATGCTTTGTAGAGTGTTCTTGGAAGGTTACAACTCATAAGTGAAGAACTATGATCAGAAACACTTCTTAGTAGTATATGATGCTTTGTGGTGTTTTCTTTAATGGTTACCACCCATAAATTAAGTAATCAGATAAGAAACACTTCTCGTAGTAGAGTACGATGCTTTGTGGTGTTTTCTTTAATGGTTACCACCCGTAAATGAAGTACTCTGATTAGAATCACTGATAAATTAAGTACTCGTACATGAAGCAATTAGAGTTGTACTCGCTGCTTCTTCGTTGTGTTTTAGCGAATTGTTACAACACTTAAATGATGTTCTCGGAGAAGAAATACTTTTTATAGTAAGATATGATACTTGGTAGATTGTTCTTGGAAGGTTACCACTCATATATGAAGCACTATGATCAGAAACACTTCTTAGTAGGATATGATGCTTTGTGATGTTTTCTTTAATGGTTACCACCCATAAATGAAGTACTCAGATAAGAAACACTTCTCGCAGTAGGGTAAAATGCTTTGTGGTGTTTTCTTTAATGGGTACCACCCGTAAATGAAGTACTCTGATCAGAATCACTCATAAATTAAGTACTCGTACGTGATGCAATTAGAGTGGTGCTCTATGCTTCTTCGTTGTGTTTTAGTGAATGGTTACAACACATAAATGATGTACTCGAAGAAGAAACTCTTTTCGTAGTAAGATATAATGCTTTGTAGAGTGTTCGTGGAAGATTACCACTCATAAATGAAGCACTATGATCAGAAACACTTCTTAGTAGGATATGATGCTTTGTGGCGTTTTCTTTAATGGTTACCACCCATAAATGAAGTACTATAATAAGAAACATTTCTCGCAGTAGAGTACGATGCTTTGTGGTGTTTTCTTTAAAGGTTACCACCCGTAAATGAAGTACTCTGGTCAGAATCACTCATAAATTAAGTACTCGTACGTGAAGCAATTGGAGTGGTACTCGATTCTTCTTCGTTTTATTTTAGTGAATGGTTACAACACTTAAATGATGTACTCGAAGAAAAAACTCTTTTCGTAGTAAGATATAATGCTTTGTAGAGTGTTCGTGGAAGGTTACCACTCATAAATGGAGCACTATGATCAGAAACACTTCTTAGTAGGATATGATGCTTTGTGGCGTTTTCTTTAATGGTTACCACCCATAAATGAAGTACTCAGATAAGAAACACCTCTCGCAGTAGGGTAAGATGATTTATGGTGTTTTCTTTAATGGTTACCACCTATAAATGAAGTACTCTGACCAGAATCACGCATAAGTTACGTATTCGTACATGAAGCACCTAGAGTGTTACTCAATGTGTCTTCGTTGTGTTTTAGTGAATGGTTACAATAATCAAATGAAGTACTCGGAGAAGAAACTCTTCTCGTGGTCAGATATGATGCTTTGTGACGTTTTCTTCAAAGGTTACCACTCGCAAATGTAGTACGATGATCAGAAACACTTCATAGTAGGATATGATGCTTTGTGATGTTTTTTTTAATGGTTATCACCCATAAATGAAGTACTCATATAAGAAACCTTTCTCGCAGTAGAGTACGATTCTTTGTGGTGTTTTCTTTAATGGTTACCACCCGTAAATAATGTACTCTGATCAGAATCACTCATAAATTAAGTACTCGTACGTGAAGCAATTGGAGTGGTACTCGATACTTCCTCGTTGTATTTTAGTGAATGGTTACAACACTTTAATGATGTATTCGGAGAAGAAACTATTTTCGTAGTAAGATATGATGCTTTGTAGTGTGTTCGTGGAAGGTTACCACTCATAAATGAAGCACTATGATCAGAAACACTTCTTAGTAGGATATGATGCTTTGTGGCGTTTTCTTTAATGGTTACCACCCATAAATGAAATACTTAGATAAGAAACACTTCTCGCAGTAGAGTACGATGCTTTGTGGTGTTTTCTTTAATTGTTACCACCCGTAAATGAAGTACTCTGATCAGAATCACTCATAAATTAAGTACTCGTACGTGAAGCAATTGGAGTGGTACTCGATACTTCCTCGTTGTATTTTAGTGAATGGTTACAACACTTAAATGATGTATTCGGAGAAGAAACTATTTTCGTAGTAAGATATGATGCTTTGTAGTGTGTTCGTGGAAGGTTACCACTCATAAATGAAGCACAATGATCAGAAACACTTCTTAGTAGAATATGATACTTTGTGGCGTTTTCTTTAATGGTTAACACCCATATATGTAGTATTCAGATAAGAAACACTTATCGCAGTAGAGTACGATGCTTTGTGGTGTTTTCTTTAATGGTTACCACCGTTAATTGAAGTACTATGATTAGAATCACACATAAATTACTTACTCGTACGTGAAGCAATTGGAGTGGTACTCGAAGCTTCTTCGTTGTGTTTTAGTGAATGGTTAAAACACTTAAATGATGTACTCGGAGAGGAAACTCTTTTTATAGTAAGATATGATGCTTTGTGAATTTTTTTGAAAGGTTACAACTCATAAATGAAGTACTATGATCAGAAACATATCGTTGTAGGATATGATGCTTTCTGGTGTTTTTTTTAATGGTTACCACCCTTAAATGAAGTAATCAGATAAGAAACACTTCTCGCAGAAGAGTACGATGCTTTGAGGGGTTTTCTTTAATGGTTACCACCCGTAAATGAAGTACTCTGATTAGAATCACTCATAAATTAAGTACTCGTACGTGAAGCAATTGGAGTGGTACTCGATGCTTCTTCGTTGTGTTTTAGTGAATGGTTAAAACACTTAAATGATGTACTCGGAGAGGAAACTCTTTTTATAGTAAGATATGATGCTTTGTGAATTTTTTTGAAAGGTTACAACTCATAAATGAAGTACTATGATCAGAAACATATCGTTGTAGGATATGATGCTTTCTGGTGTTTTATTTAATGGTTACCACCCTTAAATGAAGTAATCAGATAAGAAACACTTCTCGCAGAAGAGTACGATGCTTTGAGGGGTTTTCTTTAATGGTTACCACCCGAAGTACTCGTACGTGAAGCAATTGGAGTGGTACTCGATGCTTCTTCGTTGTGTTTTAGCGAATGGTTACAACACTTAAATGATGTACTCGGAGAATAAACTCTTTTCATAGTAAGATATGATGCTTTGTAGAGTGTTCTTGGAAGGTTACCACTTACCACTAAAAAATGAAGCACTATGATCAGAAACACCTCTTAGTAGGATATGATGCTTTGTGGTGTTTTCTTTAATGGTTACCACCCATAAATGAAGTACTCATATAAGAAACACTTCTCGCAGTAGAGTACGATGCTTTGTGGTGTTTTTTTTAAAGGTTACCACCCGTAAATGAAGTACTCTGATCAGAATCACTCATAAATTAATTACTCGTACGTGAAGCAATTTGAGTGTTCTTGGAGGTTACCACACTTAAATGATATACTCGGAGAAGAAACTCTTTTTATAGTAAGATATAAAGCTTTGTAGAGTGTTCTTTGAGGTTACCACTCATAAATGCAGTACTATGATCAGAAAAATATCGTTGTAGGATATGATGTTTTGTGGTGTTTTATTTCTTGGTTACCAACCATAAATGAAGTAATCAGATAAGAAACACTTCTCGCAGTAGAGTACGATGCTTTGTGCTGTTTTCTTTAAGGGTTACCACCCGTAAATGAAGTACTCTGATTAGAATCACACGTAAATTAATTACTCGTATGTGAAGCAATTAGAGTGGTACTCGATGCTTCTTCGTTGTGTTTTAGTGAATGGTTACAACACTTAAATGATGTACTCGGAGAAGAAACTCTTTTCGTATTAAGATATGATGCTTTGTAGAGTGTTCTTGGAAGGTTACCACTCATAAATGAAGCACTATGATCAGAAACACTTCTTAGTAGGATATGATGCTTTGTGGTGTTTTCTTTAATGGTTACCACCCATAAATGAAGTACTCAGATAAGAAACACTTATCGCAGTAGGGTAAGATGCTTTGTGATGTTTTGTTTAATGGTTACCACCCATATATGAAGTACGCTGATCAGAATCACTCATAAATTAAGTATTCCTACATGAAGAACTTATAGTGGTACTCGATGTTTCTTCGTTGTGTTTTAGTGAATTGTTACAACACTCAAGTGAAGTACTCGGAGAAGAAACTCTTTTTGTAGTAAGATATGACGCTTTGTGGTGTTTTCTTGAATGGTTACCACCCATAAATGAAGTACTCTGATCAGAATCACTCATAAATTAAGAACTCCTACATGAAGCAATTAGAGTGGTACTCGATGCTTCTTCCTCGTGTTTTAGTGAATTGTTACAACACATAAATGAAGTACTCGTAGAAGAAACTCTTTTCATAGTAATATATGATGCTTTGTGGTGTTTTCTTTAATGGTTACCACCCGTAAATGAAGTACTCTAATTAGAATCACTCATAAATTAAGTTCTCGTACGTGAAGCAATTAGAGTGGTTATCGATGCTTCTTCGTTGTGATTTAGTGAATGGTTACAACACTTAAAAGATAGGCATCGGGATAAACTGGATTGGGTCGCTTGCGCACGACGATACGCTTCCGCACTTCCGCCACTAGAGGCGCTTCGTTGAAATGACGAATGTATAGGGAGATCGTAGGGGTGGAAGGTAAGTACCCCTTCCGCTCTTTCATTTATTTCATTCATGTCGCAACGGTGTATCTGTTTCATTGATTTTGCAATTGCTTATATTAAGGAAAGGTTTATTTGTGATACCCTAAATTGAATTGCACCAATTAAATGTCCAACAATAAACACTTTTCGTAGAAAAATAAGATGCTTTGTGGTGTGTATTGTATCGCTAGAACCTTTTCCAATGTTAAATGAGTGGCCAAAGCACATGTCCACTATCTGAGCTCTGCGTTATTTCCTCAGTTCCTCGTCGATAGAGGTGGCAAGTCGGGTCGATCAGGCGAGTTCGGGTCGGGACGGGTGAGTTTGACTATTTCCAATGTTAAATGAGTGGCCAAAGCACATGTCCACTATCTGAGCTCTGCGTTATTTCCTCAGTTCCTCGTCGATAGAGGTGGCAAGTCGGGTCGATCAGGCGAGTTCGGGTCGGGACGGGTGAGTTTGACTATTTACAATAGTTGGGTTGGGGTCGGGTGAGGTCGGGTCGGGTCGGGTTTCGGGTCGTCATGTATCGACAACTTTCGGGTCATGGGTCGGGTCGGGCGAGGTCGGGTCGAGTTTCGGGTCGGGTTGCGTCGGTCTTTTTCAAGTGACGGGTTGGGTCGGGTGAGACCGGGTCGAGTTTCAGATCGGGCTGCATCGACAACTTTCGAGTCTTGGGTCGGGTCGAGCAAGACCAGATCGGGTTCGAGTCGGGTTGCACCGACAACTTTCAAGTATTATTTTGAGTTTTAAGTTCAATCGGACAAGATCAGATCGCGTTATTGAATTATGTTAGTAAATCTTGATTTTCTATGATGTTAATTTATTAATAAAATTAGATTATGATGTGGGTAAGATATGATTAGATCAATTCCAAGTTGTATCAGGCCAAGTCGAGTCGGGTTCTAGTCCTCGTGTATCGCTTCATCTCAGGTTACAGATCATCTCTAGTCGGGTCAGGTCAGACTAGGGTCCTCATGTGTCACGCCATCTCAGGTTACAGGTCGTCTCGAGTCGGTCGGGTCGGGCTCAGGTCGCTCATGTGTCACTTTGTCTCGGATTACGAATCATCTTGTGCTATGATTAGAATCGATAGCAAGTATTTGGAAAGCAAATTTTAACAAAAAAAGAAGAACAGCTAATGCAGCTAAACAAGCTACGATTTTTAATGAGAAATATCCAAAAGTTATTACAAGAAGGAAGTTCTCTGCCTTTTATAGGCTCTTACATTTGTAAACTAAAGTAGACATCAAAGGTAAAAATGAAAAATTAACGAAAACAACAGCTAACAATATCGAAAGTATAACAAGATTTCGAATTTTGTCCTCAGCTGAAAACTAACCACCTCTCTCCTCCTATTGGTCCTTTAATAACTGCATGGTCCCCCCTTATGTTGTCGCTTTCTCTGTCGTCAGATTCTCCTCAAGATTCGTACAGATAATCTTATTAACTTGGCTAAGGTCCAGTTTCTTATCTCGACCCAATATTCCTTTCGCTGTGTTTTTCTCAGCAAAGTAGCTGTTAGGCTTATCTTGCCCTGATGCTACCTCTAGCTGCAACGCCTCCTCCAGCACAACCTCTTGTTGCATTGCCCCCTTAAGGAAATTCGTGCCCTCACGACTAAACTCTAGGTACCTGTGTATGAAATCTTCATAATTCTCCCAAGTGGCATCCTCAGGAGACTGGTGCTGCCACTATACCAACCAATTTACCTGAGCTATGTTCTTAGAAGGGACAATACAACGACCAATCACCAGAAAAGGTTTTGGATCATCTTGCAGTATAGGACCTTGAAAGGGCTGTAAAGGGGAGGTCAATTGTCTGTGTCCCAACTTAGCTTTCATTTGAGAAACAAGAAATAATGGGTGAATTTGAGATCCCACTGGTAAATTGAGGCGGTATGCAACTTGCCCCCACCCTTTGCAGAACTTCAAAGGGACCATAGTATTTGGGACTGAGCTTGTGATTTCTGACACCATCCACTGTAATTTGCATGTAAGGCTGTAATTTGAGATAAACCCAATCACCCACAGCAAAAGCTCTTTCCACCTTACGTTTATCTTCATTTTTTCTCATGCGTTCTTGTGTCTTCCTCAGATTCTCTTTCAATTGGACAAGAGCAGCTTGTCTATCCCTTAGTAATGTATTTACACTTTCTACTTGACTCCTAGGGGCACTTCCCAAAGCCATCACAAGGGGTGAATAGCCATATAAAGCTTCAAAAGGAGACTGCTTGATAGCACTATGCCAAGTGGTATTGTACCACCATTCAGCTAGGGATACATACTGAGCCCACTTAGAATTCTTGTCATACACCATTGTCCTTAAGTATCGTTCCAAACATTGGTTGACTTTTTCAGTTTGGCCATCAGATTGTGGGTGGAAAGCAATACTCATATTCAATTGCACTCCTAATTTTCTCATGAGTTCCTTCCAGAATCTACTTGTGAAAATGGGATCCTTGTCAGACACAATATTGAGGGGAAGGCCATGTAGCTTGTAAATATGATCAAGGAAAAATTGAGCAACACTAGAGGCAGTATAACTGTATAAGGGTGACTCAAGGGTATAAAGTGACTATACTTGGTAAGTCTATCCACAATGACCATAATGACCTCATAACCCTTAGACTTAGTAACCCAGTTATAAAATCCATATCAATGCTATACCAAGCTTCATTGGGAATTGGGAGGGGTTGTAATAGCCCTGGGCTTGCTGTGTGTTCACCTTTATTGATCTGGCAGTTGCCACAAGCTTGAACAAATTGATGGACAACTTCCTTCAATGCTGGCCAATAAAATGTTCTTTTGATTCGATGGTATGTAGCAATAATTCCTGAGTGACCCTCTTGAATAGAATCATGAAATTCACTCAAAATTTTGTGTCTCCAATCACCTGGGCACCAACATAAATTTTCCCTTTATACCTTAATAGCCCCATATACTCAGAAATATGAGAAGGGTGTTGTGCAACATTGTGAATCTCTAACTTAGACTTTAGAGAAGTTATCCATGGATCATTAACATAGCTACTCTTTATGTCCTCAACCCATTGAGGTAACAACTCACTAACCATTTGAATTTCACCCTCACCATTTTGATCTGAAGGAAATCTGGAAAGTGCATCTGCCACCTTGTTCTCAATATCCTTTTGTATTCAATCTTGTAATTCAATCCCAATAGTTTGCTCAAACTCCTGTGTTGCATGTGTGTGTGTTAATTCGTTGTTCCAACAAATACTTGAGGCTAATCTGATATGTCTTGATGATAAACTCAGATCCCAAAAGATAATGTCTCTACTTGGTGACAACAGTACAAAAGGCCAACAATTCCTTCTCGTAGGTGGATAATGCTTGATTCCTTACCCCCAACTTCTTGCTCATAAATGCTATAGGCTTGCTGTCTTGCATTAGAACTGCTCTAATGCCCTCAGAGCAAGCATCTGTTTCTACTACAAAAGCTTTGTCAAAGTTTGGCAGCTTGAGTACAGGTGATGTACTCATAGCAGTCTTCAATGCCTCAAAAGCAGATTGTGCCTCATTGTTCTGGTGAAAATTGTCTTTCTTCAACAAATCAGTTAAAGGTCTAGCAATGATCCCATAAAACATGATAAATCTTTTGTAATAACCAGTTAAACCTAAAAATGCCCTTAATGCCTTGATTGTCTTGGGTACTGGTCAAGTGAGCATAATCTTGATCTTTTGAGGATCTATAGCCACCCCTTTCCTTGAAATAATATGCCTTAGATATTCAATGTTATGTAGGCCAAAAGCACACTTGGAGAGTTTCACATAAAGTTGAGAAGAAGCTAGAGTCTGTAAAACCTGTCTCAAGTGATCCAAGTGAGCAGGGAGTGATTTGCTATAGACAAGGATATCATCAAAAAACACAATCATAAAAATATTGAGGAATGGTTTAAAGACTGAGTTCACGAGTGCTTGAAATGTGGCTGGGGCATTGGTTAAACCAAAGGGCATTATTCTGAATTGAAAAGGGCCTTCATGAGTTTGAAATGCAGTTTTTGTGAACATCTCCATCATACATTCTAATCTGGTGATATCCTACCCTCAGATCAAGTTTGGAAAAAAAAAATGCATACCTTCAAGCTCATCCAACAAATCATCTACCAAGAGTATTGGAAATTTGGTTTTGACAATGGTCTCATTCAATTTTCTATAATCAACACACATCCTCCATGTTTCATCCTTCTTTTTCACCAATAGCACATGAGAAGAATATGAGCTGGTACTAGGTTGAATCAAGCCTTTTTGCAAAAGTTCTTGGGTGATTTTCTCAATTTTCAGCTTTTGAAAGTAAGAGAACCTATAATGTCTTAGATTAACAGGTTTAGCATCAGGATGCAATTGTATTCTATGATCAATTGCTCTTTGAGGAGGTATGGAAGTTGGTTCAGAGAACACATGGGAGAACTCATCCATTATCCTTTGAAATTGAGGGTCAATGGCAGGAAAGTTCCTTGTCCTTCTCTTCCTCCATCTGAAATATTTGAGTAAAGAAAAGTTGACTTCCCTTCTTGTGCTCTTTAGCAACATCTATCACTTCATCCAAGACTCTCAACTCGGCTTGCACAGGTTCAGACACAATATGACCCTTTTGCCCTCAATGTCCACTCTCATACTGCCATGCAACAAATTGATAGTAACATCACCCATGTTAGCCATCCAATCACACTCTAAGATTATATCATATCCTGATATAGGGAGAACCTTTAGATCAGTTACAAATTTTTGAGATTGCAACAGAAATTCCACCTGTGTGCAAATTTTATCAGTAATTAATCTTTCACCTCCTACACTTCGAAAAACTCTAGGTGGTTGTTTTGTAACTGGTATGTTAAGCTCATTGACTAACAAATGATTTATAAAAGAGTGTGTTGCTCCAATGTCAATGAGCACACAAATTAGGATGTTTTGTAAGAGCCCTTTGTATTTCAGTGTTTTGTAACTACTATCCTGTGTAGAACTGCTCAGGGTGATCAATTGCTCCTCCCTAGAATCTTCCTTAACTATCTCTTCAGTTTCCAATTCCTCCTCTTGAGAGTATTGCATAGAAGAAGGGTCAGATTCTTCTTCAATAGCGTGTATGCCCTTAGAACATTTGTGTCCTTGCTGTCATTTTACAATGCATCTGAAGCACAGTCCCAAAGCCTTTTTTTGGTCACTGGTCAAGGCAATGTTAGCTTTATTGGTTGTTGGTACAGAAGGTCTAGGAATGAAAGTTGGTCTAGAAGGTTGAGAAGTTTCCTTGATGTTTGGCATTAGGTCTGAGGATTTGATATTTCGTTGGGTCAGATAAAATGGATGTCTCATGAAGGGAAGATGTTTTGGGGTGGTACCCTTGCTCTCACTAGGGCTGAGAGCATCCTCAATTTCTAATGCTAAATTGAAAGCTTCATTCAAGGTTTTTGGCTTGAAAAGGTTGATGGATTTTTTAATATCCTCCCTTAATCCCCCAATGAAGTTCCATATATAATGATATTTACTTTTTATACCCCATTTGGATAAGTAATATGGATTTTTCTCTTTGAAATTCACGAATGTAATTGCCTACTGAATCTTGTTGTTGTACATGCTTGAACTGTACCACTTGGTTTAAATGAGTACGCTCTTGAATCTATCCAAAACTGCCTCAACAAATACCATTCAAGGTGGGTCAGGGTGTTCTAACCTATAACAACTTTTCCATTCCTTAGCATCACCTGTGAAATTCATAGAGGCTAATTGAACCTTGTATTTTTCGGGTGTTTGATAATACTCAAAGAAAAACATGTAGTTCTCAAGCCAATCTGTGGCTATAGTCCCATCGAAAAAAGGAGGATCAAGTCGAGGAATAAATCCCCTGTGAGGTATAGATCCATCGCTGCATTTCTCCACATTGGGTCATGTGTGAAACCATTATCACCAAGCTTGATGGTTTCACACAATTTATTCCTCGAATGTGAGGTATAGATCAAGTCAAATGTAAGTACCACTGTGTTGACCATCATCACCTCCTTTACCAGTGATATCGAGCTTGGTGTGAAGTTTCTCCATCATTGACATCAACTGATTGAATCTCTCATCTTGCAAACGATTGGATGCCTGCAAGTGTTCATCTCAAGCATGCATCTCTCGTGCTAACAGATCGACCCTCTCAGTGAGCACTTGAAGATCTGGTGACAGATCAAGGACTTGAGATCTAGTTGGAGGCATCATAATGAAAGCCACTAAATCTAGATCGAACGCTCTGATACCACAATTGCTACGATTACAATCGAATAGCAAGTATTTGGAAAGCAAATTTTAACAGAAAAAGAAGAACAGCTGATGCAGCTAAACAATCTACAATTTTTAATGAGAAATATCCAAAAGTTATTACAAGAGTGAAGTTCTCTTTCTTTTATAGGCTCTTACATTTGTAAACTAAAGTAGAAATCAAAGGTAAAAATGGAAAATTAACGAAAACAACAGCTAACAATATCGAAAGAATAACATGATTTCGTGTCCTCAGTTTTATTCTCCTATTGGTCCTTTAATAACTGCTTGATCCCCCTCTTATGCTGTCGCTTTCTCCGTCGTCAGATTCTCCTCAAGATTCGTACATATAATCTTATTAACTTGGCTGAGGCCCAACTTTCTGTCTCGGCCTAATAATCATTTCGTTGTGTTTTTCTCAACAAAGTAGCCGTTAGTCTTATCTTGGCCTGCTGCTACCTCCAGCTACAACGCCTCCTCCAGCATAACCTCTCGTTGCATCTCGGGTCAGGCCGGATTTTGGTAATTTAACTTTATCAAAATATTGGGTCAAATCGAGTTCAGGTCGAGCCGGGTCAGACAGGTTTCTCGGGTATGGTAGGTTCTGCCACCTCTACCATAGTCATCGGTCCTAGACTAGAGGTGGCAAGTCGGGCTGGTTGGGCGGGTTTGGGTCGGGCCGGGTCGGGTTGGGTTAGTTTGATTTTCTCAAAATTCGGGTTGTGGATCAGGTCAGGTGAGATCGGATCGGGCAACATCAACGTTTTTGGGATGCTGGGTCGGGTCTCGGGTTGGGCAACGTCGATATTTTTCGGGTGTTGGTTCGGGTCGGGCGAGATCGGGTTGGGTCTTGGGTCGAGCAATGTCGATGTTTTTTGGATGTTGGTTCGAGTCGGGCGAGATCGGGTTGGGTCTCGGGTTGGGCAACGTCGATATTTTTCTAGTGTCAGGTCGAATCGGGCGAAATAGGGTCGGGTCTCGAGTCGGGCAACGTCGATGTTTTTTAGGTGTCGAGTCGGGTCAGGCGAAATCAGGTCGCATCTTGGGTCGATCAACGTCGATGTTTTTCAGGTGTCAGGTCGGGTCAGGTCTCGGGTCGGGCAACGTCGATGTTTTTCGAGTGTTGAGTCTAGTCGGGTGAAATCGAGTCGGACAACGTTGATGTTTTTCGAGTTTCGAATCGAGTGTCAGGTTGGGCATCATTGCTTAGGGTGTTGGATCGTGTCGGGTCGCAGATCGGACATCATCATTGTTTTTCAGTATCAGATCGAGTCGGACCAGATCGGATCAAGTCTCGGGTTCTGGCAACGTCAACGTCATTGAATTAGTTATTCTGATTTTTGAAGTAAATGAATCTTGATCTCATTTATATTAGTGAAAAAATAATTATGTTTCATAATCATTTCATTATTGGTAATCTACTAATCTTCGATTGGGTTTCATTTGTAGCTTATCCCGACTTGTTTGGGAAATGAGACTAAATGTGTTGTTGTTGTAATAATTTAATGACCAATTTAAGTGACATAATAGCTTGCAAAATATTTTTTATTTTTAGGTACTGAAAAAATACATAATTGAATGCTCAAATTATTTTTCAGTTAGACTCTTATCATATCATTGAACAATTAAAAACCTTTATTAATTTATCATTATTATTTTTAATAATTGACTATATTATTTAATCTAAAATAAATATTAAAATTGTATAAGTTGAATTTATCATATATCACTTCACATGCATATGTTTTGATTATTTTTTACTGAAGATTAATATATTTTTATTAATAACAAAATTTTACGAGTTTTTAATCATACTATTTAACTAACTAAATTATTGTGCACAATAAATAAATAATTACAACATCTAATAAAATGCTAAAATAAACTTAGAAATATATATAACACAATAAATAAAAGATGTACCTACAATGAACTTGTGTATAAAATCAACTTTTACAAGTCAATTAAAACATATCTTGCACGTAATTTTATCTAAATTATATAATGCCTATGTGAGATACTTATATTAATTTCAGCCAAAGATTCAAACAAATTGAAAGTAAATTGTTAATAGATTATAAATAAATTATGATACAACAACATGTAATAGGTCGTCTGACCCGTTTCAAGTTTAAAAGTAATTTGCAACACAAGTAGGGTACACTTTTCCAGCTCCACAAATTGAATTTCGTGTAAAAACCCTTCCAAAACAAACATAAATCGTGTTGTGGTTTCCCCTGACCCATCGGGTCAGAGGATGCATCGGGTCGGATTTGTTAGAGGAATGCATTTGGGTTTTAAACAGATTTGTTAGAGGATTGTGTTTGGGTTGTCTATTCATTTCACGGGCACTTTAAAAGCTTAAGAAAAGTTTTTCCCTAAGCGCAGCGTTGTCGAATGCACGAAACGATCACGCAAATACCTTCTTGCGTCTTACGTTGCATTTTAATAGCGCAAATACCTTCTTGCGGGTCGGGCGATTTTGCATCATCCGGTGTCGCCTCGAATCGGATTATGGATCTTCTCTGGTCGGGTAGGGTCGAGTTACAGATCATCAGGTGTCGTCTCGAATCAGGTTATGGATTGTCTCGGGTCGGGCCGGTTCGGGTTTCGGGTCATCAGGTGTCGCCTCGAATCGTGTTATGGATCTTCTCGGGTCGGGTTGGGTCGGGTCGGTTTCGAGTCATCAGGTGTCGTCTCGAATCGGGTTATGGATCTTCTCGGGTCGGGTCGGGTTGGATTTCGGGTCATCAGGTGTCTCCTCGAATCGAGTTATGGATCTTCTCGGGTCGGGTCGGGTTTCGGGTCATCAGGTGTCGCCTCGAATCGGGTTATGGATCGTCTCTGGTTGGGTTTGGGTCATCAGGTGTCGTCTCGAATCGGGTTGTGATCGTCTCGGGTCGAGTCGGATTCGAGTTAGTTTGACTTCAATAAAAATCGAGTCAGGTCCGTTTGGATCGAGTCGGGTCGGGCAGATTTTCCGATTGGGTCGGGTTATGCCACCTTACTCCTAGCCGCTCCCGCCCAATAGTTTCTGCGCAGGAGATTGCACCGAGAAAAACATCACGGCTAGCGTGATACAGAAAAAAAACCTATCATGCCGCTGCCACCGCAACATACGCCGCTCCGCACGCCGGAAAGCGCGCGTAGGAAAGCGTACAAGGGACAGTCGGACTTGAAAGGTGGTCGGAGAAGGAGAGAGAACCAACTGATACAGCTCAGAAAGTCCCGGCGCGAGGATACCCTTTCCAAGAGGCGTCGCGACGAAGCTTCTGATTCCTTGACTGAGCTGACTGAGCCAGAACCCGACATCGGATCCGCTAGGCCAGAGTCCGACCTGCCATCTCCTTCCGATCCTTCTCCTCCCTCGAGCATAACTGATGCGGATGTGAGCAAACTTTGTTTCATGTCCATTACTTTATTCTGAATATATTTTTGTTGAAAGAGGAAAATTCCATTTGTAAGCCCTCCTAATTCCCTAGTAGACAATTCTGCAAATAGTATTCCCAATTTCGGTTCATTTCGATAAAGTCGCTAATTGAAGTAATTTCTTAGCAAAATACAGTGCTTGGGCATGTCCTATATCTACAAATTAAGTATAACCAGAAAAAGATTAAACCTCATTGTATTCTGACAGAGGAATCCGGTTTTAGGTTTGTGCCATTCAAATCTTTATTTGGACTTTTATATGGCTATCATTTTACTCTTTTTTTATGTCTATTCAAATCAAATTGACCTCATCTTTTCGGTTCAGTTAGTCGAACAATCTGCGTGGAATTATTAATGGACTAGAGTCTAAGAATATTTCTCTGCAACTAGAAGCAACTGTCAGCATAAGGAAAATTCTGTCTGCTGGTATATTACACCCCCCTTTTTTTCCTCTCTTGGGCATATGCACACATTTTACTAAAATTAAGCTTTTTATAACACCTAATCTATTTTTGGGCTATTCACAAGAGAGTCATGAGAGCAATCAGCCTCAAATTTGTCACCCAGTGTTCACGGTCGTTCCGCTCAACGGATAAGTAGTTCTATTTAACAAATAAGTTTTTCCATTTAACAATTATAATTAGTTGGGGTGTGCTTCCATACTCCCACTAAAAAAATATATTAAATCATAAGATTTTAGTTTTTAGTTAAATTAATTTTCCATGTGAGAGTATTGGAGTAAAACTCTAATTAATGAATAATGACCCTCATATAACTTACAAATATACCGTATGAATTATTTGTAATTGTTAACGGAACAAATTATCTGTTGAATGGAGCAATGGGTGGACACTGGGTGGACAATATTTTGGCGGACAACTATCTTTTCTCAGTCAAAAAATCCTCTTTAACTTTATTAACTATGGATAGGCAATCAATAGACTTATTGTGAAATTGAGAATTTCCACTAACTTGCACGTGGTCTCTGCCAATTTGATTTATCGATAATTAAACCGAATTGCAACCCATAGAAGTTGAAGAGACTTGAGTTAGTTTACATAAGGGATGATGACCGGGTGTTACTTGCAAATTGCATACAACATATACCTTGAAGTTGGAAATAAAAAATTTGTATGTTGTTGTAGACATGGAAGGTATTTGTTTAATTAATGAAGTCTTGAATATTTAATAGATGGAAGCTCTCTTGCCGAAGAAGTTATTAGAGTGGGTGTAGTGGCAAGACTTGTGGAGTTACTTTCGTGTAATAAGAATCCTCAGCTTCAGGTATTGCTAGTTTTTTCCTCATTTACTTTTTTATATTTCTATAAAATCCACTTTCTTTCTTTCTCTGGCAGTTAGAGGCAGCATGGGCATTCACCAATATAACTTCTGGCACATCAGAGCATACAGAAGTTGTCATCAATGCTGGGGCTGTGCCAAAGTTGGTTAAGCTTCTTGAGTCTCCAGACAACAATGTTAGAAAACAGGTTTGCTTTTTATTTTATTTTTTGCTCTTTTAGTTTGTTAAGCTATTACAACTCCGTCTGTGTTGTTTTCAAATAGTTAGTCCCAAGGTCGAAAAAGGAGGTTGTGATAGGCTTGGCGAGCCAACGTAAAATTCTAGCCATTCCCATGGAAATGAAACTCAAAAGACTTTCGTTCAGGGGCAGATCCATGATTTTCGTTAGGGAGGGGCAAAATCTATAAATTTTTCCAAAGGGGGGCACATGAGGCAAATTTTAAATATACAAGGTTATTTTGCAAAAAAAGTTTGACAAATCGTATAAATATACAATGTTATTTTGCAACTTCTTCCAATAGTAACCCTCTTAGCGACGCGCCATATGGAAACTCGGGTGTAGTGAGAAATGAGCAAGGGTGTTCGCACTTTACTCGATGAGTGTGATGGGTAAGAAAGCTAGTCGAGGAGAATATAATTTATCTGGGTAATTGGAATGTAGGATTCTTAATGAGTAAGCTACGAGAGTTAGTTGATACTTGATACTATGATTATTGATACTGTGATTAGGAGACATGTAAGACGTGTAAATATTTTGTGTGTAAAAGAGACTAAATGGACAAGCCGACAGGCAAAGGAGGTGGAGAATACTGGTTTTAAGCTATGGTAGACAGGAACATAACGAATCAGGAATGGAGTAGGCGTATTAATTTACCAGAGCCTTAAGAATGGAGTTGTCGACGTTAGGAGACGAGATCGATCCTAGTCAAGTTGGTCGTTGACGATTTAGTTTTTAAATGTAGTTAGTGCGTATGACCCACAAATAGATTTGTGCGAAAACGTCAAGAAGCAATTGTGGGAAGATCTCAAAGAGAAGCTTAGAGGTGTGCCTAGTGGCGAAAATCTTTTTATAGGAGGAAACTTCAACAGTCATGTTGGTACAATTAGTGTGGGTTTTGAAAGTGTGCACGGGGGATTTGGGGTTGCATCGATTGAAGAGAAATTTGTTCAACATCATTTGAGATGGTATGGGCATATCTAGCAGAGGCCTTCTGATGCATCGGTACATAGTGGAGTTTTGAGACGCGTCGAAAATACGAGAAGAGTTAGGAATTAATTGAAATTGACATGTGATGAAGCAGTAAAACGAGACCTAAAGTATGGAATGTCTCCAAAGAGTTGGCATCAGATATGAGTGCATGAAAGTTAGCGATCCACATACCGAAATGATGACAGACTAAAATTTAGGAGTAGTGATATGATTGTACGATTTTAGTTCAGAATTAGCGACATAGGACGCTAGTATAAACTTATGATTTGCAGAATAGTTTATTATTATTATTACTACTACTATTTTATTATTTATATTGATTTTTCATTTCAGATTGGTTTTCATTTCTAACCTATCCCAAATTATTATTATTTATATTGTTGTTGTAGTTTGTTAAGCTAATACAATAATTATCACTCTGTTGTCGTAGCAATTACTCCCAGTTGTGTGACATTTCACATGCTTGACCTGCTTTCAGTTCATGTGGCAGTGGTTGTAAAAGAATCATTTGAAAGCACAGGTAGTTTTAAGAACAAGCCAGGTGGTAGTAGTACATACAAGCGCCAACTGTTTGTTGGTGTCAGGCAGTTGACCCAGTGCAACCCCCCCCCCCCCAAAAAAAAAAGAAAAAAGAAAAAAAGAAACAAAGTAAAATCACTTCTGGTACTGATCAGTACCAGTGAGAAATATGGTGGGAAGATTTTTATGTGATGTTCTGGTGCTTGGTTAAAAGTTCTTATGCTAAATGTATAATTTTCATCCGTGATTAGAAGATTATTATTTGTCTCCTTGTATATATGTTTTCTAGGCTATGTGGGCTCTTGGAAATATAGCAGCTGATTCACAGAGGTGTAGAGAACTTGTTATTGATCATGGAGGTCTCCTTCAGTTGTTATCCCAATTCAATGAGCATGCAAAAGTATCAAATATAAGAATGGCTACATGGACACTATCTAATCTTTGCTTTGGGAAACTGCCATCTAAATCTCAGGTAAGTTTTTGATAAATCTGTTTTTTTTGAAGCTGAAATTTTGTTTTCATTCCAGTTGTTATTTTGAATGCTTAATTGGTACATGATCTTTTTGCCAGCAATACTTGTCATGTTATGTTAGCTTAGTGGATTGTGTCCTATACTTCAATAAATGTTGTTAGTTTTGCCCTTATTTCTAGTTTTCATACTCTTATTTTTATGTTAAGCCCAAATAGAAGAAATTGGAGCAATATGACTTATAAGATAGGTTCAGTATTCACATGAATCTGTTATGAACATAGCTCTATCGAGTCTTTTTGAGATGTCGTGGAGCATTTCAGCCAGTCTTGACTGATGGCTGTAAAGATTTAATTGCTTTGAGATAAACAAAACATAGTCTTTGCTAGATATATATATGCTGAATGTTGGCTGGAATTCACCAAAAGAAAGAAAATATATTTTTCCCAACAGTCTTGAACCTCGATGGACTAGATTATTGATTGTTCCCCTCTGATCTGTGTATTAGACAAAGGCTGTATTACAGATTCTTCAGCAGTTGCTTAATTCAATTGATGAGAAGATTCTATCAGACACGTGTTGGGCTGTATCTTACCTGTGCAACCACAGCAACGATGAAATTCAAATGGTGCTTGAGTCACGTATTTGTCAACAACTTATGAAGCTTCTGATGTAAGATTTAGTGGCTCTTATTTCTTTTAAATGTTCTGCTTGTATTTTAGCATGATTTTCAAAATTAATTGTTCCAGGCACTCATCGCCTAAGGTTGTTACTCCTGTAATTTTGGCCATTGCTAATATCTCAACTGCTGATGATTCTCAAGTTCAGGTCAAATTATATTACAGCCTTTTTGACTTTCACATTATAAATAAATACTCGGATCTTGACTAATTTTAAGGATTACGTGCCAAGTAGCCAAAGATCTTTATGTAAGTATTTCTAGAAGTTTTTATGTTGGAACCTGGTCCAACTAGAACATTTACAAATGATGCCAGCTTGTTAGGTTAGCATATGGTTTATTACATTGAAATATATATAATGTGACTTATTTGACATATACTTGTAATTGTGCCTTTATGGAACTAAGTTGTTCCAGTTGGATTGGTTCCCAAGCCTGTAAATTAGAATTTCTAGAGATTTCTTGTAATAAAATTAAATAGCATAAGCTTTTGTGTCAAAATAATCAGAAGTCCCATGTTAGCAGCAATATGAGTTCTTATGATATGTGAATAATGTTGGTTTAAGGTCTTATACAAGTAATAACTTGTTTAAATCCTCGAATTTCATCTTTGTGTATGCAGCATCTTGTAGATATTGGTGTGCTCCGATGCTTGCCTAAACTTCTTACTAGGAATTACCCAAAAAACATAAAGAAACAAGCTTGCATGGTAATCTCCAATATCTGTGCTGGCACCACTGCCCAAATTCAGGTCAATCTTTACTGTTCGGATGATTATATAATTATTATCTATATAATGGTTATCTTTTTATTTACTTGCGAAGTTAGATTCAATATGTATGTCAAATAGATGTTCATTTTGTATCAGGCTATAATTGATGCAAAAATTGTTCCTCTTCTCATGCAACTAAGCCGGCATGGTGAGACTGATATAAAAAAAGAGTCAACATGGGCTATTGCAAATGCCACCTCTGGTGGCTCTCCTGAGCAGATTTGGTAGGTTTATGTTTAATCTCTGCACTGATACTCCTAAAATCCTCCATACTTGCATTGGACATATATTCAGTATGGATACACGTACGATATGTATTGGATATGATACCTCACACTTCCTTTTGTTAAGGTAGGTAGCGGTACCAACTTACCATCTCACATATCACATAATAAATATATAATTTTATATTTGACTCAACAAATTCAGTCAAAGATACCTGGAATACAAGTGCTGCATTCTGTCTTTGTGTTGTGGGACTTAAAAGTGGTGATCTGGAAATTGAATCAGGGTGTTCTTTTTGTGACTTCCATCCTACTTCATGAAATTTGTTTTTTTTTATTTATCAAATTTTCGAACTTTAACATTTTCATTGTTGCTGTATTCTACGCTAATAAGCTTTATTTTTTTGGATCTGCATTTTTTAAAACGAAAAACTGTGTACTTCAAAGAAAGTAACTTGGGTAAAAATCATGTTATATCCTAAAATTTTGAATCTTGCCATATCAACTTTTCTAATAATAAGGTTCTCATATCTGTATCCATGCAGCAGTGATTTCTTTTCCTAGACTATTTTTGAAACAAACAAAATAATATGGCTAACAATTGAACTTTTACAGCTCCTTGGTGGGTGATGGTTGCATTGCAACACTGTGCGATGCTCTCAGTTCTAGTGATCCCGATCTGCTGTACGCAAGCTTGAATGGTCTGGAGAGCATACTTAAGGCAGGAGAAATGGATAATACAGAGGAGGAAGCTGACAAGAATAAATATGCTATAGTAATTGAAGATTGTGGTGGTTTGGATAAATTGGAGACTCTGCAGGATTTCAGTAATGATGCTATTTATGAAAAAACCATACAATTACTAGAAAGATATTGGGTAGAAGAAAGCTGTGAAAGTGAGGCACCCAAAAAGCCTAGCCTCGAGGATACTTAGGTAGCTTAGTACGAGTTAATATTAGAAATATATTTTTTATCCTACGGGATTGTCATTAAAAATGATAAAATGCAAGTTGTAATTTGCTTATTGTAACTTGATTTTAGTTGCCACTAAACCTACACTGGTGGTAGTATCATATTTATTCTGCTGCAATGATCCAGGATGAAACATGAGTGGTTGCGACCAATAACAACCAGGTTAAATATGAGCAGTAGTTGCACTAAGGTAAGGTTGGAGACTTGGAGAGAGTAGTGTAGCCAGAATAGATTTGTAATGAAAATGAAGTTTATTCTCAGTGAATAGCATAGATATAGTAGTGATAATAATTTTTGCTTTTTTTATTTGGAATTTTGGACAGCAATAATATTTCTTACAGAGATATACCAACCATTCATGAAATCATAAAAGCAATGACACTAGTGCATCTGAGAACCAAAATCAATATCAATTATTGTCATGATCATTATTTGGACGATCAAAATGTTGACGTGTCACTACTAGTGCTATTGACTTGGAACATTGTTCGAGCTAATATGGGGCTGTCCAATATGGAACTTACGCTCATCAAGTATTGCATGTAAATTTATTCTAATCTGCCTTTAAAGTTTTTTTTTTTAATGTGAGAGAACATTTTTATTTTTAATCAAGTTGGTTCACAATTTAAATCATGTCATTGCCAGATTGATTAGTATCCGTAACATCCTTTTCACGTAAATTTGTTGGTGCAAAAATCAGATAAATACATCGAAGTATCACACAATTATTGTATCAAATATTTGATACATCAAAGTATCACACAATCAGTGTATTGTGCTCATGGGAGTGCTTGTTGGTATTTTTAAACAAAGTTTGCCGCATATTTGATGCTAAGTTCATAAAAAATTGACGACTGGGATCTAATATATGTATTGTATGTAGTCATACAATTATTTGTGCAGAAATCGAACATATACATCAAATTATTACATATGAGTCCGTATGTGGTCATAAATTTTTTGAACAAGATTATTGTAATTTACAAAGCATGCGCTTTGTGATTTTGCTTCGTGATTTTGAGTCATTAGATTTTTTTTCAAAATTATTTTTATTGCAAATGCAATGACTCCAAATCACAATGAGCATTATTTGCAAAGTATAATTGGCTTGCTCTTATGCATAGATCCAACATATATTAGATGGGTCTGATCCTGTCACACTCCAGAAATAATGACTAACTTAGGGATGTTAATCTCGCCACGTGTACTTGATTACAAGTACATGAAAGGCTTAATTTGCCACTCAAAAATACAGTTAAGATTAATTTAATATACTTAATTTTAAGAAAAAACACACACATTTCACACAGTACATGAACATCCAACAAATATGTATGTATTATAAAATTCAGCATCTAGATACAAAGTTTACAGCAGAAGCTAAACAAAAATAAAATACATGCAGAAGATGACGATCCCATCAAAGGACGTGGGACCGACCCTAACTAACCTACTACACACTAATCCTAACAAAATAAATGAAAGAAACAAATAAAGAGATCTTCAAAACGAAAGACGCCGGAGACTCCATCCTAGCGCTCTCATCTGGACATCAAAAGAACTTCTGCTCCTTACCTGGACCCCACAACCACCGTGGAACGTGAGTAATTTATACAAATTATTCAATGTAGATTAAGGTCCAGCCTTTGAGATTATGTCTGATTCAAGGTTGGACCATTCACATTTACTGAGATTTAACTATAATTAAATTACTACATCTAAATGTGCATTAGTTAACCATTTCACATTTTTAATAAATAAGTCTATCCAAAAGGCGATACGAGAATGAAACCCAAAATAGTATGAGGAATAATAGTATATATAGATAGTAATGTGAACAATATCAAGTCTCCCAGACAAAGGAACGATTTGTCAAATTAGAAACCCCGGTGTAGGACTTCAGGATTTGCCCCCTCAGACGGTTCAAAACCAATAGCCTGAGGGTATTGTTAAGCGGGTCTCAAATCAACCACAGGCCTAACGTAATCGTTAGACGGGTCTCAAATCAACCACAGCCCAACTAAACTCTAAGTCTCCAGAACGAAACGCCCTGGTAAAATAGAGCGACTACAAAAAGCAAACGCTCGGTCAATAAGCGAACCGAGAAGCCTACCCTCACAAAAATAAATAAATAAACATAAACTCTCGGTCTCAGCCGTCATACAGAAATAAGGAACCGACTAACCGTTTGAATAATAATAATAAAGGGAACTCCATGTACCAACCAGGGGCAAAAGGGGAGCCCCAGACTTCCTCTGTACCAACCAGAGCCAAAGGAGGAAGCCCTTCGAATATTAGGAGATCTCGAAACATCGGCTAATAGAAATATATAAAGAACGGAATAGCTCCAATACTTCACATATGACACACATACTCTAAACTGAGAAACCGAACCTTAATCACTCAAAGAGGAAGTATTATAATACATATACTAATAAGGATCTTTGAAAATGAAACTCTCGAACTGGCACTACGGGCCATCAAGTGATGATCACGCTTGGTGGGCATCAGCCGAATGTCTATGAAGACAACCCGATACGAATACCCCACGGGCTATGTCAGACACCGTGACACGTAGACGTAGCACGTTGCCCTCACGCCACACATCCAGCTGGTGATCACCGACCCGACTCTCATCACTCCCGACGAGAATACATATACTATTTTATACGCATCTACCTATAAGTAGCTAATAGCCTATAAGATCCGTATATCGAATCTCATATGCAAAGATGAAGTGCAATGACATGCAATGCAGGTTGGTCTAAATAGTTGGTTCAGTTACTAGTATGCAATCATGACAGTTCAAGATCTACCGACTTGATTAACAATTATTGGTATCTTTGTACTGCAGTTCAATTTAGGTAAGACTGGTAGGTCCTAATTAAGAGAGAAAGAAATATAATCCCCAGGAATCCACACTTGTTAACGAAGCAGTGCGGTGTAGATATCTAAGCGTTTACTTGGGAATTCTCTGCAATGTCATCGACTCCGTCAGCAGCGTCCACAGGGTCCATAGACCAGCTTGTCTTTCGCAGCCGGATATCAGTTTACTAACTTCCTATTTGACGTTAGGGTTTATCAGTCTAGTGTGTTGTAAAATTCTTTAACTTATGTAATCATACAAAATAAAATCTAGACGTTGAGACGTCCTTGATGCTCCTAACATAATTTATTTATTAGTTTAACTTAGTCAAATCTCATGTGCCGTGTCCTTGCTGCACGGCGAGTGTGTGAATGATGTAGATCTAATTCTTTATTAAATTCAAGTATTATTCTAATTGTATTACTGCTTCACTTTATTTATTTGGACGTTAGGTCGATGAGGTACAGAACGTAAATAACCACATCACGATGAAAGCATGTTATAAAATCAACCACTTTTAGTTGGACTTTTATTATTAACTAATCAAAAGGAGAAAGAAAAATAGTTAATTAGATATTAACTAATATGTGTGCATTTATATTAATTATGTGTTTATAGAGAAATTGATCAATATATATTATTGTAATTAAATATTTACTTAGTCATAATTATGTGTATTTTATATGAAATGTATGTAACGTTATTTGTATATTTATACTTATTGCATTTAATGTATTATATGTATTATATGTATTATATTATATTATATTTTAATGTTACTTAGTCAATATATTATATGTATTGTATTTAATATGCTTTAGAGTAATTGATTAATATATATATATTATAATGTTACTTAGTCCAATCATGTTGGCGGTGTGCGATATTTTATTAATATAACTATACAATACATTTAATGTGTTTTATAATTAATTAATCGTGTTATTATAATTATTTAATTAATTTAATCGTCGCGTATAGTTGTAAGTCAAGTGTCCTTTATCAAATACGTCGTCGTACCTAAACAACATCCTACTATCTAGCTATGTCGTATATCACATGTTATATTGTTTTGTACTAAATATAGTATAGAAAAATACATAAGAAACACAAGTTGGTTATTTTTATTTTATGTTATGTTTGTGTTATATCTGATGGGTCCAAGTCATATTTATTTTATTTTCTTGTTTTTCTGTCAAAGGTCCGAATAAAGCCCAACCAAGGCATAACCCGTATGGTCACCCTTACTGGGCCAGTCATCACCTATGGCCTAGTTTCCCTAATTTTAGACAGATCAGCAAAAACCCAATAAAACACAAGAAAGAGTAGTCACGATAGGGTCTATACAGGTCAAGGGTACCAGTTACAGGTACCAGATATACCGGTATTGGCACAGAGGCCAGATACCAGTCTGGTACCTTTATAAGGTTACATGATAATACAGTAATCATGGCAAATCAACAGTAAGATTGCCAGTACCCAACACAGATCAAGCAACAACAGTAAAGAATCTCAAAATCAACATAATCACACAAGAATTTAAGCAACAGCAAGGGCAAGGTCAAGAATTTAACGAAATGGATTTTTGTTTGTTTACCAGAAAAAGGGAGCAAGGCACAGATGTGAACGAAGATTTGGGTGGCTAGATGCTCAAGGCCAAGGCTCACCACCCGTATTAGGGTCCCCCCTTCCTCCTCCCTGCCTCTTACGATTTCGCTTCTACTTGCTCTTAAACAAAAATAAATTTCTAAAATCTCTTTAGTTTATCTAGTCTGAACACATGAGAATTTCGATAAGCAAGAGGAAGGCAGGGAGGGTGAGGCCTTCAGTTTAAAGGCGAGGTGTCATTTGAGTGACAGCAGGGAGGAAGGGTCAAGATTGCAATAGTTAGGTGATGTTCAAGCAACGAGAGAGAAGAAACATGCATGGGATAGATCAGAGAGAGACAGAGAAATCGTGAGAGAGAGAGGAGAGAATGGGAATAGATGAAACGGATAGGTGAAAAGGGGGAAGAGAGAGATGTGGGAGAAGGAGAGGCAATTAATTGCCTGACAGTGGGAGTGGGGGCCTCGAGACTATCGAGACAGGAGGCTATTGCCTCGAGACACAGAGAGAAAAGAAGAAAGAAGTCAGAGAAAGGGACATAAGCATTAATTGCAGGGGTTCGGTGTGTGAGAGAGAGGGAACTGAGGTAAGGGGAGAGAAGGAAAGCGAGAGATTGGTGTCAAGGTGCATTTAATTCAGGGAGATAGAGAAAAGGAAATGCGAGATGGGAAAAAATCAAGGCGCCCAATGGATCCGATGTGGCTCCGACCTTGAGCCAAATCTTATGGCAGTGCAGGTTCCTTAATTTGCAGGTCGTATTTGACCTGTTTCACAAAATCATATAAGACGACGTTACTCAAGATCCCAGGAGGCCAACAGATGCCTCGAGGGCTTCGCTTGCCTGGTCTAAGGGGATGTATTGAGTCTGTTTCCTTGTGGCCTTGTGTGTTTCGAGCCACTGCAAGACTTCCCACTTACCCAAACGGGTTATATGAGTTGGGACAGGGAATTTGATGAAACTCGAAGGGTTATAAATTATTCTGGGTTGGGTGTGAGCGTGTGGTGGGAAATTTTGTACAGAAGTTGAGATGTGGACTGCAAATGAATTGTGCGACTCGGTATACTGAACTCCGAACTAAAGACAAATAATCTTGCTTATTAGCCATTCAGTGCTAGAAAATCAAATCAAAACTTGTAAAGCATTGTAATGAGAATTAATCAATTCACTAACTCATTATATTGTGTCTTATTTAAAATATTATTTTTATGAGTTCCTGATTATATATGTTCGTTTAAATTATATGGTTATATTGAATTGATTTTGTGTTATGAATTGAATCTAGACTTGCAGAATTATTGTAATAACTGAAATTAACTTATTAATCCTCATAATTTTAAGTTAGCTTAAATCATAAGATTTTACAACTTGTCCATATACTTTGTTTAAACATGGATAAAATTTGGATTAGTAATTTATTTTACATACCCATTTATTCGTCTTGAAATTTAAATATGTTCACCGTGTTAATTTTTACTCATCTCATCATATTTGACATTACTTAAACCAACTTAAGCCTTATTATATTTGATGTTCCATTTTTATTTTAGTTTATATGTACATTGTGTTATTTTTAATTATTTATTCCTTTAAGTACGGGGCTTTGTTAAATAAATATCTTTTTTTCGAAAATTTTCATAAGTGAGTTAAACCTTAGGTATTTTTTTCTAAGCTATATTAAAGTTAATATTTTAATTAATGATAATTTTACCATTAATAAGACAATTAATATTAACAAAAGTGGTAGGTTTTACAATCCCTTTTAAATTTTTAGGTCTCCCAAACTTACGAAGTTCCAATATTCGAACACAAGCGCGAACCATCTTTTATTATGCATTTCTGCGTCAGGATTGGCAAACCCGACATTCCACCATTGTACCCGTTTTGATAATACTAAGTCCATTAAAATCTTTCTGGGCTAATTTCAGGAAACCTAACATTCCACGATTTTACCCCCTTTTGTTGATAATAGCCGGCCCACTAAACCTTGCCATTCCTAGGGCTGCAAACACAATCTGTTCCGACCGTTCGATCGTTTCGTTGCGTGGTGGAATTATTGATCACGGTTCGAAAACTTTATTTCGTCTGGCCGACGAAATGATCAGTGCAAATAAAAAAAAATTCGTCCATATAACGCCACAACAAATGAAAATGGACTTTCGTGATCGTCCATACACGTTTTTTCGTTTGGCATTCTAAGGCGGCTGGTATTATTTGTAATGCAGAGAATGAAGACGGACAAAATGATACTCTGTCGATTAAAACCCTAATAATTTCAGACCTCTTCGCGACTTCACCGCTCCCACTTCCTCTCTCTCGCACGCTCAAACCAGATCTGATCTCTCCTCTCACACACACACTCTCTCTCACACAGATCAAACTCAAAGCTCTTGAGCTCTATGTCTCTCTCGCATGCTGCCTGACATGACACTCGTACACTCATGGATGTCAGTCAGACCATTGATCCATCATTTCTCTGCCGCTTAACCCTACTTTTTGTCCATGTGCCTGTGAGGCTCGAGGTCTTGCTCTAAGATGAAGGTCAAGTTTCATGTACAAATTTAGGCCGAGAGAAGGTAACACATTGTAGATCGAGGCCTCTTAGCAACCAGACACCAGGTAACAAAGCAATCATGATTGTCGATGGTTCCTAGCTTATATATTGTTCTATCTTGGCTTATATGAAAGAACAAGGCAGAAAGAAAGAGAGAACTCAAGAAGTCAGAGAGAAAGAGAGAAGGAAACTAAGAAATAAATATGGATAGAGTATTTCTGTGAGTGGCAAAATCACGTATTTGTACAAATCGAAGGTATTTTTTAATTATTGTAGATTTCTTTCTTCAATTTTTTTCCTGTCATTTACTGATTTGGTTTTCAAAATTTGCATGCAGGAGAAGTATATTTGTTTCACCCCATTTTCTAGTATTTCCTTAACCTCTCTCTGTTTTCTTTCAATTTTGTTGGTATCTTTCATTTTTGTTAAGACATTAAGTTAAGGCAATAGGCAAGCTCTTATTGAGTTAGCCAGGTAACAAAATAACAAGATACTTGTTGTTTGGCTTTAAGTAAGTTAATTGGAGTTTAATACTTGTCATGATTGATTTGCTCCATCTAAGATAGCTAAATAATTGCTTAATTGATTCGTGTTTTCCATGGTCATGCTTGACTTGATAATTCTAATCTTTGAATATAAATTACCCTGATAGCTCCATCTAAGATAGCTCCATCTTTGAAGATCCATGGTTGATGTGCCTCCATTAAATGTAATTTAAATTACCCTGATTCCTAATTAGAACTTTTCTAAAAGAAATGAATATAAATTACATAAAATAATCCCACTATCTAATAGTTGGCATGCAAGCCACAAATGAATACATGATAGGCAAATTAACATTATTGCCTTTTAATTATATTAATCAAATTAAATAATTATGGGGCACCAAAGACCGCTTACAATCAATCACATTCATTCACAAATTACAACACACAAGACATTGAATCATGACCATACAAAACCCACTTTCCTACAAAATAGAGTTAGCACAAATACATACAACTCTTGTATGCATAAAACACTTGTCAATTAATTCTAAATTACTTACTCATTATCTCTGGATCTTATGCTTCTCTAAAATTAATTATGACATTTAAAATTATATTATCACATAATTCCAACATGATTACATATATTCATTAATCTCGTGAAAAACACAATTTACGAATGTCATTAATTAATTTAGATTTCCTAGGATTCCTTTTAAAATTATTTGACCCTCAAATATCTTCCATAAGGTCATCAACAAGAATCCTATGAAGAATATATATGAGGTATAAATATTTATCACATAAATAATTTTTCAAATAATTTTCTAAAGCATATCCAGAAATCTATTTTCTTGTTGTCCCTGTTTTTGATCATTAATTAAGTATATCTAAAATTATCCAAAAATTACGAAATTTTGTTTGTAGCTTCATAATACAGTAATATAACTCCAGAAAAAATTTCGTGACAAAAATCATAACAGATTAGGAGTAATCACAAAAACATTGCATAAAGGTCACAGTTCCAGCAAACCGAAAACTGGAGACCCACGTTTTTGTTAATTTTTGTTCAACCAGATCAGCAGATCTACTTTATTTTAACCCTTAAAATAAAATTTTATGGTTATTAGACATACTAAAGTAATATCTAAAAATATTTGTCATTATGATTTCTTCAAAATAATTCATAAAAAAAAAATATTTTGTCCAAAAGTTCCAGCACAGAAAATTTCAGAGAAGCATTCACAAGAGATTACGACTTAAGTAATTAATTAATCAACTAATTAGACAAAATTATTGTTCTAAAACACTTATAACAGCACTAGCTCTGATTCCAATTGAAAGTTTTGATGCTTCGAAAGCAAGGAATAAAACAAAATTGTATTCATCTCAAAACAAATGATCTAGCTATTATAAGTGTAAAGACAATATTTATTTGCCTAAATAATTAGGGAATAATATTATACCTTATGATTTGATCTCCAAATCAAATCGAGTAGGGTTGTCTAGCTTAGCAACTTCTTATTCCCTATGCCTTGTTTCGTTGGTTGTGCTTAGCTCGTCAACCGTCGAGCCTCCTTAGGTATCCACCGAAAGATTAAAGAAACACTTGTATCTCTAAGGCTAGTAAGAGAACAACAAGTGGTACCTTAATTCTAGTTTCAAAACCTTCTTCAAAATTTCAGAGATTTTAATGGAGTTTTTGTCTCAACACATGAGAGAAAAATTGGGAGAGAGAGAGAGAGAGACAAATTTCAGCCAAGAAGTTCAAAGCTGAAATTCTGACCTTTGGGTATTAAATCTGCCATAACTCGTTGTAGGTAACTCCAAACAACTTCAAACTTGAACTGTTGGATTCTAGATTCAAACGGCTTCAATTTTCATAGTCATACGTTCAGAATGGTTGAGTTTGTCCTTTCAAAATCCTGTATAAAGTTACCTCAAAAAACTGTCCAAAAGTTTCTCTCCTCTTTAATGGAAATTGATTAGGTTTAATGATATACTTCAATATTCCTTTAATTATATCATTATTAATCAATTATCCCCAGCAATTTTATAGCCTATATTTGGGCTTTGGGCTTAAACATATTAATCATATTAATATTTAATTAAGTCCACAATCCCATATATTAAAATGCCAACATATAAATTAATATTCAATGTTAATTTATATGAATTTCTCATATGTCAAAAATCATTTAAAATATGTCACGCATACTTTAAATATTGCTAGGATTATTTTACAATATTTTCTTTTAATCTTTCATATGGTGTGACCTTATGGGATCCCATCATTATGGCAATGAAATTAAACATTTTAATTTCATAAATCAATGATACAACTAGCCATGGAATATTGATTACCCAAATGATGTAGATGAAAAAGCACAATGCAAAATCATGATCCTGTAATATTAAAATATTATTGTGTCAATTTCTTGTCTCATGATATCAAAATAATTGCAAGGTATGAATGTGTCATCCTTGCTAATTATTCTTTCTTGATTTTCTAAAGTTTAATTATGATATGATTAACACATAATCATATTGCATGCCCATAATACAAACTTTATCAAGAGGCCCAGAGATATCATCATCTATATCATATATAGAGGACAATGGTATCTTGATGCGTATAGTTTCTCCGCACAAGTTATACACATTGCAGTAACTGTCTATATAACTCATAGTTAAAGTGAGCGTTGGACAGTACCAACGATGTATATTTCTCATGTAGGAAATATAAACATTTCAACCCTAGAATTCATGACACAAATGAAATATCAATGACACGTAACACAATCCACGTGATATTTTATTTTTGGGTATGTCTAGTGCTATACATCCCGATGTATACACCTGTGTGATTAGCATTGACGACTCTTTGTCATATGATCTGTAGAATGTGATCATCATCTAATCCGACACACTGATCTTATATTGGTCAATTAGTGTTCCTTGCTAATTACCAAGATCAAAGACTTTTAAAAGTAATTATATTTATTTCATTGGTGGAATTCTACAATCCAGGTCATCAACCCAGATAATCCACAAAAAAATAAGGAACAAAATGATATAATCATTCACTAATAAACTAAATAATCAAACATATGATTTGGATCTAGAACACCAACACTAACATTTTCCTTGGTGGCATGTCAAGTATTGCCGTATTGGTTTTTGCTTTGTCCTGTCTAGATGTTTGTTGGCATTGTGAGAAAATTAGAGCCTAAAGTTAGTCTCTTTTGCTCCTCAGATCTCAGACAATGATTTTTCAATGATGATAGATGTGTTTTAATATTTTCAACTTTTCATACTTAGCCATTGGCTGATTGATAATATCTGAGAAAATAGCTTGAGGTTTGGTTGAATACTAGAAATTTGGGATATTTAGTCTATTTTTTATGTTACTTTTAGATTTGATTCTGCAATTTGCAAAGCAACTATGCAAGGGTGTAATATTTTGGATGTAAGTTGTTAATTTGTTATCAATGTTATAATTTGGCTTGGTGTTATCATTCATCAATTTTGTTGGCATGTTATGCAAGGATGTGATATTTTGGATGTATCAATTTTATCAATGACATATGTTATGCAAGGGTATATTATAGCACTCTGTCTTGACAAAAAAACTTGTGATAAAAACGATTAAAGGCTTTCAACGGTTAAATCGTCTTAATCTTTTAATTGAACGGTCATGATCAACACAATATAAACTATCTTTCGTTCAAACAATGCAAAGATTAACGCATAATTTTTTTTGCATCCCTTCAACACAACAATTAACAGAAGAATATAGTTTTGTGATCGTTACACACGTTATGCAGGCCTAGCCATTCCTATCAAATCCATCTCATCTCGAATGAAATCTTGTGGAGAGTTTTTTCTCAACAGAGTGGAGAAATTTTTATCTAAATCGTCATATTAAAAATCAACGATCCCAATTTATAATATAAAAATCTGCTGAATCAATATTATTGACAGTCGAAGCGTTGATCTTTATCGGACGACGATTCGGACTGGTGTACTAAATTCGTGTCGTTCTGTGCCGTTCTTTTCCAAACACGGCTTGGCACGACACGAAACGGCACGATACGGTTAACATTTTATTATTTTTATCGTGTCGTTCCGTGTCGTGCCAAAAATTGGAAGGGATCGAAACGGAACGGTTAAGACACGACACGTTTAGGCATGCCGTGCCTAAACGTGCTGTGTCTTAACCATGTCGTGCCTAAATGTGTCGTGTCTTAATCGTGTCATGCCTAAACGTGTCGTGTCTTAACCGTGTCGTGTCTAAACGTGCCGTGTCGTGCCTAAACATGTCGTATCTTAACCGTGTCGTGTCTAATTGTGACGTGTTTGTTCGTGTTGTGTTGCTTCGGCATGACGTGCCTTATGCGTGCCGAAAATAATAAATAAACTAAAAATAGAAAAACAAAATATAAGAACATAAAAATGTGAAAAAAAATATTTACATTTTATAGACAATTAATTTTTTGGACCTCTAGTACATTTTTTTAGAGTCATAAATCATAACTCATAAACGTTGGAAAATTGACACTTGGCACTATTTTAGAGGTTGAACGAATTTACAACTTTCGTTGGAAAATTTCAAAAAAATTTGAATTTACGTTCATATCTGTGCCTATCCGTGCATATTCGTACCTATTTGTGCCTACTCGTGCCGTCGTGTCGTGCCTAAATGTGTCGTTTCTAGATGTATTCTTATGTCGTTCCGTGTCATGTCGTGTCTATCCTCGTAAACGTTCTGTGCCGTGTCGTGTTCTACAGTATGAAATCTAAACACGTCATACTTAAAACACGACACATGAACAATAGCATACCGTGTCTCGTGCTGTGTTTTTTTCGTGCCGCGTCGTTTTTTAGAAACGCAGACACGCACGGTTCTGAGAACTCGGACTCAGAGAAGAGATACGATTCCCATCCCTGGCATCCCATCTGTTCCGAACTGTCGATTCTCCGGAGCCCAAGCAATTTCCCAAAGTAATGGAGGCTTCTCTCTTCACTCCCCACGGTGCTCCACGTCACCTTCCCAAATCATCGCCAAGTGTTGTGCACCACCTCCCTTCGCGCCTCTCTCAGTCGACGTATCGCCGCGAAACTTCTCGGAGAACCGGACGATGTGCTCTCCGGGCTGTGGCCTGCGCCTCACCCGACCCCGTGGCTGCTCCGGCGAGTCCGTTTGAGGGATCGTCAGCGAGTGAAGCCCCAACGCAGGGGTTGTATTCCGCGAAGGTATACGATCTGACAGTGGAGAACGTGAATCGGGTGTTAGATGACGTCAGACCTTATCTGATCTCTGACGGAGGGAACGTTGATGTGGTATCCGTTGAGGATGGCGTCATCTCCCTCAAGCTTCAAGGTCTGTTTCCAAGAATTAATTAATTAATTTGATTGATTATTGTTTTCTTGTAGGTATGCTAGGTGAATACATTGAATGTTGAAAATATTTCTTTATATGAAATTGGACCACACCAACAGTTGTAGTAGGCTAATTGTAACATTTCTAGTGTACTACCAGTGTAATGGTGGTGTTCTGAAAAACCTATGTTAACCAGTATACCTATGTGTCTTACTCTAGTAGAGCATGCTGGTACTGTCATATTCCAAGTCGTCAATCTTGGTTTTACAACACTTCCTAAACTTTGAGATCTGAATTAAAACTTTTATTTTTTGAAAATTTAATCTCGCAATTAACAAGATTAGTGCAAAAATCTTGCATGTAAAAATTAGAAATTTGCTATACTGAGTTATGGGCTATGTTTACTAGTATGTTCTAAAAACACCACTCTGCTAGTAGTACTGAAAATTGGCGCTTTGAATAAAATAGAAGTTTATACTAGGAGCATAGCTTGTTAGGTCAATATACATATATTAACTCCTCTTGCTCAAGAAAGGAGTTCTGTCAGAGTAATTGGTCCATACCTGGCTATAATGTATTTAATTTTTCTTCTTTAAACATCAGTTTATAAGGACAGCTATGCGCACGTAGCTCCCGCTTGCGTAGGGTTCAGGGAAGGGTCGGACCACTTTGGGGTCTTTGTACGCAGTCTTTCCTTGCATTTCTGCAAGAGGCTGTTCCTACGACTCGAACCCATGACCTCCTTAAACATATGTTTATCAATGGGGACAAAATTGGTTGTCTAAACTCTAAAGTAGTACTTTCTTTTCCATGTTCCTAATGTATTGAGCATGCATGCCAATCTATTGTGTAAAGGCACTGTAAGAAGATAAGCTATGTAAAAATTTGATGGATAGTTCTTTTTCATTCCTCATATGTAAATGCTCTCTTTCTTATAAATGCCAAGGCCATTTATGTGGCCAGTGTACCTGTGTTGCAAGCGGTGTGGATTTTCATATCAAGTTCGGGGGTCAAGTGATATTCATTACTTTGAAAGTAAACTAATTTGAAGGGGAGCCTTGGTGCAGTGGTAAATCTTTCGCCTATCGCCTTGTGACCAGGAGGTCACGGGTTCGAGTCATGGAAACGGTCTCTTGCAGCAATGCAGGGAAAGGCTGCGTACAAAGACTCCAAAGTGGTCCGACCCTTCCTCGGACCCCGCATAAGCGGGAGCTACGTGCATCGGGCTGCCCTTTTTGAAAGTGAACTACTTTATATAGTATTTTCTTTTAAAATACAAACTCCAAAATTTCCTAACTTGAGCAGAATATTTTTGTAAAAATTGCTCTGTGTTCCCCATCCTTTCAGAAATAATAGATTGAAAGTAGAAATATGCTTAACTACCTACTGAATTGTATTTCTGAGCCTCATTAAAAAAAAATTGTCCCTCTGCCCCGTATGAAGATTGTGTGTTGCATCAGAATATATTACAACACATCAGCAAGAAAAGTGACATACAGTTGGTAAATTTTATTTAATAACAATTAGGAGCATGCAGCAGCTGCCCCAGCTCAACAACCACAATGACGATGGGTATTGAGCGTGTGCTTAAGGAGAAGTTTGGTGAGGCTGTCAAAGATATCCGACAAGTGAATGATGAGTTACCAATGGAGACAACCGCTGAGGTAAGTTACCAGTTAGCACAATCAAGTACAACAGTAAGACATAGATTCACCATGCTGGTACAGCACTAGGAAATCTTTTTCTTACAGCATGAGTTCACTAAACCATAGTACTTTTATTGTACTTTGTTTTTTACTTGCCAATTTACATTCTTGTGATAGAATAATCCCCACAATGAGTAGTTGTATAAGCATAGCGCAAATCTGGTACGACCTTTTTTAGAACCTTTGCAACCCAATTTACGCCTTCTAAAGTTTTTGTGAACCTAAGCTTTGCAACTTATGGATTATGAACTGAAAACATAAATTGAAAGAGGCAGATAAGAGAGATTGATAGGAAAATTCTCATGCATATCACCTTTTCATTAGCTCATATGGTATGATCAAAGCAGAACCAGAAAAAACAAGAAATCGAGAGAAAGTTCAAGAGAGGTGGATTAACTTGATCAGTTAGAATAAAAGTTCAATATCTCCCTTGGTATAATCAAACTAGAACCAATCAGTGGTGTTAAAATCAGTCTGTTACCTCCACACACACTAATACTGCTTATGGATTTAGGCAGGCATGTAAACCAAATGGTTCTGCAGGGTATTTTTCACTAAAAGGACTTCTTTGAAATTGCCAATTTTTTACTGCAATGCATTTGTGTAATTCAATTTGTTAATTTATAATCTTAGGCTGTGAACAACCATCTTGAAATACTGAGGCCTGCTATTAAAAATTACGGTGGAACTGTGGAGGTGGTTTCAGTGGATGGTGTGGATTGTTTGGTGAAATATGTTGGACCCGAGTCAATTGGCACTGGGATCAAAGCTGCTATCAAAGAAAGATTTCCTGATATTGTTAATGTTGTTTTTACTGAGTAGCATTTCTACTCAACCCCATTTGGCAATCCATTGAAGGCAGACTATGCATATTTTGCCTGTGGGCTGACAGATGCATTTTGTAAAGGGAGACAAAAGGAAAAAGAACTAGGTATTGATATTTGTTTTGCCATTATTATAAGATATAAGATATGAACTCACAAAAGCCCATCTCTTTATATGATGGGGGCAGTGACTCAGTGGTCTGCGAAAGTTCCCTTGTGCTGTTGTGCAGTCTGCTCGGGAAGTGTCAAATGAATAGCGCACAATGATAAAAATAAAAATAAAATAACAACGGTACTAATAAAAGTAGTAGCAGATATTGGAAACATATTTTCATTTTTAACTTCCCAGAGGTAAGCTAAGAATACAATGATAATCTAGATATGCGATAATCAAGAATTATACTTCCAATACGGTTAGGGGAAAAAACTTACCACTGTAATGAAAAATGTACTAGTTCTAGCAATAGAGATGTTACTACATTCTTTACTATTAAAGTGTTTCATAAAGTCGAGACTAAAAACATTTAGATAGGGAATTTGCGTGAACCTCGAATCTCTTTGTAACACTTTTTTTTTAATATCAATTAATCACCTTGGCAGCTTTTGTCAAGATTCTCAAAAAGAAAAAAAAGAAAAAAGAGAGACAGAGAGGCGATATAAAAAAATCTAGGCAGGAAGGCCGTTGTTGGCCTTCCCTGCCTCCATCTTCTTCCCTTCTCCCTCTTGTTCTTTCTATCCTCCTTTTCTCCCCCCGACTCTTGTTCAGACAACATGGAAGTGATTGATCATATCAGATGGTCTTCCATCTGTGATGAAGATTCAACCATGGCGATCTGAGACGATCTGTGAGTTATGGCGATCTAGTCCGACGATCAAAATAGTGGTGATCGATCAGCTCAGGTCTGACGATGTAGTGACAATCTGTGAGGAAGCTAATGATCTGAGCTGAGAGATTTGAGGTCAGCTCATAGTTACCAGATGGGATCGTGTTCCAGATTCGAATACTCCGAATTGATGAGTACTTAGAGCTGATATGCGAGTGATGTGAGCTGATGTATGTTGTTGATGTGACGAGTGTTGAGTCATGAGAATTGATCTGACGAATGGAAATGCTGAGTTGAGATACTAACGATGCTGAGGTGAGTGTTGATTTGAGTTAGTAGATCTGGGGATCAACGACATGTGTTGAGACTAGATGTGATCGATCAATGTGTTGACGGAGTTTGATTCTGACAGATCATTTATCGATGCTGATAGCAACCACATCAGAGATGTTGTTAACCTATGATTGGATTTGGTCAATTTGAGGTGAGGGGGTTTGTTCAATATCAAATGGTCAGATGGGTTTGCAAAAGATAGGTAACTCTGTATCAGATGGTCAATTTGAGGTGATAATGGGGTGATGACAATATTGTGGGTTTTTATTTTGGGATTGTGATGTGCAGAGGTTTGAGTTTGATCGAGTGCTAAGGGATGTGACATAGGGGTTCTCGATTGATTGTGTTTGCTGGGATGGATGAGTGCATTTGACAATTGTTCGTTGGCGTATGCGAAGTGAGGCAGAGTGCCTGACGAAGTGCGATCCAGAGATGTCTGGCTAAGCAACGACAATGACAATTGGTAAATGTGCAATATGTCCTACTGGCTAACATGAGATATATGGATACCTGATATCACACAATGAGATAGTGATGGAAATAGATAGCTACGAAGTCAGGGGATAGTGAAAATAATAAGATTATACTAGTGTTGGATATTGTGTCAATAGTAGAGATTTGCTAATTTTGCAATTTCGTTGGGTTTTAGATTTTAAATTAAGAGGGTATATATTAATATAGGATTATAGGAAAAGAGATCTTTTGCTGCGCAACAAAAACATTGTGCGTGCCATTCAGTAGATCTCAGTTTTTGATTTGTATCAAGATTCGTGCAAACTAAACTTTATAATATAAGACTTTCTGAATCAAATATGGACCGTTCGTTACCTAAAACGCACAAAATCTAGCCCGTTCGTCGCTACTGCATAGCAGAAAATTAGCTTCCAAGTTATAGATAGTGAGTATATAATGATGTTTTTTGTTGTTTGAACTTTGTACTTCTTTTTTTATGAAAATTGTACTATTTTTTGTGAAAATAGAAGTTGAAGATGCTTCCTGCTTGCTTAAAAAAAAACATCTAGATAGTGCCATCACTATATATTAACTGTGCAATACTTAAACTTCGCTTTGTGCGGATCTGCAATTGAGCATCACTTGAGTTGAGGTAGACTCATATTTGGTCTTGGAATCTCGAGTAGGTTCATGTAATGCACATGCAGGTTCAAAAAGAAAAAGGAATCAAACGAAATATTAGTTTCTTCATTGATCACAGGTATAAGAGCTAAGAAGCAGAGACAAATAACAATGATGGTTTATTGGTTTTTGTTAGTTTTAGCTTATGAGAGGTCTCTGTCACTTTTGTCCCTTCTATTCTTCATTCAGATATTGTTTTCCCGTGAAATACCTTCCAAATCTAGCAAGATATAACAATTATAAAAAAATGTGAATCTCCTGTCTTGATCAGAGTTGAGAGAGAGAGAGATACTTGGGCCAAGGGTTTCGAGGGAGAGGGAGAGAGTTATACTTGACAGCTTCTGTCAAGATTTCAAAAAAAAAGAGGGAGAGGGAGAGAGAGAGAGAGAGAAGGGGGGGCTACGCCTTCACCTTGGCAGCTACTGCGGTACTATCAAGTTTAAAAAAAAAAAGAGAGAGGCGACTGCGCCTCAGGTAATTAGATTTCGGAAAAAGAGAGGGAGCGGGAGTGACTTTGCTAAGATTTTAAAAAAGAAAAGGAAAAAATGAGAGAGAGAGACACGGAGCGAGGAATTCGAAAAAGGGAGAAAGCTGACTCGGATCATGCGTTGGTAAAGCCACTGCACATGTTGGTAACTACTGTAGCTTTTATTGTGATCCGGGCTCACGGGCTGTGATTTTGATTTTCTACCAGGCGTGCATTAAAATTCTATTCCTTTATCATCTGTTGTATAAATCCTTAAGCACAGAGGATGTGTAGTTGTGTACTACCGCTAAAGAAAAGAAGATGAAAAGAAGAAAGTATATCCCAGAAATCATTATGAAAGTTATATTAGGTGAAAGCATATATCATCATAATTAAGTTACAAAAAAATTATGTGAAGAAATCACATTATTATAATTACATAAAGCAGTTATCTAATTAACATCTCTATGATGCTTCTTAAATTTTAAATGGCATTGAACCCTGGCCATTCATAGGTAAGAAATGCTAGCTCATGCTTATCTAATGATGACATGAGGCACTATATGGAATAATTGAAGAGACTGCATTAATTATAGAAGTAATGGTGTCAGTTATTTTTATCTTTGCTATTATAAAACTATAACCACTCTGGAATGACGGCTTGATGGTAGTTGTATATTGTTTTACGCTGTGGGGAGATGATTAAATCCCAACATAATTTGTTTTGACAGTTAAATTTGCAGGAGGGGGAGTCTGATGTGCGCGCAATGAACAGTGGTGGATGAAATCCGGATTTCATCTGAGAGTAGACACAAATATATATAAAATTGAAAAAATATAATTTTTTTCAAAATATTAAAATAAACTATATATTGGGAAATGACGATTTAAAGCCCGTGCAGCGAGAGCTACGGTGATGACGTATGAGTCTCGGGCTGCCGATCCCACATAATTAACACAAAACGAACAGTAAATAATTAAAATAAACCAACTTGTGTTTTATTGTGTTTCTTATATATCTTTCTTCTATACTATATGTATCACAAATACTATAACGAATATTATACGAAGTAGCTAAGTAGGTAGGTTAGTTTAAGTATACGACAACGTGATTGCTAAAGGACACTTGATTATAGTACGCAGCGATTAAATCAGGTAACTAAACTTGGTATAATAATAGCTACGTAATTAAATGAATCAATTGTAATGTATGTATATATATAAAATAACTAAGTTACATATAATATATATACATATGTATATAAGAGTAAATGTATATATGTATACACATAAATATATACCTATACCTATATGAACATATATATATATATACGCATAGATAATAATTAACACCCGTACCATCACCACATAACTAGACTAAGTATAACTATACAAATAATAATATATATTGATCAATTTCTCTATATCACATCAAAATATAATGCGCAACTAATCAAGTGTGTTACGCACACATAAATATAACTAAGTAATGATATAAACATAAGTATATATATTGACCAATTTCTCTATAAGAATAATACCAATACACACCTATATTTATCAGAATATTTTTATTTCTTCCTTGCTTAGTTTTAAATAAAAGTGCAACTAAAATTGATTGAATTTATAACATGCTTTCAACGTGATGTGTTTTATTTATATTTTGCACATTATCGTCTTGACGTCCAAATAAATTAAGTGAAGCAGTAATACAATTAGAATAATACTAGAAATTAATAAAGAATTAGACCTACATCATTCACACACTCACCGTGCAGCAAGGACACTACACACGAGATTTGACTAAGTTAAACTAATAAATGATTTATGTTAGGATCATCAAGGACGTCTCAAACGCCGCTACCTTTCTGTAATTTCCTTTTTTTTATAGTCCTTCGTCTAATTAAACAAACTCAACACGAATAACTAGGAGGCTTAGTTGACTCGGACTCACCTCCGGTGGACAAGTTCTATACTGTTGCTGACGACGTTGATCCCAGCGCGGACACAGCAGATCTTTCGTTAGAGTAGCTCGCGCTTCTTTCCAGGTGTGGATTCCTAGGGATTATGTTCCTTTCATTTTATTAGGACCTACCAGACTTACCCAACTTTAATTGTGGTACCAAAACTACCAACACTAACTAATAAGGCCCGTAGGACTTGAACTGTCATGATTGCATACTGGTAACTAAACCAACTATTTAGACCAATCTGCATTGCATGTCATTGCACTTCATCTTTGCATATAAGATCCGATATACGGATCATATAGGCTATTAGCTACTTATAGGTAGATGCGTATAAAATAGTATATGTATTCTCGTCGATGTGTGGCGTGAGGGCAACGTGCTACGTCTACGTGTCACGGTGTTTGACATAGCCCGTGGAGTATTCGTATCGGGTTGTCTTCATAGACATTCGGCTGATGCTCATCAAACGTGATCATCACTTGATGGCTCGTAGTGCCAGAGTTTCATTTTCAAAGATCCTTATTAGTATATGTATTATAATACTTCCTCCTTGAGTGATTAAGGTTCGGTTTCACAGTTTAGAGTATGCGTGTCATATGTGAGGTATTGGAGCTATTCCGTTCTTTGTATATTTCTATTAGCCGATATTTGAGATCTCTAAATATTCGATGGGGTTCAACTATTTTTTGTAAGAATAGAGAGGACAAGCATATACTTATTTTTTGTAAGTATAGAGAAGACAATGCGTTTCAGCAGAATGTTGTTGTACCTATTTTCTGTACTGTTTTTGTTTACAGAAAATGTGGTATTTTGTGCTGTTTTTGTTACAAGAACAAGCAAAATGTGGTATTTTGCTGATTATATAAATTTGTATATGATTGATGTCGATACAGCTTTAAAATCGAAGTTAAGATCGAGGGATTTTGGAACAAGCAAAATGGAGGTAGAAAGTCATACGTCGAAGGAAGGACACATTAATGGTGGTGAATTTTGATAAATTTTATGTATGTGAGTTGAAAAGTGATTTATCCGACAAGGTTGAATGGGGGAGTTCACAAACACAAAAAATATGGTTTTTTTGACAAAACAGTATCTAAAGACGTGGAATTATTATTCGAGGCACATATACCTAATATGTTTAGAATGTACGAAGAAGAAAGGAAAATATCATTTCTTGTAGTATTGTGTGATTCAAATGGAAGTTCAAAGTGTAGCGGTACAAGTCCAACACCATTGTGCACACCAAATCAAAGCCAAGCATAGAGCTCTCAAGGTTGCAACATTTCCAATCAATATGATCCATTTGATAGTGGCGAGCCAAGTGTGAGATTCAATGATGAGGTATTGTATGGTATTGGTGATACAAGTGTTCCACTTGAGGTGGAGGTACATGTTCGTGCAACATCTAGTTCGTAGGCAACTACTAGTTCTATTGCAAAGGATATAGTTGCTTGTGAGGAACCCAAAGTAGATTCTGCACTTGAAATCGAAACTACCATTGCGTATGACCCACAAAATTCGAAAATAGAAGTTAATGCATTATTTCCAGATGCCACTACTTTTAGGAAGGCATTAAGGCATTTTGCCATTCAAAAAGAGTTTGAGTTTGTTACAGTGAAGTCAGATAAAAAAAAATTATTGGAAAATGCAAGCACCCTGATTTTCAATGGAGGATTGGTGCTTCTAGATGTCAAGATAAAACTTTCGCGATAAAATATGAACTTTGAGCATTTTGTTACAGATTTCAAGTATTCTTGCAAAGTGTACCCACCTATTATGAAGAGACCACCCGAAAGGCCGAGAAAGAAGCGAATTCCTAGATGTCTTAAGTTGAGAGAAAAAAGGCATCAATGCAAGAGATGTGGACAATTTGGTCATCAGGCAAGAACTTGCAAAGAAGCCATATCTGTTGGTGTTGCAAACCTTACGAATAAGAAGTACTCATACTGATGGTGTTGTTGTACCGTTACAAAAACAAAATATCTCATACTGCTCATATTATTTGTGATTGCATTCCATGTTTGTTTGCAGGAAGAGGGCACAAAAACAGTGTAAAGTGCCCAATACACAATGACGAACTCACTTTAGAAGCTCAGCATTCATGTCTGGTAATAGTACTACTTGTAATTGTGACTACATTCATATCTGGTAGGAGTACTTTAAATTCTTGCTAATACTCAATTTTTTTTTTCGAGAATATGATGCTTGGATACCGAAGTGAAGATGCTTGGATCTTTTGATATTGAACTTGTTTTTGTTATTTGAATAGCATGTTGTTGGATGCTTTGATATTGAACACACTTTTGTTATTTAAATAGGATGTTCTCGGATTTGTTGCTATTTGAATAGCATTTTTGATCATTTGATATTGAACACACTATTACCAGACATGAAGGCATTCATATTGTTCTCGGATTTATTGTTCTTTGAATAGCATGTTGTTGGATCATTTGATATTAAATAGGATGTTCTCGGATTTGTTGTTCTTTGCATTCATATTTGCAGTTAGATTATGACTTTGCCAAGTAATTTCTGAATCAGTGGCATGCTACTATGGTGTCTTTGTTAGTCTTAAATAGTTAGAAACTGAAGGCAACAAGGTGTTAGGAAATGCGAGGGATGACAAGTAATTTACAGACTATTGTAAAGCTGCCTTTTATTTACAAATTATGTTGTTGTTATATGAATGACATTTACCAAGAACACCATGTATTACAACGTAATTTGAAGCATGCTGGATCACATAAATATGAAGATTGCTGAAACGAGGTTCGCAGTAAGATGTGGGAGGGCTGGTGGGTTGCTGAAATGAGGTTCGCATCGGCTGGAGGCTGGAGGTTCGATCTCGTTTAAACTTGGGTTCTGCAAAGAAGGGAAGACTTACAGATGGGCCCAACTCAGGGTTGGACTGAGGGCATATTAGTCACAAAATTTTAGTTTAAATATTTTTAATTAATAAAATGAAGAAAGTTTAGATTTGTGGAAAATATCTGATTAAATGTACTTTAGGGTTGAATTTTTCAAAGGGTGAATTATTGGAAGGCAAATATCTAATTTAACTGTTTTGAGATGGCATGGAGCCAAATCCCCAAAAAATGTAACATGCTAAGTAGCAAAAAGTAGAATTCTCAGAATTCTTAACATACTGAAAGTTTCATTAAAAAGAGAGATAGTTCATACAAATGACTAGAGTCTCTTATATAGACGACATGTGCCTTGATCCCAAAGTAACCAATAACCGAAATAAGGAAAGACAATAATCGAATGATTCAGTGATTAAAGTGATGATAACTGCTAAGAAAATAAAAGGAAGAAAATAGGAAAATAATCTAGATAATTTCGAGTGTACGCAAAGTGATCTTGGAGATAAAATTTTGGTAAGATCCATCAAATCAAATCTGAATCACAATCTGAATCAGCTCTCGGGTTGGATACATTGCTGGACTGCATCATACTTCTCGGGCTGATGAAAAGCTTGGCCTCAAGCTTGGCTCTACTATCTTTGGTATTGATGACAATTCGGGAGGTGGAGGTGGTTCCAACAATAGACAGGGTGAGGGCAAATTTGAAGCAAGAGTCTGTGTAGGTGGTGGGTCGGGTTCGACTAATCCATAGTACTCTTCTTCGGGTTCAAACTCGACCAGTCCTTCTTCATATTCTTGATGGAACTCTTCGAACTAGAGATGCTTGAAAACTTATCGGGAAGACTCTTCAAACTCGAAGTATTCCATGTCTTCTTGTGATTCCCGGGACAACTCTTCGAACTTGAGAAAATCTTGGATATCGACCTCGTGTATTTTCTTCTCGACATTTTCGGTAAGATAGTCGAGATCATACTCGTAGATATTCTCCTCGGTGCCATCGAAAATATATTCAAGCTTTCTCGGTGTACTCGGAAATACACAAGCTTTCTCGGTGTACTCGAGAACATACTCGGCGTCATCCTCATAAATTTCTTCCTTTGAAACTTTCTCTTATTCGGGTCCTTGCTCAAACTCTTCGCTTTCTTGTAGTTCTCGAGAAAAACTTTTGAATCAGTGACTAAACTGACGATAACTGCTAAGAAAATAAAAGACAAAAAATAGGAAGATAATTTAGATAACTTGGAGTGCACACACTAGTACAAAGTTGACCTTTAATAGCGGACCTATAGGACCTCTAATAACGGGATTGGTCCGGTATTGTTGCTGGGGCTATCAAAAGTCTGAGTGGTTCGCTATTAAAAGTCCAGCTATGATAGCGGACAAGAGGTGAACGCCGTTATTAAATGGTCTCTTTTATAGCGAACCATACGCGGGGTCTGCTATACAAGATTGTCTTTTATAGTGGGTCGTAGGACATGTTCACTATAAAATATTAGAGAAAATTTAAAAAATCTGACAGTTGTTCAGTGACGGCTATGAGATTCTAACTTTTGGATACGATTTTAATTGTTGATGAATTTTAATTTGAACTTCTTAACATAATTTTAATTGTTTGAATTTGAATTTCAAATTAATTAAAAAAATTGAAAAGTTCAAAACTTCTTAACAATTTAGTTTAATTCTTAAAACGAAAATAATTAATTTATTGTTTAATTCTCAAAACTTCTAAACTAAAGTTAGAATTTTGTGTCTCATCCGATTTAAAAAACCCATTTTTATAGTGAATTTCCCAAGATTTGACATAAAAACTTATTATAGGTCCGCTATTAAAAGGGGGTTGTTAAGCCTCTTTCTGTAGTAGTGACACAAAGTGATCTTGAAGATAAAATTTTGATAAGATTCACCAGATCAAATCATAATCATAATCCGAATCAAACTGGAGTTGAATCCATTGTTGGACTACGTCAATATACTTTTTGAATTGTTTCAATTATAACAAATCTAAACATATATTGCAATCATAAACATGTATTATATTATTCTTTTTTTCTGCTTTTTTCTTTTTAATAGAAATCAAGTTGTGTTGCTACGGGTTTTTTTCCTGACTAGGCAGACTAATTTTGTGATTGAAGCCAACTCTTGTTCTATAAAATGATAAAATAATTTCCATGTTTATGAAATTTCATGGAGATAGCTGGTTCTCCGCGATATCTATTTCAGTAGAGCGTATGATGTCGTAGGAAGGAAGATTGAAAGAGCAAAACAAATATTTGGCGCAATTTTCACGAGATCGGGAGCTTGTCAAATTTCGCAAAAAGAAAAATATTGACAAGATTTGATTTAACAAAAGCAAACATATGAACATATTGTTGGTGCAATTCAAAATTAGATAAAAGCTAATTGATTATCGAGATTCTAATTTACACAATTATAATGAACCTTCGCACAATAATAAGATAAATAAAAGTAGCGAAAGTGAAAACTTACTATCCATTTTTTTTAAATGATCTTCAAAATAAATCTTCTTCAACTATTCAAATCTTCACTAATATTAGAAGGATTTTTTCAAGTAAGGTTCTGATTGTTGAGAGATTGAGAGATGAAATGAGAATTAAAGAGGTTATAAAGAGATGTGAGAGGCAAAAGAAGGAAGCAATATTCCGTGTATATTATCTGAGTGGTTAATGAGCGTATGATTGATTTGAAATGAACGATGCAGATTAAAGAGTCACATGTCAATATGTGGATTTTTGTTAAAAAGCTTTCAAAACCGAACCCTACAAGAATTCCGCTGTTAAATATATTTTAAAACCGATCACCCAAAAAAATAAAGTTTTAAAATCAAACCTACCAACTAGTCCACTTTTAAAAACTAACCTTTTAAATCAGACCAATGGCATCAATCCGGTTTAAAAGGTTATTACACTGGCGTCAACCACAGTCCAATTTTGAAGTTCCAATTCTAAATTGTTCCGTCACTTTTTAAATCAAAGTTCAGTTAAAGTTCGGTTTTAAATCTAAATCTAGATTAAAATGATTGATTTTAAAGACTACTAACATATTAAACGACTCACCACAGCACATAGATCCAAATCCTATCTTGGTTAACTTTGCTTAATTGATATTTCAAGTCGTACAATATCATGTACACAAATAGATAAATAGAACATAAGTAATTAATTTGAAACGTTGAAGTTCGTCAAAAGAAAAATAATAGGTTAGAGTAGGGAGAACATTTGCGCACAATTGACAAATTCCAATTTGGCTCAACCTTTTTAACAACAAAGTCACCCCAGATTGGTCCTCATAATTTGCTGGCAACAAAATTGCATGGTCTTAACTCAAATTTCTAGAGGTTTGGAAGGATTTTAATATTTGTTAGATATCTCTAAAAGAACCCAAGTTACAAGCACAATGTTTCTAAATTGCCGCGCACAATGATAGAATAGAAGCTCAGTCGACGTGGCATCATAATGGATGGTTCGTTCACGAAATTTGATGCCATTTATGTCGTATTAAAATCCTTGCTTTTAGTAGATGCATGATTCTGCATGAGTATTAAAACAAGCGTGAAGCCGATCATAGGAAGAAAGCAGTAACTAACTTCTAAAAAGAAAAGGTACCCTTTCTGATCTCCGTTCTCATGGAAAACGGAGAGTTATGGTGTCAGATAGATTTTATTGATAAAAGGACAATTCGTGACAGGATGGATCATGGATGCCTGGATGGTCGAGTGAGAAAAAATTGTAATTTATGAGTCGCTCAAACTAGATTCAAGAAAAATTAGGTTCTCACTCGAACTGATCAACTCGCATGAGCAAAGTTCGAGTTGTTCTTAGATCGCTCAGTTCACCTCGCGAATTGTAATATATAAATTATTCACATTTATATGAACTAAAACATGTTACATATTTGAAGTTATTTGCACTCATTTGAAATTATTTGAGCTTATGTGTACTTATTTAACAAATATTAGTAGTGAAACATGATTTTTATTTAATAAATACTTAAAATGTTAGAAATGAACATGTTTTTGTGTGCTTTATGTTAGAATATTCGAGCTGACTGACGGTCACGAACCAATTTGAGTTATGATGAACTGAGCTTCAGTTGGTTCAGATAACTCAATGAGTCAAACCTTCTCGAGTTGTGGCGAGCTGAAATTCGAGTTGAATTCAATTCACTCAAACTCAGTTCATGTACAATCCTAAAAAGAACCAACAAAGTCCCAAACCTTTTAACCTTCTTGTACAAATATTTCCATTTGCTCTGTCAATAGAACTCCGACGATTTGTTGGTGGAACTGGAACTGGCTAGTGCTGGTAATGGAATCAAGAAATTTCCAGTTCAAAGCATCTACTGGAGAGAATCAATGGGGGAACAAGTGCCACGGTCTCCTAGAATTAATTCATTAGTCAAAACCAAAGGGATCACAAAACGAAATGGCTGACCTCTCGATCCATGGCGACTGTCTTTCCTTTTGCCTAAATCACGTAAAAGATTCATAAAGTAAAGTAAAAACTTTCTTTCCGTTATTTTTTCCTCGGTAGTTGCATTATAGCAATTTTGAGTTGTATTTTGTTCTATATAATTGCTTTTTTTAATTCAGATTGCTCTTAGAGCATCTTTATTTCTGTAAATTTTGAAGTTCATAATTTGATGTGACAATTTATAAATGAGTTTCAGAAATGTAGATGAGTTTCTTATTTAGCAATTTCGTTTGAGAGTTTCTTATTTAGCAACTTTGCTTCAAAGTTTATAAACTATTACGTGACTTAATCATTGATTAAAATTGATCGGTCTCCTATAGCATTGATAGTATTTGTTGACATGTCAATTAAGAAACTCTATTTTTTTAGTTTCAGGAATGAATAATTTAGAAACTTAAGAAATATTAAATTTCTAAAACTGATGTGGCAATTTATTTGAATTTGACGATGAAAATACTCAATCTCATTGTGCCTACTCTTAGCATTATCAATCCTTTGATTTATAAATTCAAATTCATCTTGAGAGTATGTGTAAAAGGAGTTCAAACTATTGTGCAATTGATTCATTTGTTGAGAAATATGTAATCACTCCTCCTTCTTGGGTACCAGATGTAAAAGTGGGTAAAAGATCAATTGGGTGATAATTGGACCTTGAACAATAAGAGCTTGACACTCTTGCTCAAATGACGAATGAGGCATGAATGAAGGAGGTTGGTACTTCGGTTGAGGCAGTTGTTGTTGAACATTCGAGTCGAAATTTTTATTCGAAATGGCATTGGGCTCTTTAATCCACTCATTGACTGGAGCCTCACTTGGATGCCACATGTTGCCTTCCTTGACCCATCCCATCTTTGGCATATGATCTCTCAAGTTAATGGTTCTATGACACTCTGAACGGTTATCCGGTAGGTTAATCCACTCAATGGAAGGCCAACCGGTGAATGGTAGGTAAGTTGGTTACCAAACCATTCACACAAGTGGGATATATTAATTACTATTTCTCTCCCACAAAACCATGTAGTTATCCCAAATAGTTCACCATCTATAGTCTCGACATACAAGAAGCAAATGTGAGTGGTACAATAGTCACCCTCAAATTGAAGAATGTTCTTCATTGACCAATGATCAATATATCGGGAAACCTAATGGTGATAACGTTGCCCCTTTCACAAGTCACATTGGAGTATTGGTGAGACAATTTATCCCATGCAACATAGAGAGTTGGAAACATGTCAACAAAAACACCACAAAAGCTCTTTGGAATATCGTCAAGGTAAATCTTCAAACCCTCCATCTGTTAAGTTGCTTTGTACTCTAAAAAGGTCAAATAGAACTCTAAACACTAAACACTAAACTCAAAATCCTAAAACCTAAGCCCTAAGTCCTAAACCTTAAACTCTAAATTCTAAATTCTAAACCATAAACCCTAAGCCCTAAATCCTAAACCCTGAATACTAAACCCTCAATCCTAAGCCCTAAATCCTAAACCCTAAATAACCCTAAACCATAAACCTTAAATTCTAAACCTAAACCCTAAATCCTAAACGTTATATCACTAACATTATTTTTGTTGTTGTTTCTCACAGAAAGAATGGCACATTAGTGATGATACTCACAAGGACGTTGTTTTAAAGAAAATGTGTGAAATGTGGCGGTCTTGGAAGGGTAGGTTGAGAAAAGAATACATCATCAATGTTGATCCCGATGGCAACAAAATGCGAGCAAGAATGTACATCCTCACATGCGAAATGGACACCTCAAGATGTCATTTCGACTGGGACAAGCTCATCCGAGATAAGCTCTTCAATCAATCAAAGGGGTCGAGATTGGGTGCAAGCAAGAAGTAAGTTCAATCCGGAGACGGGAATGTATGAAGTTCAGAACTTAGCGACGGTAGAGGTCGTAGTAAGGATGATATGTCTTGTTTCTTTCAATTTCTAAATATTTATTTTGTATCTAGTAAGTTCCTTGCATATTAAGGTATTTATCTCGTAAGATACTAACATCTATGCTTGTACTATTTTATTAAAATTTTATTTATTTGTTGGTAATCGATAAGAGGAGTAATCAGAGGAGAATCGAAGAGGATCGCTACTATGACGTACTCGAAGCTGTAATTTGGGACACCCGAGCATCCAGGGAGAGTGAGAGGGCACTCTACTTACGCTGGTATTAAGGCAATTTCCCAAAAAAGGAGGAAGAGGAAGACAACTCACGATAAGTGCATCAGTTTGGAGGAGGTGCGAGCTCTCAATGACACATTATCAACCGTTGAATTCCAGCTTCAGCAAGCTCTTCAAAACAAAGTCCCAGATCAACTCCCTCCAAAGTCATGGTAGGAGCAAGGTGAGCTCAAATGCACCAATGCACCCCAGCCGCCCTAGTAACTCAGGTACTCTCATCCTTTATATTAAAACATTAGAGTTTTCATTTAACTTCTCATTATATTGTTGTTTTTGTTTTTTGAAGAAACAGATAAGTTGCAAGTTGTTCAAGCAATATAATGATGAGCTGAGTGTCTTGATAGGATACAAGAGGATTTTCCCGTCTACTTCTTGTCAGTTAGTGCACGGTGTACCTCTCATCTATGATGAGCTTTATGTAGCCTTAGACGATGTACAGCACGCCATTAGTCACGCGATCGTTTTGTGTCCTCCTCCGGGTGATGAAGATGCATATAGCGTCGCCATGATCGAGAGTTTTCTTAGATGACCTGCAAGATTTGTGGAGGTGGTGCATGCACTCGATGTTAAGCGGGTAATGTAATTAATAATTTACTCAACTTGCTTAATTCTTTATCCGTCTGATTCTTTTTTCGTTAATAGCAGGACATAACAGCTAATGTCAAGCAAAAGCATGCAGAGCAGATGCTAAAGAGGATCGAGCCGGTGTAGACTGGCGCGTCGGGAGTTTGCAGGGTGCCCGTACTCGACAATGAAAAACTGCAAAGGCTCGACGAAACTTCAAATTTTTTGTATTGTGTGTTGATGTCCCAACACGTCGATACATCGGGCTTCTATATCGGCTCAGAGACGCTGTTCAATAACAACAATGACGGTCCCACCTGGGTGTCAGTTGAAGAAATAATCAAGATGATGAGCGACACTCAACTCAACGTCTCTATATTAAGGATCTTCTGCATGTAAATTTTTTGGTACTTATTTTTTTCTAATAATTCAATAACTTGATGTTCAATTGTGATGTATGTGTAGGATTTGTGAAAACAACCTTAAGGTACTCCTTTTCATTCCACTATACTGTTCGTGGACCCTATGGTATGCGCATCAGTTACAATAAGAATGGACTTCGATGGTACTTCAACCTACATTAATAAATTTATTAACGCAGTCCAAGACCCTTCGTCATTCATTTTGCTGCCATATATTGAGGGGCAAGAATAATTAAACTCTTAATTGTATAATATTTATATATATATGACTAATATGCTTACTGTATCCATGATATGTGTTTTTTGTGTTTATTGGTTGAATTGCAGAAATCATTGGTTTATACTTGTGATGCAAATCTCGACGGCGAGAGGTTGGTTCGTGGATTCTGTAGATAGGGGACATAATGGAGATCGCATCACAGTAGACCCACTAGATATATTCTCATGTCTAAATATGTAAGTACTTTCTTTCTTTTGGAACACATTGAATATACATAAAATATTAAGTGCAAATTCAATATGTACACAAAATAATGAGCTGCACTTCTATTTAATTAATTTACAGAGCTCTTCGAACGTGTTACATCTGCCATCAGGTGAATAAGAGAGATGGATATTTCAGATAGACCGAGCTTAAGATACGTGATTATCTCATATTCGATTTAATTCGATTTTTTACGATTTAGAATTTAATAAATCAGTCTTTATTTAAATAATTTGTTATATTTTATCTTCTTAGGATCCTAAACTCTCTTAGGGTTTAGGAATTACATATTATGGATTAGGGTTTAAGGTTTAGAGATTAAAGTTTAGGGTTTAGAGATTAGGGTTTAGGGTTTAAGATTTAGGTTTCGGAGTTTAGAGTTTAGGGTTAAGGATTTAGGATTTAGTTTTTATGGTTTAGGATTTAAAAATGAATAAATCAGACAAGTCTTTATTCTACAATTGGTTTAGGATTTAGAAATAAATAAATCTGTCTTTATGTTAATTTTTTGTTCTGTTTTACCTTTTTAGGGCTCAAAGCAATCTGGCAGTTGGGAATGCGGGTGTTACGTTATGCTGGCGATGCAGCATATAATTAATGGTGTTGCTTTGGAAAATAAGTTGCTAAAGGTATGAAAATCTTTTAACTCATGTTCCACTAATCGAATTAGTGATATTTCTTCTTTGTTCTTCATTTTCATATTCTCTTAAACTAAATTTCCTCTTTAACAATTCTTACCTTTTAAATATTGCATCTAATAAGTTTTATTTTCAAGTGCAGGATATCGGATCGTATTTACATGAAGATATGAAGGCATTGAAAGAATTAATTGCTACATATATTAGAAAACAGATTTTGAAAGATATTTAATTACTTTTTTGCTTGTTAACTCAATCTCATTCATTGATCAAACTTGTAAGTAGTTTCATTTTTATTATTTATCTGATAAATTTATTTTTAAAAAATGCAGTTATCGATCGTGAGAACGACTCGATACATTTTTTTTGGATGTAGTTGTGAACATGAATGAATTTGATGTAATGTTGTGAATGCTTTTGTATTGAATGATATATTTTGAAATATTGTAGGATATTATGTAATTTTGCAGGTTTAAATGAGTTTGGTTGATAATTATCAAATTTTATCAAATTATATATGTGCTCAATGTTGTTTATATATATGCTGATGTGCAATTTAATGGCTGATAATATTGGACTGGCCATAAAAAATCGAGTTTTGCTTTTAGAAAAAATATATTAATGTCGGTTGGTCACTAAAAATCGGTGATGAATATATACTTTTATTGTCGGTTTCTCACTAAAAATCGACGATAAGATTTCTTTTATCACCGGTTTTTTGCTAACACCGGCGATAAAAGTATTACTTTTGTTGCCGGTTGGATTGGTAAAACTTTCTGCACCTTCTTTGAATGCTGGATGAACAACTGGCAATAATACTAGTAAAAAACCGACAATAAAGCATTTTTTTGACGTAGTGAATCTGAACCATTCAAACAAAATCAATGGATCAGAGCCGTTAACAGCTAAACCCAGATGAGATCACACGGTTGTATGTTACTATACAATTTATACATGCTTCCAAAAGCTGGTCTAGAAGACTATAAAATAATCTTTTTATAGTCTCTTCGGTGAGTCTATATATACATATAGCTATAGTCTCTACTGTTAAACATCAGCAAAGATCACTACTTACCATTTCCCTTAAAAAGATTTCCTGGTGCTGCCTCAAATCTCTTGGCTTTAATTTACTCCCAAACCTCTCCTCCTCTCTTCTCTCTCTATCTGCAAGCTGAGCTTGTGCATTCCTGTTTCTTTCTCCACTCTTTGTGCCTTTGACCTTGTTCACTCTTGATCTGAAGTCCCATTTTAGTAACTTCTTGTAAAACCTTTATATATTACCAAGTTTGCTAGATTTATATCTGTATTGCATCCTTGTAGAACCACCTATACTTTACTGTCTTTGCTCTTACGTCTCTCTCTCTCTCTCTCTCTCTCAGATCTTAAACACGGCGTACGGATGGATAACATGCAAGGCTACTTGGTTTTCTTCAAATCTTTTGTAAGTGCGAATAAATTAATAAAACATAGGAAGGAGAATGAACTATTAGCATCTTACTGTTACCTATTTTATCAAACCTTCTTTTTCATATCCACTGTTTTCAACTAAAAACAAAAAAACATGCATCTTCAACTATGTGCATGCATGGAACTGCACGTGAGTGGTGGTCGTGGCAAAAATAATCGAGCAACACAGCTGAAACACTATAAAAAATTACAAGAATCACATGAAATCACAAACCAAACCATTATTATTTTGTAATGTACTTTGGACTATGCAACTTGACTACAAAAAGATTCTGTTTCTTGTGATGCCGCTAACCAATTTTTCTTATTTTTTGTGTGCTCTTTCTAGGAAGCTATGCACTCAAAGCCGACTCATACGTTTCTGAATTCTCTGGATGGTGGTTCCGGGAGTAATTTGATTATTCAACAAAGAACGATCGTTATTTTAACTGATCTTCAATCTTCTTAAATTAGTAATGACGCTATCCTGATTGAGCTTCTTATCTATCATTATTTTTTAATTTTTTCACAAATTTTGTATCTTCTTTTCTTGACCTTGTAAGACCTTTTCTTGACCTTGTAAGACCTACCACGTCAATCTTCACCCCTCTTCTCTTCTTCAAATTTCTGCCCCTGCTACTCTGTCTATCCCTCCTGAGCTGGTTCCTGCCATAGATTTCGAAGCATGTACACATTTTGTATAAGATGAATATTACATTAGAGTGCTTTCTATTTTAATTTTCTGTCAAACTATTTATATTGAAGTTTTATTAGCTATTTGTCGTTTATTTTGGTTTATTTAATTTAAAAGATATGTAATATTTGAATGTTTTAGTGCAAAAGAACGTGACAGTGAAATATTGTTCTTAGGACAAAATGATGCCGTTACAGAAAGGGACCATTTAAAGCGTGTTTCGATTAAATGGTCCTACTCAGTGCATTTTTGGTCCCTGAGATGTATGAATTAATATTCTTTGTTTGTGGTATTTTATTTTGCAACTATGTTCTTATGATCCTTGAACTGACATACAACTACAAATACGGAGAGCTACTAGAGCTAACACATTGCATCTTATTATTGAAGTGTTGAATCTTCTCTACTTCTCATAAACACTAATTGTCAAGTTCAATTTCAGTTCAACACTCATAAACCAGAAAATTAAATTATTCCAGTTTTGCTTCTAAGAAGTCTCAAGTGAACTTGAGATTGTAAACATACAGTCTAAAGATTATAGTAAGGTTGGAGTATTTTAAAATACGCCTGAAGTCATTTATCAGTTTGTTTGTGATTATATACCTGCTTCCTAAATTCACTTATTTTTGAATGCCATTCAGAAAGAATATCGTTAAATTAATTGAAACCTATTTATTAATTTATGCCGAACATAATGGACCAACTCAAACAAAATAAGAATTAATTGTATTAACAAATTAAATATGAATTGATTAATGTACATCAACAGTTGATATTTATACCAATTACTTGAGCTTAATTAATTTTGTTGTAGACTGCATGTACGTGGTCTACAAACACAAAAGAATACCTAATCGTGTTTGGTGTGTGCAATATTTGTACTAGAATTAGTCATTGTAAAGCAAAAAAAAAAAAAAAAAAAAAAGCCATATACTTTCTGGCACATGCTTTCTGCAAGTAAACAGTTGAAAGCTTTCATTGTGGAAGAGAATAGAGTTTGAGGAGTCGTGCAATGTTATGTTGTGAACTGTCCTCTCTTCTCTTGAAAAAGGTTTTTAGAGGTTGCTGCCAATTGGGTGTTTTTGTACCTTCACCTGGAACTTGTGGTAAAAGAATATGTGCAATCTGCTGGGATCTCTTGATTGCCTGCTGGCTCGGTGGCTCCTAATAACTACTAGATAAGCCTTTAAAGCGCAAACCAAACTCTGAATTCTGAAACTCATCTCTCTCATCTACTGTTCTGCTCCAGAAGAAAGGTTCTCTCAAGTAGTGGGCACAGGAATATTGATCTTTTGCTGTTAGTTTCATATTGTCATGTCATTCAAGTACTGGTTTGTCGCAGTAAATGCATGTACGTACGTGATACTCTCATACATGGATATATATATATATATGCACACGTATACTCCTACGTACGTTCATATTATAATAATTTTACTTAGTAGGATAATTCATTAATAGTACTGAGGAAACATAAATTAATATAGGCTCGTGACCTCGTGTGCATTAATACATATATGTATTGTTAAATGTTTTTATGTCAACATGGTTATCTTATGCGAAGTATTTTGAAACTAATTTATACTAATTATAAGTATATATGTAGTCAACATCTTTTAATAGATGACCCCAAATTACACAGATCCGAATCTGCAATTAGTTCTGAGGAAAAAGGAGGGTACAACAATTCATTTGTAGACCGTCATATCAAAATGGACGGATAAATTTGACTGAAGGACAGATCTTTTATTCAATCTGATTTGTTGAATACTATCAACGGTCAGATTAGAAAAAATAGAGTTTTACTTTTCAAAAATAAAAAGCAAGTGATTTCAATTCAAATTACATACCCTTTGACATTATTATCCTTTTCCTATATAGTATACCGAGTGAATGACATTTCTATTGAGTGCGTTAATACTATTGATAAGTGACAAAAATCAGTGGGGTCGCGGATCTATGTTGCAACAAGTCCAGTCAAGTGTTTATGTTTGATTTTCAGAAAATATAAAATGTAACGAATTTATACATACATTTTTAATGAAAATCGAATTTTAAATATAATTTCAATTAATTTGTGTCTGAATTAGATCTCAACATCAGTGTCTGAATTTATATTGATTGAGCTCCGAATCTGCCACTTATAACAACCCAAACTATTCTCCAAATTATCAAAATTCATGAATGATACAAAGAAACTTAGGCAATCAGTGCGTATAAGCGATGCAAATTGTTGGTGCACTGTACTCTACTTGAAAATTGTACTATCCCTTTGGAAAACTATCCTTGAAACGCATCAATTGTAGCAACCTACTCCCTCCTCTAGCATTAACTTGGCCTACATCATAAACCTTAGTATGGAAAGACAGAAAGAAATAGAGCCTACTGCAAGGAAAAGACGTTCGAAAGATACTGTTGCATGTCATAACTGCATGAGGAGATATTATTGCATGGCACATGGTTACGGGGGTGGGTTTTGAGTATAGATCAGTGTAGAGTAGTACATCCTAGCTAGAGGGTATGTATAAGGTATGATTGTTGTTGATACTTTCCCAAATCTCTTTTCCTTGAGTTTATATCATCTGTAATAAGTTAATAACCACAGTTACAATTGTATATTTTATTATAATCCAAATTAGGAGGGGAATGAAGAAGTGTACCTGCATTACAGGAAATATTTTTAATTGCTTATATATGTTCGAGTGAATGTATTTTTTTAGGTAACATTTTAAAGAAAGCGACTAATAGTTTTCTAGCTACTATTCTTCAAAAAATATTTTTAATTGCTTTAATTATTATTGAAATAATAAATAGTAGTCTCACTAATGTGGAAAAAGAAAAAAGAACACGTTATTTTTCACTCTGCACGCACGAGTTCATGTGTTGAATCTACAGACTACAGTAGAGCAAACTTCTGGCTGTTGTCAAAACTTAGATTTCAAAATCATTGAATCTTATTAAGTGGAACTAAATTAAGCATAACTGTAGAAGGTCTGTAGCTTTGTTAGTGACTAATATCAATTGCAAAAGGTGCTCAAACTTGTGTTTATAGCTAAATTTGCTGGTAGCCTACTAGGTGTTCTCTTTTTGAATCATGTGTCATGCATATTATTGTAACAAGTGTGCTATTATTATGATTATGGTTTAAACTATTGTATCATGATTCATGAGTTATATTCATTTATCCAAAATCCTTTCTCTCAAATATGTTCTCACATATTTCAAAACCAACATCACTCCTTTTTAACCGTTTATTGACTTTTTTAATCGTCATTCCCATTTATATAAGAATCGTTGTAAGTTTCTGAACAAACTATTTCTTATTGTTCATTTCTATTAATATAAAGACATGCATTAATAGTATAAACAACTATTATAATAATATACAAACCTGTTACAATATTATAAATACATGAGTTAAGAAATATAAACATCTAATAGCAAAAAAGTTGCGTGTGAGAAATGAATTTAGCACATGATTCTCCAAGTGACGCATGAAGAGGACGATATTTTTTTTATATTTTTTTCTTTTTAGAGCAGTGGATTGCTGTCTGTTGCTCTAAAGGATAAGACAGTTAACAAAACGAATCTAAAGAATAAGAACATAAAATATTAATATTTTCTCTACATTAAATATAATCAGAAACGTGCCAAAAATATTCTCGAAAACTCTTCTTTTATTTTGTAGCAACTAAAAAACTACTAAATTTCTTTTTTGAAAAAGTCCTGAAACTAAATTATTTTGACTCATATTTGCTAGATTTCAAGTTGCCATAAAATTTACAACTTGTCAATGACAAAAGAGACTTCCATAAGTCGGACAAATGAAAAAAGCACGGTGAGTACTAGTATTGTTGGAAGTAGATACAAACTTTATCTTTGTGTGTGTGTACTTCTACACTCCCTACATCATAAGTAGATACAAAATAACTTAGAAATTTAATAAAAATTTATATAAATCTTTTTTTGACAAACAACCATTTGACATTTTGATATGGTGATTATCATTTCAGAATTTCATTATTTAAAAAAATAGCTTATCTATAAAAAAAATAGGCTATCTAATTTGATATAATTGGATACATGATTGGAACAGTTATGACACAATAATAACTATAAAGACCAAGTTCTTGCTTCAAACATTTTTCTTGTGTTCAGATCTACTCCGCATCGCATTGTACGCAAAGTGAGCCGTTTGATTTGTGTTGAAATTTGTGTTCATAAATCTCAAAGTTCTTGTAGCTCGTCTTTGTCAATCAATTGTTGCGACATATAGTGTTGCGAGGCACCATATAGAGGTGTCTGTATCTGTTGTTATTCTTGAAGAAAAACAGAATCTTGTTATTTCAAATCCGATCATCTAATTCAAACGAAAGACGCTGATATGATGCAAGGGGCCCGCAATATTATAATGTTTATCAGCAAGAACAAATACGAACCGTCAGATCTCAAATAATAGAGTCATGTTTTTCTTCAAGAATAACAGCTGATATGAATTCCCAAATAGAGATCCATTTTTCTCGGCCAACTAGTGTTGTTTTAAACTTCGCTCAAGGTGGGCTACTCGAACACTTTCGTGGACAATTCCTGAAGGATGGATATTTCCGAATACACTCACAGGTTGTTCACTCGTTCACTCGAGCACTCTCACAACTCACTTAGAACAGTTGACGCTCAGCTCACTTGATCGGAAAAAATATTTATGGAATTTAAGATAGAGTTTCATAGATTTGAGAGGGAAGAGATTACAATTACTTCTCTCTTATCCATCTCGAGTATCTACCTTTATTTATAATACTCCTATCATCATTACAAAATCTATAGGTCTACAACTATTGTTTCTCATTTGAATCTAGCCTACTCTAGACAATTAATGTCGATGGTACAAAAGTCCTCGCACCCACGTGTTGTATATGACTTAGGCAATTTTCTGTCAGATTGTACCTTCTGCTTCTATCAACTTGGTTTGTCAACTCGAGTTGTCTTCGTGAGTGACTTCGGGTGATCTTCACGATCCTCATGTTCAGATTTCCGAGATCTCCTATCTTGGTATGCTCCCGATCTCCTTGAGTTTTATCTTCAGAGCATTGCTCACTGCTCACTACTCGAGCACTGTCCAAAATTCTTACTGCTATCTTTCGGGTTCAAGCTCGGATCCGAAACTTAAGGTTACAATTTCCAACAACTAACTACATTATATGAACAAGCCGAATATTAATTGCATATCAGTGCAATTTGCAAGAAATAACAAAGGATGTGCACTCATCGCCAGTTCTCTTCTCCTCTCTTTAGGGAGACCACTAAGCCTTGTCCTTTCTTGGTTCTCCTACGGAACGGCCAGAGTGGTATGTCCTGTGGTAATTCAGTTGTGCCTTCTATCAAATTTATTTGGTTCTAACAATCTAACTTGTAAGTTATCCTTTGAACACTATTTTTGAACTCTTAGCATTTGATTTGCACCGGGAAAGTATTCACATTAGAGAGAAAAAAAAGCCAAAAAGAAATATACACTATTTTGTACGTTCTATTCAACACCTATTCATATTAATTGCACAATGTTCTTCAATGTCTTCAACTACATTTATACTCTCTCTAATTGACAGGTATATTTATTTATTTGTCCATCCGTATGACATTACAAACAGTAGGCACAAGAACAAGTTTCCACACACTACTATTCTCAGACTGGGGTGATAGTTTGTTTCATTCATGTGGATATTGCTCTAAATTTAATGCTTCCCTTCTGGCCCTATCTTGAACTTGAAAGCTCTCGGATGAAAAACATTTATTCACACCAGATGCAACATTTATGAAAAGCTATCATGCTTGAAGAGCTCTGAACCACAGCTGTTTTTTTGGGTAGCTGGTTGTACGCATACATCCATCCATTCAAGAGTGAATATTGAAAAAGATGCTACAATATCTCTGCATTCAATGGGGTCAGAGGCAGGAGCAGGTATCAGGAATCAGTCCCACACATGGGACTGTAACAATGTAAATGGCAAAATGTGGCACTCCCACGGGTGGCAACTTTGTGTGTTACATTGTTATTGCTGGTACCGACAGCACCAAATAACTTGTGAAAGAGTAATCATGCCTCTCAAGTATTTTTTTCCCCTGCTGCCTCGTTATGTGGACCAATAATATATTGGATTCAAAATACAAATTAAAATCCAAATACCATATACATATAAATTTTAAAGTTCATTTGTGGACACATTTCCAAAGTAAACAGGTCATCAAAACCAATTATTTACAAGATAGCAATAAAGCTTGAAATATCCTTCTTTTTTTTTTAACAAAAATACATCCAAGTTTTTTTTGTTAATTTTCGTACGGCTTGGAATGAAGAACAAAATAGGCCATAATCTTATCCAACAGTTCTAGGCCCATTATAGACACTAGAATTGCTTCTCACTTTCTAGGCATTGCCCCAAAAACGTTGTTTTTGATGTGCATCGAAATTCGATGTGCACGAATCTCTACGAATTTCGATGCGCATCAGAGGATCTAGATGCGTAAGCACGATGCATGTACAAATACCATAATTTTGCTCTATTAATATTTATTCAATCTTTAAATTTATAATTTTCTATTCAAAATTTGGATATAATATAAACATATTTTTTTGGAAATGAATACAAATCGTTGAATAATTAATAAAGATAAGATGTACCGTCAAGTGACTAATTATTATGCAGGCAATAAATTGAACTTTTGGGGGTCATTTGGTATTCATATAACCTTGGAAGGATGTAACTGAACCTGATATCTTAAAATATAAAATGTTATAATTCAATAAAAAAATTTTACTTGCATAATTTAAGAATATAACATTTACTAATTTTATGTATGAAATAATAAATAGAATTTAATTGTATGAATACATGATATTTTAGTAATTTTGAAATGTACTATACTCATATTATTTTTTAATCAAATTGAAAACTTAATAGGCCATTAATATTTTTGGTGTGACATTCAATCTTAAGATACAAAACGAATTCAACATAAAGAATGCACTTACACAAAACCGACCTTAAAAGAACCCAATGATTTAATCAGTAACAACAGCACAAGACTTCTGTACACACATGGTGCCCCTTGGGTGCTACAGTACCGAAGAACTAATGCGCAAAACAGAGGTTGCACAAAAGAAGCATAAATTCAGAGGGCTTTTGCAAAGTAGACCCACCTGCAAATAATCTTAATGCTTTTGGATTTAGTTCTCAAATCTAATCATGAAAGTGTTGAAAAAACTTGTACTTCTTGATCAGATCATATCAACCCAAAGCCCAAAAACAGACCAGACCAGATTTTTTGGCAGATGGGATGGCATGGCAGCATATCAAACAATCTCTGAGACTAAATATGAATTTAAACAAGTTGTATAATTGGATTTATGCCAACCTCAAAAGTTATACCAAAGCCCGGAAACAGATCAAAAACTCGTACTAATTTTACCCTTTAAGCAGTTCAGAACATATTGGAAACAACATTCATAAATTTAGTTTAATGTTGCGCGTATATATTGTATCACTGGAAAATAAAAACATGGTAAGAGCTAGATGAGGACATGTTGATCGAATGACCTGGTCATTGAAGATTGAACGCAATCAAATAACAAAAATAAACAGAAAGCAGGAATAAGACAAAGAAACTATTATATACTGAGGCAGGGTAATTCTGCTATAAAAGGGCATATGCCAGCCTGACCCATCGGCGTTTTGTAACAAAAAAAAAAAAATCCACTGCACAGCCATTTGATGCAAAAAAATACATGAACCCTATTAACGTAAATACATACATACTAATTAATTCCCAGGATAGCATGAATCCTCTTAATCCTGTCTATCATCGACTAGATGATAGTTCGATACCAAAAATCCAATCTATAAAGATTTTAATTAGCCACAAAATTATTCCCAACAAATAATGGAGGGAATTTCACTGGCGTTATCTACAAGTATATCATTTTTCTTCCTTTTACCAATCAACCAATCAATATACCTACAAGATGGTGTTATCAAACGACCTGAGACTGGGCTGCCTTGCGCGAGCATTTGGTGCGTGCACTCTTACTGAGGTTACAAGCACAGCCTTCTAGAAGCTCAAGGTCTTCTTCGCATGTCAAAATGGAAGCCAATTCAGGGTTCCGTAAAAGCATTTTGGACACCAAAAATCCTGCAATTGTCCACGTCTGGTACAGATGTGACTGTTTACCGATGAAACGTCCAGTACGGGTGTCATAGTATTCCGGCCATTTGTCATTCGAGAGACGGTTTTCGGCCACTTCTAGGGCTCTATGTGCCAGGTCTTGCCTTCCCATTTTGATGCATGCTAGTGTGAACTGAAATTTGGAATTTTACATGAATTAATTTTTTAAAAATGGGTTGATAGATTGTAACTTTTAAAGAAAAGAAAGATATCTTGATAATTACCTGCCATAGTAGGGTCGGCCAAGAGCCACCATTGTGGTACGACCAAGGGCTGCATAAATTAGACTTACATTAGACATAAAAAGCTCAAACAATCAAAGGTAATCATGAAATTATGTATTGCAGGATATTTCTCTTGCAACTTCAAGCCTTGACACCAATTATATCATGAGAAATAAACATCACAGAACCAATAACTAAATAAAAATGCTATGATATGTAATCCTAGGTTTAAACCAAACTTTTGAACTAAGTACATTTAAATCTAACAGAAGTAAAACAAAAAAGAAAATAATTATTATAACAAAGACTCACGTATTTTTAGGGTCACTTCTAGTAATAATGCGCCATTCATCATACTCTATTGCAGGATAACAAATCTTAAGTGGCATATTTGCCACCAAGTCATCCCACTTTTCATCAATCATATTCATTATCCCCTCAGCCTGACGGGGAGTTGCTAAAGACGACACAATAGCCCACAAATTGCCGAGGGAAAAAAACCTAAAATCCATGTGTGCTGGCTGAAGGTTCCCGATCAAGTAGCCACCTTTCTCAGGAATCCAATCGACAAGCCAGGAAGGAATCTGGTCAGGGTAGATGTTGAACTTGTTAATGGCATCATAAGAGTACTCCTCAGTCTTATACCGATATATCTCATTGATTTTGCGCATGTCAACCCAATAGTACTGTCGTATATGGAAGGAGAGTGCTGTCAGCCGGTTGCTTACCACACGCACCAGGCTTTTTGAACTATCATTGATTGTTATCATTTCTCGGGCACAACGCAGTGTTGAGTAGAACAGAGCCTGATCAAGAGAGAAATTTTTATTTAAATTTTGTTTGATACATTTTAACTCCTTTAAAGTGCTAAATCCACAAAGTTGGCATGTTCAAACTGCACTGCATGTTCCTGATTTACTTTAAAAATGCCATTTTTCCTGTAAAACTTATTTGGAAAATTGTAGTATATAACCTCTTTAATCGACAAAGAAAAACCTCAACCTTGAAAGATGATGATCTGAGTTACTCGTAACTTTCATTGCTAAAACATAAATTCTTTTTTTAGTAGAATTCAAATTTTTGGTAGGACAATTTATGAATTGCCCATTTTTTAGAAGTTCAAACAAAATTTCCTTACAAGAAAATTGACAGATTGCCCTTGTTGGGCCCCGAACCTCCTCTGTTTCTTAAATATCCCAGCTTATATTGTTTGTATGAGGAAAAACCATGAAGTTTTAGTATTTTATATGGGTCCAACAAGGGCAATCTGTATTCTGTCAAGGCATTTTGTTTGAACTTCTGGAAAATGAGGATATGTTGTAAAACTGCTCTTTTTGGGAGGCTCATTTGTGACTTTTATCTTAAGTAGTAATCTTTTATTATTGTTGGCTTTTGGATAATGCATTGTGAATTAATAAATAACTAAATTAATAAAGATCTATACAAATATTGAAATAAGGCAAGTAGCATCTGAATTACTTGAATTTCAAGGGGGTGTCCATGAATGCCCGTTCGACGATCAATCATGCATGAACCATCAGTTACTAGAAGCGTAGGAAACATGTCAAATCCATCCGACAAGCACAGGTTCAGTATCAGTCTAATGCCAGTTTGTACATCAATCCTCTCTTGTAATGCAAAATCTCCTGTTATCTTCCCATAAGCTCTTAACAGAATAATCCACCAGAGTCCTGACAAAATCATCAATTGGGTTAATAAGGCCGATAGCTGTATGTAATCTATGGTACAAAGCAAGCACCCATATTCCATTTGCCTTTACTATTTCACCAATAAGAAAAAAATTTGATGCTTTATTGTAAGGCCCCATATTACTACCCGGGAGAGAAAATTGCTAATGACTTCTATTCCTTTTATGAATGTTTGTTTTATAATTAGATAGTTCGATCACTATTGTTAAACAGTGTAGTACCACCCTGACAAAGGTTATTATTATAAAGAGACTTTTGGTAAAAGACGACGACATAAAAAATAGATGGAGATAATACTTCGACAAGTTCAATGGAGAAATGAAAGCACTGTGGTCGAGCTAGATAACTCTTGATGACACCAACAAGCAATTCGTTCGAAGAATTCAAGAGACAGGTGAATGATGCTTTAAAAAGAATGAAAGTAGGTAAGACTTAAGATCCTGATAACATCTCGATCGAGGTGTGGAGATGCCTCCGAGACATAGGGGTAGTATGGCTAACTATGTTGTTCAACAACATCTTTCGGTCAAACAAAATACGGGACGAGTGAATAAGAAGTATATTAGTACCTATCTTCAAGAGTAAAAGAAATATTCAAAGTTGTACTAATTACAAACGAATCAAGCTTATGAGCCATACAATGAAGTTTTGGGAGAGAGTGATTGAGTACCGTTTAAGAAATATGACAAGCGTCATGAAAAATCAATTTTGGTTTATGCCCGAACGATCGACTATAGAGGAGATTTTCTTGACAAAACAATTGATGGAGAGATATAGAGAGCAGAAGAAGGATTTACATATGATATTCATCGACTTGAAAAAAACGTATTACAAAGTACCGACTTGAAAAGAACAAAGTTCCAACAAAGTACGTCAACCTTATCAAGAATATGTACGATAAATTTGTGACTGGTGTCAGAGCATGTGACAACGAGACTGATGACTTTCCCATTAAGATAGGATTACATCAAGGATCAGCCTTGAGCCCTTACATTTTTTCCTTAGTGATCGATGAGATCACAAAAGAAGTATAAGGAGATATCCCTCAGTGCATGCTCCTTGCGAACGATGTGGTTCTAATTGATGGAAGGTAGGAATTGGTAGAAAATAGAGTTGTTGAGGAAGACTTTAGAATCAAAAGATTTTGACTTACTAGGACTAAGATCGAGTATATGAAGTGCGACTTCAGCGACGTTCAATCAAAAGATGGAGATCTTAGTTTAGATGGACAAATAGTGCCTAGAAGAAACACATTTCGATATTTTGAATCAATGCTACAAAGGTTGAAAGGTAGGTTCTATTAGATGACGATCAGACCTCAAATGTTGTATGGAGTAGAATGTTGGACTACTAAAAGACAACACATAAAAAAAATGAGCGTAACAAAAATACGTATGTTATGGTGGATTATGTGGACATACAAGACGGGATTGCATTTGAAATAACGATATACGTGACAAGATCGAAGTTGCACCGATTGAAGAAAAACTTATTCAACATTGTTTGAGATGGTATGAGCATATCCAGCGAAGCCCTTCCAATGCAGTGATACGTACTAGAGTTTTAAACCGCGTTGGAAACGCGAGAAGATGTAGGAATCTACCGAAATTAACATGAGATGAAGCGGTAAAAAGAGACTTAAAGACATGAAATATCTCCAAAGAATTGACGTCACATATAAGTGCATGGAAATTAGCGTTCCATGTACCAAAAACATGACAAATTAAAATTTAGTAGTGGTATAATTGTACGACTTTACTCCAGAATTAAAGTTAGCGAGGTAGGGCGCTAGTCCAAACTTATGATTTGTAGAATAGTTTATTATTAGTATTATTATTATTATCATTAGTATTAGTATTAGTATTAGTATTAGTATTAGTATTATTATTAGTAGTAGTAGTACTACTAACTTCGCCTATGTTTTACATTGATGATCCCAAGACCGAAAAGGAAGAGGATTGTGATAAGTTCGGTGAGCCAATGAAAAAATTTAGTTAATCTTATGGAGATGAAACCCGATATAAACTTCATTTCTGACATACCCAACTTGTGTGGGATAAAAGTGAGGTTTCATTATTATTAGTACTACTACTATTTTTACTATTTATTATATTATTATTATTTATATTGATTTTTCATTTTAGATTGCAGTTCGTTTTTAGTCTATCTCAATTTAAATGGGATTAGAGACTTTGTTGTTGTTGCGGTTGTTGTTGTAGTTGTAGGAGAGATCCAGCGCCAATGATCACGTGCGGCAACACAACAAACTTGTTGATTCATACCACCTTAAAAGTAAAAATGTAACCGTTCGATGTATTTAAAAAAGATATCTCAAATACATGCACATACAAAATCCATTGAATCTTGTTTTCACTTTAATAGAGTCATCAAAAGAGCGGCTAAGTTATCAAAATTTGGTTCGTTGATTTTGTTAGCACTTGATACTTATAGAAGAAACTGGAATGATATGTACACAATACAATCAATTAGGTTTGTTATCTAATAGTTTTAGAAATTGTTATTTGAAATTTAATTTCATTGGCACCGTGTTTTAGCACTAATGATGACATTGGATCCCTTCCTAGTACTAATTAGACAAGTTTTTCCTCATCATTTCGAAATTCCTCATTATTGTTAGGGCAACTTTACCTGAATAATGCGTGGTCCCTTACGTCAAATGCCTTGCCATGTGGCAAGTTGTTAGGACTATGATGTAATTCAGTGTTTTGTAATTATATGATAGTACAAGGGTATATTAGCAAAATAGACTCACACTGATAAATAGAGATTATGATGTATTTCTGCAGTTCAGTTCAATCAATTGATTAGTTCACAAATCATCTCTTCCAATTGTCTCTCTCTTTTATCTTACATGGTATCAGAGCCAGCTAAAGCTCACTAGCTAATCAAGATCCTTCAATGGCGACCCCTCCCTCTTCTCACACCGATCCCCTTGCCAATTCTAATGGCGATGTTCCTCGATCTTTTCCCAGCAACATCTCTCTTCTTCCAACTCCGATGGAATCAATCATCTCCATTAACCTTCCAATTGCTCTTAAGCTCACCGAGTCTAATTATCTGTCCTGGAAATCTCAAGCTCTTCCAACGCTTCAGGCTTACGATCTTGAACGGTTCTTGGATTTTCCTCCACCAGATCAAAATTTCTGCAATGCTGATGGTCAAATTGTTGTCAATCCTGCTTATTTGACCTGGCGCAAACAAGATAAGTTCATTCTTACCTGGTTACGATCTTCTTTGTCTGAACCACTTTTGGTGCATGTTCTCAACACTACAACTTCAAGAGAATTTTGGTTAACCTTGCAAGAATACTTTGCCTCAACTTCACGGTCTCGATTAACTGATCTGAAACGCCAACTTCAAAATGCCAAGAAAGGGGACTCCAGTTGTTCTGAATTTCTTCTTCGACTAAAGAGAATTGCTGATGAGTTAAGCTTCATTGGAGCACCACTGACGGAGGATGAAATGATAACAGCGGTAATCAATGGTCTTGGAAGTGAATATAACTCAGTCATGACATCGGTGTATGCAGCACGTTGCTCAGGCCGTTTCTCCTTCTCTGATTTGAGAAATCTTTTACTGAGTACAGAATCAATGCTCAAAAGCCAAATCACAGAATCTTCAACAGCCTTTCTTGCTGGTAAAGGTGTCAATCGTTTTAAAACCAACTACAACAACTGATCTAATTCTACTCAGCCCCAGTTTTCCCAACATCCTGGTAATTCCTCTCAGTCTTCTAGCTCTCGTCCTCAGTGCCAGATTTGTGCCAAAATTGGCCACACTGCAATACTGTGCTATAGGAGATATGACAAGTGTGCCGAGTGGAAACCTCAGCCTAAGTACATAGCCTACAATGCTCAGGCTACTTCTTCCGACACCTCCAATCAAGACTCAGCAACATGGATAATTGATTCCGGAGCCACCAATCATGTTACAAACGACTTGAACAATCTTTCCTCCTACTTCACATACACAGGACCGGATAAACTTCAAATTGGAAATGGTACAAGCTTATTTATATCTCATGTTGGCACTTGTACTCTATCTTTCTCTAATTTCAACATAAACTTGAAAAATGTATTATATGTCCCTGATTTCAGTACTAAATTGATTAGTTTATCCAAATTGCTTAGTGATAATCCTTCCCTCATTATGACCTTTTCTTCTAATCTTTGTTGTCTAAAGGATTTCCACACCAAGATTCCCCTCCTAGAAACAACTAGCACCAATGGTTTGTATTCCATCAAGTTGCAACAGTCAAGATCCATTCTTGACTCTTCTTCCCAAAAGTTTACTACCTTCTCATCAGACTTCACAACCTCTACTCCGCAAGCTTTTCTTGGTGCTCGCACTACAACTAGCATTTGGCATGCTCGATTAGGCCACCCCTCTACCACTACTACCATAAGACTAATCAATTCTCATAGATTACCATGTATTAGGAATAAATTGACTTCTTTCCATGACTGTATCAAAGCAAAGGCACATATTTTGCCCTTTTCAAATTCCAATTCTGTTTCTTCTTCTCCTCTACAAATTGTGCATTCGGATGTTTGGGGTCCATCCCCCGTTGTATCATCACTTGGTTTCAAGTATTATGTCACGTTTATAGATGATTTTTCGCATTATTGTTGGATTTATTTTCTCAAACAAAAGAATGAAATTCCTCAGATATTTGCTTCCTGGAAATCTCAAGTTGAAAATATTCTAAGCACTTATGTTAAAACTCTTAGAACTGACGGTGGTACAGAGTACAAACCGATAACAAAACAATTCCCTGAGCTTATACATGAAATCTCTTGCCCGTATACCCCTCAACAAAATGGGGTTGCGGAGCGTAAGCATCGTCACATCATAGAACTTTCTTTGGCTACTATGTCCTATGGTTCAATTCCTCAAAGATACTGGGATGAGGTGTTCTCTAGTATAGTTCACCTGATTAATCGCCTCCCCTCAAACAAAATTATTCCATATAAATTACTATTTCATAAAGACCCTGATTATGAAAGCCTAAGGGTTCTAGGATGCCTTTGTTTTCCATATACTCGGCCATATAACCAAAATAAACTAGAGCTTCGAGCTAAACCATGCATTTTTCTAGGATATGCCAAATCACAAAAAGGGTATAGATGTCTTGATTTATCTACTAATAAAATGTTTATTTCTCGAAATGAAAATATTTTGATGAGAGTGTTTTTCCTTTTAAAGATAAACCAGAGAAAGAGAAAGTCGATTACTTGGATAATTTTCATTCTGTCCCATTAACTCTGTTACGAGTTGAGCCTTCAGTGTCTCTGCCTTCTTCCAACACACAGCCGATTCCCTCCAATACTCTAAACTCAAATACAGCTGATCCTGACCCTTCATCCACTAGTCCATCTATTCTAGCCGTTGATCATCTTACATCCAACCAAGTCCACACAACCCAGCATTTACATCATACACAGCCCATTTGAGTTTATACTAGACGAGACCCATCTACAGCCCAACATAACACTATCCCAGCTCCTCTTTCCTCCAACGGTAACCAACATTTAAATGATCCATCTTCCTCCATCAATCCAGCAATTCCTCCAACATCTTCTGACATTCAACCAGACAACACAAATTCTCAAAATACTCATTCCATGGTGACTAGAACCCGTGACCAGACACGTAAACAAAGATCATTTCCTGATTATGTTGCTCACCATGTCAGCACACTTTCAGAACCAACAACTCATACAAAGGCAGTAAAAAGTCCAGAATGGCGTAAAGCCATGGCTGAAGAGCTTAATGCTCTTGCAAAGAATAAAACATGGACTCTAGTTTCCCCTCCCTTAGACCAGAAGGTAATTGGGTCAAAATGAGTGTTTAAGATCAAGAGAAAGGCCAATGGTGAGATTGAACGATACAAAGCTCGGTTAGTTGCGAAAGGCTTCAATCAAGAAGAAGGCGTGGATTATTTCGAGACCTACAGTCCTGTTATTCGTGCTACCACTATCCGGGTGATACTCTCTCTTGTTGTTTCATCTAATTGGCAAATTAAACAGTTAGACGTTTCTAATGCTTTTCTTAATGGTGATTTAGCTGAAAAAGTATATATGCAACAACCACCAGGTTTCTCTGACCCAACCCATCCAAACCATGCTTGTTTACTACAAAAGTCTCTTTATGGATTAAAACAAGCACCACGGCAATGGTTTCAAAAATTAAGTAACACATTGGTCACCTTTGGGTTTAAGCCATCAAATTATGATCCTTCTTTATTTTTGGGACATTTTAACAATCATATTGTTTTAGTTCTTGTTTACGTCGATGATATTATTGTTACAGGGAGTGATTCAAACTTGGTACAACAGATTATTACACAATTGGAATCGCATTTTGCAATTAGAAACCTTGGAGACATACACTTCTTTCTAGGAATTGAGGTGAACTACAACAACAGAGGACTGTGCCTCTCTCAAACAAAGTATCTCACCGATCTGCTCAAACGCACAAACATGATTGATTGCAAGCCTGTCAGCTCTCCAATGGCATCTGGCACCGGTTTAACTCAAGGAGGAAGCTCCTATTGTGAAGATCCACACTTATACAGGAGTGTCGTTGGTGCATTACAATACGCGACACTTACACGACCTGACATTGCGTTCTGTGTTAACAAAGTTTCATAGTTCATGCAATCGCCCACTGAAACACATTGGGTTGCTGTGAAACGTATACTTCGTTACTTAGCTGGCACCTTACAATTTGGATTACTCATTAAAAACAGCTCAGATAATCAAATCCATGGATACAGTGACGCCGATTGGGCTGGGAGTGCAGATGACGGCCATTCCACCTCGGGTTACTGTGTTTTCCTTGGAAGAAATCTTGTTTCTTGGTCAGCTAAGAAGCAACCGACTGTTGCTCGCTCAAGCACCGAAGCTGAGTATAGGAGCCTTGCCTTGACTTGCCAGGAAATAATGTGGTTAGAGTATTTGTTGAAAGAAATTAGAACTCCTCCTTCATCTCCTCCGACACTATGGTGCGACAATATTGGGGCCACGTTCTTGACCTCAAATCCTCAATTTCATGCTAGGACCAAGCATGTGGAAATAGATTACCATTTTATTAGGGAGAGGATCTCATCTAACAAGCTTCGGGTTCGTTACTTATGTTCCAATGACCAACTGGGAGATGCTATGACAAAGCCGTTACCTTTACCACGTTTTGAATTTCTTAGAAACAAGCTTAATGTCCATGATGTAACATTAGCTTGAGGGGGGTATGTTAGGACTATGATGTAATTCAGTGTTTTGTAATTATATGATAGTACAAGGGTATATTAGCAAAATAGACTCACACTGATAAATAGGGATTATGATGTATTTCTGCAATTCAGTTCAATCAATTGATTAGTTCACAAATCATCTCTTCCAATTGTCTTTCTCTCTTTTATCTTACACAAGTGCATCTAAAAGGCCAAAGTACCATTAGTATATTACTTTAGTTACCCTAATTAGCACAATAAGTGTACCTCTAAACACTCAATTTGTATTCTTTGTTTCATTCTATTTGCTTCTGTTGCAAAATTTTCAGCAAATTGTTTTCTTCAAAATATGTCAAAATTTAATGTTGTATATATTTCTTAATTCTTAATATCAAAATCCATTGTTGCCTGTACATAAAGGAGAAAGAAATGCAGCTTTATGTAATAATACAAATTTTCCCGTTACCCCTTTAATAACTTCAAGAGGCATGACAAGATTGACAAGAGGCAACACAAGATTGACAAGAGGAAGGTGTCCATTGTTAAAAACTGAAAACAAAATCAATCCTGCTAGATGTAGGACTAGCATACACAGTGCAGTCTCTCACTCAATGAGGATGTTATTGGGGAAAAAGTATATGAAATAAGCTGAATCTATATTTGCTAAGTTAGATCCATTAAAATTACATGGATGCAGTAAATTTTGCTTTCCAAAGTGAATGCAAATATTTTAAAGAATGCCACCTTTGCTAATATTGTTATTAGGGTAATATTGAAAACTAAATTGCATGTGGTCCAAAGACTATAAAGCGTTGCAGGTGATGAGCTTAGCATCTAAATGAAGGAAGTTTATATTAGCATGTTAACTTATATTTCCACACTACAAATGTAATTGTATGATTACACCATGATATGTCTCCTTTATTAGCCATCCCATGTACCAAGTAGAAAGCATTTTCAGCAAAATCATCTACCAAAAGAATATTCGAATTTTACACCCATTATACATTAACCAATTTCTTTTATTAATCATGATATTTGTAATTCTATGCGAGTATACTGGTCTCCTAAAACCAAGAACCAATATAAACTTGATAACTGGAAAGCACTGGTTGTTAATGACCTGTCCAGCAGGAATTCTAAATAGGATAATTGCTATTAACATTGGCATTTTCAATACTAGTGAAGCTATTATGTTCGTTCACAAAGAATTACATGGAATAATTACCAGAATCAACAGGGGCGACACGACCAATTGCAGATTCGCCAAAGTCAGGGTCAAGAACCTCTTCAAAGGCCTCACTGTTTCCATCCAACGGCACAGTTCTCATCTTGAAGCTGGCTGGCATTAGCCCCTGTCCTGGGCTGTAGCAATCCACTGTCTTTTCCCAACTCTAGATCCACCATACATTATATAACTAATACATTAACACATTAAAGGGTACATTTTAACTGACTGTTGATATAAATGTATGTTATGTTCTAATGACACAAGCAAAAACAACCCTGTGTTAGGAAATGGAAGGATTACTGGTCTTATGTTATGCCAATTAGGTGCTGTGCCAGTATTGTATCACAGGCATCACATACTGTGCTTCAGTACTTACACCGAACATAGTACAGCTAAGTTCCTTCGTGGATAGGATTTACATTTAAGGATCATATTCTGGACAAATTGCCTACATTGCTTTAGGTACTTGCAGGGGTGTGCGGATATTGTACCAGTTAGGACGTTGCCATCACATACTAATACTACCCAAAGAGTATGTAGATATGTCCTAACTCTAAAATCATTGCATTACTGATTATGAAACACATCGAATCAATTTATATTTTCATCAGGGCAGACTTTGTCGTAAATACCTGTAGTTGCAGGGTATGAAGAAGAAAATTACGGACTATTTCCCCTTCCCCTTTGAGAAGAAAGGCAATGGCCGAAGGCACAAAATCCCTAATGAACACTTGATCGTAATTTAGCATCTGATTACATAATCCCGGATCATTAGCCGCAAGTGTCCCAACGGGACTGCCGCAGTAATTGACCACGGATTGATTAAGCAACCACCAGGCTTCCTTCTCCGATCCAGACATCTCCATTTTTCTATCTTTCTCATTGACAGAATTAGCCTCTGCATCCTTGCCAGAACTGCTCTCCAATTTCTCGTCCCGTTCTTCGTTACACACAACACGGTCGATTTCCAATTCATTCTCTTTCTTTTGATTAGGTTGGGGGATGCCATGAACGTAGAGACGGTCGAAGGTGGATTTTTCGGGAGTGGATGGCACGGCGTCGGTCGAGGTGGAGAAGAGGTACTTGGGGAAAATTACACAAACACCCCTCGTAAGTTGCGATGGATAGGATGGGGAGAGGAGGGGAGAGGAGGGAAGGGTCGGGGAGGAGGCGGAGGCGAAGGAAGACAAGAGGCGGCTGTGGGGGCACTTTGGGAATAACGCGGCTAGTTGCGTACACCGGCGGAGACGCGTAGCAAACATAGCGGGAAAGGAGGAAAGAACAAAATGAATGGAGATTCGAGAAGAAGAACTTAGACAAAAAGAAAGAAAACTTGATCAAAACAGAAAAAGGGAAAGACACTCTAGATGATATGACAACAAATGTTTGGGCCCTGATACATTGATTGAATAAACGATTTGAAAGTACAGATATTCATGGCCCAGCATGAGAGTAACTGACTTTTGAACCTTAAATAAACACAATCCATATCAAACAGCTAATATCGCAATTTTAGCCCACTAACCAAATTATTTCTATATGATCTTTGGTACTTTTTTTGTCAGAACTCAGAATGGCACGGGACAAGCAAAATAGGAAAAAAATAAAGAAAAGGTGCTCCTGAGTCCTGATCATTTGTAGGTACCAGTAAAAAGTCCGTGTTCAGAGAAAATGTTGCCAAGTCAGGTTTACCAAGTCGAACTAATTTCTGAAAATATGTCAAAAAAAAATTCTAAAGATTAATGCCGGACATTTATTTTGATCTGAGTAAAAAAACTGAACCCTAAAAATATTGCAATATGTCATTATTTTTTATAGATTCATAATTTTGGTTTAAAAAAATAGTTGAGTGAATCTATCATGTCACTTCCTAAGAAAAAAAAGAAGAAGAATCCGTCATCAATCGACCATGTTGCATGTATCAAGGAACATACCGAGATGGTTGATCAGCAGTGCATCAGATTTAATACAAGAAAGATTTCAAATAGCTCCTTATTTTAGAGAACTTACAATTAGTGTGGGTATCTACCTCGATAAATTAATGAAAGATTTCCTTAATATGGTTAAAAAAATTCCAAACCAACAAGTAAAGATGCGTACGGTACGAATGTACGATTTATCAAATTGGTTACACATTAAAAGCATTTGGTACGGGTACAGCATTTCAATAACTTGGTACAGTTTGCACTGGCTTTTGTACCTTTCAAAAAAATTAGAACTCCATCCAAATCAAAGGCCAACTGTAATCAATCAAGTTCTGTTCTTTCATTCCCTCAAAGGAACATGCTGCATGCACATATTGCACTTCTCGCCTCTCAAACAGACTCCTAGTGGGAGACCATTCCTCGATTAAAGCACAACCACTAAAATGTTTGGCCTCCATCTTACTAAAGCAATTAGCCAATAATGGATATAGAGCCCTACCAAAGCTTCCTTTTCTAATAAAAGTGGTGTTGTGATGCTCCAAAAAAGGAAGGAACACCATCATGCATTCATGCTAAGTTGGTTTGGTATTTGGTATGGAATGCAACGGTTCCCTGCCTTGTACAATCTTGCAGGTAATTAACATGCATGATTGTACTTGTTATGTGCATCGCTAAAACAGGAACATCCAACCAACATCTCAAATTTTCCAATTCACCACAAAAGAGAAAATTCTTTCATTACTTTTGTTAAGGTACCAAGGAAAAAGCAAAATGTGATTAGCTGATGGATTACATTCAGCGCTAACATGATGCATCAACACCTCATAAGCCAAATGTCAGTTCTTGCCGTATCAAATGATGGATCGGAAGGAATCACATCATGAACTTGATGAATCACGGACTTCTGTGAAATGTCCATATATGCATTTTCTCATTTTAACGGTTATTAAGAAATTCGAATATTTGTTGATGGTGACATCCACTCGAACATATCTGTATTTACGAAATGGGGAAAACCAGAAATCGAAACTCGTATAAATATGCGTTCGTGTCCTCAAAATACTTGGACACGGCTGATGTTGATAATTGATCTAAATTTACTTTATATTTTATCTGTTGTTTTTCTACAAGATCTATCATAGCAAGTTAAATTATTGCATAGCATGTAGAGAATTATTTTCTTGACAAATTATTGATAATTTATTTAATTTTCATTGTGTGAAATTCGTAAAATTTTGAAATAATTAAAAACTTAAATCAATAACAAAATTTTACGTGTAAATAAATAAATATTTAATAATAAATAAAATAAGGTACAAAACAATTAAACCAATATAACAAGAAATAATAACTTGTACATAAATAAAATTTGAAACCAAATGTTTGTAAATAAATAAAGCAATTAAGGAAGCTTATTTAACCAAATTAATAACTTAAAATTTAATTTAAAATAAAGCAGAGACCATATAATGAGTCTTCTGACCCGTTTCAAGTTCAATTTCGACTTGCAACACAATAGGCTGTAGGAATCCAATCTCAAAATTTCCTAGAAATGATTAAATAAAAAACATAAATTAGAAATAAATTTGTGTGCAAACGATCTATGACCCATTAGGTCATGACATGGGCCTTGCAGCAGCATAAATCCGAAGGCGAGCACAAGGGAGGTCATAAATCCGATCCCATTAGCCTCTCCTGACTCCTTCTGGATCGATTGTGCCAATACCCGATCCAACGAGTCACTTACCACCCACCTGAGACTTATTGTGAGGAACAGGGAACGACCCCGTCTAACAACACCAAGAAGACGTCGCAGAAAATTTGACACCAAAAAGACGTCGCAGAAAATTTGACACCAAGAAGACGTCACAGAAAATTCGACCCACTCCCAAAACCAACCCAAAACCAGGGAAACAACCCCTGGTTTTCCCTGCCACGTTTCTTCCTTTGCCTCGAGACTCACCTCTCTCACACGTGTCCCTTCTCTTTCTCTCTCGGAAATCACTCTATCTCTCTCCCCCGTTGCCTTCTCTTCTCCATCTCTCCATCTGTCTTGTCTTCTGAGCAAGCCATTAATGGCGGATTCAAATCTCCTCTCTATCTCTCTCCACCTCTCCTCTCGAGAGCACTCGAGTACCCCCATTGCCTTCATGTTGCCTTGTCGTGTTTGTTTTTGGTTGTTTCCTTCTCAAAACACAATCTCATACAAAGCTATATTTAATACGAAACTGGACTACAATATTTTGAAAGTATTGGGTTACCTTTGTTATCCCTTGACTCGTCCGTACAATAAGCACAAGTTAGAATTGAGGTCTAAACCTTGTGTTTTTATTGGTTATGGCATCTTCCAAAAAAGATACCATCTCCTACACATTCCCTCAAATCAACTTTGTATCACAAAAGTGCATTTTGTTGAGTCTAATTTGTCCATCTTCCTCAAGCAATCAGCTTGCTCTACCATCATTTCCACAAACACCTTCTATGGCACTGCCTCAGATTGCTTCTCAGGCATCTCCTTCTCTTAACACCCATAATATGATCACTAGAACTAAAGACAAGACTAGAAAATCGAGAATATTTTCTGGATTTGTAACAACGTATTCCACATTAGAGGTTGACCCCATAACTTTCAATCAAGTCGATAAATCGCCTCATTGGCGTACTGCCATGAGTGAAAAACTCAATGCCCTGGCTAAGAACAATAGTTGGACCCTTGTGCCCCCTTCAACGAATCAAAAGATAATAGGTTGCAAATGGGTGGGTATATAAAACTAAGAGAAAAGCCGATGGTGCTATTGATCGTTACAAGGCATGGTTGGTGGCCAAAGGATTTTATCAACAAGCTGGAGTCGATTTTGAAGAATCATACAGTCTAGTGGTACGTGCCACAACAATTCAAGTAATTCTTTCTCTTGCTATCTTATCTAATTGTTCAATTAAGCAATTTGATGTTTCCAATACATTTTTAAATGGAGACTTAACGGAAAAAGTTTTCATGACCAACCTCACAGATTTATTGATCCCAATCATCCAAATTATTTTTGTCTCTTGCATAAATCGTTGTATTGACTACGACAAGTGCCTCAGGCATCGTTTCAAAAGCTAAGTAACACCTTGATACAACTTGGGTTCAAACCCTTTTCCTATGACCTGTCACTGTTTCTAGCCCATTACCAATGACATACCCTCCTTGTTCTAGTCTATGTTGATGATATTATTGTTATGAGAAGCAATCCACAGCAAGTCAAAGACTACATTACTCAATTAAGTCAAAAAATTTGCATCCGAGATTTAGGTGACTTAAACTTCTTTTTAGGCATTGAAGCAAGGACAAACGATGTTGGGCTATGTCTAACTCAAACCAAGTACCTCACAGACTTATTAAAATGATCAAACATGATCAATTGTAAACCATGTTTCTCGCCTATGGCTTCAGGTACCATCATCTCTAAAGATGGCAGTACACATTGTCAAAATCCACTCCTCAACCGTAGCGTGGTAGGAGGTCTCAAATACGCCACACTAACGAGACATGACATTGCCTTCTCGGTTAACAAGATTTCTCAATTCATGCATCAACCAATCGAAGATAACTGGACTGCAGTGAAGCATATACTCCGCTATATAGCCGGGACATTAAACTATGATCTTCAATTTTGCAAAAATTCACCTATATAGATTCACTTCTACAGTGATGTAGATTGGGCTGGTAATGTGGATGCTCGTAGATCCACCTCGTGCTTTTGTGGCTATCTTGGCCGAAATCTTGTCTCTTGGTGTGCTAAGAAATAACCAACAGTATCAAGATCTAGTAATGAAGTCGAATACCGTAGTCTAGCGTTAATTTGTACAGAGGTGATGTGGCTCGAATATTTGCTGCAAGAAATCCAAGTTAGCCAACAACAGTTCCAATCTTATAGTGTGATAATATCGGTGCCACATTCTTGGCCTCCAACCTATGTTTCATGCTCGAACTAAACACATCAAAATAGACTATCATTTTGTTTGTGAAAGAGTAGCATCAAATCGACTCAAGATTCAATTCTTATGTTCAAAAGATCAGTTAGCTGACTGCCTCACGAAACCCTTGCCATTGCCTCAGTTTCAGTTGTTACGACACAAGCTAAATGTCACTAAAGTTCCATTAGCGTGAGGGAGGTGTATTAAGTAACACACAACTGATACACATACCAGATGCAGTATAGAAGATAACAACAAAATATTAATTAGTTAGAATGATGTAATCAGTTGCACTACAGAAGATAACAACAACAAAATTAATTAGTTAGAATGTTGTACATTAGGAAGATAGTATTCTGTTACAAATAGGCACATTGTATCAAAGAATAGTAACTCAATAAATATATTTGTATACACATTTGACAGTGTTAATGAAATCGATCGAATTACAGAATTGCACGCATAAATTCTTTAAACTCTATTATCCATCAGTCCACGTAATTAGAATTAAAGAAAACATAGATTAAAACAAAGGTGGTCAAAAGGTAAAAGAGATGCGGCCTATTTAGCTAACGTAACAAGTCATTTAATTGTCTCTCTCGAGCGCGTTCCAGAGAAGAAAAAATGCCGCACGAGGGCGATAAATTAATATTAATATGATCTTATCTCGTCTGTCGTCTCGTTGACTGCATTTCTTTGACCACCGTGGCCTACGGAAGACCGAAGACCCAATGGCCTGATGCACTTCTAACAGGGGCCAATAGTATCCACCGACGTGTGCCCTGGGGACCACGTCTTTGACTGACAAGTGTCATATGTCAGGCGCACTCCGCATTTAGCGGCGCTTAGTGCTCGACACCTATTTGGGCTGCACATATCCATTTTGCAGAATAAACGGAGATAGGGCAAGAGTTACTCTTGTATTGAAAAATTTTCATAGAGGATCAAGAACCAAACACTTTTTACATATAGAGTCAAAAGCTCTAAAAATATACTGAGAATCAAGAGCGCAACTGATACATGCACTTCTAAGTAATACTTGCGCCCTTAAATTGTAAATAGAAATGCACGAGAGTTGAGAAAAAATGAAAAAAAAATTAGAGTTGCAAATAATACTTGCGTCCTTGATTCTCTCTGAAATTTTTAGAGTGCTTTTGACCCTTCTGTAGAAAATATTTTTTATTTGCCCTCTCTGAAAATTTTTCCTATTGTATTTGGCAAGAAATTTTTCATGAAGGGTCAAGGACCGAAAAAATTTAACAGATAAGATTAATGGGACACTAAAAATTTCAGTGCATTTTCCGTTGTGGAACCTAGGTACATATTACTTGTGCTTCTAGTGAACTGCTTAAAAATTTTCATTTGAATAGTCATAATAATTTTAAAATTAAATATAAAACTAAAAAGTTTAAGAAACAAAAAGGTTAATAATAATATTAATAGTAATTATTAATACGAATAAGATTAGTAAAAAAATATTATAATATGAACAATATGAATAATTGTAATTATAATTAGGAATGATTGTAATACTAATGATAATATTAACAAAATTATCACTGAATAATAGTAATAAAAGATGTTAGTTAGTAACAAAGTCGTAATAAATTATAGTGATGATTATAATAATAATTATAATATTAATTAAATTATTAATGAACAATAGAAATAATAATAATTAGTGATTGAATGAATAATACTAATAAATCTATTAGTACAAAAGATTAATGAATAATAATAGAAAAGATTGTAACATCATTAATAATGATAATATTATTAAATTTATTATGATACTAATAAAAGAGATGTTAATATAATTAATAATGATGATTATAATAATTGTGATAATATTAATAAATTTATTATCATAGTATTAAAACATATACAAGTAGGATATTTGTCTAAAATTTTACGAGAAATACAAAATGATCTAGTGGTAGGAAAATTTGGTTAAAGGCACTAAGTTTGAGAGATGACATGGGTTCAAATTCCTCTATTGGGACCATGTTTTTAATTATAATAGGGGCGCAAGTAAATCATGGGGACTCCAAAGAGCACGCAGATTTGAAATCATTTCAAGGACGCAAATATTACTTGTGCCCTAAGTGGTGCATTTATTAGCACAATAATAAACTCGTGACATATATGACACCATAGTTTAGTGGCACTGTGACACATAGGGGAGCAAGTATTATTTGTGCCCCTAAAGTAATACTCGTGCCTCTAAAGTAATACTTGCACCCCTTAAAGTTCTAAAGTATCAAGCTGTAGCAGTCCCTTCTAAATCCTTCTCTTCCAAAATCATTTCAGTATCGCCCCTAACCTATTTTCTTTCTCAAGTCCACCTTCTCTTCTCCATATCTCTTCTTCTCATCCTCCTTGTTTCTTTCCACTACAAAATAAACCTCTCACCTCTCCTTGCTTTTTCTTGCTTCATTTGGTGTTCATCTTCTCTTCTCCCTCCCCACATCACAGTTAGTTTTCTTTTCTTTTTTTCTATTTTTTTAAAATCCATCCATACAAGTAAAATGTGAACAAATTTGTGATTATTAGTGATTATTATTGGTTCATAGTTATTATTTTTTATTATGATAGGTTATTATATATTATTGGTGATTACAAGTGATTATGCTTGATTATTATTGATTGCATGACAATTTGTTATAGTGATTATTGATTGCTAGTGATTATTGATTGCATCAATATTTGAAATTTTTGTTAATGTGATACCAATTAGTTATTAATATTCAACCAATTAGTTATAAAATAGATATGAATTGGTACGAAAAAAATTCAAATTTTCAATTAAAAAATACTTAAAATAATTAAATAACAAATACAAGAAAGTACAAAACAAAATTGTAACAATTAATTTCGATATTTTTCAGAAAAACAACAAATATTTCAACCAATGCAACGAAGGTGGCTCTGATACCACTTGTTGGTGCAATTTAGTGTCTTGGTCAAGCAAAAAGCAAACTTCGGTTGCTCTCTCTACGACCGAAGCGAAGTATATAGTCGCGGGTAGTTGTTGTACCCAAATTTTGTGGATGGTTCAAACTCTTAAGGACTATGACTTGCATTTTACAAAGGTACCAATAAAGTATGACAATACTATAGACTATGACTTGCATTTTGGGTTGTGATCGGGGATTTCAACATGCTGAGAGCAATACATGACACGACGAGGTCCACTTTTAATCTAGGGATAGCTCTAGAATTTTAACCATTGTCTTGATGAATTATCATTAAACGAAATAACACATCTCAGAACAATGTGACTCTGTAATGGGAAACCCTCTTCAATCTAACGTCACGTATGTCCCAACGTCGATTTTGGACCATGTACCAATCAAATTGCAAATCAAAACCTTAAAGAAGACACATTCATGCCTATTTAAATTTGAAAGGGCATGGTTACGTTTCAAAGAAATCATGGAAATAGTGCGTCAAGCCTGGAACATACATAACCCCTCCAATGTAATGGCAATAAACCTTTTAAGGCGTACACAAGCTACCAAACGTGCACTATGGGAATGAGCAACAACTACATTTAACAAATCCCCAAAGCTAATGTCGCTAACTAAGAATATCATACAAGCACTGAAAAAGATCAAGGAATACAGACAGCTTCATGAATGAGAATTCTCATTCAAGATCGAGCTAAGGAAACATGTCTACGACCTCTCCTTAATACATGAATCTCGGTGGCAACAAAGGTCTTCAATAACTTGGCTTAGGTTGGGAGACAATAACACCAAATTCTTTCATGCTAAGGCTTCCAACCGCCTTAAGAATAATCACATATCTAATATAGATGTTCAATAGGTATCCCACACGAGATCGGAACAAATTGCTTTGGCTTTGTTTAAATACTTCAAGGACATCATGGGTCAAAAATTCAGACGACGAAATCCCCGACCTTCCTGGGAAATTGCCAGCCAACTAAGGAACTACAACACCTCGCGTCACCCTTTTCACAGATAGGAATAAAAAATAGTTTTTTCTTTAGCAAAAGGAAAAGCATCGGGTCTGGACAGGTTCCCATCAGAAATTTTCCAAATATATTGGAACATAGTGGGCATCAAAGTTTCAGAAGTGGTACATTATTTCTACTCAAACGAATTAGACCTCTGGCGACTAAATGAGGCATGTATCACAGTCATCCCAAAGTCGAATGAGGCATCCTCAATTGAGGACTATAGATGTATCAGTGTTCTTTCCACCATTCTAAAGTTAATCTCAAAACTACTCGCCGGTCGATTGCAAGGGGTGCTTCATACTCTAATGTCTAAAAATCAAACGACTTTCATCAAAGGAAGAAATCTAATGGATGCATTCTTAGCAGCACATGAGTCCATGATCCTTAAGAATAAACTCCACATTCGACACGATCTCATGAGATTTTCCTAAAAGTAAACTTTCGAAAAGCATTCGACACGGTCTCATGAGATTTTCTACTTAATCCTCCTTCATACTAAGGGATTTCCAGGAAAATGGAGCACATCGATCAAGAACCTACTTGTATCTTCATCTTCGACGATTAGGGTTAATGGCATCATAGGGCCACCATTTTTTCCACCAGAGAGGGCTAAGATAAGGTGACCCTCTCTCACCGATGCTCTTCATCCTATGAAAGATACATTACATACCATACTGTATAACAAGAGCCATCTATTCATCCAGATGCCATCCTTACACCTTACGACTTTTCAATTTGTAGATGACACTAAAATTGTCTCGAACGTGCATCCAACCAACCTGAGAGGAATAACCTCAGTGCTACGTGAGTATGCACAGCTTACTAGTTTGGCCATTAACCCAAAAAATATGTGGTTGCGTACGTACCTATATCGAAGGAATCGTTTACTAGAATAAAATGATTACTTGGATACGAGCCTCGGAACTTTTCCATGAAATACTTGGGTCTTCCATTAAAAATCAAGAGACTAACAAAAACAATGTATCTCCCCCCTCCTCACATCCATCCAACGAAAACTACAAAGTTGGCAAGAAAAGTTACTACAAAGGCCAGAAACCTGATCTTGGTAAAATAGGTAATTAATGCCCTACCTCTTCACTATGTGCAAGCATTTATACTCTCTTCTTGGCTAATAAAGCACATCGAGCGAACTGAGATGAGGTTCTTTTGGAAAGTAGACACATCTAACTCATCTGACGTTACCTAGTCAACTAGTCTACGGTATGCCTTCCAAAAGAGAATGACGATCTAGGTATCTTGGATTTGAAAACTTTCAACACCTCCCTCATTATCAAATGGGCATGGAAATTACATGAAAAGGATGAAAGCTCGCTCTTTGCATCTTTTGTTCAAAGACACTATAATACCCCACTGCTCCACGAACTGGATTCGAAGGTACCCGCACAAACTTACCCATCATTCTTCCTTAGAGACATCTCATCTCTAACCTATTTACTTCGAGTATCAACACAACCAAAGGAGGATGGAACCATATAATAGAAAATGACATCGAACGACAATTACTAGTCCAAGTCAGTCTGCAAACTACTATTGACTCGATCATTAAATCAAAGGAATCAGTACTAATATGGAACTCGAAGGCGCCCCTCAAAATCAAGTTATTTGTATGGACACTTCTAAAGGATCGCCTTCCTACAAAGGACAAGCTCCACAATAGGGGAATACCATGCAATAACTTATGTGTACTTTGTCGCACTAATGCCAAAGAAACAATGTCACACTTGTTCCTCACATGTCCTTACAGCAAAGCTATATGGAGAGTTGTAAGACCTCATCCAATAATTCTAACGGAAGAGTTATATACGTTTTGGACCCATCACCTGACACAAAGAACGACACATGACAAGATTCGATGGAACACTACTAGGCATGTCAATGATCAGTCGTTTAATCATTTTTCGTTTCATGACAAATGAAATGATTACGATCAAAAAAAATTCTATCGTTTAAATAACGAAACGTTTAACACAAACATATTATTTTGTGATCGTTTGTTTCGTAGTTTCGTTTGTGACTGCGTATTGTTAGAATTGTTTTGATTTTAGAGAAAAACGCTACGCTGACATAAGGTGATGAGAGATGAGATGAAAGATTGTTCGAAAACAGGAACATCCAACCAACATCTCAAATTTTCTTTAACGAAATAATTAACGAAACAAAATTTTTTATTCGTTCATTAAACAAAACGGTTAACGAAACTAACATTTTTCGTGATCGTTACGTACGTTAGACAGGTCTAAACACTAATATGCACGCTTCCCTATGAACAATTTGAAAATAGAGGAACAAACACTTCTTTGACAACTGAACGCAACAAACAATCGTTGCGCTCATGCAGATCAACAAGGACATCTCGACTTAATCTGACACAAATTGACACCTCAAGACGAACTAGAAACCCCAGATTGTCACACCCCTGAAAGAATAACTATCTTAAGGGTGTTAATCCCGCCACGTGTACTTGATTATAAGTACACAAAAGGCTTAATTAATTACCAAGAATTTGATTTAGATTAACTTATTATACTTAATTTTAAGAAAAAGCACGCACATTGAACACACAATACATGAACATCCAACAAATATATATGTATATATATAATCCAGGGTCTGTACAAAGTTTTATAGCGGAAGCTAAAAGAAAATAACATACATATAGGAGAGGACGATCCCATCAAAGGACGTGGGAACGACCTCACTAACCTACTACAAACTACTCCTAACAAAAGAAAGTAAAATAAAACAAGGATCTAATCAACAAAACGGAGGACGCCTGGATACACCATCCTAACGCTCTCCTTTATACATCAGGCGACTCCTGCTCCATACCTGGACCCCACAACCAACCGTGGAACATGAGTAATTTATAAAAATTACTCAGTGTGGATTAAGGTCCAGCCTTTGGGATTATATCCGATTCAAGGTTGGACCATTCATATTTACTGAGATTACTATAATTAAGTTACTACACCTAAATGTGCATTAGTCAACCATTTCACATTTAAATAAATGAGTCTATCCAAAAGACGATACGAGAAAGAAACCCAAAAATAATATGAGGAATAATAGTATATATAGATAGTAAGGTGAACAATATCAAGTCTCCCAGACAAGAAACGATTTGTCAAACTAGAAAACCCCGATGTAGGACTTCAGGATTCGCCCCCTCAGATGGGTCGTAACCACAAGCCTAAGGGTATTGTTAGGCGGGTCCCAGATCAACCACAGGCCCAACGTAATTGTTGGACGGGTCTCAAATCAACCACGGCCCAACTAAACTCTGAGTTTTCAGAACGAAACGCCCTGGTAAAATGGAGCAGCTTTATAGAGCACACGCTCGGTCAAATAAGCGAACTGAGAAGCCCCTCACAAACAAGAAAATAACAAACATAAACTCTCAGTCTCAACCGTCATACGAAAATAAGGAACCGACTACCCGTTTGAATAATAATAAAAAGGGAACTCCCTGTACTAGTTAAAGCCAAGAGGAGGCCCAGATTTCCCTGTTACTCAATAGAAGTTAATAGAGGAACCCCATCGAATATTTAGAGATCTCAAATATCGGCTAATAGAAATATATAAAGAACGAAATAGCTCCAATACTTCACACATGACACGCATACTCTAAACTGAGAAATCGAACCTTAATCACTCAAAGAGGAAGTATTATAATACGTATACTAATAAGGATCCTTGAAAATGAAACTCTCAAACTGGCACTATGTGCCATCAAGTGATGATCACGTTTGATGGGCATCAGCCGAATGTCTATGAAGACAACCCGATACTAATACCCCACGGGCTATGTCAGACACCGTGACACGTAGACGTAGCACGTTGCCCTCACGCCACACATCCAGCTGGTGATCACCGGCCCAACTCTCATCACTCCCGACGAGAATACATATAATATTTTATACGCATCTACCTATAAGTAGCTAATAGCCTATACGATCCGTATATCGGATCTCATATGCAAAGATGAAGTGCAATGACATGCAATGCAGGTTGGTCTAAATAGTTGGTTCAGTTACCAGTATGCAATCATGACAGTTCAAGATCTACGGGCCTGATTAACAATTATTGGTATCTTGGTAATGCAATTCAATTTAGGTAAGACTGGTAGGTCCTAATTAAGAGAGAAAAGAATATAATTCCCAGGAATCCACACCTGGAAAGAAGAGTGAGCTACTCTAACAGGAGATCTGCTGCGTCCGCGCTAGGATCAACGTCGTCAGCAGCAGTATAGAACTGGTCCACAGTGTGTGGGTCCGAGTCCACTAAGTCTCCTATTTATATGTTTTCGAGTTTGTTTAGTTAGTCGAAGGGCTTGTAATTAAAGCGAAATCAAATGAAAAGGTAGCGGCGTTTGAGACATCCTGGATGCTCCTAATTTAATTTATTTAATATTTTATCTCAGTCAAATCTCGCATGCAGTGTCCTTGTTGCACGACGAGTGTATGTGAGTCACATGTTCTTTTCTTTTTATTTAATTTTAGATATTGCTCTAAGTGTGTTTCTATTCCCGTTAGTTATTGTGACGTCAGGACGATATCTTGCAGAATATAAATAAAACACATCACGATGAAAGCATGTTATAAATTCAATTACTTTTAGTTGGACTTTTATTTGAAACAAATCAAGGAAGAAAATAAACTATTAGTCTATTAATAGATGCGTATTTAATACTGTGCTTATAGAGAAATTTATCAATATATGTTATTGTGTTTAACTATTCATTTAATTATAATTAAGTGTACATTATACGTGTTGTATTTAAATGTTACTTATATACGCTTATGTGTATTGTATTTATTTATAACATAGAGAAATTGATCAATATATATTATGAGTTGTGCTAAAATACTTTATAAAGCACCAACATTCAAATACTTTAGATTCGTATTTCGAGATACAAAGTGAAAACGGCTGATCAAGACCGTTGGAAATATTCTCTATATTAACATCTATTTAGAGACGAAATTTCATATTTTTTGGAAATTTTGTACTATTTTATCGGGTAGGTGGAAAATTCATTAATCTAACGATTTACAGACCTTCAATTTCACCAACTTTGCACCCATCCAATAAAATAGTAAAAAAATTTAAAAAAAATGTAAAATTTGGTCTTCAAATTTTTGTTAGTATGGAGAACATTTTCAACGGTCTTGATCGGTTGTTTTCACTTTATATCTCGAGATATGAGGCTAAAGTATATGCATGTTGGTGCTTTATAAAGTATTTTAGCACAACTCTATATATTATTATATATATAATTATACTTAGTCCAATTTTGTTGGTGGTGATTCGGGTGTACGTTATTAGATGTATATATATATATTCATATATAAGTATACATAGATATATATATATATATATATATATATGTATATAGAGGAGGGATCCGTAGCCGCCAAACTTCCAACCGCTCGCAATCACTCCATGGTAGCAAATGTAAATGACCGATCCGGACCGTTGAAAACATTCTTCATATTAATATAGACTTGAAAACCAAATTTTACATTTTTTGAATTTTTTTACTATTTTATCGAATGGATTGAAAATTTATTTATCTAACGATTTACAAACATCCAATTTCAACCCTTCCGATAAAATAGTAAAAAAATTCCAAAAAATATAAAATTTGATCTCCAAATCGACATTAGTATAAAGAATATTTTCAACGGTCCGGATCGACGATTTACACTTGAAATGATGGAGCGGTTGCGAGCGGCTACGAAATTATTGGCGGCTACGGATCCCTCCTCATGTATATATATATATATATATATGTATATATGTATATACCTATATACATATATATACTTATATACATACATATATATAGAGAAAGGCTATGGTGCTCCATGGAGCACCAAATCGCTCGTGCTCCACATTTGTTATATCTAATTTGAAAATTCCAACGACCGATCCGAACCGTTGAATATGATCTGCACATTGAAATCTACTTAGAGATTGAATTTTACATTTTTTGAATTTTTTTTAAAGAAGTAGAAAAGTTACTAATCAAACGGTTTCTGAACCAACAAAAGTTGCAATTTTCCTACCTCTCTAAAAAATCGCAAAAAAATTCAAAAAATGTAAAATTCAATCTCCTAGTAGATTTCAATATGTAGATCATGTTCAACGGTTCGGATCGATCGTTGGAATTTTTAAATTGGAGATACAGTGTGGAGCATTAGGGGTTTGGTGCTCCATGGAGCACCCTAGCCTATCTCCATATATATATATATATATATATATATATATATTATATAATTCACTATATAGTTATTTATATATATTTATATATTACATTTGATTAACTTATAGCTATTTAACTATGTTGCTATTAGCACATCACGTTTAGTTACTTGATTTAATTGTTGCGTATTATTATAAGTTAAAGGTCTTTGACCAAGTATGTTGTCATACCTAATCAACTATCCTATTTATGTAACTGAGTCGCATACTATACGTTATAGTTTTTGTGCTACATATAGTATAGAAAAATATGTAAGAAACACAAGTTGGTTATTTTTACTTTATGTTCTGTTTGTGTTAATCCTGAGTGGGATCATAAGTCTGTACTCGTCCGTCATAGCCGAAGCTCGTGCTGCACGGACTTATGGTCATCATTTCCCAATTAATACCTTTTTCTCGGTCCTTTTTAACCTTTCGGGTCTAGTTACTAAGTATTATGGGCTAAACCTACTAGTTGTGTAATATCTGTATCATACCAACTCGGCCCAACTAGGGTTAAGGCCCACAATACCCAGAACTATTTTATTTATTATCCAACAGGGTCCAATAGTATTTGTTTGGGTCCAAATGGGCTCATTTGTTATTATTTACGTATAAAGGGTCCAATTAGGGTTCGATGGGCTTATGAAGCCCAAAGGCCCATACTTTTCTGTTTTATATTACTAAGGTCCAGAACTAAGGCCCATAAGGTCCAATGGGCCATTTATGTGAATTTAGTTTAAAGGGGACCAGTAAAGGCCGTAAGGCCCAAATTGTAAAGCCCAGTCATCAACTCTGGGTCTTTACCCTCTGGTAATCAAGGTTACACAAATAACAAATAACACATCATCACAGTAAGGCCCGAAAAACAACACACAAGCTGTACTAGTAATGGCCAACCAGTACAGCAGAAAATCCAATTGGTATGGTTTACCCGTAAGCCTAGTAACCGACCACCAAGCAACAACCCAAACAAAATCAGTGTGCACATAACCCACAAATTACCCAGTCCCCAGTCCTTACCAGTGCCCGTATATCTACATTTCCTTACAATTCACAGTTCAGGGTTTTGGCACCCACCCAATCACAACATTACAAAATAAATCACAAAACCCAGCATGATTTGGTGCCAACAACCTTCTGAACTAACTCAGTTTGGGGTTGTGGCACCAAGGCACAATTTAAATTCTAAAGCAAACAAGGTAAGATACAGAGCAAGGCAAACAAGCCAATAACAAGCAATTAGCAAGAATCGATAACAGAAACAAGTACATCGTTCGGGGTTGTTACCAGAAAAGAAGTGATGAGGTAAGGTGACGAGGATGTAAGGCAGCACGGCACGAATCAGGCCACCACCACCTCTTGTAACTCCGGTTGCGACCTCCCCCCCCCTTTTGTATGTGCTTATGTAGTATACTAGTTCTTACCAAATTGTTTGCGTGTCTAAACTCAGCACATGAGTACCAAACATACAAAAAGGTGGGGGAGATGCAACATCGGTGCTTTTATAACAAGGGTGGCGTGCATGACACAAGCGCTGGTACAAAACACTTGAGTGTTCGGACTGAAAGTCAAGAGAGACAGAGAGGTGTAACCCAGCATTAATGGCGAGGTGCCGTTTGAAGTGACAGGAAATGAGAGAGAGGGAAGGCAGAAGAAATATAAGGGTAAGGTTTACTGTAAATGAGATGTGACGAGACGAGGGGGGAACACAAGGTCTCGATCGAGAGTAGGAAACAGTATGGAGGTCAAGGCTGGCTACAGGTAGAAGGAGCAGTAACGACGGAGAGGGACAGAGAGATCAGGTAGAGGGGCGAGTAGTTGCAGAGAGAGATGGGACATGTATTAATGGCGGAGGGTGCCAGGGAGAGAGTGACGCGGGTGAGAGAAGAGGCGAAGTGGAGAGAGAGAGTGACATGGCTCTTAATGAGGGGAGAGAAGAGATAATCGCGGAAAAATGGGGTGAGGGAGACAGACCGACAAGAAGTAAGGGGAGTGGGATTTTAATGAGGGGAGAGAACGTCGGTGGGATCCTTTGTGACTTCGTTCATGTGAGCCTTTGTGGTGCGAGTTGCTGACAAGGGATTTAAATGACTCAATGGGTCTAATATACTTGGCACACAGTGGGGTGGTTCGTTTTATTAATTTAGTTATCCGTTCTTAGCTGTTTTGAAGCTGAAATTTACGTGCATCTTCGTGTTGCAAATAGTTACGAGCATAAAACGAGTTGGATGACTCGTTATACGAAATCCAAAAATTGTGTAAATTGTCCCTACATGTACATTGTTTTTAAAAAGGGTAAAATTTGCTAAAGTAGTATTTTATTGTATGAAATTATTGTAAGTAAATTTTTAATTAATGTACGCATAAGAATTTTAGAGGACTAAATTTTAATGATTAAATTGATTAGTTAATAATTAAAGAATGATATCAAATAGAATAAATTTAGTATGTTAATTTCTAGCTACAAGATTTGTTTGTACATGCAACTCCATGCATTTATATATTTTAATCCTGCATTTAAAATTTTTTGTTTCATGTACTTCTTCACTTAAGTTATTTTTAATATATACATTTTAGCTTATACATTATATTATTTGTCGTTCAATTATTATTTTATTTTACTTTACAGGTACGTTAAGTTATTTTTAATTATTTACTCCTTTAAGTATGAAAATTTTCGTGAGTTAAACCTTAGGTATTTTTCCTAAGCTATATTAAAGTTAGTATTTTAAATAAATGATAATTGTATGATTAATAAGACAACTATTTATTAAAACAATTGTCAAAATAGTGAATTTTACACATATAATTATAATTATACGTCTTACTTTTTTTTCCTGTTCCTCTCTCTATATCTTTTTTTTTTCTTTTCTCAACATGTAAATAACAATAAGTTGGTTTTAATATATATCAAGTGGGCTAAGCTAGCCTACCTTCAAAAAATTACTAAAAAACCGCGTTTACTTGCATGTTCTTTCTTTTCTAAATATGAGATAATTAAACTAAAAAGACATTTGACCTTTGTTTGATATTTCTAGGGGTGCAAACAGATCTGATACAGACAGATAATAGCGTTATCTTTTCTGTATCCGTTATTATTTTTCGGATATGGATATGAATTCGAATAGTTTCAGATACTGATACAGATCAGATGATAAACATATAAGAATACGAATCGGATAATAAACAGATATGAATGCAAATACGGATATAATTCAAATAACTAAATGGAGAGTACATTATGAAAAAAAATCATTAATATATCATTTTTCAATAATAAAATTAATTTAAATAATATTATAAAATTAATTTAATGGAATAATTAAAATGTTGCAATGAGTATTGTTTTTATAATTCATTTTCTAATATTATCAATAAATGAAACAATTAAATAATTAATTTACTTAGCTATAAAGAAACAAGCATACGTACAATGAACTTGGGTCTCCATATTTGACGGATATCCGAAAATCTGTAAAATTCGGATTCGGATAATTATCTGAATCTCTATTTATATCCGGTTCAAAAATTGAATTCGTATCCGGTAAAAAATTATCCGGATCCGTAAATATCCGAATTCGAATATCCGATATTCGTAAAAATCCGAATCCGAATCCGAATATTCGAATAAATATCCGATTCGGTTGCACTCCTATCATTTTTCTGCCCCTTTAGATAAACTTCATGTGGCACTGTCGCACTTGGCCAATTCATCGACTTCAATGAAATTTAAAAATATTTATGTAAGAAAGAGTCGGATGTATTAGTCCGGAAAGATATTTAATTAAGCCATACCTAGTATTTGACCTTTTAAGGATAATTATGAGCTTTTTAAATAGATATCGATGATTTTGTTGAAGATATGTTTGTGAAAAGGTTGGCCGCAAGATATGTTTGTGAAAAGGTTGCAATATTATGATACCTCGAATGAGTTCCACTATAGTTCTAATTCATTTTAAAAAATATATATAATTTACAAGAATAAAAATTGGCATCATTCGAAATTAATCACCATTAATTAAGATACCTCGACAAATTAAATATGACAGTTACATGGAGTTTATATTATTTTCTATACGTATCTAAGATAACGACATTTTGATTTCATCAAGGCTATCAAGAGTTTGTGTGAAAATTGACTATGTAGATAATTATATACAAAGCAAAAGATTTCCGATCGACGTGTACATTTCTTACAGAAACAATGCTAGTATATTTCATAATTTTTATTTTTGATATACACTTTTAGAAAATAATAAAGAATGGACGTATGATCGATGAAACGCAGTTTGAATGTATGCGACATGTTCATTAAATTAAACCTTGTAAAATTTGAAGCGCATCTATTATACCTTTTTTTTCCGTAAGCATGACAAAAAAGAAAAAGAATTGTAACTGTGTTTGTATTAATTTGTCGGAAAAGAAGTGTTTTTATATAATTTGTAATTGCACAATATAGATGCAAAAATAAGTTGGCAACAATTTATTCGAAAAAGATATATATATATAGGAGGATACCATCATATGAATTTTAATTTTCCTGAAAATGAAAGGCCCCAACACAGATATATTCTAAAATGTTAAGTTGTTAACACAAAAATTTAAGTGAGATCAACATCACAGTCAACATCTGCATGGGATTTCTCATTCTCGCAAGAGCATCATGGCTTTAGCTTACGTGATAGTTTTGGACTCGAGAATTTAAATCAGATCAATTATCAACATCACACTCAAGTACTCAACATAGTTTGCTGCTTCCCAAATGCCAAGAAATAAAATGATAAAATAAAGAAATCATCGCAAATAACTATTCTTTGTAAACTCAAATCCCATCGTGATTCGTGATTCGTGATTCGTGATTCGTGAATCGACCTAATAGTAATAGTATTGTCACAAGAAATTAAGCAACAAACTTTCGAACTCAGAGAAGGCAAAAAAGTTGCCATTTTCCATTTCCTACAAGTAACAACTGCCTATAAAAAGCAATAAAGACAGCTTACATGCGCGCAATCATGATGTACACAGTAACATTGATTGAGACTTCCACCAATTGCGCTAATACAAGTTACAACACTCCATTTATTTTCAAAATGGGGAATTAATTATTAAATTTGACAATGTTTTTAAACACTCCCCGCGATAATCTGAGTTTTCCGGAGATGGCGTCCGTACAATCTTGCAATCTACTGGTACTTTCTTTTTTAACCAAAACTATTTGTTGAAGTTATATTATAAATAACACATCTAAATCAAAAGAATTAAGTAAAAGACCATTAATGATCTCACAAAATAAAGGAAACATGCCTAATGAGCCCGTTGCCCCCGATCCCCCAAAATATATATAAAAAGAAAAAAAAGAAACACATATATAGAGAAAAAATTTCTACAGGTTAAGTATCCGATCATCACCCTCCCTTTTATCCTATCTTGATTTATTTTTTTCTTTTCCATTTCTGTGTCTGTATAGTCTTTACAAACTTCTTGGTTCAATCTATTGAGTTAACCAGATATCCTCCACATTCCAAAAATTGTCCCCCAAACCCCCCATCTCAAAATCGAGCAACCCGAAATCATTGTAAGCACACATGCTGGTAAACGAATCTGACCAGCTATCGGTGAATTGTGCTTCCTGGGTTCCGTAACCATAGTTATGTTCGATCGTCTGGCCGGTGCAGCTATCTGTGAAACATGAATTGGAAACCGGGGGCGAACATATTTGAACTCCCACCGAGTCGGATGATGAGCCGGTTGTGGTTGAAATTTCGCAGCTATGGTTCAAGTTCTGATTCACTTGGTCGAAATCCTGATTTGCTGAATCCAACGGCAGCAAACTGGCATGTGGGTCCATTTTGGCAGATGAATTACTGGCATCAGCCTGAATGCGCTCCATCAAGCGAGGCATCCAGAGGTACCGCATGATGTCCTTGAATTGCTGGCTGTTCACATCACACTTGAGTTGTTTCGCATGCTTTTGCACACGGGTCCTCCAATAGTTCTTTATTTCATTATCAGTCCTGCCCGGCAGATGTTGCGCAATCTTTGACCAGCTGTCAGAATTTTTAAACACAAGTTCAGTGACATGCTTTGAACAATTAATTATTCATAATTATATTCAATTTTATTCATAATAAGATTATTACCGGTTTCCCCAGCGCGAATGGAGTTCAAGTATGAGGAGTTGCTCTTGTGGGGTGATGTTGCCACGACGGAGATCGGGGCGAAGGTAGTTAAGCCACCTGAGGCGACAGCTCTTACCAGTTCTTTTCAGACCTATACAAAAAGTTCAATATGCATCGATTATTAACTATTAGTGCAAATACAATTATAGAGGAATGCCTTCTAAAAGAAGAAGTAAAAAAAGGAGAATATATTCTGATAAATCCATTTTGTTGTTTTATGGACTTTTATGATCAATAGCTAGTGCTTTCTCACTGTATTAGTTGAGCTTTTCAACTATCTTTCTATATATGTCAATATACGCAAATGCTCAAAAGGCGGGTCTAGTGTGTATAAGAACTTGACTGACAAAGACTTTGTAGTGTAAATTACTTGAAATAAAACTCCATGTAATAATTGCATGACACTAATGCACCAAATTCAACGAAATTATTAATTAGTGATAGTATGTATGTATGTATGTATGTATGTATGTATGTATGTATGTATGTATGTATGTATGTATGTATGTATGTATGTATGTATGTATGTATGTACGTATGTATGTATGTATGTATTTGGCACCTGCACAGCGAGCTAGAGAATTCCATCTTCCCTCCCCGTTGGCAGTGATGTAATTCATGAGAATTAAATCCTCTTCAACTGTCCATGGCCCCCTTCTCAAATCGGAATCGTCTTCGCTCGGTGGTGGCGTCGGCGACTTGAAGCACGCATCAGTGCTTCCATCAAGGTCTAGTATTGAAGAAAGAGTTTCACTTCCCATGATATCCATGTCTTTCTCTTTCTCTTTCGTGGGTTGACCTCTGGTTTGTGTCCTTGATGAGAGGTGAAGGAGTGAGTTAGGGAGGAACTGAAGAGAGAATTTTAGTTAGTTTGATATATGATTAGTTGATTGGTTTTGGATTGGGATTGGGATTGGGATTGGGATTGAGATGGAATTGGAACTATGTGTTTGTTGGCGGGAGAGATCCGAGGGGGCTTTTATAGAGCGAGGGATCTAAGCCGGAAAGATATGTTCTCACATCTTCCCCATTATTAACAAAAATGGACATCTCCGGAGCTCTTTCATTGAGAATATTAACAATTAAATGGACATCTTCACTTAACTACAAAACAGAGATTATTACGAAATGCAAAGAAGCATGTGAGGGAGCACGCCCGCAATGGGGAGGATTAGTTTAATGTAATCCTCTGTTATTAAAGCCAAAAGAAAAGGGAGGCATCCGCTTTTTTAACTCGGAAACAGCGTGAGACCTTTGAAGTTTGACCTCGCTCTAAGTGGTGTTTGTGTGTAATTAGACTTGTGTAACAACATGGATATATAATCATTTTTCTTTTATATATAAAATCAAGGGGGTGAGAAGAGTAGACACGATCAATAGGGTTCTTTCTTTGGATGCTGCAATTCTCTTTTGATCCTTAATTTACCAATGTCCAAGGAAAATGCAAAATATGTCAAGTCAAATAGTGAGAGTTCAAAACAGAGTTGGATTTCTACCTAGGGCTAGATCTGGTTTTGGTGCATTAATTTGCATCCAAGTAAGAATTGATAAAGTGGAATGACGTTTGATCAAATTAGAATAAATTATAGTAGTTCATTGTTATAATTATAAATAATAGTATAATTTAAGTTAATTTTAATCCATGGTAGAATTATCTTATAAAATTAGTGTTGATTGAAATGGATAGTTGTGTAACTGTAGAATTCATAAGTTAGGAATGCATCAATGTTGGATTAGATACCTAGATATAACAATATCTGTGTAGTATTTCAGTGTAAAGTGACACTTGACAAATTAACACTTGCTAATTAACTAAAATTAAATTAAATAACCACGATATTTTCAGTTTCAACATAATCCATATAATCCGCTAGCTATTAATTAAAGATGTTGGTCTTCTATCTAGAAGTTCACAAGCTTCCACAGAGAAGTCCAAATTCTAAAATAATTAACCAAAACATACTTGTTGGTTTAGTCTTCTGGTTAATGCTCCAATTTCATAGTTAACGTTGACAAATCTAGAAGCTTTTATTTTTGCAATTACACCCTTATACTTTTATCATTTCCGATTTAGAACCCCAACACAAATCTTCTGTACACAACTTAGATTTGCATGTGAATTCATGTTTCATACTGACAGGAACATGTTTTTAGGACTAATTTGAAAATAAAACTTAGCACATGGTGCAACATGCAAACCATAAATTATTAAGAAAAAAACGTTGGTGGCAGTGGCCGGAGGCTGAGATGCCACTATGCCAGAGAACAGAGGTTATGGGCAGTTTCCACAAGAGGAGTTGAAAATTAAGGCACCCCTTGCTTGGATTTTGTGGCCGTTTTTCAACGGTCCTCTTCTTTTCTTTTCTTTTCTTTTCTATTCTTCTCCTCTTCTCTTTCCTCTATTTCTCTTTTAAAATCTGAAAATACTGTTTCTTTCTCTCTCTGTCTTGTTAATTTACTTGCATGCTCAGGTTTTTGTCTTTGTTAGTGGTAAACTGGTAATGAGTCAGATGGTAGAGAACTAAGAGAAGTAGCGAACCAATCGATTGGCTTAGCAAGTCTAAGATTTTCTGTGGCGCTGATATGTGCGATGTGAATGACCGTGAAGCCAGAGATTAATTGTTTTAATTTTTTATATTCAATGTTAAGTCTAAAATATAAAATTGTAATTAAGGTTTTATGATTTTGGTAATTAGAAAAAAAAATTATAAAGGAACAAAAAATGATAATAATATAATGTCGACTAAATTAGTTGGTAATGCTCTAAATTATTAATTAAATATTGAAAAAGTCTCTTCTATGAGATTTGTAATTATATGACACATCTTTCCCAAAACAACATCACTTACGACATTAAAAAAATATATAATTATGGTAAAAAAACAAATTGGATCTAAATATGTCTTATATATACAATTTTAAAGCTTTTCAATAGATATAAGGTTGTAACTTGTAAGCATTATTATGCTTGAGGAAGCATTTTGTTACTTCTAATTTGTACGAACATATATGCACATAATTTATTTGTATCTATGTGTTTCGAAAATTCTGCTTTTTATCTTTAATTGGCAAAATCTCACTATGTATAGATGATTGTTTAATTTGGTCCAAGCTAATTATTGTATTACATAAAAGCGATTAATTTTCGAACTCTTTCGTGTTCATCTCGTTTATATTATGTTCAAATTAAATTTGTTGTACATGCTAATCAAAAATAGTTTTCTCTCTTATCATCAATATACTTGTTCACAACTTTAATATATATATATATATATATATATGGATAGGCTATTATAAAAACGTCTGCACTTCGGCCGAAGTACAAAAGTTACACATTTTATAACTTGTTGAGTTTGAAATTAAAATTGGAGTTGCTCAATAAATATTTCATCTCAAAATCTTTTAGGAAATCATATTTCATGATTTTTCGAGCTTTCTAGTTATTTTCTAAATTTTTTTTAAAAATAGTACTGAAAATGTCATTTTTTTTAATATTAAGATGGACTTTTTTTAAAAAATATTTAAAAAATAGCTATAAAACTCCAAAAATCATGAAATTTGATTTCCTACAAGATTGTGAGATGAAGAATTTATTGAGCAACTCAAATTTTAATTTTGAACTCAAAAAATTATAAAATATGTAACTTTTGCATTTCGACCGAAGTGCAAATATTTTCACAAAAGTATAACTATATATATATATATATATGAGCATGGCTAAAATAATATGCATAGTACACCCCATTTCGTACTATGCATATATATATAGGTCAATAAATTGAGATTTAAGTTGCTCAATAAATTCTTCATATGAAAATATTGTAGGAAATCAAATTTTATGATTTTTAGAGCTTTCCTGCTATTTTTTAAATATTTTTTAAAAACAGTCCAGATTTAATACTACAAAAGTGTCATTTCTGGACTGTTTTTAAAAAATATTTAAAAAATAAGAAGAAAGTTTTAAAAATTACAAAATTTTATTTCCTACAAGATTTTGATATGAAGAATTTATTGAGCAACTTAAATATCAATTTAATGACCAAATTAAATATAAATGACCGCATAGTACGAAATGTGGTGTACTATGCATATTATTTTAGCCATGCTCTATATATATATATATATGTATATATATACACACGTGGTAATATTTAGGGTCATATATTATTATATGAAGTTGTGGCCACAGAACAGCCCACATATTATTTTAGATTATTGAAGGACAAAAGTCAAAGGACTGTAGAGTTGGAAGCTTGTTTGACCAAAACGGTCCTAAGAGCAACTTGGTAGACTACGTTCGGAGCATTTAAACCTAATTCTGTGTGTGTGTTATGGACTTGTGGCTGGTGAAGCAATCATCCCCTACCATCAATTTTGGAATATTCAGGGAATGCATTTGTTTCTACTTCTCATTTGGATTTATTACTTTTTATGTCAAGATTTAGATCCTCCCCTGTTCATACCTTGAGGGGGGTTGAGGTTGTGTGATGTTTTCTCACAAATAAGATGCGATAATGTGCAAATTGTGAAGTGGGTGTATTGTTAAATCGTCGTTACAGAGTCCGCTGCAGCTTTATTATAGAGTCCACTGCAAATTGTGATAGGCTGATCTTATATTGATACCGACATCGATATCAACTGAGATGGATTCAGTTTAATTCAATTTGCATATTATAGTTATTATGCATCTTATCGACTATATTAGTATATTTGATTTCGTTATTATGCATTTAGCGCCTCCCAACACGATTCTTAATTATTCCTTCTTCATTTTTCGTGAGTTATTCTCTCCAGTTTCTACTACTGTTTTAACTTAATCTGAATGATAATACAGTTACCATGCATAATAATACAAATAACATACATAATAATATAGTTAACATAACAATAACACATTTAACAATATAATAAGAAATAAATAACACTAATAACATGCATAATTAACAACATAATTTGAATATACACATTTAGTATACATAATTAACAACTCAGTTTGAATAATAATACATTTAACATGCACGACAACATAATTAAAATGGATAATAATATGATTAACATTCATAATAATATGATTAACTTGCATAATAATACATTTAACATACACAATAACACATTTACCAGACATATTAACACAACTAACATGCAAAATAACATTATTAATATGTGTAATATATAGATGACACACATAATTAAACAACTCAATCTAAATTAATATAATATTGTTGGCATGCATAATTAACAACTCAATTTGAATAACAATAAAGTTAACATGCAAAATTGATAACTCAATTTGAAAAAGTTACAGTTCTTGAACAAAAGATGAAAGAAAAGAGAGAGGAAGAGAGAATGAAGATGAGTGATTATAAACAGCGAGGAGAGCACCATGATAGCACACTAGTCTCGATTGATAGCATCATGAGAGAGAAATAAGGGAGTTTGGATTAGATGGGCATATCGTGACTTCTGAACGATTGCGAGAAAATAGGAATGAAAATAAGTGCGAGTGAGAGAGTGACAAAGAGCAAACGTAGGAGAGAAAGAACGACAAAGAGCCCGTGAGAGAGGAAAAAACGAGTGCGAGAGAAAAAATGAACCACGAACCGAATTAATTGATTTATTGTACATATTATTTGACTATTTATGTACGTTAATTAATCTGTTATGCATGTTAAAAAAACAGAATGAGAAAAAATAGATACCAATATAGATATTCATATAAGTATTGTCGAAATATTTTTCTTACAAAATATCACATCATCCTGCAAGGCTGCAAATAGAATGAACAATTAAATATCACATCATTCCTTGTGTGTGGGACAAAATGAACAATAGCACAAATAATGTGCCTTTATTTTTGTGTTTAACACACGAAGAAACAATAGCACAAATATCTTTTTTTTTCTTTGTCGTCAACTGTGTGCGTTTATGTGATTTTATGATACTATATCATTGATATTGTTCTTTTCTCTAATGGCGAGCGGATATTTTATTTCTAACAAAAGTCTTTTTTCTTTATAAAATGATTTAAATGGGTTTGTGACTGTGTGTGGGATGTACTCTGAGTGAGCTGAATCCAACTGGAACTCCAACTTGAATTCGAGCTCGTCATAACTTGAGCTAGCTCAATTCATTACAACAAAATAGTATTTTTTTATGAAAAGATGGGATCAAGTCCTCAAATTTCATTGATCATCAATAATGATCTTTGTTACAATGAGTACATGTCAGATAAAGATGAATACATGCAATTAATATTTGAAAATTACAACATAATAGTAATGAGTTTTTTTTTTTAAAATAACTCGAGATGGCTCATTACTCTACAGTCAATTCGAAAATTCTAACATAGAAAACAAGAAACATGTTTCAATTTTAACTTCTAAGTGTTTATCAAATAAAAAATATGTTTCACTATTAATGTTTGCAAAATAAGTGCAAATAATTTTCAATTGAAAACAAATTATCTATAAATAGTGTAATTCGCGAGTTGAACTAAGCGACTTGAGGTCAATTCAAACACAACTCCTAAGTCAATGAGTTGGCTCATCTTGATTTAGAATCAAGTTTTTTTCGATTTGAGTTCGAGGAACTCAGAAGTTTTTTACTCAACTCTAGCGAGGTGCAAGTGCTTTTATTTACTTTTTAATCCAATTTTGAGTTTTTGTGTATATGGTCAAGTTAAAATTTGAATTTTCGCATAATGTTTTTAGTAACTTTTTTTCCATAAAAGTAGTAGCTTTTTTCTCTATTTTGATTCACTAATTGCAACAACAGCAACCGAAGATTAGCAGATTACCATCATTTTGAAGTGGTTCCAAAGTTTAGTGATTTAAAGCAATGCTCTTTCAAAATGAGATCGCAATTTCGAAATTTAGTTTTAAGAAATATTAGATCAAAATTTGAATAAAACTTGAGATAAAGACTCACTTTTTTCTTAAAAAAAAAAGTTGATATCGGTATTGCAAGCTATCATTTTCCATCTTTTTTTTTACTTAAGGCTTCCCTTATTTCAATTTAGCAGCTGTTTATGAAACTAAATACTCACTACTCCAAAATTAAGTTCAGAGAATTTAAGGAGAAGCTAATTTAAAAACAAAAAAAGAATTAACATTATTTTTGTCTCATTCAAAAGCCAGCGCAATAAGTTCTTAGCTAATTGGATAAACCTTCGACTTGAAAGCAAGTCAAATACTCTCAAAAAAAAAAAAAAAAGCAAGTCAAAGAATAGAAAAGCATCGCTGAGCTGGATTCTCCTTCTTGACCCATTGACCTGTTTACCAGATTTATTGTGGCCTGAGCCTCTGAGTGATAATAGAAGAGTTAATTATTACATGATCAATTTAGAATTAGAATAGTTTGTTTTGATCACCCGCCAATAGATCACATGTTCACTGATAGACACAGTGGCGGATCCATAGGTCCACTTAAGCTCGGGCACAACTAAGTTTGGACACAAATATACTAAAATATACTAGAATATCATTAAAAGTCCATTTTTCACTACAAAAATAACAAAAAATACACTCAATTTCGCATTTTTTGAAAATCATACCCGGGCACTTGCCCGTGCTTGCCCTAAGATGGATCCGCCACTGGATAGACATGAGACAATTTTTAGAATGAGTGATTTCTTTTACGCAATTATTAACATCTCCGAAACCACAAATTACACTTATTACTACCAGCATATAATAATGAGACTAATAACTTTGTCTCAAATATCTGATTTATGATAGTTAACTTCCAAAGAGTTGCAAATTCACTAAAATTCAACAGACAGTATTATGTTTTGAAAGGAGAGTGCAATATAAGATCCTATCCAAACTGTGCTGGCGAATAAAATAAGATGGATCAGACTGTGGGCCCCACTCACACTTGACTAGAGTAACCGTCAGAGGATCACATGCGCGCAGTATTATTATTGTATACATTTGATTCCCGATTTACCCCCACACGGTTTCAGAACAGAAAATGTCATTACCAGACTATTACCAGACTAACAGAAAAAAAATTCAAATATCATTGCTCAAAAGTCAAAATTTTTGGGAAGAATGCACTAGTAATGATATATATGTTTTTATAACAATAATTTGTTTATTGATTATCAAAAACAATTTGAACTATGATTGATGATACAAATATACAATTATAAAATAAGTAAACCGAATATTGTAACATTCTTTAGTTTACATAAATTGTCTGTAAGACTTATAGCGTAAAAACAACAGTAAATATGATATTTTCTATTAGAAAATGAATACATTTTTTTAATCTCAAGTTTCTTTTTTTGTATAATTAGAGTTATTATATTTACTACATTTTGAAAGAAATAATAGTATATCACTAATACTTCTAAACTCAGTATGTACGTCGTAAATGTTGCTAAATTTCAAGATTTTTAGGCATGTGACATCATCTAAAATATATATAGAACTGGGCTATGGTGCTTGATCAAGCACCAAGAAGTCGGTGCTTGATCATCAAATCTCACAAACGAACGGATAAAATTTTGGTTTATCATGCTCAATAATTTATTTATATCAAAATCTTGCGGGATGCCAAAATTTTCTATTTTTGGAATTTTGTAAGTATTTATTTTTTATTTTTGAAAGTGACATATTTTATGTACAAGCATTGATTATTTTATTACTATTTTTTAGTCATTTTCAAAAATCCAAAACAAATACTTGCAAATTTCTAAAAATAGAAAATTTTGGTATCCCACAAGATTTTGAAATAAAGAAATTATTGAGAGTGATAAATCGAAATTTTAACCACCCGTTTGTGTGATTTTATGATCAAGCACCGACCCCTTGGTGCTTGATCAAGCACCATAGCACAGTTCTATATATATATATATATGATTCGGCTATAGTGCTATGCATATTTAGTGAGCATTCGTGCTATGCATTTTTTCTTCTTTGAATTGCTTTAATTAACACCAATTTAAGTAGCCCAATAAATTCTTTATATTAAAATCTAGTAGGAAAACAAATTTCGTGATTTTTAGAGCTTTCTAGATATTTTTTAAATATTTTTAAAAAATAACCCTGAAGATGTCATTTTCTTAATATTAAACATGACTGTTTTAAAAAATATATATATTAAAAAAAGAGCTCTAAAGCTCTAAAAATCCTGAAATTTGGTTTCCTACTAGATTTCAATATGAAGAATTTATTGAGAAACTTAAATTAGTGTTAATTAAAGCATTCCAACAAAGAAAAAATGCATAGCACGAATTCTCACTGACTATGCATATCACTGTATAGAGATTCATATATATATAAATAGGAGTAGGCTATTGTAAAAATATTTGCACTTCAGCCAAAGTGCAAAGGTTACACATTTTATAATTTTTTGAGATCAAAATTTAAATTTAAGCTGTTCAATAAATTATTCTTCTTAAAATCTTGTAGGAAATCAAATTTCATAATTTTTTGAGCTTTCTAGCTATTTTTTAAATATTTTATTAAAATATTTTAGGAAATTACACTTTTTAATATTATATTTTATTTTTTTTGTTATTCGGGTTCGAGGCAAACGAGTCAAAATTTTCCTCACCCTAACCCGACTCGGTCAGGTCACGGGTCGCTCTGATCCGACCGGTGTAACATGATTAAAAAGATTTAATCAAACCATATATGTATGATGCGACTTAGTTTTTTTATTTTGCTTTAATTTTACTTTATTTACCAAACATACTTATTTGAGCCAATATTTTCTTCATTCAATCAATTAGAATATAACTCCAATAGATGAAATAGGCCACAGATGGCTTGGCCATATTATTTTCTTCGAGATAAATAATGAGAGTGAACTTCTTTAATTGTTTAGAAGAGGGGTTTCAAATCAAGCACATCCTAGTAATCCATGGAGGCTCATTAAATACATTAATTTGAATCAAACTGTTAATCAAACACATGGAAGTCCACTAGCTATATGGTCCCATAATAATGTATAATTCAAAAACAATATCGAAACTACGTGGATACAATGAATACAATGCATGAGCTATTGAGCTACGAGCTAATATTTGGTAGTCTTGTATGAATCGAAGATTTATTTGTCAAATTGTTTTCAATAATATAACACAAAAAAGGAAGTCAAATCTATATCATTTTATAACACACAAATCAGATATACCAACTTACGAATTAAACCCCATGCACTGATGCATGTTAAATAAAACCAAGGCCTTCTAGTGACCATGCACGAATCACGATGGCAAATTGGCAGCAGATAGAATCGGACAAATTAAGCTGTATTTGTACTCGTCTCAGTATTTGTAGGACCAGATTCTTTTTTTTCCTTTGACAAGTTAAACCTCTGGGTCCCTGTCTCCCTGTTCTAAAGGTCAGCGCGAATAATAAATACAAGTACATTTTTATATTTAATGCCTCCTACAAAACAACAAAATTTTGTGTCTAACTAAACAGTGTTCGAATTTCCAATTGATAATTGATAATTTAGGTACTTTAAAAGACTAATACATCAAATAACAATAATATGAGCTAAAGTACAAGCACCTTTAAAAGGATCAAAGAATTTCTAACTATTATTTTTTCTTACCTTTACTACTTCGTCTACTCGCTTTTTAATACACTAGTAATTGTACTCGTACCAAACAATGAGAGATATTTTCAATTGAATTCTCCTTCTACTTGTTCCATTTTTAAATCGAAGCACACTCATAAGTTTCTCTTTTCAAGATCTGCCGAGTATATAAGTATCAGCGATCAATTTGGTTAGGGCTAGTAGTGTCGCCATTGAGAGTAAGTGCGTGGAGAAGAGAAAAGGAGAAAGAAAGAGAAATCAGGAGAGAAGAGAGAACATTCGATAGAACCAAAGTTTCTCTTTTCTTATTTATTTCCTTTTCCTTTACCTACACTCGATACTCATAGACCGTTAAGTGACCAGATAAATCAGCCAAATAGTGCAGGGGTGGACCAAGTTCATTCGAGAGAAGGGGGTTCAAATTGTATTTAAACCAAAGACATTTTAATTTTCTATTGAATGCACCTGGCTTAAATTGAGATTTGAGAGCAACTTAAATTGAGAAGTGTATTTTTGTTCATAGAAAAAGTAAGACCAAAGATCAAATGGACACATCCATTGCTTAGATACTTTATTAGATAGTATAGACTATGGAAAAAATGATCTTCTGCAACATCTATTTACACTGATTATATTAAAATTGGGCGTAGAAGAGCCGGTTTCATCATCTGGACTAATTCTTCACCGAATTTTTAAAACCAGTGTATAAATCAAGACATCCAACCCATTATTTAGTAAATCTGGTTTAAATAATAGCAGGAAAAAGCATCAGACATTGATGCACTCTGTTTATTAATCACCCGGTGTAAAATGATGTGAAATTCTTTTGTAGCCCCTCATTTACACACTTTATTAGAACTTTGATGTAGACAACTTAGCATTAAAAAAAGATAGAAGTCGATTAAAATATTATAACATATTTATTTTGAGAATATTTTGTAACCTCCCTTTTGTTTTTGTTCTTTTTGTTAATGTTTACAAATTGGATTTGAAATTATTTTGTAGAGTGAGCAAGTCTGCTATATATATATGGACAAAATTTTTAAACACGGATCAATTACAATCGTGTTGATTGTCATCAATAATTATGCAATAACAATAATTTTGCATTAATAATTAATGGTACAATCAAATTAATCTTGATCCATATATATAGCAGAATTTGTATATTTTGTATAAAAATTTTACTCTCCTGAACTACAAAGAACAAATCATTGGTTTTGTTTAATTGATTAATTTTCACATGCTCCGAATCTTCAACTAACATTAATTAATATAAAAAGATGATTTAGAACGTCACTTTGGTTTTTGTCATGAAAAGAGCGTCGCTTTCTTATTAATTAACAAAAAGCGCCGTTAAGCACTGCATGCGCACTTTTGATAAAAAAATATTTTATTGTCGCCACTTGTGTTATTGCAAATCTGAGCCCTTTATTTGCATCAAGTTTCGTACTATTCTGAACTTATAATATCCAACCCCTGAATCACATCACAACTGGTTGTTTCCTATAGTGCACTAGATTTGGATCGTTCGCTTCCTGCCGCGCAGTGCATCTTCCCAGAGAACATTCTCGATATTAATTAACAAAAAGAATAAAAAAACTTAAAGAATAAAATAACATCATCGCAAGTACCGTCCCCACATTCTCCACACTTTCTCCACTGTCGTCTTCTCCAAGACGCGAACACTTTCTCTTATGTTGCCATTGTCATTTTGGACTCTTTCTTCCGACAAACTATTGATTGCATCGCAAGGATCCGATCGAGTCGACAACCACAGTTTGAAACATTCTAAAGGTATGCACTAAAATGCCAACAAGAAAGCATATACTTCATTAAGTGGCAAATACAAATTCCTTCACATTACACTATTCTTATTTAAACTAAATAGAAGAAAAATATACTAATAGAATTTGTTTTTGACTTCTCATTATTGTTATTTGTTTATTTTGGTAACTGATAACAAAGCTATTGCTCGATGAAGTAGTACTTATATGCTTAACACCTCACTTATTTTGTTCATTCAAAGAAGAACATAATGATATAGTTAGTATTGTCGGCGCTCTTTTTCGCGCTCCGGCTCCAACTCCAACCATTCATCTATTTTCTATTTCTGATTGATTGAGGCATCTTTGAAAAAAGAAGGATAGGTCATCCCAAACGAACGTGATTTCTCTTTGTGACTTGAGTGCATGCAATCATTCAGAGTTTTGTTTATTTTGACTAATGAGATCTTGGGTTTCTAAGTCGTGATCAGGCGCAAGCTCCTGCCATTATTTACATGAGGCATTATTTCAATTCTCAATACTCATGATTCTCAAGTGATTGGGGGATATACTGAATGACACAAGATAATTGTTCAAAACGATTTGTATTTGATTTCAAAGCGCCAATATTCAATCCCTTTTTGAAACACATTACTAACTAGGATTTGTGTTGTACCGCTCTGATGTCTGTTTTGTTGTCTATTTATTTGTGTTTATTTGATCATGTATTTAATTTCACAATGGTGTGTTTTTCCTCATGAAGTGAATTTCATTTCACATTTATCTTCTTACTTTCATGAAAAAGTGTTTTTTCATGAAAAGAGGGGGGGGGGGGGGGGGCGAGTCTAGATATCATATTTTTATGATTAATTCTATGGCTTGTGTTTGAATATTTGAATTTCAAATTTTATGCATAATGAGATATATGCAAGACTTTGTTTTATTTTCTGAATATAAACTTGATTTATAACTTTTGTTTACACTTTTAGTGTTTTGTTTGCATTTTTAATGTTTTTACAAAAGAATGTGTCTTGTTTTGCCTATGTGGAATTTTGAATTTATTCATTTTTTCATTGATATATTTTTATTTATAAGACTTTTTAATTTTATTTATATTTTCATGTCATTTTATGCATGAAAAAGACTTTTGGAAAATATACTTTTGTCTCAAGGCATTCAATGATTTTTTGCACAAAAAAATAATTTATGAGTTTATGCAATTTTTATTTCTTTTACAATTTTATATTTTGATAAAAGAAATTTTGTGCAAAAGAGGACTTTTAAACACTTTCATTAAAAAAATAGGAATTAAGAATATTTTCTTTATTATGATAAAGAGATTTTTATTGGGACTTATAGAAAAGTATCCTTTTATTTATTTTGAAAGGGAAATTTTACAGTTTTTTTACATTTTTGTTTTTGCAAACCTTCAATTTGTATGCATATAAAATATTTGATGCATAAGAAGTATTTTTTAGTTTATAGAAATTTTATTTAATATATATATATTGGACTTTGGACTTTGACAGATATTTTCGAACTTTTCTGATAAAATGAACTTTATTTAATTTTACAATTTCTAGATGCAAAGACATAATTTTAATATTTCTTTTTGCACTCTTATCAATTATATTCTTTGTATGTATCACGAAATTATTGAATGAACATGTTAATTAATTGACCCCGCAGTGTTTTTCGTTGTTGGTTGGAAAGTAGAACTATGTTAAAATATACTTGTTATGCATATGTGTTAAACTTGTTTTAGCTTGCCAATAATTTTTGGTACAGTTTCGTTCCTCTTGGGGGTTTCTTTCCTTGAAGATTTGAGCCTGTGGGATTAATTAGTGAACAACACCATACCAGTACCAACCTGGTTCAAGGTGTCAGAGCTGCAACCATACCAGTGGAATTGGGGATATTGCTAGGTATACAAGTTACCAATCCCAGTCCCAGTTTAAATTTGCCTTATAGTTAGGTATGGATGAGTCTTGTACGTGAGAGTATTGCTACCAGTTTAGCTGATTTTGATATATTTAAAAATACAAATTTTTAAAGAAATTGTTACTAGTTTCTTACTGATTTCTCCTCAAACCATATATCAGAAATCGTTACTAGTTCCTAACTGACCTTCATGTTTCCCCTACTCTTAGTTTTGAAACTTGCAGTACGTATCCTCTTTTGTTTTGTTTTAAGTAATGAGATTTAACCCTAGCTTAGTTTTACATGTTATTGTATGGTGTTAGAATTTCATGTGTAAGTTTAAGAAAAACTGATCAAGGGAAAATCTTGCTCCAAATGCTCATTTTTTTCTTAAAGATAAAAACTGATCAAGGGAAAATCAATTAATTAACAAAACAAAGATGAAATTAAAATACAACAAAAGTTAACATTAGTTGAGAATTTAGATCTTGATTTAGATACAATTGGGTCAAAATATAGACATGATATGCCACATGATCATTGATCGAACACATAAAATATAAATAGTCTCTGATATTAAGTATGTGCTCCAGCGCCAGCGGATGCAAGAGAAGAAAAGGTAAGGAGGTGTAGGAAAGGAAGGTGACGGAAGAGGAAGAAAATAAGCTTCTCAACTTGCTTCAGAATCGACGATGGAGAGAAAGGAAAGAAAGTCTAATTTGATTCAGCTCTACACAAACTTCCTCTACCTTTCAATTTGAGAGGTAACAAAATTGATCCGAGAAAAGAAAAGTTGTAACTTCCAAATCTTCTTCCTTCCTACGTAAAAATTTACTGGAGCAAGAAAACCATTAAAATTAACCTTACTTTCTTTTCCTTTCCTTCCTTCTGATTTTATGCGTTGGAGCATACCCAAGTGAATCGATCATCATATTCTATCATCTTCGTGTCATCAATGGTTTTTAGCGGTACCTACTCTCGTAAACATCACTTTCAATCTTTGACATTCTTCTCATCACCTCACCGTAGAATTTTCTTTTTGAGAAAAACCTCACCGTAGATTTATCGGATATATATAGAATTTTTCATTATCTTCCTATATATGCTGATGGGATCAGATTTGCTACTCATATTTTGGTTGCAACTTCATCAAATCTACGATGTAGGACCGTGACTGGCACTTCTTTTCATGTTTCTAAACTTCTCCATTCATTTCGTATTATTTTTTATTTTACACCAAATACCTTAGTATTATTAGCACTACAAAAAAATCTATTTTTTTGGGTGGGATACAAAATCCAGATAGGATATTTAAAATGTATTAATATTTTAATCTTTATTTTTAATAACTTTTAGATCTTTCCCATATAATAATAAATTTAGAGCCCGTTAAAAAAAATATGTATAATAATAAAGATCTATAGTACACATTTTCATGGTTCTAGCTTTTGCACATAAACCCTGAAATTAGCTGCCCGTTTATGATTATTACAATATATCCAATAATAATTATCACATATAAAAATTCAAAACTTCTAAGATATTATTGACCATCTACACAAACTAGTCGCAAAAATATTGATATATTTTGGAGAAGATATGTAAGAAAAATGATGCAAGCCAAAATCTCATTACTAAATAACTTCACCTCTTTCATTCAGAGGCCAACTTTCTTTTTCTTTTTTCATTAATTTGATGGATGCCCGTAGGCCTAGGGGTGCAAACGAGTCGAACACGAACGAGCAGAGCTAAGTTCAAGATCAGCTTGTTACTTAACGAACGAATTCATAACGAGTTTTTGACGAGTCGAACATAGACGAGCTACGAATATTTTTGACACTCTAGACTATATGTTAATTAATATTATGCAACTTGTACTCCAACTATGAAAGTTTTTATGTTTTTTTTTAAAACAAGCAGGAGAAACAACTCCTGCCACTCCATTTCTTTTCATCGAAACGAAGAGAGTTACAACTAAGTTAACCACCACTTCAAAATTCATCCCCTGAATTTACCTCACCCCTCAGTTCATTCTTGCGTCGATACTCATATCTTAGATACCGACGTACCAATTCTATCTAAGATTTAATATCTTTCTTATTATTACCAGGGGCGGATCTACGGTACATCAGGGGTAGGCAAGTGCCTACTCCTGAATTTCAGATTTCTGTAGAGGTCCAGTACTAATTTCTAATTGTGCTTGACCCTGAAATTGATTTGAGCCTAACCCTGCTGTGGAGTAAATTCTTTCTGTTTCAAATGAGATCTGCCTCGCGCTTCGCTTTATCACGTCTTCGGGAGTGAAATCCTCTGCGGATATATATTTCTCTTTGCCTACTCTTTTGCTAGCTATTAGCTAGTGAACTAACTTTGACTTTGTGCGCACCCTGAGGCCTAGCAATGATTATTGTCTTTTATTTTTTCGCGTATGAAAAAAAATACATACACTATGGATCACTGCTAGACTGCTAGCTTCTGTCCCATGCTACTTGTTGACTTTTCACACATCACCTCAATCTACTTCCCGAAAAGTCATCTAGCTTTGTATATGTGACACACTGACACACATCTTGATATATGCTATGCTCTTCCGCAGAATGAGTATTTCCAGTCGAGGGGACAAGCTATGTACGTACTCAAGAGTGAAATGAAGTACGAATATTCTCAAAAAAGAAAAGAAAAAGAAATGAAGTACGAATGAGTCCTATCCTAGATATGAGTCAGTGCGCTATATGCGAGGCACAGTGTTCTAAATTCGTGTTGTTTCGTGTCGTTCCGTTTCAAACACGGCTTAGCACGACACGACACGATTAGTATTTTATTATTTTTACCGTGTCGTTTCGTGTCGTGCCAAAAATTGGAAGGGATCGGAACGAAACGGTTAAGACACGGCACGTTTAGGCACGCCGTGTCTAAATGTGTCGTGTCTTAACCGTTCTGTGCCTAACCGTGTCGTGTCTTAACTTGTCGTGTCTAAACGTGCCGTCTCTAAACGTGTCATGTCTAAACGTGCCGTGCCTAAACGTAGAGGTGGCAGAACCCGACCCGACCCGATATTTTGATAAAGTCAAACTACCCGAACCCGACCCGACCCGACCCGGGATGATCTGTAACCCGAGACGAAGCGACACATGAGCGACCCGAGACGAAGCGACCCGAGACGACCCGTAACCCGAGATGGCACGACACATGAGGACCCAAGCCCGACCCGAGATGGAGCGACACATGATGACCCGAACCCGACCCGACCCGACCCGACTTGACCTGATACAACTTGTAAATTGATCTAATCCTATCTTGCCTACATCATAATCTAATTTTACTGACAAATTAATATCAAAGAAAGTCAAAATTTACTTGTACAATTCAATAACGCGATTCGATCTTGTCCGATTGAACTTAAAACTCAAAATAATACTTGAAAGTTGTCGGTGCAACCCGACCCGAACCCGACCCGGTCTCACCCGACCCGACCCAAGACCCGAAAGTTGTCGATGCAGCCCGACCTGAAACCCGACCCGGTCTCGCCCGACCCGACCCATCACCCGAAAAAGATCGACACAACCCGACCCGAAACCCGACCTGACCTCGCCCGACCCGACCCATGACCCGAAAGTTGTCGATGCAACTCGACTCGAAACCCGACCCGACCTCACCCGACCCGATTCCAACCCGACTTTTATAAAACGGTCAAACTAACCCGACCCGACCCGGCCCGACCTGAACCCGCCCGACCGACCCGACTTGCCACCTCTACCTAAACGTGTCGCCTCTAAACGTGCCGCCTCTAAACATGTCGTGTCCTAACTGTGTCATGACTCGTGTCTAAACGTTTATTTTTTAAAATTTGTAAAGTTTAAAATAGAATAATTAATAAATGCAAAATATTTCAAAATAATTTGAACTTCCGTGTCTATCCGTGCCTACCCCTGTCTATCTGTGTCGTGCCGTGTCTATCTGTGTTGTGTCGTGCCGTCGTGTCGTGTCTAAATGTACCGTGTCTAGACGTGTTCTCGTGTCGTTCCGTGTCGTGCTTTCGTGTCGTGTCGTGCCGTGCCGTGTCTCTCCTCATAAACGTTCCGTGTCGTGCCGTGTCCTACAGTAGAAAACCAAGGCACGACACGCTTAAGACACGGCACGTGAACAGTACCGTGCCGTGTCCTTATCGTGCCGTGTCTTTCCGTGACGTTTTCAGACACGCAGACACGATTTTGAGAACTCTATATGCGACACACTGGATTTCAATCTACTTGTTTTCGGTTCACCTGTTGTCTTTCAATAGTTTTGTGTTGGCTTGTTGAACATTTCTATAGTTGTCCCGATATTATTTTTTTCTAAAATAATGTTGTGGACATTCGCAGAATATTTCTCTTCAAATCTTTTTTTTGAAGTTGTTATTAATTTCTTTTTTTATAAATGGAACCATCGATACTAGTTTTATATATATATTATTTTTTTAATATGTACATGCCTCTGGCTCTTTCTCCGCGCATTACTAAGCTGCAGCTGGGGCTCGAACCAGGGTTTCATGTGAGACTTTATGCTATTTACGAAGCGCTACAGTAGTACGGTGTCTGTCTCTAAGAGTAACCAGGTTTGTTCGGATGCTAGAAGAAAAATGGGAATCGGTGGATATATTTTCAACCTGATAAGTAAACTGTTGCGGCTGCTGCACGGTCACGGACAGCTAAATTTGATGTGTGGAATTGCTTATAGTTATTCATCTCATTCCTTTTTTATGTTGAAATCCCATCAATTTCCATTTTGTTTCAAGGATTCGAACACGGCCTCATGAAAACAACTATATTTCCAATTTCTAATGTCCAACCAAATTTCCAATTTCTCACATGCACACAATTGCGGTTCGGACGCTCAGTCAAGTCTAGAAACAATTACTAGACACTCACGTTGAGATCAAATTCAGAACAGTTTCGTTAAAACTACATGTATAAACTCGTAACATTTTGCATATTCTTAAAATCAAGTCCAAACACTAGCTAGACTTTCCCAACATGAATCTGTTACTCATGCACATGCTAGACTTTCCCAACATGTCTTAATTACACTCGTGCACAGTGATTCATTTCTTGCTCACATCATCATATATTAAAAACATGGGTTCGTATATTGTGCCCTCGGCATTGTCCCCTCATTTCCCTCACTTATACAGATTGGTGGGTTTCATGCGGACACTGCGCTTTGACTTTAGGGACCTCTTCTTCAAGGCTTTGACATGGGGCATTATTGGAGGTAGGGGTGTCAAACGTGCGAAATGTGCACGAAACTGTATTACCACGTTGAACGATTCGTTGGTTCACGTAACAAAAAAGAAATTTGCGTTGCACATGTCGTTTAGCACGAAACGTGAAATTTCGCGAAAATTACACTGGAACGAAAAATATTTCTTTCGCGTTGCACAATTCATTTCTGAAACGTAACAAAAACTGTTGTGTTGGACGTTTTGTTCGAGCGAGACGATACGTAACAACGTAACATGTTGTTGCGTTGACACCCCTAGTTGGAGGCATTGGATACATTTTCTAAAAACATATATGATGATAAAGTGGAAACCCACACTAGCCGAGTCCTATCTAGTATGGTGATAAGACGCAAGGTTTTTATGGGAATGGTCTGGAATTCAAGTCCCGATAGAAACTACTTTTTATGTATGATTTTTCAAATTTATTTTCTAATTTTTTGTGGGTGTTGTAATTTTACGAGCAATAAATTAAAAAAACAAAAAAGAAACCCACACCCACATATATATTACCATTCCCACACAAAAACACCTCAGACCGAACAATACTAAAGGTATTGGAAGGATTGAATGCTCTCACAAAAAATTTTGCCATTGTAAATGGCATTGCACAAAATATATGTAAAATTTGCACAAATTTATTCCCTCCAAATTTTCATATTTGAAATTTAAATGATCGATTTTCAAAGAAATTTTGACTAGCATGTTTCTTCATAAGACTTTGGTCAAATTACGCCACTGTTCTATGTTTTTTTCATTACTTTTATTGTCTAGGCAGACTTTCTCAAGCTACAAATTTGCCAAGCATATATAGAAATGTCAATACATAATTTTTTTGTTGAATTTGTAGAAGCATATTTCATTTTAAGAAAATATTGTACAAACATCAATTAAAGTTCCCGTTTAGTTGCCTTAGTAGAAGCAAATCGGTGCTTGAAGAATTAATTATATCTTTTACTAGAAATGGTTAATTAATTTACTATATAGAAAAACAAAAAAGAAAAAAAACTTTATTTTACACATGGAGTACTAAACCCCCCGATTACTTTATACCACGGAAGTATATATCAATCGTGGCGAAACCGCAAAGTCATGGTGTGAATAGGACCTAAAAATGCGGAAGCATTAATTAATTTAATAATGAAGTTTAATTAGACCATTAATCCACACGTTTCCAAACCCATGTACTTCCAAAAAGTAACAGCTCGTATATATATATGAGTCGGCTATAATTAATTAATTTAAGAAGAGAACCAAATTAAGAAAGAATATGTTAATTAATTTGAGTGCTTTTCTATACCTTTGCTTGTAGTTCCATGGCATCTATGTAACTTTGTCTAACTAGTTTAATTATAAAATGTTCTTTCAAGCAAAAGATTAATGATTGCAGTTATAAGTGGGGAACACATAAGAAGAAAGAGCAAAGGATAATTAATGTGTCCGTGTTGGTTCACACAAGCACCTTGTAGGCCCCATTATGTAGGTGGCAAAGGGTTTCAGGTGCATGTGCAAAGGCTTCTTTGGTTGTTTATGAAATGATAATATATGGTATTATTGTTTATATATAGTCTAATTAAAAGGTTGTAATTAATGGTAAACATCTCCTGGATAAATGCTGAAATGCACCTTTTCAATAAACAAGTACTTGTGTGTGGCGTGATGCTCCATTAACTCTTTTTGGATACTGTATATATAATGCAAAACACGAGAGAGATATGCTTCATGCTTGGATGCTTATTCTATATATATATATATATATATATATATATATATATATATAGGTCCCATTCCCGTACATTTTGTGCGTTTGTTGCCATTTTTAATAACAGTAGTATGATATTTACGGGAACAAGAATAATGATTATATTGTGGAGATGATTGTTACCAGGAGCATTAATTTGAGTTAGAGAATTTATATCTTTTGCCAAGTAATACGTCGCTTTTATCTTGTCAGTTTTCTGAAGAAGCGGGTGAAAATCAAAAGAAGAGAGATTTCATAGATATATCCATCTTTTGTCGATTATAAATTGTTCTTTCGTTACTTTATAGCTAATTATTTTGTAAACTCGCTATTAAATGTACAAAATTATTATTCAAATTGTCACGGCCCCTTTTAATAGCAGTGTTACACTTGATTTTTCCGACTATTAAATGAGAAATATTAAAGATCGTTTATGTAGCTGTGTCACACTTGATTTTTCCGACCTAAAATGTGTGTGAATGGAAAATTTCCATTTCAACCTTTGTTAATGTCAAATTTTATTTTACCTTTTGTAGAAGTTTCCTTTAAACACCACGCGGCTCCAACAAGCTTCGGAAAGGTGCGTAGCTAAATAATTAATTCTTAAAAAAATTACTTTATCACTCGCATATATGAGATGTTATTCCGTAAATGATGCTTCCTTCTTTTAATTATAAGATGCTATGATACATCCTTAAGTTAATAGAAGATGTCATCGCGCATTCTATTAGAATAATGCCAATCTTCTTTTTCGACCTTTTTAATTAGATTAGATGGGGTAGTAACTAGTAAGGCCTTCCCCACTTTGCCACTCAAGATAGAATTTTATGTACCATTTTTGCAATGTAATGCTTTAAATTAGAGCGTGTGATATCACATGTACTTCAATATTTACAATAAAAATATGATTTGCATTGGGGACCTCGGAGGAAAACAAAATGAAACATTTTCGGACTTCGGAAGTTCCAATTGTAAATTAAATTATCATTTTTTAGCATTTCCAAGAGGATTTTAATTACATCAATCATCATTCTTTTTTACTACGAAAGAGCTCTTTTTGTTTTAGATAGGAGTTCAATCTTTCAACTTTAAATATTCTCAAGAGATTTTCGAACCAAGTTTCAAATTTGCGACTTCTATAAAGACACATATTATTAGAAACTAAATCAATGATTAATTCTCAACCATAAATGTCTAATTAAACAAATTTACGTGTATTTTTTTCATGCTGGGATGTGATGAATCTATTTTAGAGAGCCAAGACCGCTTGTGAGAATCTTCAATAAGTGCTCAAGTAATATCTTATTTCATGATCGTTGCCTCTTAGAAATTTTGCCTGAATTTTGATTCGACCGTTGTGCACACCATACTTTAATGCAATTTTAATATCCTTTAATTACATTTTATGTTTTAGCGGTGATAACATAATTATCATGGTCAAATAAATTTCAAAATTTCTTGTAAATTCATCAGAAATTCAGAAAATTCAAAACTTGAAGAATATGTGATTTCGTCAACATATTCTTTTGACAATTTTCCTGAAAATCATAATCTAAGATCTTTTGAAATTCTGAAAATTATTAAAACTCGTATTTTCTGAAAAATAGTGAATAACAATATCGAACATGAAACAACTTAATTTATGGTTCTCATCAATTTGTCTCTAATATCAATTGATGGATCTATTTTAGAAAACCTGGTACACTGCGAGAACCTTTAATAAGCACAGAAGTGATGCCTTGTTTCATGATCGTCGCTTCTTTGGATCTTGCCTGAATCTTGAACCGATCGTTGTGCACATCGTATATCCTGTTTTCTTTTGTTCTCTTCTTCTGTTGGCTGTAAGATCTTTCAAGTGAATATTCTCCTATGTTGTCAATCTCTTAGTCTTTTAGAGCAATATTATTACAGTATCCAATGGACATGTTCGATAATGATCTCTCTTTTCCTTCTCTTTTCTTTTATCTTTCTCTTATTTTTTGTTAGAGAGAGTAGCCTTTGTATTTCTATTTTTGTTATTATTGGAGAGAGAGAGAGACAAGATATATATCACTTGGGGACGATGAGCTCTTTAGTAGTGGTGGTAATTTTGCAATTCAGACCATCAATAAAATGAAAATTACCAAGCTCAATTTTCTGCACATTTAAGGATTCACTTCTATATACTTTATATTCATATATTTTATACTTCAGTAATCACTTATTATGAGTACATTAAGACATAATTAGAGCAAGGCTAAAATAATATGCATAGGACAATCCCTTCCTTCAAAATTCAAATTGATACTTATATATAATGCAATTTCTGAAAATAATTTTCTAATTTTGACATAAAATATTTCATGCATCTCAGTTGTTATGCAAAGGCCGTCTGGTTGGAATTCTTCCACATAAAGTGGGTTATGTTAATTTAAATATCTAACCCATTTTTTAAATTCATTACAAATAATGCAACAGACAATAACAGGAACTCGGAAAAACATATTTATTTATTGTGAATATTTGAAGGTGAGTAATAATATGAACTCATCTTTTAAGTAGTAGACAAATTAAAATTTCCATTGTAAATGAAGTGTATCTTGCACAAGATGTCAAAGTACGGTGATTACTTTGATTGATAGATTACTAGCTTCATTGTGAAGCAAAGAACATTACTAATTGATTGATAGATTGAGCAATTTATACTTCACAAATTATACTTCGTATTAAAAGCACCGGTTAGGTTATGGTGCTTCTTCCTGAACTAGAAAACATCTTTTATATATTTCCACTTATAATAGAAGAAGAAGAATAAAAAGAAGAAGAAATTGATGCATTTTAAAATGCCAATATATATATATAATGTGTATAAATTAAATTTCTGCTTGTTTGTTCTTTTATTGTCATTTTAAAAAGTTTGAAGGTGAACATACAACAACAATCCTCCAAACCAACAAGTATCCCAACAAACTAATGATTTTTGGAGCAGTTGTGTAGGTATTTATGTGTCTGTGGATGGATTTAGTGATATTGAATACTCAAGTTTATCTGGACCGTTCAATTCATCGAGATTAGTAAAAAATGATTCTCTAAAAAATGCAAAAAAAAATTTAAAGTGAATTATTTTTCACCAATCTCAATGAATTGAACGGTCCAAATAAACTAAAATACTCAGTGTACACATCTTTTGAAGTATCCAAATTTTTGTCATTTTATAATTATACCTACATAACAATGGCCGCAACTCATGGTCACAAGAGAATATATTTAACTGTGCGAGTGCCATCACCTTTTGCTATTTTGGAGCAGTTGACATTCCCTAAAACGTGACATAATTAGTTAACCAATAATTGCAACAAATTTTGTGGCTTGCGAGTAACCACAATTACCATTTTTTTTAGAGGGAATCCTAGAATAATTTGAGTTTATGTTGCACGAGTGTGGGTGCATGTGCGAGTATCGTATTCGATACGATACGGGTGCGGTGATATAGGAAGTTTAAAAAAATTTAGATACGAATGCGGCTAAATATATATATATATATATATATTAATTAAAAAAGTAATTTAATTCATTGAAAAATAATATATAAATGAAGATATATAATAAAATTATTATTATACACAAGAGAGAATAAGATAAAAGTTACTTCAACCTTACGACAACGTGAGGAAGCAACGACTAAAAAAACACTATGGTTATCACATGAAGTATCGCACGAGAACCGTATCGGATATGGGTGCGGCAAATATCGGATACAAATGCGGTAAGATATTTGAAGTATCCGAATAACATAGATTTGAGCAGTTAATTTGTAAAGCAATATTTTAGTGATAACCATTATCGTATACTCAAAGAAAATATCTTTTACTAATTACATGGTAACACAACCGGTGATGCAACTCTTCTCAGAGAGTCACGTATTCAATCCCACAACATGCATCTAATTAAAAGGAGTTGGTGGTAATGTTAATGCAAAACAGCATCATCAATTACAAATGTTTTTTTTTTCCAAATTAGCAATATATCAAATTTGTTCATATTAATTTCAAAAATATTCTTATCCTTGCAAATTCGTTTCTGCTAATATAATCATCAGAAAAACTAATATAAATGCATGAAATAGTAACATAAATACTTAGAATGATAATATATATATAAAAAATATAATAAAACCACATGAAAACATAATATAATCATTAGAAAAATTATATAAACACATGAAAGCTAATATAAGCATTTTAATGTTAATTTAAATACCTGAAAAATATAATGTAAACACCAGAACGTTATATAGGATTTGAAAATGACAAAATTAGCGGAAAAATTGACCTTACATTAATTGCTACTGTGACTGTCACTTTTTTGTCTTTCTGTATTTTGTTTCATGCTTGAATTATATAGAAAGTGGTTATTGTATTAATGGTTGATGCATGTGTCTTTTTTGTCTTTTTGTGCTTTGATTTTATTTGAAATTGAAATAAAAAGTAGAATAAACATATTCGGAACTATGTATGTTTATTCTATATTCTTAAAAGCCTACATCAGTACAACTACAAATGATGATTTTGTTTGCAGTACATTTTGATATTCTGCAGTGATAGTTTGTGTAGTTATTTATGTGTCTGTGGATGGATTTTAATTTTTAAAGTAGAATAAACATATTCGGTCCAAAACTTTATTTTATTTTAAAGTTATTTACTATTTGACAAAATTGAGAAAAATGCTTATACTATTTCCACAATAATTAAAAAAAGTTATTTAATATTTTCAAAACCAATTGTTAGAATAAAAATTTAGATACTTTGAAAAATGAATACATTGAATTTCTAGCTCATCCGTACCGTTCAATTTCTCGAGATAAATGATTAGAAGGATTTCTAGTATAAAATTGCACAAATTTGGGACAGGCTAAAATTACAAGTTCCACGTCAATAATTACATAACATGTCATTATAAAAAGGCCATTCTATATACAACACATAATTATTCACAAATTAAGAGTCCTTATGATAACAACAGTTGATACTTCTTGCATTTATGTGCAATCACACTACATTATAATATATATAATTGTATGATGGCATGATTAGGAGAGGTCAGTAATGACTTTTGCTTTGGAATATATGGAAATACTGTTAAATAAGTAGTGCAAATCACATCAATCAAATTAATAGTTGCCTATCAATTGCTCCCTTTCAATAGGAATAGGTGGCCTTAATTTATGCCTCGCCACGTACTTGATGACTATTAAGCACCTCTAACCTCACTTAATTAACCAACTAATAAAATTATTCAACTTACAGGACCCACTTCATAATTCTTTTCAAGGAATCAACCTACCACTAGTTGTATATAGTAGAAAAAAAGAGCCCTAAAGGTTATTGTAATGTCATAAAAAGGTTCTTTTTTGAATAATTGGGAGCTTTGTAATTGATTGCGAAACCATGGTAAATGTTGCATCTTTACTCTCTTAATTTGTTTATTTGTGAATACAAGTTAACACAATTTAACTAGGCTGCGAACAAGTCTGGCAAACTGTTTCTTTTTTATTTTGGCTATATATAAGTAAGGTTGAATCAATTTAAATTCAAGTTGAAAAATCTATCAATCTTGGTCTAATTATATATTTGATGCCAATTCAGCTTGAGCGCTTCACGAGCTGAAAATATTTTTTTATATCATATTAAATAATGAGTTAATATATCATCCCCCACTTTCTGTCCCCCTCTCGCGTCCCCTGCTACGCGACAAACAGTTACGTGATACAATATAAAGACTTGTAACATTTAATATAAAGACTTCCATGTTAAAATGAAGACCGTCAAATAAAGTATTATGTGTACATTTTCTGAGAAATGAAGACTGCCAAAAGTATAAAGACTTCGAATGTTAATTATAAAGACTTCCATGATACAGTATTCATTGCAGTATATAATTAACAAGAAAATTACAAATAAATACTTCATGTATTGAGAAATGAAAACTTGACACTCAATATTTATTATAATGAATCCAGTCCAATAGTATAAAGACTACTACATTTGAGTATAAAGACTTACATTCAATATACAAAGACTACTACATTTGTCGTATATGGGGGACGTGTAAGGAGGGCTTGTAAGGGGGGGACAGTTAGTCGCTTTCTTAAATAATTTCCAACACAAAATAACCGATATAAATTCATACTTTTGGAGATAAAATTTGTTTAGTTATCAATAATTAATTGACTTTAGAACAAATGTGAAAAATGTATATATATATATAGAGGGATCCGTAGCCGCCAAACTTCCAACCGCTCGCAACCGCTCCATGATAGCTAATGTAAATGACCGATCTGGACCATTGAAAACATTCTACATATTAATATAGATTTGGAAACCAAATTTTAGATTTTTTTTTTGAATTTTCTTTACTATTTTATTGTATGGATTGAAAATTTATTAATCTAACGATTTACAAACATCTAATTTTCAACCCTTCCGATAAAATAGTAAAAAATTCAAAAAAATATAAAATTTGGTCTCCAAGTCTAAATTAGTATGAAGAATGTTTTCAACAGTTCGGATCGACGATTTACACTTGATATGATCGAGCGGTTGCGAGCGGCTACGAAATTGATGGCGGCTATGGATCCCACCTCATATATATATATATATATATATATATATATATATATAGTTGTGATAAAATACTTTATAAAGCATCAACATTGAAATACTTTAGGCTCATATCTCGAGATACAAAGTGCAAACGGCCGATCAAGACCGTTGAAAATGTTCTCTATATTAATATCTATTTGGAGACCAAATTTCATATTTTTGGGAAATTTTTTACTATTTTATCGGGTATGGAGAAAATTCATTAATCTAAGGATTTACAAACCTTCAATTTAACCTTCAATATATATATAGGGGGAGAGAGAAGGAATCTGTAGCCTCAGCCTCTATTATCAAAACCAATAGAAATGGTTGATTCGGACTGTTGAGAACATTCTTAATACTAATATAGACTTGGAGACCAAATTTTACATTTTTTATTTTTTTTACTATTTTATCGGATGAGTTAGAATTGAATGTCTATAGATCGTTAGATAAATAAATTTTCAACCTCTCTGATAAAATAGTAAAAAAATCAAGAAAATGTATAATTTGGTCTCCAAGTTTACATTAGTATGAAGAATGTTTTCAATGGTCTGAATCGGTCATTTTGATTGGTTTTGATGGCGAAGACTACCGGAGGCTAGAAAAGGAGGCTATGGGCCTCTTCTTATGTAAGCATACACCCAAACTTAACTTATGACTCAATCATCACAAATAAATATCACGTAATAAATATTCACAATATTGGTTGTGAGTTTTTTATGGCCTTGCAAAAAGTCATTTCCCTTTGACTTGAATCATCTTCCATCTCCATGATTGATGTGCCTTCATTTATATGTAATTTAAATTATCCCAAATTCCTACTTAGAACTATTTCTAAAAGAAATTGGAAAAATATAGTAGTTGGCATGTAAGCCATGAATGAATACATGATAGGCAACATAACATTTATGTATTTTAATTATATTAATATAATTAAATAATTATGAGACACCAAAGGCCTCTTACAAGCATTCACATTCATTCACAAATACAACAAACAAAGCATTGAATCATGACCATACAAAATTCACTTTCCTAAAAAAAGAGTTAGCACAAATACATACAATATTTGCATTCATAATGCATTTACTTGTTAATTAATTTCAAATTTCTTATTTAATTATCTCAAGATCTTATGCTTCTCCAAAATTATTAGGACATTTTAAAATTAAAGTATCACATAATCCCTAGATGATTGCAGAGGGGTACACAAACCTCAAGCAAACACAACTTTTAATATCGCTAATTAAATTAGACTTCAAGAACTATTTTAAAAATTATTTGACCCTCAAAGATTATTCATAAGGTCATTAACAAGACCTATACTGAAAGTATGATAAGCCTAATTATATACATGTTTATCTAGGGTTAATTGTTTAATTTAAGCCAAGTTTAGGGTAAATTTGTGTCCAAACAAAGAAGTTTTTATCCCAAAAGAGTTCAATTCACTACCTTGCAGTGTTTTAATGCAGAAACAGGTATTTGGAGCAAAATAGGTACAAGAAAGGACAATGGAACAAGCTAGAATGTGCAAAGGAAGCAACTTGACCATCTGTCAGGTCAATTGTGATCGTATGAACACCCATTGCGGTCGCAATCAGCCTCTACAAGCCAAAGCAACCAAGTTCAGGCGGGCGTAAGGCATATCCTTGCGGCCGCAATATAAGTTGTACATCTTAAGACATGAAGAGCACAACCCAATCCACATTTATTACGGTCGCAAGGTATCCTTGCGGCCGCAATAAATGCTGGCAAAGGGCAGTGAGATCAAGGAAGTTACCACCTCCAAATATTACGACCGCAATAACTTATGTTGCCCCTGCAATAGAACATGCATGACCATGACAGAGAAGTGATAACTCCCACTCAAGACATGTTGCGACCGCAATAGAAGCACAAATAGGAAGTTCTAGCAGTCTGTTTTTAAAATTTTGCTTTCCTTTAAATCTCAATAGTTATTAGGCAGAAAATAGGGAGTGAATTAGACGAATTTAGCCAGTAAAAAGGGTTAGAACTTAGAGATTTCACAAAAGAGGGAGGAAGAAGAAGAAGAAGAAGAAGAAGAAGAAGAAGAAGAAGAGGAGGAGGAGAAGAAGAAGAAGTGCTACCTTGGCGATCTCGGTTGTATATCTCTTTTCTCTACCTCTTTCTTTTTACTTCTATCATGTTTAACCCCTTAGTCATCCGGCTAAGTTATATTAGGACTTGTTAGGATGTATTGAAACTCTTGTTAATGCTTGTTTGTAATAAATTTCTTACTTGGTTTTGCTTTCTATTTTACTGGTGTAATTTCATGTTTTACCTTAAGTTATATCTAGGATTGTCCAAAAAATACAAATTTTTGTCTGGAGATTCATCCTACAATCCTATAACCACCTTTAAATTTTTCATGGCAAAAATCGAAACAAAATTGGAGCAATTACAAAAACATGACACATTAGTCACAGTTTCAACAAGCAGAAAACTGAAAACTTAAGTTTTTATTATTTTTTGTTCGATCAGATTTAATTAATTTTAACGATTAAAATATTTTTTTGCTTATTATATATACCAAAGTAACATCTAAAATATATTCCATCATGATAACTTCAAAAGGATTCATAGAATAAAATTATTTCGTCCAAATTTTACATCCTAGAAATTTTGAGAGAAGCATCCACAAGAGATATATGATTTTTAAGTAATCAATTAATTAACTCATTAAACAAAATTATTGTTCTAAAATATTCAAAATAACCGTAGATGTGATACCAATTGAAGGTTTTGTGCTTAGAAAGCAAGGAATAAAACAAAAAAAATATTCAACTCAAAATAAATGATCTAGTTATTATAAGTGAAAAAAACAATACTAATATGTCTAATTAACAAGGGAATGACATTATACCTTAGATTCGATCTCTAAATCAAATCGATTAGGAATGTCTTGTTTAGAAAAATTTTATTTCCTTTCTCTTTTGACGGTAGTTGTGCTTTAGCCCTTCAAATGTTGAGCCTTCTTAGGTATCCATCGAAAGATTAAAAAACACTTGTATCTCTAAGGTTAGTAAGAGATAAAAAAGTAGAAACTATAAACACTGCAGTAACCGTTTATAAACTCGTAGTTAAAGTGAGCGTTGGACAGTACCAACGATGTATATTTCTCATGTAGAAAATATAAACATGTCAATCTTAGAATTCATGACACAAATGAAATATCAATGACACGTAACACAATCCACGTGATATTTCGTTTTGAGTTTGTCTAATGCGGTGCATCTCATGTATGCATTTGTGTGATTAGATCGATTACTCCTTATCGAGTTTCCTATAGAACTTGGTCACCATCTAACTCACACACTGAACTTATAATGATCAATTAGTGTTCCTTGCTAATTATCAAGATCAGAGATATTTAGAGTAATCATATTTATTTTCTTGCTGGAGTTCTATAATTCAAGTCATAAACTCAAATAATCCACAAAATATAATAACTCAAGGAACAAAATGATGACATCATTCACTAGAAAACTAAAATTATCAAACATATGATCTGGGTCTTAGACATTAATACTAACAACCTACATCAAGTATTGTACTAACTTGTTTCTATTTCTGTGAGTTTTGTAGTTTAATGACTATCTAAAGTACTTAGAAAGCACATGGACTACTTGTATTTCACCTCTAGCTAATCAGAAAAATGAATGCAAATGAAACCAATTCTAGAGAGAAATGTACAATTTGTTTAGAAAGCCTAACAAACTCAAGCCCGCAACTTTATCCAATTATTTTGTTACTTGATTTTTTTGTTTCTATTTTATTTGCAAGCAAAACCTCGACAAATTATTATATGAATTTATAACTATGTCAACTCCTTCATGATATTTAGATGCGAGAGGGATTGCAAGAAATGTAGCAAATGAATGCTTCTTCTTTGATGCAATTGAAAAAATATATCATGTTAGGTTTTTTTACTAGAAAATTGAACCCTTACACATTTACTATATGAGTTCGAAGTTTGATATGTCGTATATTACAAAAGAGGGGATTTCTTGGTACAAACCCTTTTACGAGATCTTGACTTTTTTATCATTGTAAAATCTTGGGTTTGTATATATATCTTTTTGTAGGTAGCGTATTGCGAGAGCTATTGGATAGAATGTTATTTAGGATTTCAAAGAATGAGTAGCTCAATGCATGCATTTGATGTCTTAGCTAACAACAAACAACGAATCAAATAAGATCAGATCTTCTGTTAGATTTTAGCAAGAATTTCTTGATAAAAATCTAACATGAGATTATGCAATTGTGTCGTTGTAAATCTTTTGTTTTATAATATAGCAAATGCATGTATTTAGCCTACTTCCTTGTTTGAAATCCTGAGAAATATATTATTCTCCATCAAGTTATGTCAATTCTCCTCGGTGCAAATGAAACCAACTCTAGATAGAAATGCTCGAGAGATGAATGAAGATGAATGCTTTTTCTTTGATGAAACAAATGACAAGAAATTTTGCTAACTATTTTGTCTCTTTATAGCTCTTCTATTTTTTTTTTTTCTAATTAGGTGTTTTATTTTCATTGTGTTTCTTTTTTCCTTCATTGTGATATTGAAATGATTGTAATTAGACGTTTTGTGTTATATGATTATATGTTTAATTTGGGATGTTTGTGATGATATAATCAGTTTATTGATATGTTATTGGCTAACAAATCTGAATTTAGTCACAATTTAAGCGTTTAAAAAAGACCTAAGGCAATAGTTATTTATTTCATAACATTTGTCTTAGAGCTCTATGGCAACGATTATTTAGTAATAATCGTTGCTTATCTCGAATATTACTAAATAATTGTTGCTTATTTCGAATATTAAATTACTAAACTTTCTTCGACAACATTTATTTGTCGATATTTCTTTATAAAATTCAGCAACATTTTTGACATCAACGATTGCATAATCGTGGAGAAAAACGATTTTTAAACGTTGAGAGATCTATTTTTTTATGATAGTGATATGTGCGTGAAGACAGGGGCAGATCCAGAGGCTTTTTAAGCCCGGGCACAATTGAGCCCGGGCACTGAGGTTGAGATCAAGCCCGGACACAAACTCGCTAAAATCCACTAATATCATTAAAAACTTATTTTTTCACTACCAAAATAACTAAAAATCAAGTACGGACACTTGTCCGAACTTGTCCAAGCATAGGTCCGCCACTGCGTGAAGACAAATGCTAAAGAAAATTGAACGCTGCGTTTCTAGAAGGGGCATCTCCATTATCTCTTGTGAACTCTTGAGGGAACTGGTGGCTAAAAAGTGAAACAGAGTTTGTGCGTGAAGACTTCTCTTTACGAGAAGACGTTGGTGTTTCTTTCTTTCAAAAATTCAATCTTCTTTTACAGTCTACACAGCTAGCGAACCTATATATCATTAGCCTACAGACGATTAACAACTCGCACTGTTCACACAGCATTTCATGTTGTACGCCAATAAACACTGTCAATATGTCAGCAAGTTATACCAAACAACACTGAGATAAAATACAACAAAAAAGTGTTAGTGCAGGCGTGCAGCCTAGATGAGTTGTCAGCTGATTTTTACTCATCACGCTTTTTCACAAAGGGCCAAATCTATAGAAAATATAACAAAATGATTTAGTAATATAAGAAATAAGGAAATTAATCGGAAAATAAAAGTATGAATTGCAAGAAATAAGTAACATATATGCTGGAAAATTTTCGAAGGCCCGCAGTGGGTAGGGAGCTAGTGTATTATGAGAAGTATGTTGCACGTGAACACGCATGTACGTATTAATGTATGTAGATAAGTTTCACTATTACAGTTTTGATTTTTAAGGTCAGTATAATATGGTCTTTAAAATCGGATCTAGAATCAGTGTTATAAGAGAGGTTGTTAAAAGATTCGAATGGTTCGTTTTCAAAAGTTGAATCTTTAAAATCGAACATGTATTTAAGGAGGGTTTTTAAACCGAACGACATACAAATGCTGCTTTTAAAGACTCTCTATTACACCTAACTGCTCACAAATGCCGGTTTCAAATATAAATTATTTTTATATATTATTGTACTGTAGAAAAAATAAATGTTGCGAATTTTAAATATCGTGAAATATAAAAGACAAAATTTGTATTATTAGAAGAGAAATTATTTCGATATCCTTAATTTCGTACCCCACATTTGTAACTCGCATAAGACAAAACTATTTTCAATTTTGAATTTCATATCTAACCTATAGTCTCTAACTCTCATTCCTCTTTTGTCTTATTCTTATTTTGTCTAATTCTTTTTTTGAACTTATTTCTTTCTCTCCCAACTACATATTTATTCTTCCATTTTCTTTCTTTATCGATGAAAACATTGAAAAACATCGCTGAATCAATGCTTTGCATCGATGAGTTGATGAAAAACATCGATCAAATGTTGTTTCGCATCGATGAATCGATGAATCGATGAATGTCAAGTTTGCATCGATGAATCAATGAAAAAAATGATGAAAATATTGAAAAACAGCGATGAGTCGATGAAACATTGAAAAAACATCGATGAATTGATGAAAACATCGATGAGTGGTTGAAAAACATCGATGAATCGATGAAAACATTGATAGTATTACCACATGAGACGTTAGTATGATCATTAGATGAGTTAGTATTACATCGATGAATCGATGAAAACATTGATAGTATTACCACATGAGAGGTTAGTATGATCATTAGATGAGTTAGTATAACATTCTGAGATGTTAGTATCACCATCAGGGTTCGTATGACCATTATCCTAAATTAGTATTAGCATATTCTTATATAGTGCAAATTAGACTTGGAACAGTGAAAATAACAGACTTGAAATAACTAGTCTGAACGCCTGTTTTATTTAGTCTTAACACCTTTTTTATTTAGTATGCATACCTATTTTATTCAGTATTCACACTATTTTTGTATAAAATAGACTTGAAACAACTAGTATGACCATCAGAGGAGTTAGTATAACCATCTGAGATGTTAGTATGATCATCAGAGGAGTTAGTATGATCATCAGATGAGTTAGTATGACCAATAGAGAAGTTAGTACGACCATATTCTTAGTTAATATGCACATCATTTCTATACAAAACATACTTGAAACGCAAAAAAAAAAAACAGACTTGAAACAATTAGTCTGAACACCTATTTTATTTAGTCTGTACACCTTTTTCATTTAGTATGTGCCTCAGAACTAACTTGAAGCAGTGGAAAAACAAACCTGAAATAACTAGTCTGAAAACCTGTTGTATTTTGTCTGAACACTTGTTGTATTTAGTCTGAATACTTATTTTATTTAGTCTGAATACATGTTGTATTTAATCTGAACTAATATGACCATATCTTGGTTAGTATAAGCACACAATAACGTTTAATCTTCGAACGAACGTAATTTTTGACTCGTATCTTCGATTCGCGCGTATGAGCACTTTTTGGAAACAGCACGACACAACGCACGCACTTTATTGGGGTTACACCTAGTAACGACGCTGTTTTGACTCCAAAAACACTTTTAAAGCCTGCAAATCACATTTATTAGTTTTTTATGCATCTTTTTTGCTCAATTTTTCTCCAAAAAAATGCTTCAAACAGTGCAAAAACATATTTGAAACAACTAATATGAAAACATGTTATATTTAGTCTGAACACTTATTTTATTTAGTCTGCATCTCTTGCATTCTGTGCAAAACAAACATGAAACAGTGCAAAAAAAGATTTTAAAAAGCTAGTATGAACACTTATTTCAACTAGTTTGAACACTTGTTTTATTTAGTGTGAACACATATTTTATTTAGTATGAACACATATGCATTATATGAAAAACATTCTTAATAGTGTGTAGGGCGGAAACGTTCAGAATAATATGCGCAGTCCAACTTTCTATTTTTTATTCGCTTTGACTGTTTGACTTTACATTTTTTAAAAACGTTTGATTATTTCACATTTCTTTTTTTTTAAATTAGTTAAAATACACATACGGAATACAAGATTTGAAGTACAGTTAGTCAATTCCTTATTAAAAACACATTATATCCGAATGACGAATTTAAATCTCGTGAAATTTTTCCAACACGTACATTTGTCACTTGCAATGTGCATCAATGCATCCATTGCCGGATACAGTGTATTCCAGGGGTAGGCACGTGCCTACCCCTGAATTCTAAAATTCTTCATACGCTCAATGATATTTAATATGGTGCCTACTCCTGTATTGATATTGTGCCTACCCTTGCTTCAGACTCGTTCAATATTTTCTGGCTCAAATTAAGATCGTTGATCCTCTCTTCACTCTCTTTGCAAGTCGCTATTTTCGGCGGACTTAATGACTTCGGATGAATCGTTCCTCTCTTCTTCCCCTCTGACCCGAGTCGCGAATCAGCGTCAGCTCGAAGTCTCGCACCATAACCCTAAGCGACTAAGCCCAAACTTTCCAGTCGTGATCGTGCGTGTCTCGTCGAACCTCCGTTGTCGGCGTCTAGCGAGTCTCTCATACCGTCCCACACTCGATCCTCTCTACTATTTCGGTGTGAGAAATATGCTGAATCGAATGAAGGTACACAACATCTTGTCAAAAAAACATTGGGATATGTCGGCTCGATTTATCGTCATCGACTTGATTTAATTTTGTAAGTGTTATTATATTATATTTATATTTGATTTTCTAATATTTAAGGGAAAATAATTTTATGTCGTTATAAAATTTGAAAATTGTCAAAATGTCACTCAGAAAAAAATTGTCAAAATGCCACTATCAGTAATCGATCTCAATACAAAAAGTGACCAATAGTGACATTTCGACAAAAAAAAAAATTATGAGTGACATTTTGATAATTTTGAAGTTTTATAATGACAAAAAAAAAATCAAATGTCCTCTAATAAATCATATTCTTTAATTACTATAGTATTCAATATTTTAACTAAATTTATATTCTTATAAGTAACTAGAGTCTATTCCTGACCATAATTCTGAATTCGCCACTGAATGCATCATGCAAATATTATCCGCCACCTAAAGTATGCACGGCTATAATTGTTGGGATCACTGGTGAAGTGGTCAGTTCAGTGCAAAATTAAAGTGTGGATTACATTTTAGTATTTTACAAGTCTTTAAGCGTCTTTGACCAGAACTTCTTTCTGATTACTATTTTCTTATTACTAACACCACTACTTTTCCAATATTCCTTTTTTGACCATATTAATCCAGTAATTACTAATTATTTCTGTCTAACTTCTGTCTTTTAATTTTGTCCAATGTAACTTGATACGAGAGAGAGGTCTAATATAACTTGGTGACAAAGAGGTGGCCTTATTTATATTCTAGTCCATTATTAAAAAAAAACGGGGTACCTCTTAAATATATAGCTAGACTATTGTAAATAGAAACAATAATGAGCAAAATATATTTTACTGAATTTTGAAGAATTAACTAGCTTTTATATTATTTTCTCAATAAGAAGAAGGAGATAATAGAACAACAAAAAATAATATCTTGTGAAAAATGCTACATCCAATATTTTACTTTTATTTATTTTTTTCTAAAGTAACTTGATGAGAAAGAGATCTAATATAACTTGTTGACAAAGAGAATCGAAGGTCTAGCAGAATAGACATCGTCTTTCGAAGAAGAAACACGTATTCAAAATTGTGAGAAGATAATATTTATTTAAATAATAAAATTCAGAACTAATGGGAGAACTCTATTTATTGAAAATATAAACTTGCTGAATAAGAAGTGTCTTAATTTATATTTTATTCTATTATTCAGAAAAACGGGGTACCTCTTACAAAGCTAGACTGCTACAAATATAAACACTTGAAAAGTGAGCAAGTCAAGAAAGAACTAGATATGCTAAGCTACCAAATTGAGGCAGTAGTTTTCTTTTGTTTCCTTTTTACATTCTATTATTTTAATTAATTTTTATACTAGCTTTGGACTATAATGTGACTAGATGAGATAAAATTATACTCATGTACAAGTAGGATATTTTTCTTTATAGTATATTCTAATCCATATGTTAATTAATAACTTATTCTGTGCCTCAAAGTCAATAATAGCAGTTGCATTTTATATATATAAAAAAAATGTATATATCAAGTCAAACTTAATTGATTATCCAAGAAGGAATTGTTTTGTTGCAACTTGCAAATAATTTAATGTTGCATGGACACTCTCACTCTAGTTCAACAGTGTTACGAATTTGTGGGGCCCAGTTGATTACAATTAATTCGTATTATCGCATAAAATTATCTGTTTTTGAAGTGCATGGGTAAATTATATAGTTCAAGCAATTTATATTTTAAACTTCTAAGTATATTGGGTAAATTATATAGCCAGATTTCACAATTTCTTCTGATACATCAGCATTAATTAAGCCATTCTTCTGATACAGTATTTAAAATACTGAGATGTCAAACAATGAAATAAACCCACTTTGGTTACAAAATAAAAGTCAACTGGCAGTAAGCTTTCTACATCAAAGCGCAATCATTTTCAACATTTAATGATTTAAATGGGGAAAAATATGTACACTTGTTGATTAACTTGTGAAGTTCCATTACATTTACATCAACCTTCGTTGTGTATTAGGTAAATGACAATTAATATAGCTTCTGAACTTTTGGCAACTATCTTCACCTAATATATTCTTCCATTTGAGTTTAAATATATAGTTAAACCCGTACGTTATAATTGACTTTGTGATGTTGGATTCATCAAGTCAAAATCTTAGTGGTTTGAAAATGTGCTTACATACAACGAACAAAAATGTTTCCACAGATGCTACAACCTCCAGCTTGCAGACCTATATTGTAAATCAGAATAAACAAAGCGATTTAATTTCTGACATTGAAGGCTAGATTGGAACTTTAAAGCCGACTATTCTACATCGAATTTAGATTTAAAATCGAATTTTAACTGAACTTCTATTTAAATAAAAGGTGACGGAACAATTTAGAATTGGACATTCAAAAGCGGACTGTGGTTGACGTCGGTGTAATAACTTTTTAACCGGATTGCTGCCATTGGTCCGGTTTAAAAGGTTATCTTTTAAAAGAGGATAGGTTGGTAGGTCCGGTTTTAAAACTTTATTTTTTGGGGCGACCGGTTTTAAATATATGTTTAACAGCGGAATTCTTATAGGGTTCGGTTTTGAAAGCTTTTTAACAAAAATCCACGGATTGACATGTGACTCTTTAATATGCATCGTTTATTTGAATTCAATCCAACGCTCATTAACCACTCAGATAATACTCACGAATTGCTCTCTTTTTTTACCTCTCCCATCTCTTTATAACCTCTTTAATTTATATTTCATCTCTCATTTATCTCTATCTCTCAACAATCAGAACTTTATTTGAAAAAATCCTTCTAATATTAGTGGAGATTTGAAAATTTCAATAGTTGAAGAAGATTTGTTTTGAAGAATATTTTAAGAACAAATTTGAAGAAGATTTAATTGAAGATTTCGCTTTTTTCTTCGTACTATTTAAGCTTTGTTGAAATAACAAATATTCATTCTAATAATTTTAGCTTTACAAAATTTCACAATGTGAAATTAGATAATTTTTTATTACAAAATAATATCTTAGGGCATTCTTGAACAAATTCTAAAATCTTAGATTATCTTTAAAATTATATTCTAGATCGTTTTTAAAAAAATAATAAGATACTAAGTCATTTTTAAAAAAAAATTGAAAACCTTTTACACCCACATTGGACCAAATCGAAAGTTCGGTATAATGGAAAAAAAATTGAAAACCTTTTAAACCGGCCTGGTATTGTAATTTTAAGATCTTTAAAATCGACTTTTATATTTAGTTCGGGGTAATAGATCATTTTAATAGCGACGTCCTTGATTTTTAACAGCGGCGACCTTGATTTCTGTCCGATTTAAAAAAACCCTTCAAAATTGGTGTTTTTCTGGCGTCCGATTTTAAAGGTCCAACTATTGTGTCGTCTATGGCAACGATTATTTAGTAATAAACGTTGCCTTATCTCGAATATTAAATTATTAATTCTCTTCGACAACACTTATTTATCAACAGTTCTTTATATGATTCAGCAACATTCTAGATAACAATGATTGCACAATCATTGAGAAGAGGATTTTTAACGGTTGGCAAATCTCTTTTTCGTGGCAGAAGCAAAAAAAAAAAAAAGAATTCTAATATCTAATATAGGGTTTTAGTCGGCGTCAAACTGTTCATGGGCCTAAGTATTGGGCCATTTAAATAACAGGCTTATAAATATATTGATGAGTTAGTGCTGTGTGTGATAATGGGGCCGTACGTACATCCAACTTCAAAATGAAAAACAGTTCCCTCTCCCTGACTGCTGACTCTGAGTTGTTGCACCACTATAAGGCGTGCAATAGCATTATTTATGAAACACTAGTTCTTAGTGCATTTTTGTTGATGAGAAAAGCAAATATACGTTGGAAGGTGCAAGGAATTACTATCATGGTCCCATCACTCTCAAGCCCCATGCCACTTCATTGTACCTCTCTTATCCAATGATAGTCATGGATCAGGAGTTCTCTTTTTAAAGTCCCAATCAGACATCAATAGTTAAACTTATCCAACTGCCTTCCCCTCATCCCCCCTCCCTGCTTTCCAACATGTGGCTGCACTCAGGGGCGGATGTATGTACACCCAGGAGGGCAAGTATTTCTTTTGGAAAAAAATTTGCAAAATAATTTAGTGTATTTATGCGATTTTTCAAATTTTTTTGCGAAATAATCATATATATTTGAAAATCTGTGTTATTTTGCCTCTCCTAGAAAAAAATTATAAATCTTGCCTCTCCTGACGAAAATCCTGAATCCGCCCCTGACTGCACCGATCATCGCCAGTGGCAAATCCACATGGTTAATTAGAATGGGGGTCACTTTATCCCTCTTTCTTCAAAACTAAGTTATATTCATTGGGGTTTTTTAAGTACTTTGTAGGAAATTTTTGCTATTATGTACAGTTTGAACCCCATATTTTGTGATAAATATGGTAAATCAAAGGCAATCTCACATTCGGCTAGAGAATAAATTAGAAATTCCTTACCTTGACCTCCATATTTATAGAATATAAATACTATCGAAATAATTACTATAAAATTTTCAACCATACGATTATCGACCCCACCCACTGTATCTGCCACCGGACATTGCCTATGTGGTAAGAACAGAAATGTGGTTTATTTTGGCTGCTACAAGAGCCAACATGACATTCTAGCTTATGTCAAAGTCCACACAAGAAGCAAAGTACACAATGGCATCACACCGAGCATATTTTATTGATAGCATAAGTGCTGCAAGTGCTTTTGTTCCCTCCTAATTAGTGTGTCATTGCTTCTAGTCCTATGTATGTAAGAATGATGAAACGGTGTCATCAAAACATGTAGCAATTAATCGCAAAGTGTTGACGCCAAAATTAATGCTTTGAATTCGAAGGTGCATGCAGATATATATGGAGTTACCTATGAAAAACATGAGAAAATGTTTGTTCATACTTCTCTTGTATAGTCTAGTGGTCCCAAATCACCGATGAAGGGGCGAATTCAGTATTTTCGTCAGGAAAGGACAAGATTTATAACTTTTTTTCAGGAGGATAAAATAACATAGATTTTTAAATATACATGCATGGTTATTTCGCAAAAAAATTTAACAAATCGTACAAATACACTAAACTATTTTGTAAAAAAAATTTCCAGGGGGGCACTTTCCCCTCCTGGGACTACTTGGATCCGCCCCTGTCAATGATCGATGTACTTATTAGAATAATTAATGAGAAATTTTGGAATATATATTCAGCTAATGGCGAAAATCGTCTCTGCAAGTACATACAGAGTTGCACATTAATGTCAAATAACATGTTCTCCACCAATAGTGATGACGGTTGTTAGAGACAAAATGTTTTGCTGAAAAATACGAGATATAGTGATAACCAGAGCACTGTTGTGGAGATGTGGGCAATTGGCAATTGGTAAGAGGGAGATGTGGTCTTGATCAATGGATGCCAGTCAATCAGAGGAGAGCTTGGGAGATTATGAAGTTAGACATGCCAGAGATATCAGATTTGCTATATGATACATAGAACTATTCATGTGTGTTTAGTTCTATATTGATTTTGTTAGGGGTTGATCAACAAAAGCTTGGCAGGCTGATTAAGTATAGTTCGTTTTATAGGTTGGTGATAGTTGCCTATGTAGTGAATTTTAGATAAGAAATTTACATAGGAGTATAAGTATATAAGATACAATGAATTGGTTGATCTTATATGTTTTTTTTGTATACTTCGTTATTTTTGTTTTATTAGTAAAATGAAATTGTAGGTGCTGATCCCCACTTATTTAAAAAAACAGTTAAAACTTGTGGCTTAATTTCAAAATATGACACCATGCATGAACCAAAATGTCCCCATACAATTTAAAACAAAAAGAATGAATAATCAGATTACACATAATAGTATGTTCGAAAGGGACGCGCACCATGCTAGCTGTTAAAACCTAGTTTAGCTAAAAGGTGGCAAATGACTGATAGGTATGGAAAAGATTAGACTAAGTGTTTTACGCAAGAATGGTTAACCCATGAGTCAGACATGTAAAAAGGAGAGATATTGTGAATCCATTTTGATGTCTAGGAGTTAATCATCTTTGACTACTTCTGATTGAATTAAAATTGTTATTTTGAACTAGGGTCTAAAAGTCATAAAATGACTGCGAAAGTGTTTAACAATTTCGAATATATTTTTTGGACTTTAATCATCTAATTAAGTCAAGCGAGTAAGTAATAGAGTGAAAAATTGACGCAAGTATGTAAAAGTAGAGTAAAACAGAGAGTAAGAGCAAGAAAATACGCTATGCAACGTGATCCAGCTTATCAATCAAGCCTACATCCACGAAACTCCCGAATCCAAAATACCTTCCGGAACTGAATACACTAGATCACAAGTGTTTTTACAACAATGGAGCATATCCTAAAGGATTCAAAACTTTGCAAGGGGCTACACCGCTCTACAAAGGTAAATGGTCTCGATAGACAACACAATTAAATACAAGGATGAACTACTTGACAACACAACGTAGTCCCCCAAACAAAAACAACTAAAATGCTCTCACGAATAAACAATTAGAGAATTCTCTATCCTAAATACTCTCTCAGGTTTGGATGCTGAAAGGAGAAGGCTTCAGTGCTCTTTTTGGTGCTCAATTGAGTGCGTGTAAACTTGAGATATGCTTTCTTGATGCTGCTGGAACGTATGTCCCAAGTTTATATAGGTATAACACTTCTTGGAGTCTTAGAATCTTGATCAAGGTCGTTTCTGTTATAGAAATGGGCAACCCATTATGGAACCTATTGTGACGGGTTGGCACTTTTCAAGTTTTGCCCTTGTCTGCATCTATGGCTGATTTTTGGGCATATCTTGATAAGAACTCGTTGTGATGGATAAGAAACTCGTTATGACGGGTTGGCAACCCGTTGTTATGGGTTCGCCTTGCGTTATAGTAACGCAAGTCTCTGTCAAATTCTTCTTTTGCCTCCCTGAATTTGATATATCCATTGTTGATTGATTGATCTCTAAAATAACACCAGTGTCCTCTCCCATATTTGTCAAACTCAGACTGAATCCAAATTTTCCTATGGAAACCTTGAATCTGTACCCACTGACTTTTCAAACGGGATCCATTCTCAAATGATGGATCCCGTGGAAAAATCCTCAGAAAGATATTGTCTAGACGAGCACCTCCATGCGCGATTACCTTGTCATGCCACCAGCCGGACCCCTTAATCATCATTTTGTAATCTTCAATCTCAAGCGCAGTCCAGGGAAAGGCCGAAGCAAAGCGGCGAAGACAAGTCAGAACTCTATCTCGGGTGAAGTCTTGATTGGTTTGCATAACCACACACTTACAAAATTCATCTTCTATTGCCTGAGATTCGATCAAGTTCTCGAAGAATAGTAGTTTTGCCTCCCTTATTTTAGTCACCTTGTTCGATTTCGGATCAGCTTTTTTCACTTGATCTGGATCCGAGCGCACTGGATCTAGTTGAACAGGAGTAGGTTTCGACCTTCTCTTAGTGCACTGCCAGGTTTTGTGACATATTTGCTTATACTCAAAACAAATTAGAGAATTGCGACAATCTCTGGCCAAATGGCCTTTGTCACCACACTTGTAGCATATTCTCTCAGAGATTGAGACAAAATAGGAGGGGGTTGTTTTAGGCAAAACGATTTTCCCACCTCTATTAGAGATCTGGTTTCCAAGAGTTTTATCTCCACTTGGAGCATTAGACGAGAGAGTCTGGATCCTGACCCCACGTGTGAGTGCATCTCTATATGGCGTAGGTGTAAATGCCTCCATCAAAGTATTATATGTGTTGATAGACCAATTATGATTAATTTAACTAATATTAGAATTGATGTAAAAATTAAAAATATACTTTGGGCTAATCCAATTAAATTGGATCAAAATACCAAGCAAAATGGGTCGATCAGCAAGTCCTTTGCGGTTGCAAAGAGTCATTTTGCGGCCGCAAAGACTGGGACAGGTTTTGGTAAGTTTTCTATCGAATTTCAGCCCAAGTCACTTGCGGCCGCAAAAGCCTTTTGTGGCCGCAAATAGTGAGTCTGAAAGGCAGAATTTTCTTCCTTATTTTGTTGATATCTTTATGACTTGTGCTTCAAATAATATCAAATTTTGTGTGCGTGTTTACAACAGTAATACACACATTTTGGAAAGGTTTTGAAGAGAATTTGGATATCAAATATTTTGTAGAATATTTGTTATTAATTACGAAATCTCTCCAAGATACGTTATCGCTAGTATTTAAGTGTTGTGTCTCCAAGCTCTACTTTATCCTCTCCATTAATGATAATTACTTTATGGTTGATTTGTGACCATAGAACAAAAGAAATAGCACCGGTTTTTGCTTGGAAGGACTTGTTAGCGATCGTTCTGAGGTGTTGTTCAATTGTCTTCATCGACTTCTTGGATTTGCTTGAGTGGCAAAAGACGGATAGATGTAGAGATAGATAGTAAGTTCTCGCTTTCGCTAATTTTAATATCTTAAATCTAGCACAGAGTTTCTCGCAATTGTTTAATTAGAATTTTGATTTTTAATTTGACTCTACCTTAATTTGAAATTGCACCAATATCACAATCTTACAAATTTAAGTTTATAATATAATTGTCTAACTTCTTCATTTCGCAAGTTGTTCAAAACTTGAAAAAGGGCAGTCTGATGCATGTAACTTCCGCTTGCGCAGGATCGGAGAAGGATCGAATCACTTTGGAGTCATTGTACGCAGCATTTCCTTGCATTTCTGCAAGAAGTTGTTTCTCCGGTTCGAACCCGTGACCTCCTAATCAGAAGGAAACAACTTTACCAACGCGCCAAGGTTACCCTTAAAAAATATACTGATTCTGTTCAAAACTTGAAACAAGTGCAATTATTTGTATGATCAGTAGTGGAGGGAGAAAGGGAAGATTTTTATTTCTGATGCGTTGAATTCAAAAAAACTCACAGTAATTAATATAAACTGACTAGTCCATACATCACCAATTAGTGACAAAATGAGATAGCTAGATAGATAGCTAGCTCACTTTTTTAATTCTATAGTGGAATGGGATATGGTGAATTAATTGGAGACATACGACTGTTCAAGTTTGAAGTTCACAAATAATTAATGATGGATGCTCCTATGTAGTTTTGCTAAAATGCCCACATCATTTTGGTATATCATCTTTGATATATCAGATGCACTTGTTTATAAGTAAAATGGTTACTGCTGGTATAGTCTAGCTATCTTACGCAAATGGCAGCTGTGACAGAGAGGCTCAGAGAATTCACTTGGTATATACCTAGCTACTATATATTTGTATGCACCGTGTTTTCGACAAACTAATACTTGATTGCTTCTGAATAAAGGTGCATTAATTTGCAGCTACTTAAATACAGCTCGTGATCGTAATAATATAATTTTGGGGATCCATAATTCTATGCATCTTCATTTAGTTACAGTACTACTTGAAACTGTTAATAGAACAGCGTAGATCTTTGTGCTGTTGTACATGTATCCATGCAAACGAACACAAATATTGACCCATCAGCATTTTACTTTGCACACGTGTTGTTAGGCAGTTAGGTAAGGGTGGAATCTGCACATGAGTTGAAAGAGACAAGCATTATACAGTCTTCATACATGTTCAATAAGTGATATGTTATATACGAATTATTAGCTAAGTATTGTACATGTGCATGATGGGTATATAACGGATTTTGACATGTAATTGCGTAAACAAGGAATCAATAGACATGATGCAGCCATTTATTTTTCTTGGCAAAGAGGTTAGCTAAGTTTGACTTGACATGTTTGACTGACTTGGACAGTAAATCATATGGAAGGATAATTCTGGATAAAGAAAATTAATATCAGCTTAAAAAATAGGAAGGAATGATTTTAGTGCAAATACAAACAACTTGCAAGTAATCCATAGCATATTTTATGAGAATGTTGCACAAGGTGCGCCTATATACAGCGGCGGAATCGGAACATCGAGTTAGGGGGTGCGATTTATAAGTATAATCTAATTTTAATTTTATAAAGATGTCAAATTCAATTATGATCAAATTATACAAATAGTTAATAAAAAATTCAATTCTAATCAAAATTTTAACTAAAATCTTACCATTTAATTAAATTTAATTAGAAAATTTAATTAAATTTAATTAGAAAATTAAGGAGTTCAAATTTTTCTGGGCCAGATGGGGTCGGCGCCCACCCTGAAACCCCCCCCCCCCCCCCGCCCCCCACTGGTTCCGCCCCTGCCTATATATAGAGAGAGAGTGAGAGATAGGTTAGGATGCTTCATAGAGCATCAAACCGCTAATGCTCCACATTGTATCTCTAATTTGAAAATTCGAACGACCAATCCGAACCGTTGAACATGATGTACATATTGAAATCTACTTGGAGATTGAATTTTACATTCTTTTATTTTTTGCTATTTTTAGACAGGTAGAAAAATCGCTACTTTTATTGGTCCAGAAATCGTTTGATTAGCACATTTTCTACCTCTTTAAAAAAATAGCAAAAAGATCCCAAATAATATAAAATTCAATTTCCAATTTAGTAGATTTCAATATGTAGATCATGTTGAACGGTTCGGATCGGTCGTTGAAATTTTTCAATTAGAGATAACGAATGTAGAACACGAGCAATTTGATGCTCCATGAAGCATTCTAGCCTACGTGTGTGTTTTTTTCTGCCAAAATGACATCTATAACTATAATTCTAACATATAAATCATACGCTTGTTGAATATCATAATAGCTTTCATTTAATATACTATATTACATTACTTCTATTATGATTTGTTGTAATGTGCAAGAGATTTTTTATCACGAGGTTTTTTGGATGCGGAATCATTGACAAAGATAAATTTGTCAATTTGACAATAGTTGATCTAGTGGGGTACCTGCGTAAGTCAATTAGTTCAGGGCCTAAAATTTTCATTATAAACAAATAAAAAAGATAAAACACCACTATAGAAAAAATCGAGCAGAAATCACCAAAATAGACAGTCCGCTATCTCTGATAGCGGACCATTGGTCCTCCAACAGAGCCAGCGGACCAAAATGGGCTCCACCACGTAGCCTATTTTCTCACATTTTTTTGTCTTTTTCCCATCCTCCATCTCTGTTGGAGGACCAAAATGGGTCCCACCACGCAGCCTATTTTCTCGCATTATTTTGTCTTTTTCTCATCCTCCATCTCTGTTGGAGGACCAAATGAGCCCCACCCACCGCCACTTCTTTTTTATTCTCTTCCTTCATTCTCCTTCCTTCTCTGCAAAACCGCTTCTCCTTTCTCCTCTGCCTTCTCTTCTTCACTTCTCCCCTTGTGCCAAAATCCACCCAGTCACCAACAGAGAGCAACCAAGCCACCAACAGTCAGAATACTTCATTGGTGCGTCTTTTAGCAATTTTTTTATTTGTAAGATATAATTTTTAGTTTAAATTATTAGTTTATAATGAAAAAAATTTAGTTGCATGCTTAAATTTGTTGCGTTATGGGCTCATTTGTTGCATTATGCATGCTTAAATTTTTAGTTTATAATGAATAATTCATTGGTGCGTTATGGGCTCATTTGTTGTTAGATTTAGTTGCATGCTTAAATTTTTAGTTTAAATTATTTATATTGTTAAATTTGTTGCGTTATGGGTGCGTTATGCATGCTTAAATTTTTAGTTTATAATGAATAATTTTTAGTTTGTAATGATTTTGCATGTAGTTTTTACAATGGAGAGAGCGAGAAGTAGCACTTCACGGCGCAGCACATCTGATGCTCCGCTCGATTCTCTTCCATATCATTGATCACACATGGACCTCCTTCAGATGCCTCTTGTCCAGCACAAGGTGTCGAAAATTTCGCCAAATTCGGTACGTTTCTTCTTAGTAAAAATAATATTATTTTAAATTATACATATTCTTTAAAATTTGATTACTAACATTTGCACTCTACAAATTTTGCATAATGCGGTCGAAATAATCATCAAGTGCCACAAACCCGAACTGAAATATCATCCCAGTTATGATGAAGGATTAAAAAGACTTGGGTTATTTCACGTATGTAGGATGGGCCGGACATCGCTAATAGACAAGTCACTAATACAAGCTCTTATCGAGCGTTAGAGGGCGGAGACGCATACCTTTCACATTCTTGTAGGTGAGATGACAATCACTTTACAGGACGTGGGGTGTCTATTGGGGTTGCCGGTATCCGGTGCACCCATTACTGGTGTTGCTTATCGTGATTGGAGAGGTATATTGCAGAACTATTTGGGATTGTTGATTCTGGTAGAAGCTTGGAGGACCAAGGTCGGAACCAGAGGATTCGGTTAGAGTTTGAGATTATCTTGGTTGAGGGATAATTTTCATGAATTGCCGCATCTATTGACTCAAACAATTTCTCAAGTTTGTTGATTTGCAAAACAACGTGTTATCTCATCAAAATTTATGAGAATTGATGCAGATTATTCAAAGCAAGATCAAATTGAGCAAGAGAAGTTAAACCAAGAAATTAAGAGCTCAAGATCTCAAGAATTTATAGAGGAATATAAGTTTAACTCTCTAGAACTTTGGTTATTTAAAATTGGGAGTTAAATAGCAAATAGCAAAATTCAGAAAATACACATTAGCGTTATAACGCCACACTTGGCGTTATAACGCCAGAGTGCACAAATCTGCGAAATAGCTAAGTACAAAGAACTTTGTACTTGGCGTTATAACGTCAAGTTTGGCATTATAACGCCAGAAATATGAGATTTTAAAATGCAAATTTAAAATAGACTAATACAACAATAAATTCCAAAATAGCAAAAATATCTCTTAAATATTGCTAAAGTTTGTGAATGTAAAATTCATTTTGTCAAAAACATTATTTTGTATAAGTGCTAAATTTGAACCCCAAACTCCAGAAACTTAGTGTTATAACGCTAAGCCTGGCGTTATAACGCCAGAGTCAGGCACTTGGCCAATTTGGCTAAGTCCTGAACTCCAACGTTATATAGCCAAGTCTGGCATTATAACGCTAGAATCCAGAAAATTTAAAATGGATATTTTAAATAGACAAAGGTTCAAATAAATTCCAAAAGTGCAAGAATATGTCTTAAATAACATTTAAGTAAATGAATATGAATTTTATTTCACCAAAAACTTTGTTTAGCATAATAGCAAAATTTCGTATCAAACGTTCCAGAGAGTTAGCGTTATAACGCTATAGGCAGGTATTTGGCCAAATTGGCTAAGTCATGAGCACTAGCGTTATAACGCAAGTGTCAGGTACTTGAACAAATTGGCTAAGTCTTGAGCTCTAGCGTTATAACGCTAGTATTAGTGTTATAACGCCAAGAAGGTCCAGATTTTAAATCCTTATTTTAAAATAGCAAATGATCAGATAAGATTTCAAATGTTCAAAATTAAATCTTAAATATTGTCTATGATCATCATGATGAATTTAATTTGCTCAAAAACATGTTTTTCAACCAAACTTCCAGAGACTTTGGCGTTATAACGCCATGCTGTTCTAAATTGGCTAAATCTTTCTATGTACTGGAAATTCTGGTCTAGCGTTATAACGTCATACTTGGCGTTATAACGCTAGTACAAAATTCAAACGTCACAAAACTTTGTCCTGACATGGACTTGCATTATAACGCTATGTTTTGTACATAGCCTAGCGTTATAACGCTAAGTACAACCTGCACAAAAATACAAATCTAATGTCACAAAATTTTGTCCTGACTCATGATAGCGTCAAGCGCCAAGCGTCATGCGTCATGCGTCAAGCGTCATGCGTCAAGCGTAATGGCGGATGCATGATTTTTGGTCCTCCAACAGAGATGGAGGATGGGAAAAGGACAAAAAAATGCGAGAAAATAGGCTGTGTGGTGGGGCCCATTTTGGTCCTCCAACAGGGATGGAGGATGGGAAAAGGACAAAAAAATGCGAGAAAATAGGCTGCGTGGTGGGGCTCATTTTGGTCCGCTGGTTCTGTTGGAGGACCAATGGTCCGTTATCAAAGATAGCAGACTGTCTATTTTGGTGATTTCTGCTCAATTTTTTCTATAGTGGTGTTTTATCTTTTTTATTTGTTTATAATGAAAAATTTCGGGTTTATGGTGCCTAATTAAGCAGGCTGACATATGTTGACGTACGGTGGAGATCACATTTGTGTACTGGGCCTTAAGGTGTATTCTTGGGATGGGCTGGCCCAATAAGCCTGTTTTCTCTGGTTGTGCTTACTTGAAAGACCCATCGATATATAGATTTTAGGGCCCTGGGCCTAGAATTCCTCATAGACACGTTATTTAAGTTATACACCTATATTTATTGTATTTAAATTACATGTACAAACATCTGCAGCTGTCGAAATGAAATATCATCAAAAGTATCTCTGTAGTTACAATGTTATTATTGAACCAAAAAAATATCATTAAAATTGCATGAAATTTATTTCTTCAGTTTTGATGCGAAATTAATGATCTTATATCAATCAATTGGATTTTAAGTACGAGATGTGTAGCATTATTAGAATTTGGGACGCCGAACAAATTGTCCACACAAAAAATAGTGCATTGGGTCTTTTAGGCCCATTTACCTTTCAATTTATATAAGCCTAGAAGTTTTGGATCTATACATATATGAAACGGTATCCTCTGCATCTGTTTGTACCGGTGTCCTCTACACTTGTTTAATTTGTATTGTTGGATTAGATTTTACAACGGATCTGATTTTATAATATAAAAATCATCTGAATCATATAATTATTGGTCAACCGTCCTGATCGGACGGTCCAGACTAATCAAGTGCAGAGAGCACTGGTAAAAAGTAGAGAATATAGTTCCATAAATGTATGTAGCGATGTCAAACGTACAAAACGATCATGCAATGTCCTCTTGCGTCTTAAGTTGTGTTTTGCGAACGTAAGGAATTTCTCTTGCATCTTACGTCATGTTTAACAAATTTTTCTTGCGTTTAGTTAAACGCAAGAAACGTTAAAACGTTTAATTGTTTTGAACGTTAAACATGCAAACTCGCATCAACATTATAATCAAATTTGAAATAACAAATTAAAATATAAGTACTAAAGTGCATAACACTAAAATTAGGTGATACGACTCAATTCTACATTTGGCTTCAGCCTTCGTTGGCCGATGGCCCAAATATGTATTTACTAGTCCACTAGCTATATATAGGAGAACTTAGTATTGTGAAAGGAGACTCATTCATTCACTAATGAAGACACTTTCTTCTTGCTTTGTCTCTTTCTTTCTTGCTTTCTTGCTTTATCTCTCGAATTATGATACTTCGAGGATTTCTCTCTCTCTCGGTCCAAACTACTTAATGTCGAGACACCAACTCCCGATCAGTAGGGATGAAGCTCATTTAGAAGAATTTGAACCACTTGTCTGACTAGTTCTATTAGGTCCATCTTTTTTGCGTATTACTAGAAAAATAGTGAAAGCGATCACTGAACAAATTACTATAATTGATACATCTATTACTATATAACAGTGAACACAAAAGTGATTATATCATAAATCCTAAACCAATTGATAAGTGATTATACTCTAAACCAACTGATAAGTGATTATACTCTAAACCAACTGATAAGTGATTATACCCTAAATCCTAACACAAATGGACATTGAACGTTGCAAATGAACATTGAACCTTGAAATGCGTTGTTAAGCAAGTGTAAGAAAAAAACGTAAGAAAATAAAAATGAAATTACATTGAAAGAAAAGAGGAAGAAATTATGCAGACAAGTTCTAGGGGAAGAAGAGACGACAACCTTGACGAGGAGTCTATAATGAACTGAAAAGTCTTTATAAGTCTAAAATGCATTATATCAGTATTATTAATTACTAACTTGTAACTTTACTATTCGGAAATATCGATATTTTAATTATTTTATTATTTACAACTTTTCAGAACACTTCAAGGAATGAGACTAAACATGACGTAATAAACATTTAAAACGAAACGTAACGAATTACTTGCATTTACGTAAACGCAACAAAAACCATTTGCGTCGTATGTTTTGTTTAACAGATGCAACGAAAATCTTTTGCGTTTAACGTTGTGTCACGACAGTGTGCGCTTTTACAGCGTAATCGGCACTTAACTAAACCCTTGGTTAGTTGACAAGTCCAGAATGAGGAAATAATAACATCCATAGATAGTTAATGGATCCCATATGAGCAAACTAGTTACTAGTTAGAACTCATATGTGCTTTTGTTTGGATCCGACAATCTTCCAGACCTAAACTGTATCCGCTCTTTCTCGGTTTCTCCAGTCTCAGTTCTTTCAACCACCTTCAACTCTCCCTATTCTCTTTTAAAATTCATGTCTGCGGCTGCAATCACCCTCGTAAACCGCTCAATATCGCGTGTTTTGGAATTCTGATCTCAATTCCGAAACCCGCACCTTCTCATTCGCCGAGTTGTTGGTTATGTCTGTACATGGTTAGGCGTACGAGCGTGCCTTTGAAGTATTCGACGAAATTCCCCTGAGAAGAAGATTTGTTATGTTTTTGGCCAACCCATGTAAACTCTGGAAAGTACGCAGTTTTTTCTTTGAGTTTGTTGTTTCTCATCAGCTAATGAACTGTCTAGACCCTGTAAACCCCTTTCTAACATGTTTGAAAAATATACTGATTCCGGTGCACGTAGCGCAAGCGGGATCCGGGGAAGGGTCGGACCACTTTGGGGTCTTTGTATGCATCATTTCCCTGCATTTCTGCAAGAGTCTGTTTCCACGACTCGAACCGGTGACCTCCTGGTCACAAGGCGACGACTTTATCACCGTCCCAAGACTCCCCTTCAAAAATATACTGATTCGGTTTCTAGGATTAAAAGGGCGCTACATCTCAATGTGTGGTCTGAATCTGTGGAAATGGAGTTGGATTCACTCAACATAGACCTTAATACATTTGTTATCAACCAAGTGCTGAGAAGCTTATCTAATTCTGATGTAGCCTACCACTTGTACTGGTGGGCTGAGTCGAAGCCAAATTTTTGCCATAACTGCTTCACCACACAATCACTAATCTCATTACTAACAAAAGACCAAAATGCTGGTCTTTTAACGGAGTTTTTTAGTAGAAGAAAAATAGACCAAGGCTTCCAATTTCACCATTCTGTATACAGATTTCTCATTTCAGGCTTTGTCAGAGCTGGTTTGCTCAGTTTGGCAATTGAAGCCTTTGAAGAATTAAAGGGATCAGATTGGAGTGTAGTTTCTGTGGATTATAATAGATTTATGGGTGTTTTGATCAAGAATTGTTGTTTTGATTTGCTTGAAATGTATTATGATACGCTGTCCCGATATGGGCTTTGTTTGAGCGCTTTCACCTATTCTAGATGGATTTCGGCCTTGTGTAAGGCAAAGAGGGGTGAATTAGTTGAAAAACTATTAAAAGACATGGATCAAATTGGATCAGTTCCTGATATCTGGGCATGTAATATTTACATTCATTATTTATGTAAATGTATAAGCATGAATGAGGCTTTACATTTTCTACAGACAATGGTTGAGAAAGGAACAAACCCCGATTTGGTCACTTACACAACAATAATCAATGGTTTGTGTGATAGTAAGAGATTCACTGATGCCATACAGCTGTATGATGACATGCTTCAGAGAGGATTTATACCAGACATAGTGACATGTGGGGCATTGGTTTTTGGTCTATGTAATGATGGAAAGGTTGAAATAGCATATGAGCTTCTTATGGAGATGTTAAAATTCGGTATAAAGCCGACTGCTCCTCTTTACAATGCTTTAATAAGTGGGTTCTGGAAAATAGACCAGGTTGACAAAGCTGAAATCATCATATCTTTCATGCAACGTAATGGGTGCAAACCCGACATAGTTGCATACAATATTTTACTGAACCATTACTGTGATAAGGGAATGTTGGATAAAGCTGAAGCGCTAATCCGTAAAATGGAAATGTGTGGTGTGAACCCTGATGGACACAGTTATAACCAACTATTGAAGGGTTTATGCAAAGCTAACCAAGTAGACAAAGCATTCGCATTTTTATCTGACCATATGGAGGTAGGTGGTTTTTGTGATGTGGTGTCTTGTAATATTTTAATCAATGCATTTTGTAAATCAAGAAAGGTACAAGCAGCATACAGGCTATTTAATGAGATGGGATATAAAGGAATCAAACCTGATTCAGTCACTTATGCTACCATGATAAAAGGGTTTTTTACAGTTGGGCATTACACCCTTGCTGTGGAGATGTTTGATGAAATGCCCAAGAGAGGCTTGATGCCAAGCATTACTATGTACAATATAATGCTGCATCACCTTTTTAAAGGTGGACAGTATATTCAAGCACAGAAGCTTTTTTCTGAGATGATTGGAAAAGGAATTTTTCCCGATTTGGTTTCTTATAATACATTAATGAATGGATACCGGTTGCAGAGTAAATCAAACGAGGCATTGGCTCTTTACAAGGAGATGAGGAAGAGAGGTGTGATGCCAGATGAGTTGACATTTCGGTTTTTGATAGACGGGCTCTTAGGAGATGGAAAAGTCAAAGCGGCATACGAGATTTGGGAGCATATGATGGAAAATGGGATTACACTTGATAAAAGAGTGTCTGAGATCCTAGTCAGGGCCATTAATTTGGAGAATAAATAGAGAAAATGAGGCTAGAAGTTTGTAAGTTTTGACTTTGAATTTCTGCTTTAGATTAGTTAATATTCTTCTTTGTTTTGAGAAATAATTCTTCTTTTTGTTTGGATGGTAACTCCGCCAATGTTTTACATTGCCGGTTTCAAGTCCGAAAAGAAGGGTTGTGATAAGCTTGACAAGCCAATGTAAATATTCAGCCAATAAAATGAAATCCAATATGGACTTTGATTTCTAGCATATCCCAACTTGTTTGGGACAAAAGGATTTTGTTGTTGTTGTTGTTTGGATGGTGCCAGAATAGCACTATCTCGGGTTAGTGACTATTTCGCATTTGAGTGAAAAAAGTAGCTATTCCAAATTATTGGGATAAGTGAACTAATCTTGTTATTCTATTAATCGAACTAATTTGTTGGGTTAGTGGCTATTCAAAATTTTGAGTTAACTACTAACCTCACTAACCCATCCATTCATTCCTGGAATAATTAGTTGTTGTGTACACAAAAGCATCCAGTATATAGTTAAACTTGCTGGTTGAATCAAAATAAACCTAACTGATGCAATTTAACCTAATTCCTGACATTTTAGCGAACTAGCACTCCTTTCTGCTCAAGTTTTTCATTCATTGTGCAGCTTTGGGATGTTGAAACGACAATAAAGCTCTGGCAAACTACACAGGTTCGGATCTGAAAACTAGAATACATGTTGATTTTTGTTTCTTGTGAATTATTTTTGTAACTGTAGGCAGAACTGATCCAAATCAAAATTTATTGCAATTGCATCTTGGTGTAGATATGATACAAATACGGTAGGGTAATTTATTATAATTTGCTTTAGCAATTTTTGCTCCTTGTACCAAGATGCAATCATGCAAACGAGGAGAACTGGCCGAATAGAATCAATCTTAATAATATTTTTTTCTCATATTCTTGTAATATGTTAACAAGTATTAACCTTGTATTAACCTTCTATCAATAGGTGTTAATAAAGTTGCAAATCAAATTAGTGTGTATGAAATGTGAATTGTTGATTATCATTTACACGAATATTTCTGCTCTTAGAAGAGGAAGAAATGGAGATCAATGTTAGGAGTTCAGTTGCTGCTATGCGACACTCAGCTTCCCAACACTATTCCCAATAGTATTTTTCATTTGTCAGAGTTTTAGCGCTCATGAGTGTTGGCTGTGTGATTTTTTTATTCTAATAGTGTCTTATACGCTTGTTGTAATAAGGATTTTTTGGTTATGGTTATGGATATTAGGTTGGTGGTGGGGATGGCTTAGATAGTAGTAAGGCATCGGTACCATAGTGGTACCGGTGCCTTACAATAGAGGAATTGATTTTGCTTCTGTGTGCAGCATAGAGGTCTAGGGGAGATATCGTAGCTTCTATGCTTTGCAGCTGGTTATCAGCATAACGATCAATTTCGAGTTGTCCTTCTTCAATTGTCCAACCTAATATTCGGCATAATAACCGAAAGTAAATTCTCAGTAAAACCAACAATTCAATTTCTCCAGTCACAACTCATAATGCCTTGGAATTTACCGTTATCTATTTGTTTACAAATTGCAACATATCAATTAGAACACTATAAGTGAACACAATTCAATAAACCAGATATCACAGGTAATACATGAAAGGCTAATTAGTATGCACATTGAAAATCACATACACACATGTACTACTTTTTTTTTTTGCTTTTATTTTGCGCTGATGTCGGAATTAAGCATGTTCAAGAGAATGCTGGCAGAACAAGACAGGACAAATTAAATAACGAATATGATGCACCAATTAATTTCGCGCCTTTGGTGAATCCTTTTAGCATGCTTGCTTTCCGGCACATCTCTTCCTCATTTCGCGCCTGGATCGATCGATTCAATTACGTGCTCTAAAGCTATCTACTTATTACGTGATCAAATTAATGACACAAGTCCACTTATTACGTGCTCTAAAGCTATCTACTAGGGAGTAGGGATGGTGGATGCTAATCCTTTTATTAAATTTTCTTTGTTTCAAACTACGATGAATTCAGAATTCTACATGGTGATTTGGCTTTAATTCTGCAGTGACATCGGATTATAGTTTGATCCTGTGATAAAGATAGCCTAGTTTCTCTAATAATGCAGATACTGTATTACTAGCACTGCAGCAAGTCTCTACCTGCGCCAATTCACATCTTTCAGTGGCTTCCAGCTAGTTCTACTGACCCGCTGCACAGTTTGATACATACATAAGAAAATAGAGGATATAATATTCAATAAATTTTGATATTTCCGCCTTTCCGGGAAGGTGTGGAAGTTCGGATGTCAAAATACAAAATTACATCCCACAATTAATTCCTACGTCTCACACGGTGTAGTCACCGGGGAAGTTTCTGCACCGCCCAATCACCCTTATGAGTTATGACTTATGACCTTATCCATCAGCATTAAATAAATTAAATGTCATGGTTCAGTGTCCCGTAATTACTCCGTTGACAGTGCTCAAGAGAATAGAATATTCTTCTCAATGAATCCACATCATCTCCTTTGCGGTACGTCCTGGAAACTGCTCCTACCGTCTAAAGCAGGCAACTAGTGACGTGTTATTGGAGAAAATGGATGGTGACGATTGTAGTCGACCGGAGACTTTCTAGTTTCATGGATTGCGATGGAAAATTTTTATTGAGGGTCATAGAAAATAGAAAAAAATTTCGGAAACCGATAACCAATCAAAGATGACCAAGTCATAGCCAGCCTCGGGATGCCCTGCCGCACCCCGTCGCCTACAGTGGCGACATCGTCCTCGAGTCCCAAAGCTGAGTTACCCCTGATGCCACTGGCCCCCTCGGTTTCGGTGGCAACTTTTCCCCTACCTACAGTTGTCCTTGTCACCTCGGCTCGTACCCTAGAACCCCCGGAGCGGGCCAGGACCCCGCGGCAAAACATTCTGACTACCGATTTCGTGATTGCCACGACCACCACTCAACACATCCACAACCCGCCTCCGCCTCCACTCATAATATCGAGCCTCCCACCCCAGTCACATTTACTTCAACAACCCCTCTCCTCAGAATACCTACATACGACCCCAGTGTATCCTCCTTCCCTGTCGCACCAACCCATTTCCCAACATCCCAACACCTTTCCATCTCAATCATCCCAACTCAACTACCTGCCCTATACCTCCGCACTCATCTATCACATTCCTGGGTTGCCACCTACGGTGTCACCAACACAACAACCCGGAGGACAACTGTCATTCGAAGAGCAGGTATAGCGCAAATTGTGCGCTCTGGAACAACAGCTTCACCGAAATCCGACCCAAAACGATTTCCTCTCGGAAAGGCCTTTGGCCCTCACCTTATATGCCACAACTATTCCGCCTTCAACGGACATTCCCAACCTAGGCACCTTTGGATCATCACGATCTGCTTTTACCGACCCAAAGGCATTCTCATTGGTTTCCGAGAGCGTCTCCGACTGATAGGATTCGAGGACTCGGTCATGTGCCGTCTATTCCCTACTTGCCTGGAAGGGCCCGCGTGGAACTGATATTCCTCTCTGCCCGCCCACTCAATCGCCACGTTCGATCAGCTGGCCCGGCGGGCCTTCTTGGCTCGTTTCGATGGAATCAAGAAGCCTGGAAAATCCTGCGATAGTCTGCTCGGCATTCAACAAGGACCCGATGAACCGACGAGATAATACATCGACCGTTTCCTCGAAGCAGCCCACGGGGTAAAGGACTTCAATGATAAAATCGTCGTCCTAGCAATAAGACGAGGGCTCCGAAAGGGAAATTTGAGGTTCAAGGCACACAAATCTCACTTCGACACATTGCAGGATTTCGTGAGCTTCGCCGGGTCATACGTCCAAGGGTAAGAAGACGCGAAATCCAGTGAAGGAGAGAAGGAACATGGGGATAGCCCGACCACCGGCAAGGACGGGTGGTAAGACATCCAACAACCGAGGGTGACAAAATGAGAGAGAAGAACAGAGGCCTTCGAGGGCCCCCAATTCTAGATCGGGCGATCCCAAAACAAGAGAAATGAGGTATCATGTATTCAATACTTATCACACATTGAATAGACCCCGAGACGAGGTGTTTCGTCAAATAAAGAACGAGGGTGACATCTGATTCCCACCACCCCTAGAAGTATTCGAAATTAAGGATGAGAGGAGTTACTGTGAGTTTCATAACAGCGTGGGACATCACACCCGAGACTGCCTGACTCTGAAAGATGAGTTGGAAAGACTGGCCCGAGACAGGGACATGTGGCGCCAAGCCGAAGCAGGAGAAATAACAACATTTCGCTCGAGGGCTCGGCACATGATTAGCTTAAGGGCTCGGTAGACGATCGACTCGAGGGCTCGATAAGATTCCCGGGCCCGGGGTTAAAGCTCGAGAGATCAGACGGATGACCTAAGGGCTCTAGGGCTCGTCGAAGTCTTTCGGAGTAGATGATGTTCGAAAGGCTCGGATTAGCTTTCATACTTCTATCAGACTACGGAAGCTCGAGGGCTGATGATAGGGCCTCAATACATTCGGCCCGTAATTGGGCCCAAGTCTGGCTCAATTAGGCAAGTGACCCGGCCGATGAATGACCCACCTGAGATCCTCAGAGCGTCAAGCTATAAATAGGGGGATTAGTGCTTGTTTAGAGGCTAATTGAAATTTGCTTAGGACTAGCCATAACTTCTCTTTCTCTATCTTGTTCTTGTAACTTCCGTCCTCGGAAATCAATATACTAGTCATTTTGTTCATCTCGTCTATTACCCTCTCTCATTTGTTATATTTAAGCTTCTCGGCCCTAAAACACTGGGACGGGATCAGTAACCATTCCAAATTTTTTTGCTACGACACTGGTCCTGACCTATAGTGGTTCAATCTAGTGCCAGCAATACTAATCACAGATACACAGTATCACAAGAAATCAAGCACAAGTTCAAATCAGAGAAAAATATTGCACAATAAGGCAGCAAGCACGATCATCACACAGAATAGCAAAGCAAGCATCAAACAGATAAAATGGATTATCTATGGTTTTTACCAATAACGAGTTAAACAGTTGAAACAAGATTCCAAAGACGGAAGCAAGGCACACCACCAGCTCCCCCCTTTGCTCTTGACCTTCACAACTTTCTGATCGAGTTCAGCTAGCAATTGGAAACTTTATTTTTCATGCATTTTATAGGCAAGGGGAGGGAAAGGAGCTCCAGATCGCGTTTTATAGGCATAAGGGATGGTGAGGTTGGTGGTGTGCATGCAAACCCATTGGCCATATGAATTTCGTGTCACAGTAAATGAGACCAAGGTGCTACCCGACAAGGCAATGGCTCATCTCATAGAGCTCTTAAGTGCCTCGAGGGAACAAGTAAGAGAGAGATAGAGGAGTATTTCAGACGGAGTAGCAGAGGTGAGGTGACGAGGCGAGGCGAGAGGGAGTTAAAGGGTTTGAGTTCGCCATTAATGGCCTTCAGAGAGAGACAAGATAGAGCAGGGGAAATAATGGGGAGCAGATCGATCGAGGGAAAGAGAGAGAGAGCACCGATGTGACGGTGGAAGTGTTGAGGTATCACCAGCGAGGGAGATAGGTGGGGAAAACATCATTACGCGCAGTAATGGCAGAGAAGAAAAGGAGATGGGGAGACGGAATCGAGGCAGACATGAAAGGGAGAGAGAAATCGAGATTTCTCTCGATTTTTGTCGGTACAGAGGAGCAAGGATCCGTTGCGGCATAAATTTTGCGGCTTTTGTGCAACTGTCCCTGACTACCTTATTTATTGACTTGTTCGGTCGTGTAATGATTACAACACAAAATTTGTCATTATTTCTTGTTTATTTAGTTATTAGTGAATATTAAGCATTGTGTATGTTTGTGATTTACTTAAGTGTACATTTTAAATCATATCAAAATTTGAAAGAGTAGCTTTATTTATTTTGAAGAATTGGTTTAAGATTTTATTTACATACAAGTTTTCATTTTCTTGATATATTGCTTTATTTATTATGTACGTTATTTTAAACATTATTCATTATTATTTATTAGGGTTTGGTTTCAAATTTTATTCTATGAACAAATTCTCATTTATTGTTGTGAAATTTATTTATTATGCTCATTATTTAAATTATAATCAAGGTTTGCTTAATAAAACTCGTAAATTTTTATTATTGATAATTTTTTAATTGTTCAAAATTTACGGGTTTTACAATTCTAAACAAGCAATCAAATGCATGAAAATAAGTTTGATTATTCATTTGAGATAGTTTAAATATTTGTTTTAAAGACTGGAAAATCTTGAGACTTGAAAAGAACCAGCAAATTTCAATTTTGATTTTGAAATTTGGATTCAGAATTGAACTAAAAAACAACACATTTTCTGTTGTTTTTCTATCACTTTTGGAGTTCATTTTCTAAAAACTTACATAGAGAGCAGATCAATTTAAATTCATAGATTGAAAGTATAAATGTTAGACTATAGATTGATACAAAGTCTCAGATATAACTCAAAGTGCTTAAGATTTGGGAAGGGCTTCAATTTGGATGCCAGACTAGTGTTGAAGCACCATGCTATTGAGGCTAATTTAAGTTTTATGGATGCAACTTGTTATTTTGGTGGCTGATATGGGTGTTTGAGCTTGAATTTGGATTTAGAATGTTAAAATAAGCATTTCTATTTTTTAAATTTCGGATTTGGACAAAAAAACTATTTATTGCATTTAATCTCTATTTTTATGTGATTTTTCATAAACCTGAGATTCAAATGACTTTAATTTGAAAGTTGTTCATAAAAAAATATGAAATTAATTCTAGAGGTTTATGAAAAAATAATATACATGTCTGTGAAATGAATTTGGAATTAAAATGAGATATGTACAAAAATAACAAATCTCTCACATTTTTGAATTAAAAGGCTGACAAATGGCATATGGTTTGACTTTGGATTCTAAGGCTTCAAAACTTGATTTGACACTGGTATAAGATGTATTATACATAGTTAGACTTAAAGAAAGCATTAAAAGGATTTTATTTCAAGTTCTTGAAGGATTTGACCACATGAGGGGTATTAAGGGCTAAATTAAGCACTGTTTTAATTTGATTTGATTCTAGTACTGGATTTGTGGCTTTTAGAGCTTTCATATGGCTCAATGCATGTCTCATAGCAAGTCATTGGATCAAAGAAGGTTCTTAGATCAAAGAAGAAGGATTTGAGGTCAAAAAAATGCATTATAGGCTAGATCTGACTTGAGATGAATTCAAGATAAGAAGAAGATCAATTGAACTCAAATTTATCTTTAAAAGACTTGTTTGAATCACTTAAAGCATCATAAATCAATCTTAAAAACTTTCATGCACAACAATTCCGAATTTTAGATCTAAACACTAAAACATCAAAGATCAAAGAGTTTCAAATTGATTTTTCATTTCACAAGCAAGCAATTTACACAATTCACAAAGAAAAGCATATAAAAGGTGAGCCCTTTTTCTGTCAAATTCAACACCACTCACATAATTGGATGATATGTCATGTATAAATAAGAGGCTTAGCAAGTGTCAAGCAATTTCGATCACTTATATAATTGAGCAAAAAGAAGGGCATTTCATTTTTCAATTGAGATCACATTATATTCTATTTTCTATCTGATTTTCTATTACTTTTCTTCTCTTCTTCTGATTTGGATCTTGTATGATCTTCTATGTTGCATCTTGAGTTTTCAGGTGTCCATGTGATCTCAATCTGTTATTTAGATGCAATTTAGTCTTCTAGAAGCTGCAGAGGGAATCTTTGATCTTGGCCTTTGATTTAAATGGTTTATACCCTTGAATGTTGCCAACTCAACATTAATACATGTGTTTTGATTTGATTGGCTTCCAGAGGATCTTCAAGTGTCATCTGATGACCTTAGCAACTTTGGCAGAGGTATAGAAGCTTCACATTTTGTTGGAGCTGATGATGACATCTCTCTTCACTGTTACATGCACCATTCGAGCTTAAGATTTAGGCCTTTGCAATTGCGCTCCAAATTAACCCCAATAAAGTTTCATGCATACTCAATTAAGTGATGTGAGGCCATTACAACCTTCATTTGCATCTGCATAAGACTTCAGACCATTGTCCCCACTTGTCAGCAGCAGTGAGAGAGATCTTGAGTGAACTGACCAAATTAGTTGCTCCCAAATCAAACCAAGCTTAGTTCTAGCATCGTAGTGATCCTAGAAGTCAGCCAAGCATCTTGTCTTGATCTTTGATGTCTTTAATAGCTAGTTTCAATTTGGTACCAATATGTTTAAGTTTGATCTCTCTTTTTATTCGTTGAGTTTTAGCTTCATCAAGACCATCACCGTGCTCTCCTTGCTCTCCTCTTTCAATTGGTATATTGCTTGCAGGTTAATTCTCAAAGAACAAGAAGATCACACCCATTGGAGACCTCCATTTCTTTGTCGAGAGAAATTGATGATTGAGAGGAAGAAGACGAAGGAGGGCCCTTGGATCCACATGTGTCAAGAATATGATGATTGAGTTCATCTTCTCTCTTATCTTCTGTTAAAAAATTTCTCACCTAATTCACAAATGTGTAATTGAGCTCCTATCCTTGTCAGTCTCTTGGCCCACGTGAACCTAAATTGCACATATTATACTCCAAATGACCCTTTCAATAACACAAGCACCTTGTTAATTTATTGAAATTTTTTACGAACCTCTTTTGCATCTCGTTAGGGTTTGGTGATGTTTTTGCACTTTTGCACATAAAATCTTGGTTTTTTCTTGAAAATTGAATTGACTTTCATTTAATACTCATGCTTATTTGCTATGTATGATTGTTGCCTTACTTTATTTCCTCTTTATTGCATGCTGATAGCTGGTATATTTTGAGGTGCCAACAGTTTAAAGATCGAACGTTATTTCGTGCTTGTTTTTTCAAAAATAACATTTAAAATGATTAAAATTTGCCAAAAAAATGTTATTGGTCTGTTTGAACAGACACACATTGTGGATGCTTGAAACAAAAAAAAACTTTGAAAATAAGGCAACAATTATTCAATAATCATTGTTTTATGAGAGTTGCTAAATCTCCTTTCTGTGATAATGATTCAATTTTGTTGGCTCGTGATGAATATTGCAATAAAATTATAAGGATGTAATATTTTTCACGTACATAAATAAAAATATATAAAATATATAATCAATTTTTTTATTTAGAAATTAAAATCATAATTATTTTAAAATTTAACTGTGTTGATATTGATGTGCCTCAATTAATATGAACATTAGATTCCTCCTCATATATATGTTTTTTTTTAATTAAATTCACTGTTAAATAGATTTCACAAACATCTTCGAGCAACATTAAAATTTTTTTTAAAAAAGACACTTTAGTTTGTTTTAATTATTTGAAAATCCATTATCAAGTTTTCAATGATCCCACCCAATTTCTAAATGCTTGGTTTTTATCAGCAAGATTCAGGTCCCTTTTATTACAATGTTCGTAATGTTTTCCTCTCTCGAACTTTAATACTTCACAATACACGTTTTTCTAATTGAATATTGAGCTTTTCGTTACTAAGAATTTGAAAAATTAGTGCAAATAAAGACTGGATCATCTGCTATATTTAATACATACAACCCGTAATATATGTGTATAAGATTATGTGGATTGATTGCATGGAGTCTAAAACACAGGACAATTAATGATATAGATCAAGCATGAAGCATATATCATATATGGATAAGAAAAGTCCATCTAATGCGACATAAATCCTTTTACTTCAAAATACTTAATTTTATTGGCAGAACTCAAGCTCCTTCATTTTTTTTTGTTTTTGAACTTTTATTTGCACTAATTTGGTTCTTTCAAAGTAGTTCATATATTTTTTAAAGTTGCGAGAGATCACATAATTGACTGACTTTGATCTCAAGGTTTTTTACTCTAACTTTTAACAATTTAATATTGATCTTAAGATCATTAATCATAACATCTTTAACATTCATAAACTTTTTGAACTCATCAAGTAACTTCTTAAAACTTAGTCGCATTAAAAGATTCTTGATCTTTATTCAAATCACAAGACTCGTCACAAGACTCATCACAAGAATCATCATGAAATTTCTAGAGATCAATTTATATCGTTTTAGCTCGGCTAGGGGCCTCCATATCTTGAAAACTGGTAGTATTTGCCTTTGGTTGAGTTATCTTTTCTTGTGCACATGCATCTATTTTTGCAAGACTCAAACGCTTCTCAATTCTCTTTGGAACACCCATCTTCGGAAGTGTCAAGGACTTCTCAATCCTTTTCGAAGCATCAACTTTCGGAGGACTCAAGAGTTTCTCAATCAACTTTGAGGTGTCTATCTTTGGAATGCATGATGGCGTCTCAAGTCTCCTTGAGGCTTCTTTTTGTTCTTTAGTATATGCATCGTCTTTAACTTGAGTCAATCTTTTTATGATGTGAATCTTCTCCGAATTTGTCATGCCTTGCTCCTTAATTACTTCAAGAACTATCTACATACAAGTTTTTTGTTTCTTCACAACAAAAGCTAGTTTATTCTCTACTTTACCTCCTCCGAGATTAATTTCTTCATTTTCATCTTCGCTTTCTTCGGATTCACTTGTAACTTGCATTCATTTTTATTAGTTCTCTTGAAACGTCCTTCTTGTGATTTTCTCTTTTGAGGAAAGATTGCATAACAATTTTGGGTGTTATGACCTTCTTTGTTGCATGTTAGGTAAACAACCTCTTGCCTTGGACTATCCTCTCCTCGTTCACTTTTCTTTCAAAGTCTATGCCTCCTTTAATAAGCTTGGTGAGAAGATCTTTGTTCTTGAAGAGTACTTGATAGAGATTTTGGTAGACATCTTCACTTGATTCGAATTTGTAGTTGATGTTGTATGAAGATTATGCGGGTAAGACCAATGTCTTGATAGAGGTTGAGAGCACTGCACTTCCTTGTGATTCTCCTCATTAGAGCATAGTTTTGCATACACCTCCTCAGTTTCTTAAGTAAGACATTTAGCTTGTAAAGCCTCGATTGAGCTTACAACGCCATTCTATTCCGGTTTCCTCGACACCATTCGTAGAAGCTTTCCTACAAAATTCTCATCACATATATCAGAGCATACCTCTACGAATTCATTTCTCAAGGATACTAGTCTAAAATAGAGATTTTCAAAAGACTCATTTTTCTCAAATTTCATGTTTTCTAACTTTGTTGCTAAACCAACTTTACAAGTCATTTTTATGTGTTCATTACTCTCATATCTAAGTACCAAGGTATTTTAAATTTCTTTAGCTTTTGTGGAATGAGTAAGAGATAATGCAATAGTCTCATGAATTGAGCTTAGTATAGTGTTCATGACATTGTCATTTGAATATTTGAGCGCTTTGGACTCTTTGATTAAGAATAATACCATTGGTTTCATACTTAGGTGTCCAACAATCCTCAACAACTTTCCAAGTTCAAGTAGACTAAGGTAGTTTATCATACATCTCTTTCAAAAAAAAAAGAGAAATCTTACATCTTATCCCAAATATTGGTGGTTCTTTCACAAACTTCAATTATGTCATTTTTCACAAGACAAGATCAAGAACTATCAAGATTTGGTCTAATTAGCTAGGTATGAACCTGGCTCTAATACCAATTGTTAGAATGAGATCCTAAGGTCAATTATGAGTGCATATCAATTACAATTCAAATTTTTGGACCTTCATCACCTAGCAAAAATCACAATCAAGCTAGTACTAATAACAATTGGGCAATTCAAGCAATAAAGTACAAATATATGTAAAAGAGAGAGTAAAGAGTAAGAGAGCAAGAGAGAACAAGAGAACACAAGAACACTCTATTTAACATGGTTTGACCTACAAATAAACTAGGTCTACTCCACTAGACCCCTGGATCAAAAAATACATTTCGAGACCGATTCCACAAAATCACTAGTGTTCTTACGATTGCGGAATCTATCTTAGGTTCCTAAACTTATGCAAGGGGCTACACCGCTCTAAAAGGCAAACATGTCTGATTGACAATACAATCAAGGACATTGATGAACTATTTGACAACACAACGTAGTTCACCAACTAAACCAACAACAGAGTGTTATCTCAGATTGATAATTAGAATATTAGCCATCCTAAACACTTTCAAGATGTGGATGTTGAATGAGAATGTTATGTGATCTTTCTGGTACTCTATTAGATGCTTGTAAACTTGGGAATGGCTTTTTTTATCACTATAGTTCATATCCCCAAGGTACATATAGGTTGGACACATCTTCAAGTCTTGAATTCTTGATCTTCACTGCTTCCACTACAACAAATGCCAAACTCGTTGTAACAGGTTGGCTCCTTTACGAAACGCATGGCTAAGTTTTGGGCCCTCCTAGACAGGAACCTGTTGTGACGAGTGGGAAACATGTTATGACGGGCTGGCAAACCATTGTGACGGGTCTGAGATGCGTTACCATAACGCATGACTCTTTTTTTTGATAATCTGCCAAAATTCTCTGTCTGCCATCTCCTCCCCTTCAATCTGTTATAACGGATTGATAACCCATTGTGACGGGTAGGCAATCCGTTATGACAGGTTGGAATCCATTTTGACGGGTTCCCCTTGCATTGCCATAATGCAAGGCTCTGCCAAGCTTTTGTTCTTGCTCAATTTGCTTGCTCTTGATATCAATGTGATTGTCTTAACTTGTACATACATGTTTGAGCATTTGCATCATCAAAATGTACCTATATAAATCTGCAATTGTGTAAAGTTAGTACTTATTTGTTTTGCAAATTATCAGATTTATTTAGAGGACAATTATAGAGCAATAATATAGAGAAAACTCAAATCAGGATGCAAATGCTCAATTGCAGATTTATACTATAAAGTATAAACTGAGGTACATTTGCATCATCAGAATGTATCTATACCATAGTATAGTGCTGAATATCAGGATAAATATAGAGCAATAATATAGGAAAAACTCAAAATCTATTTAATATTCAATGACACGATGAACCTCCAGGCGAATCTACGCGAAGGTACTAGAGGACTAATAACACGTGGTAGATCAAGGCTCTGATGTACCCAGCTCAGCTCACAGCCATTCTTTTTTGTACAATCACTACAAGTCTGCCCGAGCTCACGGTCAATGTGCACCGGTTGTAGCTACATTTGTCTCTTTTCAAAGGCATCTTAAATCTCCTCTCGCTACGTGTATCCGTTACCCAATCAAACGGCTGTAATTGCGGGATCAGTTGACTTCATGAAAAAAGATACAGGTTAGATCACTTGGGCCCCTTGTCGGAATTCGGATTCTTATCACGAGTGACGAGACCCAACTGCCCGTAGACCGGAATTTAAAATTTACCACCATTAGAGTCAGAGACCCTCTCTCTCGAACCGTCGTCTAGTGAACATCTCAGCCGTCCATTGTTCATCATGTGTACGTGTGGCACATCGCGTAAATCACCGTCGTCAGGCCAGAACCACTTCTCGTCTATTTAAAGGCGCGAACCCCTCTCAGAAAACCAGCTGAAAACACTCGCAAATCAACAAACAGAGACAGAGATCTATTCGATCATCACAACTCTCTCTCTCTCTCACACACACACACACTCTCTTACAGTTTCTCCTCAAGAAACAACAACTCTATAAAATGGCAAGTGACATTGCAATTAAGGCAGTAGCGAAATCCCTCTCTGCTCCAAAGAGGGCATTTGTTACGTTTCTGGCGGGAGATGGGGATTATGTGAAGGGGGTGGTGGGTCTGGTAAGGGGACTGAGGAAGGTGGGGTCTGCGTATCCTCTGGTCGTTGCAGTGTTGCCGGATGTGCCAGAGAATCACCGTCGGTTGCTGATCTCTCAGGGTTGCATTGTTAAAGAGATCGAGCCGATATATCCACCCGAAAACCAGACCCAGTTCGCCATGGCGTATTATGTGATCAACTACTCCAAGCTCCGTATATGGGAGGTGCGTTCAATTGTTTTTTTTTTTTTGTATTTTACCTCACTCTGTTTCTTGATTTAGGACTGAATACGACCACAAAATCAGACAGAAAAACATAGTGTTTACTGCTCAAAACAATGGATCAATAAAGGAAATTTCATATGATAAGGTCTAATTAATGATTCTAGCTATGATGTGCCAACATAGATATTAATCCTTAAAAAAGGACATTTGAAATCAAGCCGAATCAAACCTTCTTTATTTAAACTAGAAATTACATCGCGGCGTATTGCCGTTTCTTGTTTTTTTAAAAAGAAATATTTTGTATTAGAAAAATAAACAATACAATTATACTAACTTCAAATTTTTTGTTAAATAACATTATTTCACTGAAATTAGAGATATAATAATAAATATCATACATTTTTCTTAAGTTTTTTTGAAAGCATGATGATTTTTTGAAATGAGGAAAGTGTGAAAATTAATCGCATGAAATTAATGTTATTAATGATATATACTGTAATTAATGATGTTTCGCGTGTTCGATAATCTGAACACGTAGCAAGATCTATATATAGTATTGATATAAATGTTCCTAGTACATGGCGCGAATTTTGTTTCTCTGACAGTGACAAATTATATATATATATATATATATATGTCAGACATAGATATTAAAAAATGATGACTTCAATAGAAAATAAAAGTCAAATTACTTCTTCATAGATGGCATCTTTCTTATCTTGTATTATTTAACCTCAAATAAATACCAAACTAACTTCAAATTTGTGTAATTTTTCAACATGTACAGTTTATCGAGTACGAGAAGATGATATACCTGGACGCAGATATTCAGGTCTATGACAACATAGATCACTTGTTTGATCTTCCAAATGGGTACTTCTATGCTGTGATGGATTGCTTCTGTGAGAAGACATGGAACCACACGCCGCAGTACAAGATCGGATACTGCCAGCAGTGCCCCGACAAGGTGACATGGCCTGCTGACAAGCTGGGCCCGCCTCCATCCCTCTATTTCAATGCGGGCATGTTCGTCTCTGAGCCAAGCATGGAGACTGCTAAGAGACTAGTGGAGACACTTGCGGTTACCACTCCTACTCCCTTCGCTGAACAGGTAGGGGAGGAAGGAATAAATCAAAACATGTTTCTGGAATTCTGGTAATTGATTTTAAACAGGTATGAACTATGAAGTATACTAACGGTTTCAAATTGGGTTAATTTGCACAGGATTTCTTGAATATGTTCTTCAAGGATATATACAAGCCAATTCCTCTGGTGTACAATTTGGTGTTGGCTATGCTCTGGCGTCATCCAGAGAATGTAGAACTGGAGAAGGTCAAGGTGGTGCACTATTGTGCAGCGGTATGTTAATATCAACTTCCTCTTATACTTCAATTCATAAACTTAACCACTTGACTTAAGGTCTTGAAATTGCTAACAATTGATACATGTTTTGTTAGCAGGGATCAAAGCCATGGAGGTACACAGGGAAGGAACCAAACATGGAAAGGGAGGACATTAAAATGCTGGTTAAGAAATGGTGGGATATTTACAACGACACGTCGCTGGATTACAAACCGACCCCACCTGCGGCCATGGGCTTGGAGAAGCAACCCTCATTGCTCGCTACTGCGCTTCAAGAGGCTGGCGCCATCAAGTACGTCACTGCACCTTCTGCTGCTTAACCGCCATGTGGCAAGGAAAGACACGTGGGTGTTTGCTGATCGGGTTGGATTTTGGTTCTTTAAGGCGATATTTGGCTTCTCTTTGCTTCTTTTTTTCGTTTAATAAGGTTGGGTTTTTTTAGCGTTTGATTTTGTAGTTTCTGTTGTAAGTTAAAAGGAATAATAGGTGCCTGATCTTTAGCTAGTCGAATTTTTAATCGGGGTTGGCGCCATCTCTCTGTAGTTTAAGAATTTGATTAAGTGAATAGAAATTTGTGTATTATTACTTTATGCTCCAAATTCGTTCAGTGGTCGAATTTTTACGAGTTTAAATTTGATAGGTCGGTTGTCATTCGTCTTAGATTTATACGTCGGCGGATTTTTAATTGCGACGGGTCAGTCCGGTTGGGTTGATGGGTTGGATGGATTTATTTTAATTTTTTTCTTTAATGTAATGGATTATTTTCGAATTATAACGGATTATTTTCTGAGTTAGGACGCATCTTGCACGGCTTGGGGTAAATTTTGGCGGGTTTATGAATTTGGGCGGATTGACGAGTCGGGTCGATCTCGGCCGATCTAATTTCGGATCGGATTTTACATGTGTTTTTTTCATAAATTTTGACCGCAATCCATAAGAAATATTTATTTAAATATGTTTTGATTAAATGTCAAAATTGCTAAATAAATATTTATTTAAATATGTTTGATTAAGAATAAGAAGCTACATAAGATACATTCTTAGCAAAAATCATTTAGATAAATAAGAAAGCTAAATGATATGACTAATAGAATAATAAGTATGTTACAAAAAAAATTAAAAATTGATTTGACATTTAAAAAATTAATTTTACAAATTATGTATTATTCTAATAAAAGAGAAGTTAATTTTCAAATGAAATCACTAAGTTCATTTTGAAAATGTGAACTTTTTTATTTGAATCATATTATGATATACATACTTATATCATTCATTAAGAAAATTCTATTTTTTACTAAAATTTTCAAATAAATTATGTAAACTTAAATGTCTTGAAAACAAAATATTTAAGATGTCTCATATTAAAAATTTAATTGTAAGAATGATATGATAGATTTTTATTATATATCACAATAATTTTTTTTATTTCTAATTAAGACAAGTATTAAGATTTACTTAATTTGAATCAAAAATTTAAATTCATTATGATTCAAAATAAGATAACTTCAATTTTTTTTAGATGAAGCCTATAATTAATGTATATTTTGCAAATTTAATACAAAAATATTTTAAATAAAATTAACTATCAAGTTGTATTTAAGTCATCAACCAAATAGACACTATTAATAGTCACATGTATGTTATCTATAGTACCAATTTTAATTATCTTACTCTCACGTTCATTACTTTAAAAGGTGACTTGACCTTCATCAATGAACTTAAGACTTTTAAACACAAGTTTGTTGTCTGTTATGTGGTGTGAACAATCATTATCTATAATTCAAATATAGTCCTTAAATGATGAGGTCAAATATATATGTATGTACTTTGAAAAAGATATGTGATTACTAATTTGAAAATCTTTTAGGGTCTACTTTTAAAAACTAGAGGTTATTCATAGTCGAGTTTATTTGAAAGACTTAGAAATCCAAATATAAAGATTTTTATGTTTGTTTCTTTTGAAGGGACATTCAAAAGTCATATGACAATGATGGTTATAGTTGCAAATAAAGTTTGAATTGTTTGATATCCAAGTTGTATCTCTTGCGCAAAAATGAGAGGTTTTAATTTTGTCTTCAAAATAAGTTTTCTTATAGTAAATGCCCCTTAGTTGTTTCTAAAATAGGTTTCTTGTAATAAATTTCTCTTAATGTGTTAACCTTAGGTTTGTTGTACGTAGTAACAGGGGCGTATCTACAGTATCCTTAGTCAGATAAGTGTCTGACCCTGAATTTCGAGTTTGTGGAGAGATCTAGTGGTATTTAAATGGCCCTGACTTTGTACCACAGTAATATGTTAAAAATCCGGCCCAAAATATTTCTCGAAATCCCGATCTACTTCGTGCGAGTCGCGGCTCTCCCCCCTATTCGGTCTGCACGAGTCGCTCAGTTATTTAAAAGTTTGTGTTGCACGGGTGCGGGTATCGTATCAGATACGATACGAGTGCGGCGATACGGCGATTTCAAAAATTGTTAGATACGGGTGCGGCTATATATATTAAATTTTAATTAAAAAATAATTAATAATATTAGCATTTAATAAACAAATTAATAAAAAAATAATAGTGTAGCTTATTTTTTGATTCGAATCTTCTCCATACTTCATATTTTACTCATTTTTCTAGCGATATAACAAAAATTGTCATCGATTTTACAAGATATAATTGTCACATGGAGTTTCGAAATGTATCGAGACGTATCGGAGATTGAATTCGTACGTCAAAATGAATAAAATAATCAGATACGCCAATCTCGATACGCCACGTCATGGATACGCCACGTGGCTTATCGGATACGTATCCCAAGGAGTATCTGAGTATCGGATACGTATCCGATACAGTGCGGCAAGGTTTCGGGAAGTATCCGGGTAATATAATTAAAACAAAAAGGCCACTCCACGGTGACGACCTCGAACCCAAGCCGTCATCTCGCCTCGTCGGCTCGTCCTTGTGCCAGTGCCATCGCCGACCAGTAGTGACGACCTCGCAACTCTTACTGTTGTTGCTCTCGGCTAGCCTCTCCTCGACTCCTCTCCTCTCAGAAAATCATTTTCTGGTATGGTGGTTGTGGTTCAGAGTTCAGAATACTGGTTTGAAATGAATTTGAATTTTAGTCTGATTATTTACTGTCTACTGATGTGGTGGTTGCTACAAATTGCATGTCATAATGATTAATGAGAATAATGCTAATTGTGTTGCTGGTACGATTCAGTTACTGGTCTGATTATTGTCTCTCTTTTTCCTGAATTCCTTGGATTTGGTAATGGTTTAATCGAGGAAATTCGCAATAATAGCAACAGGTATGTAGACAAGTACTTTGTTTTTATTTCAATAATTTTATTTGAAGCAAAGCCAGTATGGTGAAATATTGAAATTAATTTAATTGTTTCACCATACTAATGTTACATCAAACATAACTAATTTTATTTTAATATTTTTTTTCAAAACAAAAAAGGTATATGTACTAATTTTGATTTTGAATTTGATATTTTAGATTATTTTAAATGAACAAGTACTTTATGAAGGCACCAAAATTTCCAATTGGTTATTTTAAATTAATATATTTCATCTATATTCTTTTTTTTAATATGTAAAACATACTTTTTAATGCTATGTAATCTTCTGAAGGAAAAAAATTGTTTTTATATGTAATAGTGCCTGGTCCTGAATGAAATTCTGGATCCTCCAATGCGTAGTAATATCTTTTGGTTGGCATAAATTTGTTTTGAGGTTTAATATTTTTTACTATTGTTTTTGTATTCAAGTTAACATTATCTTTGTATTTGGAGTATTTGTTGGAGGAAATTTTTTGTCACATGTAAAAGCATGATTATGCTTCTTTGATTTTGATCGATTGATTTTTTGTTTCTTTTAGTTGGTACACTTACTTCAACACTTATAGATTCAACTCTTAAAACACTTATTTCTTTACATTTAGACTCAAGATAACTTAATTTTAACTACGATACTGGTGCAAAATAATCAGTCCACTTCAAAAATCATAGAAGTTTCTCTATAACACATTATTTGTAAAAAAAAAAAAAAACTCTAAATTATATTTTTGTTTGGAGTCTAATTCTAAAATCTTCAAATAGTATTTAATATATATATATATATATATATAATATATATATATATCAACGTACCATTAGAAAATCTCGCATATTCGGAAAGCTTCTAATTTTCATTAGAAATCGCTCTTTGTATCAAATGATTTCGAAAATTTATAAATTCGATATGTACATGCATCACATGTAGGTGATGTAGATCGATTTCGACAGTTTGAAATTGTCATTTGAGATCGATTTAAATAACTTTTTTATTGAACTCGTCAATCTCTTTAATGAGTTTTAAGAACATATTAACTTTACTCATATTTTAATATATTATTAATTTGCTTAAATGAAAAATAACAAAGAAGAATCGAATGTTTCTTCACTTGTTTTGGATGGTTGTAGTAATTTGGGGCCGACTAGCCTGGAGGGGATCTGGACTTGGTGCCAGAACAGGGTAGGTACGGATATAACCTAACGTGTTGCGTGGTGCTTTATTGACCGTGTTTTACACCTTCTCGCTTATGCTTACCTGCATCACAAAGTACCGCATATATGAAACATCAGAAAGCTCTTTTTCTACAAATAACACGCGGCATTTTTGCTCGGACGATCCTTCGTATAACGATTGCAATTTCGCCGTACTACATTGTCGGAGCAGAAAAGGTGTCGGAAAAGTGCGCGAAAATGGCGGATAATGGATGCCCCAAACCTTTGGTGGAGGTAAGAGATCTGTGCTTCACCTACCCTGGAATCGACGGCCAGCCTCCTCCTGGGTCGAAGCCGCTTATAGAAGGCTTCTCGATCGCTCTCAACCCCGGCGATCGCTGCCTCCTTGTAGGCTCCAATGGCGCTGGTTTGTTTCTCTCTGGCTCCCTCGTCTTCGTTTGATCCAAATGTTTCAATTATTTCCTATATTAGTTATATGAATATACATACGGAGATAATTGCCGCTATATTGGAGAGGATACCTGTCGATATTGCATCTTAGAATTTATTTGGTATTGTAGATTACCGATTTTGTACCATGGAAAGTAGAGAGGAAGAAATGGGGCGAGAACAATGTGGCTATTGTGATTTGTCTGTTTGTTTGTTTGTGGGAGGAGCTCTTTGTTTTTCTTGATGGTATATAGGGAGAAGTAGGGATGTCAATGTAACTGATGTTATCTGTACAAATCCATGTCTGTTTCTACAGGAAAATGGATAGTTATACATAGTTTGTTTGATTCAGTTTTCTTTCAGGTAAAACAACTGTGTTGAAGATACTGGGAGGAAAGCACATGGTAGATCCAAGCATGGTGCGGATTATGGGTCGCTCAGCTTTTCATGACACAGCTCTCACCTCCTCTGGTGAACTCTGCTATCTTGGTGGAGAGGTCTATAAATCCTTTTTTTGCTTCTAGTACTGCCATTATTACCATCAGTACTACTCGTGCAACCTACATCTATAATTACATGAATCAGTGATTTAAAATGTACCAAAGTAAATTGCTGTGATTTGTGATTCTTTTATAAGAAATACATGTGATGTTTTTGAAGCATGTTGCTAGCACTGTAGAGCTTCAAATTATTTTATAAATATCCGTGCAAGACAATAATTTCCTGATTCTGTCACTCCAACACATGGTAAATCGTAAATATCACCTAGTCCTTATCTCATTCTCTATAAAATGGTTGAATTTCTCTCTTTTTTTTGCTTAAATGGTGAAGAGATAAACAATGAGGCTGGAGGGGTGATTAGGGTATGGAAGAGTGCTTCCAATATTTTATTGTCTTATGGCACACATGGTTCATCTCAATTTTCAGGATTATTATGCAGGACTGTTACATTATCATGAGTATTCATTAAAGTAGGTTACACAAAGTTTACAATTGGTTGTTGACACTTCCTTCTTCATGTAACTGTAATGCAGTGGAGAAGGGATGTTGCATTTGCTGGTTTTGAGGTTTCTATACAAATGGATGTATCAGCTGAGAAGATGATTTATGGAGTTGCAGGTGTTGATCCCAAAAGGAGAGACGAACTTATCAAGGTAAGCCCCTTTTATTTTTTTCCTATTAAATTTAAAGGGTTCCTGCCATAGCATGCCTCTGGTATCATTTTTCTGTAATTTAATATTATGTTTCACATTTTTTTCAGCTTAGGCTGCATACTTGCATGCATAACCATTTACAAACCTTGAACTAGACCACATTGTAAACAACTCTTTAAATAAATTGAAGCAAACCCAACAGTTTTACATGATTGCTAATTGAGCTCATATAACTGGTACTTGATTTTGCCAAATTCAAGTACTGGTTATAGATTTGAAATTTTAATTGAATAACTGGAAAATTAAATCTAGCTTTATACACTGCACAACAATCAATGAACCATATAGAAGACTAAATATATAAAATCAATGCCAGAAAGTAATGAACTCTTATATGGAAACCACCACGAACATTACTACTATTGATTGGCAATCTGTGAATTCATTGTAGTATGATTAAGCTTGAAACATTTTACTTCTAAATTTTGTATGATTTTTCTTTTTTCAAATGTGAAAGAGGTTTATCTGAAAAATTGAAATAAAGGATCATTGATGAGTTTATTGACACTTTGTGCAGGTTTTAGATATAGATATGTCATGGAGAATGCACAAGTCGTCAGATGGCCAGAGAAGGCGGGTTCAAATCTGTATGGGCCTTTTGAAACCATTTAAGGTTATAACATCCTCTCCTTCTTCAAATTTTTTTTCAGGGAATGCATATATGGTGCTACTCAAATCGATCAAGTTTCTTTGTTGCTATTTCCAAAACACTCTCACTTAGAGGCTATGATCTAAAACATCTTTTTTTCCTATAGGTTCTTCTGCTAGATGAGATAACAGTTGACCTGGATGTCTTGGCAAGGGCAAATCTATTGAGTTATCTAAAAAAGGATTGCGATGAAAGGGGTGCGGCTATTATCTATGCCACACACATTTTTGACGGTCTTGATGACTGGCCATCTCATATAGTAAGGTTTTCTCTTATATTTCGAGTATAGTCAGCTGGATTTTTTTTCTTTTCCTGAAAGTTATTTATTGATTGAATGTCAGGTGTATATTGCCCATGGAAAGTTGCAGTTAGCATTGCCTTTGGAGAAAGTGAAAGAAACAAGCCAACTATCTCTTATGGTACAGCTTCAATTATCCCAAGTACTTGCTAGTTATATCCGTTCTACATTTGATATTATTGCATTAGTCTGTCATCTGTATGCTTAGGTTGTTTCAAATTGTAGCTTAATTTACTATAGGCCATACTTGCTATGTTTGGGCAAATATTTCTATTATGGGGATTGCATTTCAGGTGCCATTTTCACTGGTATTATTGTATAATAAATAATTATTACTAAATGGTACATGTTTGATCAATATGTAATTATCCTTTAGCATGCCTAACCAAACCTCAAGTGACTAAAATAAGTGTCAATTATATATAGGTGCCATTTTCACTGGTATTATTGTATAATAAATAATTATTACTAAATGGTACATGTTTGATCAATATGTAATTATCCTTTAGCATGCCTAACAAAACCTCAAGTGACTAAAATAACTGTCAATTATATATAGGTGCCATTTTCACTGGTATAAATTGTATTTGTATAATAAATAATTATTACTAAATGGTACATGTTTGATCAATATGTAATTATCCCTTAGCATGCCTAACCAAACCTCAAGTGACTAAAATAACTCTCAATTATATATCAATTAATCCTAGATTTACCCAATTTAAACTCAGTCTGCTGTATTACCGTGGATATATATTTTCCTTCCAATTCATTTCTTATCAGAGAACAGTGGAGAGCTGGCTAAGAAAAGAAAGAGATGAAGATAGGAAGAGAAAGAAGGAGACGAAAGCACTAAGCCTTCAAGAACATGACAAGAGGATTGACGGGTTCAGGGTTGTAGGCGACCCAGCATCCAGTGCTGTTCGGGTTTTGAACAATGGATGGGCTGGTGGGAGGTTGACCTCTACAGTTGCTGGAGCCGAAAATTTCTTCTTAAGCTCTAACAGTGTTCTTAGGCAGTGACATTAATGAGTTTCGTTAGTTTTTTATTTGAAAAAACTATTAATTTTCATAGAACGCATTACTGTATTGGTTCAGCAATTAAGGGTTCAGCCATGTACCCCTTGTACGAGTATAGCCTGCATAGGATATCATGAGAAGGAGAATATCGTGATCATAGAATTACTGTGCAGTAACATAAATATCTCTAATAAAACAATTACAATATTTGTCTAAATAAAGCCTCTGTATATTTTATTCTGTTTCCATTCTATAGTTGTAAGCTTAATCAGTTGACGTGGTGACTGTTTGAACTCAGGGTCAATCTACGGCCAGTGCACCAGACCACTTGTTCTCTGTCATAATTTGGACCCTATCACTGCAACTAACAATAACATCAAATGAACTATTCTTGAAATAGAATGAGAGTCATCAAATTTGAGGTTTAATTAATCGCTATGTTTCAAATTGCAAATAGTTAGCAGATCAAATGGTGAAAATGATGACTAAGTGGAGTGACTTCAAAAAGGCCAGGGAATCAAATTTTTCATGAACACTGTTGAGAGCTTTTCACTCTTATCTTTCCTCAAAAACAAAGAAAAAAACCGCATGTCAGGTACTGAGCAGCGGTACCAAGGGCAGATGACCGTTGGAGTTGTAACGGTACCAAAGAGTAAAGAACTTGAGCGCAAAAAACTAGAGATGGGCCTTGAGCAGAATTTAGCGGTGACGATTGGGCCAACAGGTAAGCAATGGAGAGAATTGGCTACGACTGAATTGGAGACGATCCTTGGAGGCTGTTAGAGCTGCTGATGCGTTTATGACTTTGTTCTATATTATTTCATGTTGTTTGTTCTATATTTTTTCATCTTTTTCTATATTATTTTCTTCTATATTATTTTGTTCTATGTTACTTTGAAAATGTTAAAATAATGTTAATTTGGGAATGTCTTGTTTGATTTTTTGGTAATGTAATTTGGTAAATGGAAATGAAAATAAAACAACATTCTTTGTAACTCTGCCACTATAGGGGCGCATGTAATAGTTACGTCCCTAAATATTACTGACACTGTCATGTGGGCCTCCCTGAGACTATTTAGGGGCGCAATTATTACTTGCGCTCCTATGTTCATTTCAAAATTAGGTGCTCTCTGGATGCTCTACGATTTCTGTAAACAATAGGGGAGCAAGTAATAGTTGCGCACCTAATTTAAATCACAAAAATGGTGAGCAAAGGGGTTCGAACCCATGCCCTCACTCAAACCAGCACCTCTAACCAAACTACTCCTGCCACTAGACCATTTGTACTTCTCGTAAAGTTTATAACATCTTTAATATTAATAGGTTGTAAGTTTTTGAATTTTTTTTAATAAAAAACACTTTAATATATTATTACTTCTATTTATAATAACTATATTCCATATATTATTACTTGTATTTGTAATAACTTTTTTAATAGATCATTTATAGTAACTATATTTAGTATATATTTCATAGATCATTTATAGTAACTTTATTTAATAGATCATTTATAATGAGAAATGCTATTATGCTTTGCAAAGCATGTGCTTTAAATTGTGGATCATTGGATCTTCAATCATCATGTGCGCACGAATCACAAAGCGTGATCCAATGGTCCACAATTTCAAAGCACGTGCTTTGCAAAGCATAATAGCATTTCTCCATTTATAATAACTATATTTCATATATTAAATATATTTAATATATTATTACTTCTATTTAAAAATAATATTAAGATAATTATTACTGCCATAATTTGTAATACTAATTATTAGTAGTAACTATGAACATATTAATATATCAATAGTATTTTGTAATACTAACATAACTCTAAACCCTAAAATACTAGTATAAAAATAGTAAATATAAACATACTAATATAAAAATACTATTTTTTAATACTAAAATAATTTATAATAGTATTTTAGTAATTAAAATACTTAACATAAAAATACTAATTTTAATAGTCATTATTAAAATGTGTATAAATACAAAAATTAAGGAAAAATTGTACAGCATGTTAGGGGCGCAACTATTACTTGCGCCCTTAACATGTAGGGCCCACATCTAAAAAAGTACCTGCAAATTGCCTTGAATTCAACAAATTGCCTTGGTCCTCTGTGCAATTTTTAGAGTGTCATTGGCCCTATCTGTTGAAATTTTTTGGGCCTTGGCCCTCTATGAAAATTTTCCCTGTTAGAGCTGCTGATGCGTTTATGAGATTTTGTCCCTCAAAAATCTTGTTCAAATTCATTCTAGTGTCATTCTTTAATACACTAGAAGATTTCAAAAACCTATTTTCAACTTCGAACAACTTTTTTTTTATTAATTTTTAAATTTCTTATTTCTTTTATGTGATCGACACAATTGCTTACTTTTACTTCATATTCATTTACCTTAGACTCAAGCTCAAGAATTTTATTGCTTAATTCTCCAATAGCACCATCCCTTCTCATTAAAGTTTGGTTAGTTTTAATGAGAAGTTTGTTAAATCTAACAATTTCAAGTTTCAATAAATCCTCATTACTTAAAATACTTGTATCATTGCAAGGACTCATATCATCATCTGAGTCATCCTCGGATGCAAACCCTAGACAAAATTTGACCTCATTAAAGCTTGATTCTAGATATACATTTGTCTCCACTTGGGAGATATGAGAGCTAACCACATATTTTTCTTGATTCATGAATGATGTGCTAGCTTCTTCATCCGCTATCATTTCATCTTGCTTTCAATCCTCCTTTGCTTCTTCGGAGAATATCTTTCCTGTTTTCTCCCAAGCTAAACTTGCGAAGTAGCTCAATGACCGTCGGATCAATCACTTTGTTCTTGGAAATGATGGAGTCCAAGACAACTTTTGCCTTAGAACCTCCGTTTTCACCCTCATCCTCACCATCGTTTAACAAGGCCATGAAAGCAAAAGGGGTTTGAGGATCATCATGACTTTTCATTACACAATCATCTCCTTGACCTTCCCCTTCTTCCCAAGTGTCGACTTGCATTACTTTGGAATTTCTATTGTTGCCTTTGAAATCATCTTGTTTGAAATTTTCTCTTTGGTCTTGTCTTTCACCTCCCATCTTGACTTTTCAATTGAGAGTAAATCTTGTAGCAAGTGTGAATAGTGTGTCCTTCTTTGTCACACATGATGCACACAACTTTTTTTCCTTCTTATTCTCATTTTGTATTGAGTCTCTTTTCATAGGCAAAAAAGCCTTGAAGGATTTTGGTAAGGATGGGATATTCTTTGTTTTGATCCATGCCAAAGTTTTGGAAAGGGGTTTCTTGTGTGTTACGATAGTTAGAAGAGGAGGCTTTATAAGGTTTTGGGCTATGAGAGGCAAATGCTACTGTTTTGTGTCCTTGCTCATCTCCGGGTTGTCAGATAGTCTTTTCAAAGGTTTTGAGAAAGGAGTAGATCTCCTCTAGAGTGTAAGGCACTTCTCTCGCATTGTGCAAGGCGAGCAATAAACTCACATACGATTGCCAACTTGGCTTTTTCATCATCACATTTATGAGCTTAGTAGCGACCTTGCTAGAGTCCAACGAGTCACCTACTTCTATAAAAATATTAGTCAAAAGAGTAAGTCTTGTGAACATGTCCTTAATAGATTCTCTTTCCACAATTTTAAAGTTTTCAAACATTGTGGACCAATTTGCAATTTAACCAATTTAATCGCAAATCAAATTATAGCTAATACAATTCAAGCAATTTCTCAATAAGAAAGTTTAGATTAAGTAAAATAAAAGGATAGAGTTGAGAAATTGCAAACAAAACAAGGAACAAGTGACACTCGGATTTTAAAGGAGTTTGGATATTGACGATCCTACTCTCTGGGACTTCCGATCTTCCGACGTGGTAATAGAGTCGAGCCGATTCACTAGCACCAAAGATTCTTTTATAGGCTTGAACTTCATCCTCTTACACACCAAGGATGAGATACGAAGCCAAAAGAATAGTAATTGAAAAGGATAATGAATGGTAGAATAACTCTCTTAAGTCTCACACAAAGTTTAGAACAATTTTTTTTATCAAAGAGATTGAGTCTAGCAGGGAGTATTCAAAACTCTTTAATGAAGGCTTTTTGGTTAGTTTTTTTATGAATTAAATGATGATAGAGAAAGGGGAAAGAGAACCCCTATTTATGCTTTAAATCCCTTGTTGAATTTCAAATTTTCAATTAAAACGTTACACAACATATTGAAATGTTACACAACGTTTTAATAGAAACAAATCATATTACAACTGTCAGAAATCTAATCGCTGTAATAATTTTATTTTCTACAGCATTGTCAAGCGTTATACAACATTCTGATCGATTTTGAATTTCGACCGTTGTTTTAGAACAAATTTGTCAAAACATAACTCTGAACAACGTCATATAACGTTGTACTATATTTCTGGACAATTCTCTACCTTCTGCAATACATTACGTAATTGTATTGTCATTTTAATTTTGCATTAATTTATTACAACGTTGTACAATGTTTTCCAATGTTACATAACATTGTAATATATTTCTGGACAATTCACTGGCTTTGCCAATACGTTACACAACTGTAATTGCATTTTGGATTTTGCTTTGATATGTTATAATGTTATATAACGTTTCCAAACGTTATACAATATTATGCTATAGTTTGCTGTTTTCAGTTGGTTTGAACTCAATCCCTTCAATTTAGAATTATTGTAAGCATAATTGAAATATCCTAGATTATACGTTGTCTTCATATGCTCAATTCTTGATATCTAGCTCCTTGCATTATCGTTTTTTTTGCTCGAATTATCTAATAAACATCATCTCACAAGAATTGTGTTAAATTCAAGGTTTAGTTTTGCAAATCGACAAATATGAGACATTGCTTAGTACAACATAATTGACAACACAATGTAGTACACCAAAAGGCTAACAAAACTAGCTAACAAGTGTTCTCGAATCGGCAATTTGACCTTGTTTGCATCTCTAGCTAACTTTTGGGCCCAATTTGACAGGAACCCGTTATGACGGGTCGGCAACCCGTTGTGACGGGATTGCCTTGCGTTACATCAACGCAAGTCTCTGTCAAATTTTTTGTTGCACAATCTTCTGACTGTTCTCCTTGAGAACCCATTGTGACGTCATGCCCATGCGTTGTGACGGGTTGGCAACCCGTTGTAACGGGTCTGCCTTGCGTTACAGTAACGCAATCCTCTGTGAGACTCTGTTTTGCTTGCTCTTGATGTCTTATTGTTCTTCTTGACTTGTAAATGCAACATGAAGCCTTTGTTTCATCAAATTGTACATGTATAAACCTGCAACTCACCAAAACTCAATTGTGCAAGGTTAGTACTGATTTGTTTTGCAAATTGTCAAACCAAAGAAGAATTTGATCTAACAATTATTATTATATTATTATTATTGTTATTATCATTCATATTATTTTTTTATTTTAAAAATTAATGCATATTATTATTAATTTATTATATTATTTAGTTAATTATTATCATTATCATTATTATATTATTTAGTTAATTATTGTTATTATTATTATATTATTTAATCATCATTACATAATTATCAACATTTCTATTAATCTAATTAAGTAATCAACACTTCAAACAATAATTTGTTCGAATAATTAAAAATACTTCTTTTTTATCATCCTTACAAAATCACACCATTCTAATTTTACTATTCTAAATCTCATTTCCCCGTTTCATCAAACGAACTCTAATTTGAGGTTTCAATCGATATGAAGAAACTGAAAAGAAAAATATTTTGGATGTGGCCCCTAAAACAACGCTCGGCCCAAATTAGGTATACGGACTCTAACCCTAGAATGATATCACATGATGGACGGACGAGATATTCCGGTACAAGTATTATATACAATCGTGCCTCCATTCTTCATTTTTTTCTACTCCTAGGGTTTCTCTCGGCAGCAGCAGCAGCAGGTGAGTTGCTCTTTTCCTCTCCTCTTTATCTCCTTATTGTTCTGTGATTTGATCGCCTCCGATTTGCATTTATCTGTTTGGTGGCTGTTGCTAGTTAGTAAGGATCTAGTATTTCCGTAGAAATAGTTCTTTGTTTTTGGTTTTCGTTTCCTGCTGTAGTTTTTGTATACCAAGGAATTTTAGGTGGAGGCTTAAGGTTTTAACCCCTATTGTAAGATTTGCTATTTGTTCTACCGTTGATGTCTATATTGCTGTATATATCGGTTTATTCTAATTTATTTGCTTCCAATTACGATATAAATTGGACTTATGGGCTTAATGGGATTTATAAATGCATTTCTATGAAGAATTATTGAGGTGCTGATGTGAAATGTATTGTTGATAGAATCAATTAGTTGTTATTTTAACTAGCTTAAAGTTAGATGTAGAATGTACTGTGGATTGGTTACCATTGTTCTCTTTGCAAACATGCAATCTGGATGACTTGAGTAGACTGAACCTTCCATTTTGAATCTAGCTTGTTCAGTTATTTTGTTTCTGTGTTCTGATGGAGCTTTATCTGTATATTCAGATTTTCTCAACATAACCAGAGATGGCTCCACCCGCTAAAGGTATGAAAAGCTCTGCTGTTGTTTCCGTTTTATTTAAATATGTTTTCTCAACTGTGTATGCAAAACCAGTAAAAAGATTGATTACATTTATTAGTCAACTTTTTGTTAAATGTTTATGATGCATCTCATGCATTGTTATGATTTTGTTGGATTAGCATATAATTGTCTAATAATGGACCTTTAACAATTACACTCGTTTTGCAATATTGTCTATATATTAGGAATGTTACTTTACCGCTCCAATGTACAAGAAATGCTGTTATTCACAATGGTGTAACATATGTTCCTGGTTGTAATTCTTTTAGCATCTCTCCCTGAGTTAATGACCATCCACAATGGAACCAAGTATAGTAGCTTTTAGTAATTTGTTGAAGCCTGGTCCACAAGCTCCTGGATAAGAAAAATAGTTGTTAAGAGTATGCTTTTCTTTTTCTGTTTTGAGTTCGTTTTTCATTAATGGAATATTGTTTTAATACAATATATATCCAGAAGTTCTAACCTTCTCCCTAAAACTTCCATAGGTAAGAAGACCGATGCAAAGACCCAGGCTGAGAAAACAGCGAAGGCTGTGAAGTCAGGTCCCACCGGCATAAAGAAGAAGAAGATACGCACTTCAGTCACCTTTCACAGGCCTCGCACCTTGAAGAAGCCGAGAAACCCCAAGTATCCCCGACAGAGTGCACCTGGCAGGAACAAGCTTGATCAGTACCAGATCCTGAAGTTTCCTCTCACGACTGAGTCAGCCATGAAGAAGATTGAGGACAACAATACCCTCGTCTTTATTGTTGATATCCGGGCTGACAAGAAGAAAATCAAGGATGCTGTCAAGAAGATGTATGACATACAGGCCAAGAAGGTTAACACTCTCATCAGGTATGTTTGTTGTTTTTTGTTTTATTAATATATTTTGATTTCTATGTATTATGCTGCTATTCTTTAACAGTGTCACTTGTGATGTTGGTCTATTGATTGAACTGTTATTGTATAGTATGCAGTTCTATCTTTGTTTTAGTTTTTTGTCTTTGTTGTGGTTTTAGTTCTGTTGCCGGTGGCTCATGTCATTTTCAAAATTTGTTTTAATGGATCCTCAAATTGGGTATTAATAGTTCAATTCATGGGCTGCGCTTGTTGCAGTGCAATCACTCCTTATGGTATATGATTTTATTTTATCTGATGCTTTTGTTGAAATTGATCAGCCAAGAATCCTGCGGACTGCAGTGTTTTATTTTAGTTTGCGCCAATTATTTAATTCCTGATTTTGTTTAATGCAGGCCTGATGGTACCAAGAAGGCCTATGTTAGGTTGACACCTGACTTTGATGCTCTAGATGTGGCAAACAAGATCGGCATCATCTAAGTTTTAGGCATATCATAGTTTTTAATGTTTTTTTCCAAGGACCCGTGATCTGAGAGAGCATGTTCTATTTTGCCATCATATTTTGTTCTAGTGAACCTGGTTTGTTGAATGTTAAAAAAGATTTTGAGCAATTTAGTGTTGTCTTTTTGCATGATTTTAGTTTAGTACTTTCTTTGTCAGCTTGTTTTGGTTTCTCATAGTTTCATATGCTATGGAAGTGTTAAAATTATTTAAGGGCTAGTGATTTCTAATCTCACCGTTGTTCCTTCTGTTTTCTATTATATATATCAATTGATCCTTAGACAGGGCTGTCGAAATCCCTTTGTCAGCTGCGTTTAATTATGCAATCACGTCAATAATGAAGTTAGTGATATTACATTTGATTTTGCAAAAAAAATGAAAGATCCTTGTGTCGGAGTACCAACCAAATTTCATTTCACTGCCCCATCTGAATTTGATTGCGTGTGGCTACAATTGTTTCTCAGTGTGTGAGGTCGTGTATGAGGTCTATGGCTCGCTGCAAACGTGGTTGTAGCCGCGTGATCTGATTTATTTAATTACAGAGATTAGAAGTTCGGTCTTGTGGTTGTTGTAATGGCTACATTTGTGGGTCTAAGTACGCCACGCAATTTTCTGGTATCCCTTTCTAAAGCTTTATTTCCTTTTATCTTTATGTGCTTCTCGGACTTGATCAAATTCAGAACTGTTTTTTTTTTCTTTTCCTCCTCTTGGACCCATTTTTACAAACATGAATACATGATACACGTTTCATTAAATTCTTTCTAAATTATTGCATTGTTATAATCTTAGCATAGAATTTCATGATTACTAAAAAGCCAGTAAATAAAAATGATAATAAATAATTGTACGTCTATATCTGATATATCTCTATCATGTTATGAAGCATTGATTTATCAGTTCACTCAAGTTGGAACTTCGTATTATAATAATTATATGCGAAAAACGAGGTGTGAGAAACATTAATTATCAAAATATGCAATTTATTCGTGATGATTTTTTTTTAAATTCAACAATATTAATCAACAGATTTATGAACCATTGTAATACTTCTTTTTTGAAGAGTAGGTTTCTCCTACAATAATTTTTATTAATCAAGAAAATGAGTACATAAGATGAGAAACAGAAAAAAAGAAAAGAAAATATGAATTACAAGCACACAGAGCTAAATCCTACAAATGAAAGTAAAAAGACATTGTCTTGATCACCCAAACTTGTTTAAACTTTGAAGACTTGTACCAGCAAAAGTGTCGGACCGTCTATCCACCGATCATAAACATATTTCATGTTGAAGAATCGACTATGACCCGCTATATCGTTTCTCAACTCCTTTGTCCGCCACAACTTTGTGGCAAAGACTCGATGCAAGCCCGTCTCGACGGTATCAATCCAACCCATTAAAACAATTCGTAGGTTATTCCTTGATCCTTAGACCGAACAAACAATAAGCGGATCTGTTCCTCACCGCCAGTTTGGCAACAATGGTCGGACAATGCTTCCATGATAGAAACTCAATGAAGAAAACCACGAGCCGCCAACGAAGTCAGATCTGGGCCCACGCTTAGATCTGAACCACCCAGTTTCCTAACTGACGAGGTGGTGGCTGGCGGCGCCGACGACCAAGTCGGTTTTCCTTGAATCACCTACTTCTCGATCTGGACCCACGTTCAGATCTGCACCCCTTCTGGCAGCTGATGGCCGTGTCGGGTGGTGTGTGGATCAATCACGACCCCGTGGCTGCTGCGTGTGACCCCCTGGTCTGTCCTCCCCCTCACGACTCAACCAAGCCCAGATCTAGGGTCCTAGTGACTCAACCACAATGACGGCGCTGGCGTTACCCAAGCCAACGCGCGATGCTGCAGCTTGGTGGTGCTGCACGACGAGCTGCGACAATCTGCGACGCAGGCGACTTGACGGTGCTGTAGCTTGGCGATCTGGCGACACACCCAAGCCGACCTGGCACAACAGGTCTGCGCGACATGTTTCCTGAGGTCTGGCAGCAGCGACCTAGAGCATGCGGCGAGCGGCCTGTCCGGCAGCAACCTGATCTGGTGTCGCGTTTCCTGGCGGCGACCTAGAGCAGGCGTCGAGTGGGCGAGTGGCCTGTCTGGCGGTGGCCGGTGTGTGTCGCGTTCCCTTTTTGTGGCGCTGGTAGCTGCTGGCGCATACACGATTTTCCGTCGAGAGAGAGTGAAGAGGAGAGAGGAAGGAAGGAGGAAGAAGGATAGGGAGAGGGAGAGGTGGGGGAGGCCGGCAACACAGGAGCCTAGGATTTTTTCGCTCGGCTTTCTTTTTCTGTTTCGCTTTATGAGGGAGCGAACCATTGTAATACTTCATCTCCTATTAGCTTGAGAAGTAAATTATCTTTTTTATATGTGATCATTATGTAAACATAAATTACCTAAATTGTTGACTGTTATGATAAATTTTGTAACATCATTCAGTTTTTTATTAGAATTTTATATGTGTTGAAAATATAAGAGTAAAAGAATATTTAATAAGTTTTGAAGATAATTTTGATGTAATTTTAATGAATTGAGTATATAACTAAATATGAGGATTTCATAGTTTTAAAGAGTAAATATGATATCATATTTTTTTTTTTTTTAAAAAAACTTGATTTCTAAGTTTTGAGAGGTATATGAAATTTCAGCCTAAAGATAACTCTAGAGTTGAATGCAAATCGACTTACAGCGATTAAAAACACAAATCATAAGTCCAATAGATTTGAAATCCTATTTTTGCTTATTTAAAATTTTCTCAATTTCATTTCAGCCTTTTTCAGGTTTTTGGTTTTTGCGTTATTCCGACACAAAATAGCTCTAATTTTTCAGCTACATGTAGGGGCGATCAAACTGGGACTCTGTTATTCTGCCTCGCGGTACTATGCAGTACCGCGTCTCGATCGTCCAGATGGACAATCAGGGAGGTTCTAGATCTGGAGCACAAATCACGAAAAATTCGAACGATTCCGAAAACGTGCAGCGCGGTGCCGCACGTGAGACGATCTCATTCCATCAAACTGATGTGATGAAATTTGGTTGGCCGACGATATTTGAATCGTTGTTTCAGTTGGGAGCTGGGAATGGAGGGAAGGGGCAGCAACAAATTGCCAGGTTTCGCTATCTCATTGGATACAAAAGCTTCTTCAAGAGCTGTTACAAGTCAGCCATTTTATCTCCCAGAAAATGCCTTGATGATCGATGATTGATGATTCCATGTCCTCCATTGCACATTAAATAATATACACTGTTAAATTTTAATGTCCAAATTAGGATATTATGTATATGAGAAAACCAAGTGGATGTAGCTTATTTCTTTGTACATGTATTTGCACAGTTAAAGTTGCGTGAATATCTGAATTTTGTCCATTTGCTGCTTAATTTTCTTTTAGTGATTAATGAAATGCTCACACACTTAATAAATTTAAAGTTACTCATATAATTAATAATTAATACTCAAAATCTTACATCAGCATGATAATAATATCACTTGTTGTAAAAACTAATTACTTTATAATTAATAAATTAGAAAACAAAACAAGATATTTTACATAAAAAAATACGCTGGAACCTATGTGTTGCTTCTTAACAATAGTCACATTTTCATGTGGCCTTTTGTTTTCTTAAAATAATAAAAGCTATATATACATATTCCATATGAAAAATATTGTAAAGCACATGTGTCAGATTGAAGCCGTCTTGAGCATTCATAAAAGGAAAAATATATAGTGCTCCAGCTTCATAAAAAGTCTCCTGAAAGTCTCTCTAGAATGCTTTCCATTTTGGATTCTAACATTTATCATCCCCTTGTCTTTTAATATCAACGCGACCTTTCCTTGAGAGCTTTTCGCCTATCTTTTCTCACTCTCCTCCTATCCACCTTCTAAAGATGAGCACATTCTCACACTACTTCTAGGGTTCGAATCTCTTATCTTTTTCAATTCTCTATTGTACTGTAATTATGATGTGCCAAAGCTGTTGCTTTTCAGCAAAACTCATCATCTAGCCAATCTTCTTCTACTGAGCCACACAGGGGTCTATTGGCTAGTTCTAATTTTGTTTCAATTTGCTGTCAGGTTAGTCCTTTTTTGCTTCTTCATTTTTTGCCCCCTTTATTGTGCCCTTTTGTTTTCCTTTTTTCCCCTGATTATCGCCCGTCTTCTGACTTTTTTTTCCAGGAAAGTCATATATACTATCAGATTTTCTGGTTCTTTTTTCCCTGTATCCTTGGCTTTTAAAACCCAAATGAAATAGTTCACTGTGATAGCTAATTGCTGTTGAATTAGCTCCATGTCTCCAATTTGGCGCAGAAAGGACTTGACTTTGTTTCATTTCAGACAAATTTAAAAGCTGGATCCAAAATTCAGCTCCTATTATCATATAAAAGTTCTAGTTGCACCTCAAATTGGGCCTCTTTAATTATGAAGTTTTCCTCTTTTCAGATGATATTTTACATCATTACTTGAAGCTTAAATATCTTTTATAATTTCCATTATTAATTTATTCTTTTTCTAAAAAGGTGTCAAGATATATTATATAGCGGTTTTGACCTAACCTACAGCAGTTGGCCATGGTATGCCACTTTCCCTGTCTCATATCTCCTTAGAAACTTTATAATATTTTGTTAGATCATTTAATGAATTTTGTTGTCTAATTTCAGATGCCTGATCCAAATATTTACTATTTTGGTAACGAATTCTCGTCAGATTATAGTACTGATCAGCCTGTATATTATTCTCTTACCCCCAGCTATAGCTATTATAGTACAGGTAGCTGCTGCTTTTATTTTCACTTGTGTTCAACTTTTTTATTTAAGAACAGAAAATTGTGAGATCTTTTTGTTGTCAAATCATCTGTCACAATTTTCAGGATATGAGTCGCCAGGTGAATGGAATGACCAGTCTGCACTGTTTGTAATAGATGGTCAAAATCATGGATACTCAGTAAGTTTCATTTCATTTCTAAGATCATAATTGTTCTCATTCTTATTTACACTTCATTGTTTTTTTGTTTTTGTTTTTTATTACTGATTGTGGTATTGCAGGGTGTACAGACTGAGGATTTGCCTTATTTGTACTACACACCTGGTTATGGATACACCTATCCTTCCCCTGACCAGTATGCAGTGTACCAGCAGTACATGGCGGGGCCCGCTTACCAGGCTCAAGCTCCGCACCCCCTGCCAACGCATGTACCGGTCCTAATCCAACCTGGCAACGACTTCAACTCTTATGCTTCTCTGGTTTCTTTCAACCCTTCTGTTTCTACTAGTGTAACTGGTAGCAGTACTGGTCTAACCAGTTCTCGACTGGTTAGCAACACTACTGTGAAAGGTAGGTCCCACACTTCAACAAATGCAACCATGTCTCCAGTAAGCCTAGTAACGGGAGCTTCAAGATCATCTCATCATAGCCAAATTGCAAATAAGCCCTTTGTTGGAAGTACTGTCTCCAATGGAAGCACAAGGGACAATCTCGTAAGATTCTAATTTTTTTCTATTTACTGCATTTTCTTCTGTTAAAAATTCAGTCACGCCGTGAAAAGTCCTGACGCAAATATGAATATTTTCAGAGTGGAAATGCAAAATCCATGGACCAGCTCTCGCAAGCATTCCAAAACAATCTTAAGATCTCTCCGCAATATGCCAATAACAAAACAGGTCAAAGTCAAACTGAGCAAAACAGGGGGACCAAGACTACCCGGTCAAACACAGTTACTGAGAAATCATACCCATCCCTGAGCAATGAACATGTAAATTCCATCTACATAGATACGAAGCAGTTCAACAGGGATGAGTTTCCTGTTGATTATCCAAATGTAAAGTTTTATGTTATTAAGTCCTATAGTGAAGATGATGTGCACAAGAGTATAAAGTATGGTGTTTGGTCAAGTACGCCTAATGGAAACAGGAGGTTAGATGCTGCGTACATGGATGCACAGAAGAAATTCACAGGGAATTTGAAAGGGTGTCCTGTCTTTCTCTTCTTTTCAGTATTTCTCTTTTCCCTAGCTTTCTTTTCTATATGTTGGTTTTTACTCTTGATGTCTTTCTTATGGGTCAATTGTAAAAGAATAAAAAGTGAAGAAATAGGGCAATCTGAACCAGACTTGAAATTATTTTGACTCGATAACAATATCAGAGAACAAAAGTCTAAATTTGGTACTTTGAGAATGCTAATTCTGAGGAAAAAGAGAGCAAAAGATAACATAAAACATAAGTCTGAGATGAACTGTCATGCTAAATGATTTCCTTTACTTGAAATATATTAATAAGTTATCTGAAATACATGCTGATTCAACTTTTCATTGCTGGCCTTCCTTTGTTTATCAAGGTTAATGCCAGTGGTCAATTCTGTGGGGTCGCTGAGATGGTGGGGCCTGTGGATTTTAACAAGGACATGAATTTCTGGCAGCAAGACAAGTGGTCTGGGAGCTTCCCTGTAAAATGGCACATAATAAAAGATGTATTGAATGCTACTTTCAGGCACATAACATTAGAAAATAATGAGAACAAACCTGTTACTAATAGCCGTGACACTCAAGAGGTAAGGAACAACTTTTCACTATTTGCAAGAAAAGTGTATTGTACACGTATTTTATTGTTGATACCTTCATCTGATTCTTAGGGCGGAGCCACATGTGGTCAGGCGGTGGCACCCGCTGACACAAAAAATTCCAAAAATGTTTCTTTGTTTCCGCATTTTTTTCAAAAATTATAAAATTACTTGACATTATAATAATTAGAATTCATGCACATCCTAAATTTTTTCCCCACTCTAGTACTCTACTATATATGCTGACACTTGCACCCGTCGCAAAGCAAATAAAAAATATACCTTTGTTTCTATTTTTTTCCCAAATATATAAAGAAATATTTAGACCCCCCCCCACCCACCCACCCACCAAAAAAAAGTTTTGCCCTGCTCTACAAATATATCCTGGCTCTGCCCCTGGTAGTTCCTTTATTCTTCACAGAATTGTGCAAAGATGCACGGGGATAATTTACACTTGATCCGGGATAGTTTTCTTGTTTATGAATGGAAAAGAATGTCACCTTGTGAATTTCCTTTTTACTATTGCTATCTTTTCCACTTTTACATTACTAATTGGCAGTTATACAGGTGCCATATGATGTTGGAATAACCATGCTAAAAATATTTAAGAACACCCCTCTGACATCATCAGTTCTGGAGGATTTTCCATTTTACGAGACACGTCAGCAGGCAATGCTTCAAGAGAAGTGTCGTCGGCTCGGCAGGGCCTATGACTCTTCTTTGTACACTCCTGCTGTGCTTGTGAACAACAGGTCCACCATGGGCCGACTTACAGAAATTAAACCGGCAAGTAAGGATGTACCATCAGATGCAAAGGATGGAAAGCAGTCCGGGAATTTGAGGGAATCAAACGTGCAATCAGAGTTGGAAGAGAAATCAGATGCAAAATTGGAAGTAGTTGATGTGCTGAAAGTCGGCTCAATTCATATTAACGTGAAGGAGTCAGCTTCCGAGGCTGTTGATAATGGAAATGCGGGTCAGAAGTGATTCGATTCTACAGCTTTTTTTCTTGATATTTCTATTGGGGGTGAGGCTAATTTTTTTTTCTTTTCTTTAATACTTCATTTGTGGTAACAACCGGTTCCATTTTGTGTTTTCGGTTACAGCTGTGCATTTTGTTGACTGGGTATGGGTAGGTCTGCTTATAGGAATTGTCTTTTTTTGTGACTTCCTGCATTCGCTTCGATTTGAGTTCATAGGTTATAAAGCCCTTTCTGCAGAGATCATTAGGGGAGGGCAATTTGGGATTTTTAAACTATTTTGGAAATGTATGTTTCCTTTTCTTTGATTGTACGAATAGATTAAGATAAATGCAAAATATTTAGTTTCTGTCGAGATACTTTCTACTTCTTTTTAAAGGGAATGGAATCAGGAGTACTGGTAGACTATTTGGGAGACACAAAACACTACCATAAGAGTTGGATGGTTGTTCTTTTAGATACATTTTGGTGGATGACATGGTCCCACGTTCTCATTTTTTTGCTTGTTTGGTTGCGTGTTACATTCAATCATCAATGCTCATTGTTGGATGATAGAGCGTGGCCTTCCTCTATTTCAGTTGTTGTTTTGTGATCTGCTGTAGCAAATCTGGCTATGGAAAGATGGTCCTGTAACTGCAAATGATGAATTAAGAACTTGGTAGAAATTAATAGCTTCAACTTTCTGTTTTGGTGAACCGTTTGTTTCAAGTTTCAACTGATTTCACTTTCGGTTAAAAAATGTCTCCTCCAATTGGAGGCTTATGACAATTACACCTTTTTTTCTTATTAATATAGAAAGTTCAGAAACGAGAAATACATGCATGGGAAGTGAAATGAAGAACTTTGAGAAAATAGAGAAGTTTATGGACAGTCAATGCAAACCTCTTTTTTGGGTTTGCGGACGCATCGGTGATGTGCAAGTTTACGTTTTATCTTGATTAGTGGTTAATGAATGTGAATCAGATTTAGTCACGGATAATGAATGTGAACTTTTTGGTTTTAAATTATGCAATTTTGAGTTTTGTTCTTTAAACCTCTTATGTTCATATTATCACATTAAAATCAATGTGTGACAATGGCACAGTGCACACCACTGCTGGTAGGCCGCCAAACTGTTCACATCAAACTCTAAATATAAAAAAAAAGACAGTTCGGTGCACATAGCTCCAGCTTGAGCGGGGTTCGAAAGCAGATCACTTTGGAATTTTTGTACGCAACATTTTTCTGTTTTTTTGCAAGAGATTGTTTCCACATGTTATTATTAATTCAATTTGAATTATACTATAGATGGATGATTTTATAAACCAAGGTTGGGTTCTGCACCTTATGGTTTTTTAAAATTGGGATATATGATTCGTTGCAGAAAATCATAGTACTGTTCTAGTTGTGTGAACATCAACTACAAAGCAAATGATACAACCACGAAACTGCATTTCCTGAAAGTACAAGTGTATCATTATGATACATCGCTGCCATCCCCATTTTTGTGCCTAAGGTTCTTTTCTGAAAATTAAGGTTCAGTTTGGGTTTCATGATCAAAGGTATGGATCTTCTCTGTTTTTGTTCCGCATCCGAATTTTTAAATACCACAAAATATCCACATGCAACTTTTATGATGAAAAGTCACTGGAACAAACTGTTCCAAAGGAGATTCAAACCCCTGACCGTTCCCAAGGTATTCAAGCGACGAACAATTGTACAGTACATCTGATTGTGTACATTTACGTTATATATACACACCAAGCGAATAAATTTCTTAGCAAGACTTTCCAGAAATCCTGATATTATTTTTAGAAACTTTCAGCTAACTGCTTTCGCGTTTTGTGCCGCATTTTAAGGTACGATCACTGTTGCTAGCATATGTATCTTTCTTATATATATCGAAGAAAATCAAGTGATAGAAGTATCTATTAAATTGATATACTCCTAACACCTAAACTTATTTGTTTATTTATTTGTTCAACTGTACTGGTTTAATAGCTTCCTAAATTTTCTGAAATTATTCACTGATCATAAAGAATTGAGCTATGAACTTCTAGGCGAGACTGCACAATCAATATTCTAGTCGCAATTTGCTGAGCTGGTTTAGTTCTACCAATGCCAATCGTAGATTATTTCTTACAAGAGAGATGTTTACACGGGCTCGGTAAATAAATTTAGACAGATTTCACACTTATTTGAACTTTTGCATGGAAATTGATACACGCAACTCCATGCCATAATCCATTAGCCAACAAAACTGGTGTAGAAGCACACTCAAAAAAAGAGAAAAGGGAATCATTTCTACTTCTACACGCGTTTTTCTCTACTTACAGAAGGAAAAAGAAAACAAGCTCACCTGCACAAGGTCACGAGAAATATGGAGGTCAAGAGAAATTCAAACTCTTTTGTTATTGAACCTGCTAATTATCAGTCAAACATATTGGCATCATAACGAATGCCATCCAAACCCACAAATAGGACTTGTGGGACCTCTACCCCCTGGCTCATATAGCTCAGGTGTGATAACTACACCTAAAATCAAACCCAAATTGTCAAATATATACTAATCATCAGCCCATCTAACGCCATGCTTTGCACCTAGATAATATGCTCCAACGGGACCTCTACCCCCTGGCTCATATAGCTCAGGTGTGACCTTATGCTGGTCAATCTCATGAATTATAGGAGATAATATTTCCCATGCAGCTGCCACCTCATCACTCCGCATGAATAAATGGCTGTCTCCATCGATCACATCCAATAGAAGGTGCTCATACGAATCTGGTATTTCTACATTGTATCTGTACATAGTATCCACAGAATCAGAAAGATGTTTCCCCACATCTCAACAGATGTGATTTTGTCATGAAATGGGAAAGTGCCTTAGATTGTAGTACCTCTCATCCCAATTTATTTATTTAATTAAGCTATTGTAATCTCCAACCACCACACACACACGCACGCACACACATATTTATGTCAGTAATTTTAGTAAATGAGGCACATGAGAATACAAGGGAATTAAAGTTTGCTTTGATATTGTGACTAGGCTTTGTCCTTATACTGTTTCTTAAAAAAATGTGACGTTTATTTTATCCAGTTTATGAACTTCAAAGTAATAACGTCAGTACAATCCGTAATAGAAGCAATGAAATAAGGGAGGCATTGAAGTTTGGTGAGAAAGTAATTTGGGCAATACCTGTCACGGTATAGAAGATTAAGTTCAGAAGCATCCAGCTGTAGACCAAGGCCGGGGACCTTATTGTTGACTTTTAGCAAAATAGCTTCCTCAGGTTGGTCGCGCAGTATCAACTCATTTGTGTCAAGGTCAATATTTTGGCCGAATCTCTCACGGTAGAGGCTACCAGGTACATGACGAAATTGAATACGTATCTCAACCCTAAAATTTACCACAATAAGCAAATTGAAAAGAAAAGATCAAATATTAAAACCTGAAAGATAGACTATGTTAGCACTTAGTTCGCAGCAGGACGAGTTGTCAGTAGCTGAGCATTTGGTTGAGAAATCAACCATTTGAGGAGACCCGGTGCAGATGGAGGAAAAAGGTAAGTATAAGATATGGGCAGGGAAAAGATGGGATGAAGTTTAATCTCTTTTGTTTCATCTGAGATCATAACAAGCTAAGATATTTCCTTTGGAAAATCATAACATTTGCCATATTGCAACTAAAAACCCAGAATCTTTGAGACATTTAGAACTCTTCTCGTTTGTAGATCCCAAATCGTACTAAAATAAAGCCAAGAACAGTTGCAGTATGTTACAAGTTTCTGCTAACTGCCTTAAAAAAAAAGATTTAGACGTTGTCCTTTATTTAACCTTAGTTCTAGCTTCTAACAGCTTGATAGATAAATGTCATCCAAAGAATCCAAAAACATAGGGCTCAAGTTGCAATGATGACAAATATTGAAGGCTTTTGCAAAACTAGTGCAACACAGGGAGCACTACAATATTTCTAAAGCCCAAAAACACCATTAAATAAAAAGATTGTCAAGATCTTGTAAGAAACATGACTCTTACGCATCCATTATGTCACACATCATACCTGTTTAGCATGAGCCCCATTCCCGTTTTGATTAAAAATGGCACACCATCCCACCGTGCATTTTCGATGTACAATGCAGCAGCAAAAAATGTAGGTGTTAATGATTTCATATAGCTTTCAGCCTTGATTGATTCATCCTTTAACTGACCCAAAACAACATCTCCGAGGTCCAATTTTTGAATTGATCTAAGCACCTTCACCTACATAATTTATAAAGATATCCTTCTTTCATATTATATAATGCTTTTCTTGGTTACCAAAATGGCGTAGAGCCAAGACCACAGCATCACGATGGATGACAGGCATAGCTTGGTAACACATTATATGTTTACCAAGAATGGTACAAAATACTGCAGGATGATTTCCTTCAGCAAAGAAGTTAAACACTGAACAAAAAAAGTGATGCCAACAGGAAACAAATAAAAGAAATGGATCATCACAGTACCAAATAGGTACTTTATTGGTACAGAAGTGCACAATGCCTTGTAAACGATGTTGGGTGCATACTTTAAATGGTCCTTCAACCTGTATTGTAAAATGGCCTCCTTTGGACCTAATATATATTGTTTTTATTGAAATAACTTCACCAGGTCGAGATTGATAGAAGGACATACCTTTTCATTTCGAATATCTTCTCCATCAAGGCTAACAGGCTGTTCCATGGCAAATAAAGCAATTGTTTGGAGAATATGTGTGTGCACAATGTCACGAATTGTTCCATAGCCATCGAAATATCTGCTTTAAACAGAAGAATTAGATGGTCAAAACAAATATCTAGACTTCAAGTCTAGAATTTAGACATTGTTTAAATTATGTATTTAATGTTACATTCGAAAAATAATTAGGCAGAAGTAAAGATATTCACATCAAAACTCGTATATATCAAGATTGACCCTAAAAATTCTAGTACATTTTTTTTCTCTATTCCTAACCCAAAATATATCAAATTCTCAAGTACCTTCCTCGTGCTTCTATACCACATTCTTGGGAGAACACGACCTGAAATATAACATGAAAAAATATATATATTTACATGGTAAATGATGATTATGTAGAATTATATATAACAAATGATACTTGAAAGACTCATACACCTTACTTGAACATTTCGTATGTATGTTCGACTCCAAAGTGGCTCGAAAACCAAGTTTGAGAATCTCATAACAGTGAGGTTCTCAATCAAATCTTTTCCCAAAAGGTGATCAATTCTGAATTGGAAGTAATAATGTCATAGATGAATATGAAACAAATTGAATATACAAACAAAATTTGAAAGAATAAATGTACCGGTAAATCTGGCTTTCTTCAAACTTCGATTGAAGGAACTGTGTAATTCTTTGTGAGGAGATTGCATCAAAACCAAATGGTTTCTCAATAATTATCCTATTCCAGCCATGTTTGGATTGGACACCATCTGCCAGTGAGAGTGACACATCCAGAAGCGCTTCTTGAGGTACTGAAAGGTAAAATATTCGGTTTGCCTCACCTACACCCTGTTTAACATGTTTTTATCCTAATAGTGTGAAATTCAGCACTCTTGATTGGAGAGGAGGAAATTTTTTTAACTAAATTACCTCAGTCTGCTCCATTTTTGCATTAAGCTTAGCCATGCCTTCTTTGTTACAATATCCTCCATCAATATGGTAAGTTTGAGCAAGAAATTTCTCCAATTTATCCTCACAATTTTCACTGCAAAAGTCTACAAGTTAGTAAATCAGGTCAATTATTACTGCCAAAATAGATTACAGAATCAAGGATATGCTGTGGAAATGAAATAAGATATCAATATCATACTGGTGATCAACTCGACATGTCAAAGTTCCTGCAATCATATCTCTTAAATCTGTGTCTGAAAGCTTTTTCCTAGAATATCCAAATATGCCCACATTCTGAAAGTGAAATCAAGTTTTGTCAACTGTTCGAACATTATTTTACACACATAAGGGTGAGCCAACATGTTTCAAATTCCACTTCATGAGTGGTCAATCCAAATGCACAAGTACAACTTATTATTTATCCCAAAAGGAGTCATCAGTCATTGCATACTGGCAGCAAACCCGAGCAGTAACTGTGTAAGTGCAAATGCTATTGACTCAGAAAGTCAACTGAAGGTGCAGCTTCATGCTAATTTAATCTGAAAGAAAGGCAAGTTTGCCTACATGTTCACTCAACAATTGTATTTCAGTAATTTTAAATGTAACCCAATTAACCCCCAACTCCCAGTCATGCAAATAAACGTCAGACAAACAAGAAGTTTAAAGAGCTAAAAATACAGTTAACTACAAGTCCCGCATTAGCTTGAAGTGTGCTCTACCAGTAGAAAAATCTGAGGTAGTATAATTATGTGTAAATAATACTTATCAATAAATTTATACCTGTGTGCTTTGTTACAAAAATAGATAAAACAAAGTAATTGATGTACAAAATAATTGACATAAGATGTTTATCTCAAAGAGGTACCTGAGGAAGATGGCCACTGTAATAGAGAGCAAATAATGCAGGAAAAACTTTGTTTTTGGCAAGTTCACCAGTCGCTCCGATAACTGCTATGCATAGAGAAGGGACTCCACTCTCTCGGTTTTGGTGCCAATTCTCTTTCAATGGTTTTGTGTCACTGATTGTAGCTGCCTTATCATTCAAACTCTTTACAATCTGGGAGCCTTGAAACACAGACTCACTATCTACAAAATGAGTGGATGCATGAAAGATTTTCTTTTTGGGCTTTTATGTATGTGCCACAGAAATTCAAGGATTTATGTATTTATTATAAAACTTTGGTTTATATTAAAAGAGGTAATTGTATCTGTAATGACAAATGAGACTACTAAGGCCTTGAGATTAGTATTGTACTAAACTCTTAGACCTTTTTGTCCTTCAAACAAAATAGGATCATTTGAGATTTGCTTGGGCCCACTTGGGCACTATCAGGTCCAAATCATAATAGGCATTTGAGGTCCTTGTTTGCCTCACCTTCATCCAACGTCAAAAAGGGAACACCGTAAAGAAAAAGAATTACTAGTTCAAAATCTTTTGAGGAAAAAATAAAAATGGTAATGAGTTGTTAACTACCATTAGGCAATTCAACATGATCAGACTTGGCTTGGTAGCTTTTTTGTGCAGCTTTCTCCAATTTCCTCGGGACATGCAATCCGCACTGTCTCAACACCTTCCTCATTCTAAGTTTTGCAACTGTGCACATTTTCAGGCGGCATATACTAGGCATAATACTAGAACCATAGCCATTGCAAATGCTCCCTGATGCAATCTGTGGGTATATGAACATATAATTCATACTCATATATAGGCAAAATGTTCTTTGATTATGAGATGTAGAGATGGATTAGATAGATGATCTAAGGTGTTTTCGTAATTTTAAGAGAAAACTACCTCCCACTCCAGAAAAAAAAAAAGAAAAAAAATAGACCAATACAAAGGGGCTTCAGCAGTTCAGCTTGCCATTTCTTCGTACAGTTATCCAGCTACTGATAAAAGCTCTAAAATCTGAGTACTTTAATTTTGTGGTGTCTATAGTAACAGACACTAGCAAATATAGGAGCACTTCTCCAATAAATAAGCATAATACAAGTAGTTAAATTCTATTACCGAGTGGTAGAGCGAGGAGGGTTTCAACTGAGGCGATCGAAAAGAGAACTGGTAAGGAGTGACCGGGGTGGCCATGGCGATCGAGAAATGTGTCATTCAAAATTCAAAGCGATGTTGGAGCACAAATCAAGTGGTTTAGCTATTGTTCTTGAGCAGGAAAAAGATTGAAAATAGAAAAAGTTTGTGCATGATGATAAAAGGTTGGAAATTATATTGTCTTTGTTACTTATTTCGAGTTGAGACTAAAGAGTGATGATGTGGATGTTTATCCAGATTTGACTGTTGATATTACAGTGATTTTCCAAGATATATTATATGATAATATTATGAATGAATGCAGTGGATCAACGGTTGAGATTGGACAGCCTTAGCGGTGACAACTGACAAGAGGGTCAGGGTGGGTTTCCCTGGATCCGTATCTGCTGCTCTTATTGAGCAAGAGCAGGACCCTGCTCTTCTAATCTGGACCGTAAAATTTTGATCGGACCGCCCACAGATGCAAATCAGGGGGCTGTATATTTTATAAATTTTAGATCTGAAATTTGAACGGTCCAGATCAGAAGAGCAGGGAGGGTCCTGCTCTTGCTCAATGCTCAATAAGAGCAGCAGATACGATTCCGGTTTCCCTACGATATCCTCTTCGTCTTGTTTCGGATTGTTTGCGGCAGATTCAGTGGATGAAAATCTATTGCTTCCCCGGAGAGTAGGCCCCTTCTTTTTTCTGATCTGATTCGTTGACTTTAAAAGGATGGATCAGATGAATTAGGCAGCTTTTTTTTTTATAATTATGAAAATGATACTTTTAAAAAAAATTATGATCATTTAATTCTAATTTTATTTTTTTGTACCAGCTGCAATATAAATTCATTTCTATTTTCGTGTTATCGATCTTAGTTGATCTAATTTAAAGATTTTTTTATTAAAATCATAATTAAATGTTCAGAAACTTGTGCTACTTATGGTCGCTGTTGTAAATAATTTTCTATATATGGACAGAGTTGTAAATAATTTTGAGATAAAAAATATTTTGTTCCCACGCGGTAGGAAATTTGACGTGCATGAATTTTCAAAAAAAAAACTGTGGCACAATAGAAAATCTATAGTTCTGACCATTCAATTGAAAAACTCCGACTCTTTGACTACTTGTATCAGTATCATTTTCATAATACCAAAAAAAGTTTCTGTGAATTACGGGCCTCTTTGATATAATATATATATTTATATGAGCAATGATATAGTAATATGCATAATACATATTTTTCTGTACTATGTGAATATACTTGTCAAATTTGCTCAATAAATTGAGATTTGAGTTGCTCAATAAATTCTTCGTATCAATATCTTATAGAATATTAAATTTCGTGAATTTTAGAGTTTTTTGTAATTTTTTAAATATATTTTAAAAAGTCCAGAAATTTGTTTTTAAACTCCCTGACAGTCTTCTCCGGTCCACGTCCTCTCTTCCTGCAAGGTTTTCATCGCAGTTAGTTTGTTATTCAGATTTTCATCATAGTGAAGTAAATAAAGATTTTTTTTTCGATTCCAAAGTAAAGAAAGTAGAATACAGAAAATTAGTTGAATAATAAAAGTGCAAAATTCACCTTTTGGTGCATTTTCCAAAAATGAAAAATTGCTTACAGTACCGCATTAAGATGTCCCTTTACTTGGTCTCAAATAAGATATAGGCATGTATGAATTATGAATATCAAACACAAATTAACGCGTTGATACTGTAAATGATTTACTGGTTTGTATGGTCAGTGGGATCATTCAAAAAGGCACTGCTTGGAATTTGCTTTGCACTAGAAAAGGAAAATTGAAGTGTATCTGATAGCAAGTGTAATAATCTTCTACCAGTACAAGGTTTTAGATGCCATTAAAAGGAAATGAGTTGAGTTTAAAACAATAACTTGCCAGAGCCTAGCAGTGACTTGCAGCAATGATGAAGCAGGTGGAGGCTTACAGAGTCTTCCATTCATTGGTATCTGCGAGGCGGAGGAAAGGCGTAGGTGTGGGGGAGGGTGGTGGAGGGGGTCGATAAACCCTCGTCGACTCTGACTAGTCGGCTGAGAGGGCGAGTGAGGGATGATTTTGCACTGTTCTGATATCTTCTCAAATAAAAAGATGTCAAATTCGAGTTTTGTAGTGACATCTACACAAATTCACTGTTTGTAATGACATTTTGAAAAAAAATTAATATATAAATTCTAAACATAAAAATCTTAAACATGATAGAATTAAATCTAAAACATATTCTAGACTAAATATAGTTCTCGACTAAATATATCAAAAGGTAAGGTGATGCGAATATCAAATCAAGTTCTCCAAATCAGACTCGTATTGAATTCCTTTGTTGATCTGCATCACTATCTTTCATTGAACCGACACTTTCCCGCGGATAAGGGCATACTTAAATATTTTCCGAGAGCTGGTACGAAGCAGAAATGAGTGCGTCTACCAACAGAGACATCATTAAGACCATGTTACCGTGAAGAAATAAATAAGTACCATTTTCGTGGGAATAAAGAGGTCCGAACAGGACCTAAACAAACCAACAAGGATAAACAACTAAATTTTAGCTTAGTCATAATCCCGACAGATACCACCCCACAGACATAGACAAGCGTATCTATTATTAATTTAATCATGAATTTTATTACATTAAACATCATAATCCTAAATATTGTACAAACAATGTCTTATTAGTGCAGCTGAATTATACACCCATAAACCACAATTGTTTGATGTCTAACAAAAAATTTACATGTGGTCTGAACTCTGAACCATAACATCAACACCCCCGTTAGAGAAACTGCAAATACAAGACAACAGGCTAACCAAATTAAGGTTACATGATGATCTTCTAAAAGATTCGACCAAGCATATCTGGAAAGACTACTAAGCAACTGCTACTCGCGTGGCCGGGCTAGCCATAATGAGCTAAGAGCACGGAGCCGTGAGGAGTAATCATGTATTGAAAGAAGAGCACGTGCAGACTGACGAGTCGTCAATATCCTTATCATCTGTTGCAGTGTCTGTTGCCTCAAGTTGTCGGCCTAAAATGAGAAAAATTAAGACCAACCATATAAATAATCATCATATACAAATATAGATACATATTCATAGGAGTAATTTGACAATCATCTGTTACCCTAACTTTACAAAGACCAGAGACACACTACAATTTTGATTGCAACACATATATTAAACCAATATCTACCCTAAAGGTAAAAAATTAGATGAGAATGCATATATACCTCACGAAGGAAACTCTCTAGGGTGCCGAGTTTGCCCATGGCCATGGCCATCTGACCCATATAGTTGGCCACAACACCTGAAGAGCCAGAGGATCCGAGCGAAGCGGCCAGCGTTTCAGCCAGTGATTGTTGCAATGCATCCATGCCTTGAGAGAGAGCATCTTCAGCTTGCTGAGAGGATTGTTGCAGGTTGCTAAGACCCATCAGTTGTTGCTCTGTCAGTGGCTCTAGTTGGGTTGTTAGCAGCTGTAATTTCCGTAAAGTATTCAGCTATTGACTTATTGGACAATAATAGTAAGGGACATCTGAACATATATCTGATAAACTAGAGCTCAATTATGATTCATTTTTTGGTCAGATTTCTTTTTCTTTTTTTAATTCATTATGCTTTTGTTGTATTTAGTAGTCTAATTAAATCACTAGTTATTATTTATAAGTGAAAAACAAGTAAAAGCTAAATTGGATATGACATCAACTAAGGCATGGAAGAATGCCTTAATTCTAATTTTGCTAATATGACATCAATTGAATTTACATGCTGTCAGCCATTCTCCTACACAACTGAAAGTTCAATCACATCTCATCTCATGCTATCTTAATCTTACCAGTTGAATCAGAATTGCATCCATACCACACTCATGTCTTTGCTGACAGGACCAGGAAATACATAACAATATTCAAAGATTTTATTTATTAATTTACCTTTAGGAGCTCAGATGAACGGAACCCTCCAAGCCAGAGGAAGCAGCGCTCAGCAGGAGTCTTCCACATACCAGAAAGAATGTGAAACACATCAACTTTCGCAGCCATGCCCTTCAGTCTAAAAATCTCATCATAATGTACCATTATTCCCTCGACAATGCTGCGTAGATCGGCATCACCAGCATGTGCATTTACAGCAGCTCTCAATTCATTTATTTGCTTGTTCTGCTCCTCCAGCCAACGTGCGTATTCTATGTCGAAAGTCATCGCACCTATAGAGAAATGCATATTTTGCTTGTGAGTAGTGTTCAAGCATCTCTAAACTGCCCAAGAATACAAAGAGTTGCAATCTAGTTTGTGGGTACCGGTACCCGATCATACCGGTATAGATTGTCAAGCACCACCATAATCTTTTTTCCTTTTTTTTTTCCAAATATTTCTCTTCAATTAAGCACATTTCAATAATAGAGATAGTTGGGAGCAGCACTCATATTACATTTAAACTTCCACTATTCAACATTTTTCTCAGGTGAAATATAGACCAAACATTAAATAAAACAAGGTGATTGATTGTGCTCACCATTTCCACCCATGGCATGGGACTGATCAGCGGAGCCTGAAATAAATATACCCTGCAAAAGAAGAAGCTTTTTGTTTGATCAACAAATTACAAAATAATAAAGGGAGATTTGAGATATTTAATCCACTCAACCAACCTGCTGACGGGCCCGTTGAAGCTCCTGCTCTAGCTGAGCCAATTTAAGCTTGCTACTCTCCAATTGTTGCACATATGCCTTCGAAAACAGAACAATGCATTGTTATGCTAAAATTCTGGTGATCTCTACTAAATAAAACTTGCTGCTGTGTATTGATACCAGATGGCTATAAGTCTATGGCTTAAACTATGGTTTATTTTTCCCCTTTCACTACAAAAGAACTAGTTGCTTAATGCAATGAGATAATGCAATCTCATTTGATGACCAAACAGCATTATAGAAAGAATATAACTATAAGTGAGTACCTTCTTTCTCAATCGACTCTTTCTTGCAGCCTCACGATTTTGGGCAAGACGCCGGAGTGTCTGCTACAGAGGGCATTTCCAACACAAAATCCATGACTCAACACGTGAAAAAGAAGTAAACAAAAAAAAAGAAAAAAAGAAGAAAAGATCACAGGTAAATATTAGCACACACTGCACCTTCTGGTCTAGATTTTTTTCTTTCGATCCACTCGAATTCGACAGCGTCATAGCGCCGTTTCCTCCATCCAACTGCATATTATAGAACAACTTAAGTTGGAAGAACTTGCAAAAGAGTAACTTAAGGGGGAGGGAAGTGGAGAGGATAACTAACTCTCTTGTCATCTGTATCAACTGTTGAGGTATCAGTTCTAGGGCTAGTATCTGCCATCGGAGACTTCTCTTGGGTGAATATTTGGGAGCTCGTTAAATCGCTTGTGGTTAGAACCTGACAAGTGTCTCAAAGGAATAACTAAATAAAGAATTTAATAATTTATATTTATCGCAAAAAATAAAGTCAACCATTTATGTAACAAATAGAAGCTACCTTGCGAAGAGCGCCAAACTGGGACAGAAGAGAGAGATTGGCAGTACCACCAGCCTGACTACCTGAATTTGTGTTGAATCCACTACCTGAAAAATGAACAGTTTGAATTTCAGATAACATGATCATTAGAGCAAGGGAAACTTGGCTTATAAAAACAAAAAGAAAAGGACCAAGTACCTGTGCTTGGGCTGATGTCAGCGGATCTGTCTATTTGAAAACCAATAGATTGACCAAATGCACGAAATTCAGGTATTTGAGGGTTTTGCATGCTAGTACCATTTGTACCCCTATACACAGAGAACATCAAGCATGGATCAAAGAAAGATAAATACAAAATTACTATATTTACAGATAGTTTTACCACTGAACACGAAAGAACTTGCTATATTGAGATTAATGTAACCGTTAATTGATGTTCTCAAGTCGACAAACAGATATAAACTGATAACTAGTGATCCAATGAACCTTTTTATTAAGAATATAAAAGGCATGTCCATCCCAAAAGTTAAGAACTTATATTTTCTATAACAAGTTCCAACAGGTTAGTTTGACCCAGTTTTTCACCCACCAAAGCAAGTAGCATACTTAGGGCTGTCAATGGCCGATTGTATAATCGTTTTGCATTTCCTTTCGTGACAAATGAAAAGATTACAGTCAAAGAAATTTCTTTCGTTTAAATAACAAAACAGTTTTCAAAAATATTTTGTTTTGTGATCGTTTCTTTCATAATTTCGTTTGTGATTGTGTATTGCTAGAATTGTTTTGATTTTAGAGAAAAGGGCTTTCTACTAATAGAAAGTGATGAGAAGAAGAAAGTATCGTTCGAAAGAGGAGATGAAGGATTTAATTTGTGTGTATGATTAGAATCGTTCATCACGGTTTCTGATTTGCTTCAGTGTGATGAGAGAAGATGGATGAAGAGCGAAAAAAATGAGTTTGATTCGTTCGATTATTTCGTTTTCTTTAACGAATCAGCTAACGAAACAAAATTTCTCAATAGTTCATTAAACAAAAAGGTTTATCGTTTCAGGTCTAAGTATACTACGGGAGCTAAAAGAGATAGATTATAAAATCCAAAATTTGGCTTGCTAACTTGAGATTCACAACCGTTAGCTAAACCTCTAATATAACGACCATAAAAACAAAACGAAAAAGGAGGATTTCGAGTCTTACTGTGTTCGATCCAGCGAGGAAGGAAAGCTCGGCATCCCGCCCCATACACCAATCACAAAGAAAATCGTTCACCTCAAATTTCAGATTATCAGACTTCACAAAATCTGACAAAAATTCTACAAAATACAATAAAGCACGCTCCTTTCAACCCCGGATGCAATTTCTGGAACCAAAAAAGCGAACTTTTGTTCTTTTTTTCTTTCCACAAAAGAAACAGAGCTCAAAAAGAAGCAAAACAAGGCACTACTCTCTCCTTCCACTTACGGCGCACGTGCTAACCAGCAGAGAAGTATCCGATATGAGCTAGTAAATGTAAATCCTACGGTAAAATCAAACCCTAGAAATTTGGGGGGAAAGAGAGGGGGCAGGAAATTTCCAGGAGGTTTGGTTTGGTGCGATTGGAAGAAAGGAGGTGAGAAGTGAGGAATAAGAAATGGGGTCGGCCTCAACTCTGGTCACTGGTCAGCACCAAGACTATAGTTTTGTTCTTCTGCATCAATATCTCTGTGGTCAAATTTGTAGAAGGTATCTGACATGAGTTTACTGTCATAATCACCAAGTGTTGATAGATGAGGTCATATATGATGAGCTTATCTGGTGCCGCGCGGCACTATTTACGAACTCAGAACAACGCTGCTGCGAGATCAATGCTGTGAATTTGATTCAAAATTCGTATTTTTTAAGTTTAATTTGCACGAATCTTAATGCAACTGAAGAGTTCAGATCTCTTGCGCGGCACATATCACGCGGCACAAGATCTGATTCCTTAGAGAGGTACGAAGCGAACTCTAGTCTTCTGCGGCCCTTCCACGACTTTGCGTTCTTTCTGAACTTCTATTGGATACACCGGGAGTATCTCCGTACAAAAGTTGACTTTTCTCTAGTTCTAGAACGTTCATGGATAAAATTACATTACGTAGGATCGATCCGTTTCAGACGGTTTGAGGCACTCGCACTTCCTCTGTAATAAATTATTGGGTGATGCTAACCCAATTTTTTTATAATAGAAATTAAATTAATTAATTATAAATAAATAACAAGTAGTTGAGAAGCTTTAAAAATAGAAAAGATCGGTATTACGAACACCGATATTTTGAAAAAAAAATCAAAAGATCGGTGTTGATAACACCGGCCATTAAAATCAATTGGAACAATTTCTGTGATGAATTGTTTAATCAAAATCAAGGTCAAAGGCCACTTGTTTTTTTACTAATAAAAATATTAATAATTTAATTCAAAGGAAAATATTATATTTAGATATATATTGTAACAACTTTAGCTACGTTCATTGAGATTGCAAATGATTTATTTTTATCGTCACAAGTAATCGAGCTGTAGATATTCGAGTCAATTTTCATCGTGTCGAGTTTGATTTGCAATCGGAGAAACGAGTGATTCAAAATTAATTCAGATGCAAATTCAGGACAAAAAATGACTAATTAAGACATAAGTGGAAGATGGAGCCAAATTTGAGATACACATTCCTTTGACCACAATCAGACTCAACGTGATGGAATCAGACTCGAATATCTACAACTCGATGGCTTGGGATGTTAACAAAAAAAAAACTAATTACAGTCCCGACGAGCGTAGCCCAAGTTGCTACAAAAAATATTTAAAATATGGTTACCATTTTTTCTATATTTTTTAGCTACTTCGACTATGCTCGTCGAGATTATAATTAGTTTCTTTTATCGTCACAAGTCATCGAGTTGTAGATATCAGAGCCTACTTTCATCTCGCGGAATCTGATTTGCGATCGGAGAGACGAGCGATTCAAAATTGGATATGACACAAACTCGTGATAAAATACTAATTAAGATATAAGTTGAAGATGGTGTCAAATTTGAGATACACATTCCTCCGATCGCAAATCAGACTCAACAAGATGGAAGTAGACTCATATATCTACAACTCGATGACTTGCGACGTTAAAAGAAACAAATTATAGTCTCGACGAGCATAGCCGAAGTTGCTAAAAAATATAAAAAATGGTAACCAAATATTTTTTTGTAGCAACTTCGACTACGCTCATCGGGACTGTAATTAGTTTTTTTTAACGTCGCAAGCCATCGAGCTGTAGATATTCGAGTTTGCTTCCATCATGTCGAGTCTGATTTGTGGTCGGAGGAATGTGCATCTCAAATTTGGCTCCAACTTCAAGTTATGTCTTAATTAGACTTTTTTTTATCATGAGTTTGCGTCTGAATTAATTTTAAATCGCTTGTTTCTTGAATCGCAAATCAAACTCGACACGATGAAAGTAGACTCGAATATCTACAGCTCGATCGCTTGCAACGATAAAAATAAACCATTTATAATCTCAACGAGTATAGGTAAAGTTGTTACAAAAAATACCTAAATATAACATTTTCCTTTCGATTATATATTAATATTTTTATTAATAAAAAAAATAGTAGTGCATGGAACGTGCATCTATCCCATTTAAATATCCTCTACATGTAAAATCAATGGGGCCATGGACGAAACTTGATTTTGAACTTAGTTTTGATTAAACAATTCTGTGTCACACGAATGTTTTATTGATTTCAATGGCCAGTGTCGGCAACACCAGCATTTTGATTTTTTCAAAAGGTCGGTGTTTGCAACACCGGTCTTTTTTATTTTTAAAACTTCTCAACTACTCTTTCTGTTTATTTATAATTAATTAATTTTATTTCTATTATTAAAAAATCGGGATGCTAACAACCCCCTACCGTCCTCCTCTCGCGCTCTCCATTAGAAGACAAAAATAATTAATATTTTGCTTTGTCTGCTCTGCTCTGTCCGCTTTTCTGCATGTCTTTATATATAGTTCTGAAGTTTTTATATTTAAAATTTGCAACAAAAGTGTTATGTCTGTTCTATCGCTTTCAAGTCTTTATATTAGAAATTTTGCAGTTATTTTTTAACAAATGTAAATATAAAGACTTACATGCAACAATATATAGACTTAATTATTCTAGTATAAAGACTTGCACTTTTTGCATTCGCTCCAGTTTTGTTATGCTCTGTTCGCTTTGTCTACTTTCATGTATGTCTTTATATTTATGATTAAAGTCTTTATATTACTATAAGTCTTGTTTTTTTTGCTGCAATCATTTATATTAGAAAATTTTGCAGCAGTTTTTCAGCAAATTTAAATATAAAAACTTGCATATAACAAAATATAGACTTTAATGTTCTAATATAAAGACTTGCAACGATTATACTACAACTCTTTATATTAAAAATTTTGCTGATATTTTATTGCGAATTTAAATATAAGAACTTTAAACCTAAATATAAAAATATGCAGTGGAATGGACAGAACAGACAGAACAAAGCGAATAGAGCAGAGCATTAATTGTTTTTGTTTCTAATAAAGAACATATTAGAAGAACGATTATAAAGTCAAGGTTCGATTGTCTTTCTTGTTCTTGCAATAAAACTTATAACAAGACAACTGTTAAAAGTTTTTTATCGTTGGATGAAAAACCAATAGCAGGTGTACATTTTTGAAAAGTGCTAACTATAGATATAATTATTAAATTATGTAAACACTTCCAACGGTTGATTGGTACTTCAGGACGACATAGTGATCAAAATAATTTGTCACTAAATTTTATCACACTGTATCCCATACAATATATTAAGATCAGTACGAATTTTGATTAAAATTTGTTGTTATTTGGAATATTTTATTGTTGGGGATAACTGGATAAGTGTATTATATTGGTTGATGAAGTCATGATGACAAGGATCATGTAGGTATTCTATGGCGCTTCTTGCGACTGTGACTAGTAATTATCTCTGAAAAAGCATGCTGTTACACTGTTGATGATGCAAGAATTGTTCCAAGAAACATGAATTTAATATGAGGTGCGTGTTTATCTGTCAGCAGCGACAGCAAGATTAGAGCTCGGAGAATCCGATCTCATTCGAAAAGTTCGTCCGACTCAGACTAATTCGATATTATCTAAAATTCGAAAATGATTCGACATTAGATGATTCAATATTCAACCCAATCTAATTTGATATGATTCGAATGCTGAAATGATCCGACATCAGATGACTCGATATCCGATCTGATCTGGTCCGACATTGACCTAAAATCCAAAATGACCCGACATCAGATGATCGATATCCAACCCGACCTAATCCGACATGATCTGAAATCCGAAATGACCCGACATCAGATGATCGATATCCAACCCGACCTAATCCGACATGATCTGAAATCCGAAATGACCCGACATCAGATGATCGATATCCAACTCGACCTGATCCGAAATCCGAAATGACTTAGCATCACATGACAAGATATCCGACCTGATCTGACCTAACATGACCAGAAATCTGAATGACTCGGCACCATATGAGCTGATACTCGACCCGATCTAACCTGAAATCCGAAATGACCCGACAATGCATGGTTCAAATCCGACCTGACCTCACCCGAATTCTAAGTGACCCCGCACTTGATTTGTTATCTCCATGCCATATATAATCGGATATATAAATTTGTAATTATTTTTTTGTAAGGACCCTAGTTACTTTTGAGCTAATGATTATATCTCTTTTGTAAATCCGAAAATCGTGTATTGGAATTTTTTTAAATTAATATGATATCGATTGTTTGTAGGATTGTCAATGGGTAGGATAGAGTAGGAGTGGAGGTATTTTCATATTCATATCTATTAAAATTTTCTTTACCCATATCCATACCTTATTCGTACTCGTAAAAAATTCCGGGTACCGAAATGGATATGGTAGATTATGGGTAAAAAAAATATAAAATTTAATAAAAAAGTTATATGATTTTGACAAATTAATAGTATCAAATAAATATATTCGACTAAAACACAACAATAAAGAACATTCTAGATATTACAAAAATAACAAAATTTCTTCTCATGTGACTTGCCACAAAAAAATATACTACTTAGTACTTACTAATTAAACATATCAAAGAAATAGAATGCAAATCAATCTCTTTATCAATATACATGATGCATTATTTAATACTAAAACAAGACATGCATATTTTAATGATGTATAAATTTTTTTAGAAATGCAGATTTTCTAATTTTAATTTTTAGACATGCGTATTTCTTTAATCCAAGATTGAGTGAGGTTTTAAAGCAGCATTTATTTTTGGTAATTACCAAAATATTTTTGAGAAAAGTAGTCAACGTTCAGAGTTTCTTAGATGCACTGGTTAGAACGGTAAAAATTCTACCATTCGGCATTTTAAAAAAAAAATTCTGAAACTGTAGTTTTTCTACCGATCAGAAATATTTTTTTCTGAAATTTATTTACAATTATGATCATGTATAACAAATAAATTATAATTTTGATTATGAATAGAAAACATTCTGAACATTTAATTATAATTTTGACCAAAAATTCTTTAAATTAGTTCCACTCATATTGATAATACGAAAATAGAAATGAATATATACAACGAATGGTGTGGACTGAAAACAAAAAGGCAAAATATAATTAAATGACCAGAAATTTTTGCTATATATGATCAAAATTGTAATTAATTTTCTATACATTGTCGGATTGTAATTAGATGTTCATAAGTCAAAAAAAGGAACTCTATCGTTCAGCAGTAAACTCAAGTACCGAACGATAATTTTTGTTATTATGAGATCAGTGGATTGGTTAGTCAAACTTCAAAGTCTTATCCTATGACGCGAGTTAAAATGACTTTCGGATGTGAATTTCTAATATTTCAACTTGTTAGTCATGTTTATGTACTTCCATTTTGTAGGCGAGTAGTTGCGTAAATTTCATTTCAACTAAGCTCATTTACTTTCTTATTTATTAATTATCTATAAAAAATACAACATTACGTTATACATACTCATGTTTTTCATATTGACTATATTATGTAAACATTAAACTTTCATAACGAATAACTGCATTCACTCGATAATTTTCAAACTGTTAAAATTTACTTAAGACGCTAACTTTTATTTTATTACAAATACAAGAATTTATTTGTAGACTTGTTTATCTAACTATTCTAAACATAACGCACAACTATGATCTATAAAATCTCGTACCTACTACACTTGTAATACTATCTCCAACAATACACACCTAACAATATCTAGAAACTATTGTATTCCTATCATAAACATATAATCATTAAACGACATCATTAAGAAACATATGAATATAAGCTCCTAATTAATTGTGTGACATCGAGGATCATCAATTTTACTAAATCAATTGGTGCCTATATTGTACTCTCAATTACTTTTTAGTATCTGATACATCACCTATTAACAAGTACACTTATCCCTGGTATGGCCTGATTTCCATCAAAAGAAAGGAGCCCGCTTTCGGATACCTTTGCGGCTCTTTTTGCGGAAAGATTTTGGAGAATCTCCAGTTGCATTACTCTTTCTCAGTAAGGCAGCGCTTCACATCAGTCACTTGTTTCTGAGAACCATCACATGTATCGGCATTTGCTTCTATGTCGAAGATGCCTTCGTTGTCAGGATTCTCGATTATCTTTTGATGGTACTCGAACTCCTGTTAGAAAAAACAACTTGAACATGAGACGAGAAATGAAAATTAAAAGTGAGAAATTGAAATCAGGATAAAACACAAGATACTCTATTTTTTTTTTTTTTTTTTTAAAGGGATTGGGGGGGGTGAAGCCTCTATCTTGGAAAGAGGCCTCTTTCTATAGACTTCTTTATCCATTTAATTAAACAAACTTCAGATTTTATATTCTGATTAAAAATAAAAAGAAAACTTCAGATTTTATATAGAATGGCTGAATTTACCGTGATCATGGACAATAGTAACTTCCTTTCAAGAAGAGATCTTACCTCTTCTTTTTGTAAAAAAAACAAAGGTCATAGCATTGGCTGGTGAGATCTATAGACTAGATTTTATTTTGTGGGTGGGACATGATTTGTGTGGTTTCTTCAGATTTGATTTTCACTTATTCATCTATCATTCTATTGTATTTAAATTTTTTTTTTATCTGGGTGAATCACCTTAATGTGTCTCTATAAGTAAAAAAAAAGTGTTTTATCTTGTAAGAATTAGAAGACTAATTCACCAAAGATGAAAAACTGAGCTAAATAAATATGAAAAAATAATATATGGAAAAGAAATAGAAAAAAAACGAGTTGAAATTATCCATACCATCAGCATAACGAAGTAGCCAAAACATCCATGCACTCGTAATATCTTATTTATTAACTTATTATCCTTCTTCCTCATTGCTCCACCATCTCCACACTCCTCTGATTAAGCTCTAAGTGATAAAAAAATTCTAGCTATGTTCTAAAAATGATGTGACATATCAAGATAGATTCAAACAAAGTACTTGATTTATTCATTTCATTTGTCTTTATAATAATTTTATTTAACAACGACAAAATGATACAAGAGACGACTTGTGATATAGATTGCATTTTGTTCATGAAACCGCTACTTTAATCAAGTTTTAATAAAAATGATATATTCAATCCTGCCAAGACTTTTGCATGGACAGTCGGATTAATAGAGAGAGCATTTTGATGATCAGATTTAAAAAATTTTCTGATCTTCCTTATAGTTACCATATTAGTATATTACTAAAGATCCCACTAGAGCTGTTAATGGACGGATTTCAGTTCATGTCCAACTCAATTCGCTGGTGAGAAATTGAAGTCCATGACCAAACCAAGTTCATAATTATCTACTAATATCCAGTCCATGTCCAGTTCATCTTATAACCGAATATGTCCATTATTTGTCCATGAGCTAACCATATGGACATGACTCTGAACACCACAGTACACCGTCCTCTTTAAATAAAAGCTCTTTCATCACTGTATTAAATAAATTAGATTTCTTTGTGCGAATAACTTAGTTCTCTCTCTGTAAAACAGAGAGTTAGAACTTGATTTGATCTATTGGGATGTTTGAACATATTTTCATTTAATTTCACACTGAGCTCGCAATTAGTTCATAGTTTGTCCATGATTGTCTATAATTAATTCAGTTCAATTTTATCAATTAAACTTGAACTGAACTTCAACCAAGACAAAAAAAATAGTCAATTCCATAAATGTTCAATAGTGTCCAACTCATTTTGACCATAAACCGTCTTGTTCATTAGCAGTCTTAGATCCCACTAATTTTATTTTATTTTTCTACAAAACATCACAAATAACGAATACGGAAACTTCGCAAGTACGTCATGAAAAGTCTTATATTACTTTTGTTCAAACAAAGGACTCTTATTAGTTTTTTTAATATATAGGAATTTCCGAAATTCCTGCCATCTATTACTTAGTCTCTTAACAGTCTCACATGTGTGCTTCCGAAGGATTAAATTCATAACCTCGTAAAAATCATTTAGTCAACTATCACTAGACTTCTAAGCCTTTAGGCCATTTGCAAAGGATGCTTTGATGTCTATTACAGATTTCGAATCTCTCTCTTCCTAGAGAGACAAATCCACTACATTGTACCAGACATGATATTTGATGTTTGTATACTTTCAACATCAGTATATATAATATATATACTCTTTTAAGTGAAATGGCTTTTAAAAGCAGCAATAACTAAATAATACAATCATCCATATAGAACAGGAAAATTACAATCATCACTATCAAATTATCAAATACCAGGACGGACCATCATGGTGACAAAAGACATAAACCGCCTCTCTCTCTCTGTGTGTGTGTGTGTGTGTGTGCTAACCTAATGTAAACAGCAACTAACAGATATCTCAGTATGTAGGCACAGAAGAGTCTGCCTTGAGGGAGTATGCATGAATCCCTCCAGTTACATTGAAAACTCTCTTGAACCCCTAAAAAACAAAATAAATCATCATACAAATCTTTAAAAACAAGGTAACTTGAGTGCAAAGTGGTAAATGATTCAGGTTTATTGCCAATCCATTCAAAACTGTAAGCAAGGATAATTAGATAACAGAATAAACATCATATTTTGTAATAAGATGTACCTGTGACTGCAACCAATTGGCGACTTGCATTGACCTAATGCCATGGTGGCACTACAAAATACAAAATTAGTGACACTCTTTCAACCAGTAAAGGGAAACCTCTTTCAATTAATTTCAAAAATAAATACTAACCAAAACATAAGTATCCTTCTCAGGGTCAAATTCATCAGTTATAACAGGCCCCCATGTACCAAACTGTCTGAGAGGTAGCATCTTAAAACCGGGCAGAGAGGCTTGACCTCTTAAATAAAACACAATCACAAACAGAGATAGTTCTCAGAAAAGAAATCATTGGATGAACAAAGAAAAGAACAAACATTTGCAGAACTTGCGTAAAGCCCACAATCTCTCATATTTACAAATGATCTCTCAATGTTTCTATTACAAGTAAACGAGGCCAATACTATCTGAGCTATTCAGAAACAACAACCCAGTCCAATGTCAAAGAAATGAAATAATGACTAAATTCACCTCGACTTTGTCATCCTGTCTCAACCAAACCAGTTCTAGCTCTTCAGTTTTTTACTTTTAAGTTAAATTGGTTGGAAGAAAAATGACTTTTCCAAAGTAATGAAAAGAAATATCATCAATTCATCATTGAACATAACATATCTCTTCAGTCAAATTAATCTAGAAAAAGGTACCATTAGGAAATAAAAGGAAACCCTGAGTTTCAGTTGCAATCTAAGAAATAATGGGTTCACAGCAAATATCATAACACTGTTGTTTGGGAAAGATGAATAAATTCAGACTATTCATATAGCTTACACTTCCTCAGGTTCTCTCACATCAATCAATTGAGCTTCCTCCAGAAAGCTGAGATCTTGCAATTTAGCATGAAGCTCCTCTGGCACAATTTCTTCAAGCACACATTCATCCCTATATTTGAAGAATATATTTATTTAAAAAAGTAAAAAAAAAAATTAAACCATCTGTAAAAATACCTTTCAGAAAGAACTTGCAAAAGATGCCATCCAAATTTGGTTTTGCACCGCACCACATTCTCTAGAGGAGCTGTAAATGCTGCTTCCTCAAATTCCGGTACCTAAACAAAATTCACAAATGAAAAAGTTGTCTAAAACAGGAAAAATCAAATCAGAAAGATACAATCATAAGAAAAACACACCGTTTGTCCTCTTCGGATCCAGCCCAGCATCCCACCATTTTCTTTTGATGGGCAGATTGAATGCTCTACAGCTAAATCACTCAAATCAACTCCTAAACAAGATATGGAAACAGAATGAGTTTATGTGTAAACTATAAAGAGTTTGATAGCATCTTTTGATAGAAAAGGGTATTGTTATTATCAATAATAATTACTTGGAACAATAAGTGGAGGAGAAGTATATTAGTACCAATCTTAAAAATTAAAAGATATATTCAAAGTGGTACTAATGACCGAGAAATCAAGCATATAAGTCATACAATGAAGCTTTGAAGAGTGGTTGGGCATCATTTAAGGAGTATGATAAACATTACGAAAAAATAATTTGGATGCCTGGAGGTTTACCACAGGTGATTTTATTGACAAGACAACTTTTGAAGAGATATAAAGAGTGAAGAGTGATTTACACATGATATTCATCGATTTGAAAAATGTATGACAAAATATCAAGGAAGGTCATGTGATGACCGATGAGCACTTAAAAATAAGAAAGTCCAGCGAAGTACGTTTCTATCATCAAGGATATGTACGGTGATGTTGTGACTAATGTCAGAGCACTTGATAGTTAGACCAATGACTTTCTGAAAAAGCTAAAAGGTAAGTTCCATATAACAACGATTGGACCTTTGATGTTGTATGGCACTTGACTATTAAAGGGAACACATTCAGAAGATAAGTCTACCAAAGATGCGTATTTTGCGGTGGATCTATGATCATACAAGAAGGCATCGAATTAGAAGTAATGATATACGTGACATGATTCGGTAGCATTGATTAAAAAAGTATGTCCAGATGGTATGGACGTATCCAATGATGCTGAAGCACTGGTGCTTAGTGGAGTTCTAAACCGTGTCGAAAGAATAAAGAGCGATAGGGGCTAGCCAAAGATTGACATCAGCAAACATTTACACGGGAGGAAGCACTAGAAAAAACATGAAGACATGACATATATATCTAACAGAGTAGGCTTCAGATAGGATTCAGATAGAAGTGCATGGAAATTAGTTCTCCAAGTGCTAGTATAATGACTTAGGAATTAAGGTTTAGAGGTAGTATTATAGGCTTTATGTTCTAAGGTTCTTAGTTTGGGGCTAGAGACATAGGACCCAGGTTTACACTCCTATGATTTATAGTGTAGTTTTATTATGGTTGTTATTATTGGTGTATTACTGTTATTATTGAAACTATAAATATTATTTGTTATATTATCATTTCATTATTATCTACATTGGTTTTTCATTTGTTCAATTGGTTTCATCAGTAGCCTACCTTAACTTGTTTGAGACTAAAGCGTTTCATCAGTAGTATAATAATCCAATATTTTTCATATTCACAGTTAAAGCCCAACCAAAGAGACTAAATTAAACAAGCAAAAGTCTAAAGCCATCATTTTCAAAATAACTCAACTGAGAATAATATTGCCAACAAGTTTGTGCAAATCTGAAACCCAACATTCATTCTAGTTTTGTCTGCATCTAAAATCATTTCTTAAAAAATGCTGGGCAGCTGCTGCACAGATCAGAAATTTAGAGTTTGGTAAAGCAACACAATACTGGGGTCTCAATGAAAAATCTATACTAGAAAAACAAAATAAGTTCAAAGCAAACAAACCTCTTGCAGTTTTCTCTTGCAATTCAATTAAAAGGTTGACATCACTTTCATTCACCAATAGATGCTGAACTAAAAGCTCTTTGCTCTCTCTTTCACTTCTTTTAGAACTGAAGTTTACTATTTCAAAATTGAAGATAAAAAGAAAAAGAAGTGGTCAGCAAGGTAGTCAGCACACATGAGGCAGTGATGGTACTGTAAAGAATCTTTCGATTTAATCCTTTCCTTGTCAATTTAACAAGTTCTCTTATTGACCCTAAAAATAGCTCCTCTCATTATTATGTTTCCTAAAAAACAAATGTTAGAAGGTGAGTACTTCTTCCTTTTTCCGACATATATAACCAATTGAAGGATGAAATTATTGGATGGGGAAACGTTTGGTCCATACCAGCTGATAATTAGGTTGGTACCTATTGATCCTAACTTAGTTCATGTCATTGTGCTTTCATCATTTAATTGCTGACTCATGATTAACAGATATCAACTAAAACTTCAAAGATCAAATTTGACAGGAGAAAATAATCTGCATGACATAATTCAAGAAAAAAAAGCACAAATGCATAAGCGTACACTACGTAAGCAAGCTAAAATTGAATCCAAAAATTCTACCTCTGCCAAGGGACCTTCTCTGGTTTACCATAGAAGGGCTCCAACTACGATTAGGAGAATAAGGCATCAACGAATTGAGTCGATTTGAAACCAGCGGTCTGAAAGCTCGAGTCTTTGAGAGAGAAAACAGAAAACGAGAGCGAGAAAAAGGGGGAAGTGGTACTTTCAGATTGGATAGTAAAATTTTAGGAGAAGAGATGGATACGAGGCTTAGTCTTGTCATAATCAGAGAAAAATCTCAAATATTGCGTTGGTAGGTTTTAAGATATCACAATCCTCTTTCAGGAGAATAAGTTTGGTGTGAAACTGTGAAGCGCAGGAAGAAGAAACCTTATTCTCCTCTGAAGAGAACAAAAGAGAGTCAGAGAAATAAATGAGAAGAGAGAAATGGCATAATCAGCACTTTGGGCTAAATAGCAGGCCTGCTAATGGACATGGCCAGAACTCGGGCCAAAAGGGCCTGAAACATCTCACAAGTCGCAATAATCGAACGGATACGTTGAAACTTTGTAAGGTTTGTAAATTTTGTTTATTCATCTAAATTTTACAAATTTATTTCAGTGCCTGGATCGTGTCTTTAAATCTACTAGTAATCGTAATCGTACGCAACAACGAGTGCATATTTCAGTTTTAGATAGAATTTTTATACTATTGTTTTTAATCACGTACTGTTAGTTGGGTAAGCACAACAACAACTGAAAATGCGATTTTGCATAGTTGCTTTTAATCGTTTTGTATTTTTTACTCTCGCTTCTATGTTTTAAAATAAATATTGTAAGTGAATTTAGATGTTGTGTTTGAATGGAGGGTACAGAGAAATTCTAGTCATGTATTTGTATACATTTTCTTCAAATTATATGACTATTAGAATGGGTCCTAGCAACACTAACTTTAGCTAAAATCAATACAATAAAAATAAAACATTCGATCAACCAGTCATTAATTGGAAAACAAAATTTCTGAATTAATATTAACTCAAAATTTTAGCTAAAATCAATACAATCAAGTGATAGAATTGATTATTCCTTTGAAACTTGGTAGACTAGCACAAATAGCTTGTCATCTGCACATCTGCACATCTGCAAATAAAAGTATCAACAAACGAGTCACAAAAAGGTGATGATTTTAACAACACCATATCAATTATTTGAATTTTCACAATTAGAAAACTTGTTGAATGGAGTAAACATGTGCAATTATCATACTAAAATTGTGATAAAAAATGGGCAAGGAGGGGAGCTACTTTTCAGGGAGGGAAATAGAAAGATAGAGCTCCTGCCTCCTGTATTATCTCAACAATCTCAGAATAATGTGCAACCTTTTCCATCAGACAACATCTCTCAGATGCAAAAGAAAAAGATGTGTGAAACAAAATCATGAGTATTCGTAATTGAAAGCGAAAAGAATAGGACTACATGTGACAAAAAGTTAGAAATCGTGAATAACATCTTAAGAAGTAATAGCAATAACACTGATGAACAATAGCAGGAAAAACAAGACAATATTGTTAAGTTTGCATTGTAGTTTGAGAAGAAAAAAAATCAATCAACATGGGGACTGAGTTCAATTAAAGTTCTTCAGACACAATTAATGTTCTTTTGTAATCGATGTATAAAATTGCTTAAAGATTAATGTTGCAATAAAGCTCTGCCTATAAGAAGATGACGAGTGCTACAAAGTATTAATTTGATTTTATGTCCGGACGATCGATTATTGAGGCAGTTTTTTTGATAAGACAACTGATTGAGAGATATAAAAAGAAGAAGAAGGATTAACATATGATATTTATCGATTTGAAAAAAAACATATGACAAAGTACCGATAAAGATCATGTGATGGGCACTTGAAAATAAGAAAATCCCAACAAAGTATGTTAACATTATCAAGCATATGTATGAGAATGTTGTGAATAGTGTCAGAACATGTGACAGCGAGACTGATCATTTTTTCATTAAGATATGATTATATCAAGGGTCAGCCTTGAGTCCTTACATTTTTGCCTTAGTGATCGATGAGATCTCAAAGAATATACAAAACGATATACCTTGGTGCATGCTCTTTGCAGATAATGTTGTCCTAATTGACGAAAATAAGGTATGGGTGGATATGAAATTAGAGTGATGGATGAAGACTTTCGAATCAAAAGATTGTACACTTAGTAGTACTAAGACCGAGTATATGAAATGCTAGTTCAAGGGCGTTCGATCAGAAGATGAAGATGTCAGTTTAGATGGACTAGTAGTGTCTAGAAGAAACACCATTCGATATTTGAGATCGATGCTACATAGTGATGGTGAGATTGATGAAGATGTTAGTCATAGAATAAGAACGAGTTGGATAAAATGGCGACAAGCATGACATCCTATGCGAAATGGTCGAGCATAGCTTTACTGTAACGCTTGCCTAAGGCGTAACAACGCCTTCCAACCCGTTATAATGGGTTCCATTAGCGTTATAACGGGTTCCTGCTGAAGTTGGCCCACAAGACAGCTGCACAAGAGAAGAAGGACATTTCTGGAAAGATGCTAACCCGTTATAACAGATTCCACAATGCGTCATGAAAATCTTGTAACGCTACAGGCTATTTCGGAGGTTTCAAGATCCCAAGAAGTGCCCAGCCTATATAACTGATGCTGAGACGAACCAGGAGAATATCAAACACCCCCCCACCCACACACACAAGCTTCCAAGCATCAAATTGAGCACAACAAAGAGCCTAATTCAATTCTCCTCCAGTTACCTAACCTAAAGAGCATTAGTATAGCATCTATTGTCTTATTGTCAATTCGAGAACAAACTCTTAGCTAGATTTAACCCTTTGGTACATCACATTTGTGTTGTCAAGTGCTACATCCTTTTGTCCTAGATTGTTTTGTCAGTCGGACCTTTAATCGTGTAGTGTGGTGTTGTCACATACATTGATCTGGGAGACAAATATTGATTTTCTTATTTAGAAGAAGTCAAAGACCAGCTTCGCAATTTTTTTATCTATTTATTTGAAATCTCATTGTTAAGATTGTCAAAATAACCATTGTCAAGTGATCCCTCTTCTATATCAAAATATCGAATTAATCATGTTTAAATATATCCTTCTATATTATAATTTATATATTTATCAAGTTCATAATTTGTTCCAACTTAGATGGAACAATCGAGTTGGTCGAGTTTGATTCAACTCATGTCGTGTTCGGGTTCAGGTCGAGTTCGATCTGATCGGCTAGTTTGACCCGAAAATATCATCGAGTTGGTTAGATCATGTCATATTTTGATTCATCTGGTGTCGCCTTTCTTGGATATCGGATCAATTCGAATCGGGTTGGCAGATTTGGTTAGTTTATTTATAATTAATTAGTAGAAATGCATCGTCTACATGTTTAATTCAAGTTTCTAAAACATTAATTAAATATTGTTAACTTAAAATTTTGATATATTTGATATATATGAATCGAAGTTGTCTTGGGTGTCATTTACGAGGACAAATATATTATCGTGAATTCTAGAAGGAGAAATATGTTTATTTTTATTTTTAAATGAATAAATATGTAATTATGAATTTTCGAGAGCGGAATACATAATTTCATAATTTTATAGGACATGTACGAAATTATGCCAAAAATAAAAATCACATTCGTTCGTATATAAACGACTAGAGCCTTGTTTTCAAATCTGCAATATTATTTCATACGAACAATATTGCTTTTTAAAAAAACGAAAGTTTTTTTTACGTAACCTAATAATTATGAAAAAGATATTGCGATTAGCGACCCTTTCTGTGGAGTGGAAGAACACATGTCAAGTTGGTTATTAATTTTTCTCAAAAAAGAAAGTTGGTTATTAATTAAAAATTGAAATAGCTACCCCTTTGACTAAGTATGGAAACTTGGATAAACAATGAAAATGACCTATCCGGCTATCCCGTTTGTGTTTTGCTGGATCCATCCATTCAGGATTAACTGATAGAAATATGATACGTAAACACATCACTCGTTATGTAAATCGATTTCAACGATTCAGATTTGTCATCTAAATTTAATTTAATTATTTTTATAGTTAGCTCACCAATAACTTTGATAAGCTTAATAACACGATAGTACTAGTTGTACTCATGTTATATTCAGAAAAAAAAGTTCTTCCCTCTATATAACTACGTGTGTTATCCTCTTCCTTTCACAAGACACAATTAAACTATATTTATTTCCAGAGGGCAAAGTACTTATTTAAGCACCAATTCTACTTAAGGCTAGAATAAGAGAAACTCATGGAGTTGCCAAGTGTGAAGCAGAAAAGCCCAAAACATATCTCCAAGATCAACAAGAAGAAGCCATGCAAGATAGTACATATCTCCAACCCCATTAAATTCACCGCTAGCCCCGAGCAATTCCGCGCCGTGGTCCAGCAACTCACCGGAAAGCACTCGACTGCTGTCGATTTGCCCGGTGCATATGGTGAGTTTGCTGGCTTTTCAACACTAAATGATTTGGGCGATGCGTTGATACCCGCAAAATCTCAGATTGAACATCGGATGGACATGCCTGATCGGTGCCATTACGGTACTGCGATTGGCTCTTCGTATGGTGATATTGAGGCAGCAATTGATATGTTTGGAGACAAAGACACACCTGAGTTGTTCATGAGCTACGATTATATTCGATATGATACCTATGCAGATGCTGGTCTTGGTTTAAGCCAGGTATGAAAGAGTTACAGGACAGATATCTGATTTGGGGCTATATATGAATGCGCTAGTTAATAGTTATGATTTCTTTTTCAAACGTGTTGTCTTAGATCGAAAACATATATGTGTGCATGCATGTATTTAGCTAATATATAGTTACTGTACATGTGTTTACTGTGATCGTTTTCCTCTTTTGGAGTTTTGATATTATTGAACTTATGTTTGCGAGATATGTGTACATCTAGGAAATTAACATCATACGTAAATAAACAGATATGAAAAAATATGTTAACTGATAGCTTGCTACTTGAAGAACACTGGTTCGAGTCTGTTTTGTTTTTGTTACTTTCGTTTTTTTTGTGTGTGCCTTCTTTGAAGGTCAAGAGGTTCCTACTAATTAAATATGTTATGATATCATATACATCGATCACTGCCATGTAAATACAATAATGTATTAATGTGTACATCAAAATCGACGCAGAACAAAGATTAACAACAATGACTGCCAGTAAGCTAAAATTGGAATTGGTAAGTTGTATGAAACAGTCAATTAATTACTTTTGCATCCGTGGATTATTTAATGTATAGTTGGCATGGCCGACCAATTAATGATTATTAGTACAACGATGGTCTATTCAACTGTCTCCAATTCAAAGAGCAGATTGCCAATTTTAAAAGTTCAATTCTTGTCTTGTTGCTGAATTGCATTATGAAAAACAAATATTTTTATACAAAAATATTATATTCAACCTTACTCTCAGAGCCTCACTTACCCGGCCTCACTCTACTTGATATGTGTAAATTAACCAACTTAAAATTGTTTGTGTAAATTCTAAACACTTAAACCAAACATAGCGAAATTACATATCTTCAGCCGCATTGCATGTATTTCAGCAACGATCTCGTGACGCGATCGATCTCAACTCTAACGTGTTGTAACTACATATTTTCGACTAACTCGAGATATATGATCCTTCGACTTCAACTACTAGAGAATTGATCTGTTATAATAAATTTATAAAGACTATTATAATGAACCTAGGGATACAATAAAAGAGGGGAGAGGGGTTGCTAAAGATTCATGTGGTCTGCTATAAAATGTTCAATCTATTATAGCGGGTCTTAACAACACGCCGCTATAACATACATCTATTACAGCGGGTGGCGAGTAAATGCCGTTATAATTGGTTGGGCTATTGTAGCAGCCCCTTCAACAAAGCCGCTATAATAGGTTTCCGTTATAGCGGCCTTCCTCATAGACCCGCTATAATATATTGTAACTAATATTAAATCGTAAATTGGATGTTATAGCGGTTTGTTTGTAAAGTCCGCTATTAATTTTTTTTTTTTAAATGAAGTTGATTTTCTGTGGTTGGCCCTCAATTGCTAGTTATATCAATACAACAAATTGATACCAATCAAGAAACAATTGGTACCAACACAAATGCACCAATCAAACACATCAAAAAAAATATCGGTACAACAAATATCACATAAAAAAAAAACTGATTTTAATTGTTAATTAAATTGAGCGGTAATTAATGATTAATTAAATAATTTAAAATGTTTGATGACTTAAAGTTGTTTTGGAGATCTTAAAATTGAATGAGATTTCTTATGTGGTATTAATTATAGGCACCCCCAAATCCAATCCAATGAGAGCTCGTGTTTGACATTTTGATACAGTGAGATCTGTAGAGAACAGAAGGGGATTTTATTTAGTTAGAAGCAAACTCGGAGGATTGGTTTGAATTGAACTTAATTAGTCAGCAATTAAAGCGTTTAGATTTCAAACACTTCCTCCTAGTCATTAGTTTTTCCACAACGAAAAGTACATGCCCCTTCTTTTAGAGATTTTTAGTTTTATGTCACTACAAAACATGAAAATTGTTAAAATGTCACTCATAAAAAAATTGTTAAAATGTCATTTTCGACTCCTAATCTCTATAAAAAAATGATCAATAGTGACATTTTGACATTTTTCATATTTTTGTAGTGGCAAAAAATAAAATGCCTCCTTTCTTTTACATCACCCATTCACCCAAGACCTAAAAAGTATTAATTCATGACGTCATTAATGACGTAATTAGTTCTAAAACAAATTGCAATTGAATCATATAAATTTCAGAACCAAACCTTATATTTAAATTACGTACCAAATGACAAATGTGCTAACATCAGAATAAACTAAAAACTAAAAAGAATTCTATTTCTATTTGAAAAATGAACAAGTGCCGCTAGGAGCCAGTCAATAGTCAGTACAAACCTACTAATACTTCTACGGTACAAAAATTCCGTAGACCGTAAATACTTGCATAGATAGATACCGTTTCTGCATTTGTTAGTGACAAAACCAAGTGCTTTTTTGTGAATTTATCTACGGTTCCGATCAGGATGACTGTTAATTCAGACCAGTCAATAGTCAATTCTGTTTTCTTTATATCCGCTGCAATGCTGCATACGAGTATTAATTAACCTATATTGTATTCGATTTTTACTCCTTTTTATCAATTCACTTACGGTAGGCACAGATATAACCGTTGGCATAGTTGATAGTTCGCCATGACAAGATCTTGTCATTTAGTACAGGTGGAATCCACAGAACTAACATTATTTATATTTATAATATACAATGTCTCTTGCTAATTGCTATCACAATAAATGCCAGCTCATGCGCATCCCGGATTCCTGGTGGTCACTATAACTTGGGTTTCACACTTTCACTTCCACGTGGGCCCCGCATGAGTGATATTTGGAGACAAAGGACAGACTCTAGTACCGATGTACCGTTACCCAATCAAAGTTTTACCATGGGCTCCACATGATGTCTATTGTCCAGTCAAGGGACCACTGATCAGGTGTCGTAATTAGTAACTACCACACCTTCGTACGTCTGCCTTTTTTTAAGCCGTTCGATCACGATCCAACAATTCAGGTGCTCTCAAGCTTAGCCACTACTTAAGCCGAGCCGAGCCGAGCCGAGCCGACAACTAAATGATGATGTATATGTATAGCTCTGCATTTGCGTCGTCTTCCCTCATCAAATACAATCTGCGCGCGGTGATCCCACGTGGCAGATCCTCTTCTTCTTCTTTTCCAAGTAAAACAGGATCTACTATGGCACCGTTCTAGTAATTTCTTTTCATTTTAAAATTTACGAAAACTACGATATTTTTATTTGTAAGATAGTTTTCTCAATTTAAATTATTGATTACTTCCATCGGGTAAAAAAATTTATACCTAACATCTTTTTACTAAGCATCGCATGAAAAGTTTGCTGGCATGAAATAATTGGTGATTTTCAATTATCAGAAGATCCAAATTCATAAAAGTTCTCACTATTGAAATAATACTATATCTGTTTCAATAAATATAAAGTTATTATATCTAACTAAAGTCAAGTTACTCCTCTTCTTCTTATTTGACGTTGTAATTAGGGAGTCTACTTGATTTACAAATAGTGGTAATTTATATAACACAACACGTCAACACATGTAATCAGGGGCGGATGCACATGAAAACAGGGAGCAAGTGCACCCTACAAAATAACATAGTATTTGTATGTTTTTGTCAAATTTTTTTGCACAACAATCATGTATATTAAAAATCTGCGTCATTTTGTTCATTTGAATTTTTTTTTAATATTGTCTATTTGATGAAAATTCTGAATCTGTTGCTGAGTATAATGATACCGGGCACTGTACAATCAAGCGAGATGCATTGAACCACATGTGAGATGGATTGACTAGGACTGCCTTGTTGCCTTATCTTTCTACTTATATGAAGACCTGGGGAGGTAATGCAAATTATTGAACAAATGACTGCTGATACAATTATATTATGTGGGGTTGGCACTCTACAATTTCAATAATATACTAAAATGCAATAGAACCCTTATTCCCATTTGTCGGCAAATTAGTTTGCAGATAAATAATAACAAAATGCAATGAAATATGCATATTAATTAGATGGAGACATTACATTCACTAACTTTCTTGCTGAGTTTAATGAGTTGGATTGTAGACGACCTTTCATTTAGAAGGATTTTAGAGGAATGAATTGCATGCACCTCAGGTAAAAATATCCTGCGCCGGTGCTCCCAGTTATGCACACGTTTTTCATAGAAGAAACCAAACTCTATTATAAAAAGGAAACAAAGGCCCTCTCATAATCTAATAGCCTCTCCGTATCAAATAAGTGAATATCTACCTCCTACATTACATGCACTGAAGAAGTCGGGTCATAGCATCCATGAAGAGACCAATTATGAACCAAAAACACAAAAAAAGCTTCAAGGATACCAAGAAACAGCCTCTAAAGGTAGTATACATATCAAACCCGATGAAGTTTTCAGCAACTCCCGATGAATTTCGTGCTGTAGTGCAACAACTCACCGGCTGGCAATCAAACATAGTCGATTTGGCAGAAGCTCAAGCGACAGGGCTTCTGACAACTGGGATTCGGGATGCATCGACCAACATGGAGGCTTCCATTATTGATCAAGCTTGTCAGCTGAGATGTGGGCCTACTGATAGTAGCGCTTCTTTCAATGGTTATCTCTGCGACAGTTTTGTGAATGAGTACGATATGTTTGGCGATTTGTCGTCGATATGCCATGAATCTCTTAGATATTAGATGATCAGTAATGTCTGTAGATGATTTTTTGTACTATATATGAGGGTCTATAAGAATAGTACCAATTGGATCTGCATGTCAGTATTTGTACATATTTTTGTATTTGAGGATGAAATTAAAGCCTGTGTAATAGTTATCATTTTAGTTTTACTATAAGAGCAAGTCCATGCTTTGTAATTTTGGATCATTGTTATAACATATGCGCATTCTTAGCAAGTTCAAAGAGAAAAGAAGCATACTAATCGCTTCTTGGAAACAGTCAAGCTTATTTGTACATATTTTTGTATTTGAAAAGAAAGCATGTGGAGTAGTTATCATTTTAATTTTACTGTAATTAGTGACCTGTTCACGGGGGGATTTCGTGAAATAGAAAGTACAAATATCAACTTGATACCATTGATCATCAAGCTGGAATAGCTCAGTTGGTTAGAGCGTGTGGCTGTTAACCACAAGGTCGGAGGTTCAAACCCTCCTTCTAGCGCTTTTTTTTCTTAATTTACGTGCCCTAAGCAGATCCATCATCTTTTACCGTCGTCAATGAATTGATGCTGCTTAGACCAAATGAATACCTCAAACAGGCCCAAAATGTTGTTCAAAACGTTAGTTGCTAATGAAATAAGAAAATCACCCGAGACCAAATTATATTGTCAAAAAATTAGATACTCTATTTAATAAGTCCTGTTTGATTTTCAATATATTTGAATGAAGTATCTAAAAAGTATATGTATCTAAATTTTTTTCAATTATATATATTCTTTCCAACTTTCTTGGGAACGCCAGAATTTTTTTTTTTTTTTATCAACAAAGAAAGGAAATGCAACTCTCCTTCGGCAGTGCCATTAGAGTGTTGCACCCTTCATAATTTATTTAACCATAACTGAACAAGTTACAAATAGCTCCTACAAAATCCTTGTAATAAACAACATTTAAGAAATTAGGTATCAAACGTAATAGTTTGAAGTTAATGCCCATATGAAGCGCATTTTTTGCAATCCGATCAGCACAACCATATGAACTCTCCTTCGGCAGTGCCCGCGTCGTGATGCCAAACATTATGGCCCCCCCTTTTCTAGGTTGAATTTGTTTTCGCAACCTGCCACCAAGAAATCCATCAAAGACAGAGAAAAGAAATAGTTCCAAGATGAGTACGGTACTACCTGGGGAACGCCAGAATTTGAGAGTGCAACACAAATTCATTTCCAAGTTATTTGTTTTCCGAAAGATTTCGAACATGGAGTAAATGATAATCAGATGGTTTTGTTTTGATTCAAAGGTAAAATCTAATAAAACCCAAATAGGACGGCACAAAATAGCCATAAACTGATTTTTATTAGTTCGAATTGTTAACTTAATTTTTTTTTTATTTGACAATTTGCAAAACAAATCAGTATTAACTTTGCACAATTGAGTTTTTGCGAGTTGCAGATTTAAGCAGATACAATTGATCATGATAAAGACCTCCAAAAACATGTACAAGTCAAGAAAAGCATTATGGCACAAGAGGCAAGCAAAATAGAGCCTCACATATGCTCTCGTTACAGTAACGCAAGCCAACCCGTCATAACGGATCTCCAATCCATCATTACTTGCTTGATTATGGTATTAGCTAGGTGATTAATTAAGGCTCAAAAATTTGAATTGTAATTGTTAAAAACATTTCTGCACTAACACTTTGAACTTAGGACCCCGTATAAAAAAGAGTACTTAACTAAAAGAGAGGAGGTTCATATTGTGAAGACAACAACAAGAAGGCTAGTTTGGCACAAGTTTGGAGGAGGGGTCTTCGAAGAGAAGCATTAATGGCAAAATGATTTGTCGCAAGAGGAAGCATGAGAGAGAGAATATGGGAGATCTGAAGCGAGAAGAAGAAAAAGAAGGGGAAGGGGCAATATAAAAGAGTTTCTGAGAGCGTTGTAATGAATGGATCTAGTAGAAAAGAAATGGAGAAGAAGGGAGAAGACAAAACAGCTCCTGAGAGATCGTGCAAAAAAACATAATTATTATAGATACATTGAGAAAATGCAATAAGTTGTAAAGTTGAATCAAGGAGAGAAGCAAATCTTAAGTTTAGAAGCTATGCTCGAGGACTAAGAATGCAAGAAAAATGAGAAGTCGGAATGCCGAGAGAGTCGGCAAGTAATGTTTTACAGAGTTCTCGAGGCAAAAGGAGAGTTGTGACCCCTGGAACGCCCGAGGGCCGAAAAAAATGAAGGAGAGAAGTTGGCATATCGAGAGAGTAGGTGGGTAATGTTTTACAGAATTTACTCGAGGCAAAAGAAGAGTTGTGGTCGAGGGCTTGAAAGCTTGAGGGCTAATGATAGAGCCTCAATACAATGACTCGTACATGCCCAAAAAATGCTGGTAGAACCACAATGACCCGTTTGAAATAGAAGACATGTTTTCGCATGGATCCATTGGGCCTATAAATATACGACTCCAGTGATCGAAAAGGGGATCTAACACTTTTATTTAGGATAGCCATATTTTATATTTTCTCTATTTTTTCTTCACTGTATTTTCTTTGTCTTCCCGACTCGTCAAACTTAGAGTCGGGATCACACTCTATTCAGCGTAAATATTTTAAATTTATAATATTTAAATATTTTACATGAAAGAAACAGTAGAGAAGTATTATGTAACAGAGAGTATTTGGTATTTATGAGTTGTTATTGTATTTGATTGTTTTTTTCTTCTTACAAGCTTTGGTATTTATAACCTTACTACAACGATACATTTAATTTTACCGTTGAGTGTTACCGTACCAACCTACCTACTACTGTCAACAGTACCAACACTGTACCAACAGTACTTTTGACTATTCTTATTACATTTCTGATTTCTAATTATTTCTAACACTCCCCCTCAAGCTTGGACTATAAATATTTGTTAGTCTAAGCTTGTCCACTAAATCTTCGAAGGTCCTTGGCATGAGTCCCTTTGTAAAAATGTCGGCTAATTGGTCTTGACTTTTTACATAAGGGATTTCTATTTCTTTAGCTTGCTCCTTCTCTCGTATGTAGTGACAATCGACCTCTATATGCTTCGTTCGTTCATGATAAACTGAATTGGAAGCAATATGTCTGGCCGCATTATTATCACAATACATCTTCATCGGTTCTTGAGTCTTGAAATTTAATTCTCCCAACAATTGTTTTATCCAAGTTAGCTCACTCGCCGTGGATGCCATAGCACGGTATTCTGCTTCTGCGATTGATCGTGCCACAACGGATTGCTGCTTGCTTTTTCATGTGACTATGTTTCCGCCTACAAACGTGCAATAGCTGGTTGTTGATTTTTGATCAAAGCTCCCGGCCCAGTCTGCATTGGAATAGCCACAAATGTTATTAGAATTATTATTTCTCATCCATATACCCTTTCCGGGTGCATTTTTTAAATACTTTAAAATTCTATCTACAGCATTAAGGTGAGGTTTCCTTGGTGCGTGCATAAATTTACTTACTTGTCCTACGGCATATGCAATATCCGGTCTAGTTACTGTTAGGTAAATTAATTTACCTACAAGTCTTTGGTATGAAGTAATATCATTTATTGGTTTACCATCTTCGGTATTTAATTTATAATTGCTATCTATTGTTGTAGACACTGGTTTGGCACCTAACTTACCCGTTTCTTTTAATAGGTCTAAAGTATATTTCCTTTGTGAAATAAATAGGCCTTTGGTAGAATGTACAATTTCAATTTCTAAAAAATATTTTAATTTTCCAAGGTCCTTTATGTCAAACTTTTGTTTCAAAAAACTTTTTGTTTCACCAATTTTTTGAAGGTTGTTTCCGGTGACCACAATATCATCAATGTATATGAGTACAACAGTTGTATCTTTATTTTCATGTTTTGAAATAATGAGTTATCAGATTGGCTTACTTTAAACCCACAATTAATTAGAAATTGAGATAGCTTGTCATACCATGTTCTCGGAGATTGCTTGAGGCCATATATAGCTTTCTTTAACCTACAAGCCATATTAGTATTGTGTTCTTTTTTATGTCTCGGTGGTAAGGACATAAACACCTCTTCTTCAAGTGTCCCTTGAAGAAAAGCATTTTTAACATCTAATTGATGTAAACTCCAACTATTATTTATAGCCACGGATAATATGATCCGTATAGTATTCATTTTTGCAACGGGTGCAAAGGTCTCTTGATAATCTATACCGGAGGTTTGGGTATATAACCTTTGGCCACTAATCTTGCTTTGTATCTTCGATTGTACCATCACTTTTGTATTTTATTTTATACACCCATCTACAACCAACAAGTTTTTTATTTTTGGGTAATTGTACAATTTTTCATGTGTTATTTTGTTCAAGTGCTTTTAGCTTCTCATCCATGGCCTTATTCCATTTTGAGTGGTTTTTGGCCTCTTCAAAGGTATTTGGTTCCGTTATTTTTTCTATGGTATTTACAAAGGCACTATGACATTTTGACACATTTTTATAAGAGATATAATTCTCGATAGGATATTGAACCTTATAGGTTACGAAATCTCGTAACCTTGAAGATGGTTTTGTAGGACAACTTGATCTCCTTAGAGTTGTCTCCCCCTCGGTTTCTTCTTCCAAACTCATTGGAATTTCCTCTTCAATTTCCAAGTTTGGTTGAGATTCAATTTCTTCAAGCCCTTCTATTGGCGCTGCTTGTTCTTCATTCCCTACAATTGATCATTATATTTTTTACGCGTCAGAACGCGTAATTCGGTTGAGTGCTCTTGTCATTTCAAGAAGGTGACGATTTTTTCTTTCGGATACACCATTTTGTTGCGGTGTATACACACAAGTTGTTTGATGTAGAATTCTTTTTTGTTTTAAAAAACTTGAAAGCGTTTGTGGGCATGGTTTTTGGTTTTGCTGAAATGGTTGTTGATGGCTTTCCACAGTTCTTGAGCTGTGTCGTAATACATAAAGATATCCTCCATATTGGATTCCATGGAACTGAATATTGAGTTCATGGTTTTCAGATCGTTTTTCTTTCATTTTCTGTATTCCTCTTTTTCTTTCTTTGGGTCTGGCATTTTTGCCTCTCCAGTGATATGATCGTACAATTCTCGCTCGTTTAGGGCAAGGACTATAGCTCTGGACCATGACTGAAAGTTGTGGTCTGATAGGAGTTTGGATGTAAGTTTTGATGATGGTATTTCGGTTATATTGGTTACATGAGTGACAGTAGTTGGTTCTGTCATTTTTCTGTGGTTTGCTGGTTAAGATTCGGGTAGGAAACAAGGATGGTTGGAGCTTTGCCAGTATCCTGGTATGGTTTGTGCCAGTTTTTTGGAATCTGGCAAAGTCGTACCTATACTGGGTATACTCTGCCAAACTTGTTTCTATTGCAGAAGGAAAAAGGTAGATGATGAGATGATTTTTTTTGCTGACTGATATCAATAAAACAGAACAGATACTGATATGATTATCAGACTATGCTCTGATACCATGAAAGAAACAATAGAGAAGTATTCTGTGACATAGAGTATTTGGTATTTATGAGTTGCTATTGTATTTGATTGATTTTTCCTTCTTACAAGCTTTGGTATTTATAACCTTATTATAACGGTACATTTAATTTTACCGTTGAGTGTTACTGTACCAACCTACCTACTACTGTCATCTTATTACATTTCTGATTTCTAATTATTTCTAACATTACAAAAAATAATATTTGAATATTAAATTGTAGGCAGTTGTTTGAAAAAAAAAAACCCTAATAAGATTATTGACGAGACGGAAGCAACTACCTTTACGATTGCATAATACAAATGCTTCAAATTTCAGACATTTATTAAGAGCTTTATTAGAAGGAATTATAAACACGCTGGATGGTAAAAGGAGGCGGTCACGTCACGTGGGAATCTAACCCAAACTGTTGGTTTAGTTGGCACATGCGTTGGTCTGTTTTTTTGGCACTGAGAGAAAGGTAACTTGCTTTTCTCCGAAATCTTTCGACCTTACAAATTTCGTGTCCCCAACAAAGAAAAAAAAATATAAGGAAAGATAACTTGTTCCAGTTGCAAAGTTTGTGATATCATCGATTGACAAAGGATTATTTGGATAAGCATATGAATCGGATCTGCATCTCACAAGATTTTTGCCCGATTCAAGCAAACTTTACCGTGAGTCCCATACTACCATCTTATCTCATTTTGAACGCGCGAGCTATGAAGCCTTACACCAACCTCTTACACCAAAGCCAAATATTCACACTGACTGCTGGGTCCACGTTGAGAAGAGATCGCATTAGATATAGAATTCTGAAATTCCTAGCCTAGGCAATAATTCATGGATATTCTGTACTGAACCCATCTCAATGATCTCATGACTACTCGCCACGTCATATGTTTATCCCTACTTTTTTACTTAGGCCCGGTGCAGACGGAGTATTCTCCTTCGTTTTTTCAACAACCAACTAAGCAACTGTGGATCCCACTCACATAATCATTATTTCCAGAAGGGACCCAACGATCAGTGAAGAATTCACACGAGGAGCATTTTTTAATTGGTCCGAGTGAAAGCGAAAATTTCTCTCCTCTCCTCTCCTCTCCCCCCTCTCTCAAGACAAATCTCTCCCCTGACATCGCCAACAGTTTCCTCCTCCTCCGGCGAGAGACCAGTGGCACTGTTCGTTAATAACTCAAAAGACCGAGCCTTTTTCACTCCCATTACACTGCCAAGCTCCTCTCAGACTGTCAGTTGAGTGCAAGTAATCCTCGACCAAGGGGCATTTGGGTCAAGGTCAGAATGGGGAACGTGAGCGGCAAGGACGAGCCTGACGAGAATGGAGAACTGGAAGAGAGCGAACTGGACGAAGAGGATGGATCAGAGCCGTCATCCCATAATGGATTTGCGCCGCCTCTGCCAGGTCACGTGAGCCGCACGCGCTCAGGTGGCTCGCCGCCCGCCAGCCCTTTTCAATCCCGATCCCCTCGCATGTTTGTTCCACAGGTATATTCTTTTTCGTTTAGTAACTCTTTGTGTTGCGTTGGTTTTCGATTTTAATGGAAGTTTGATGTGTAATTGAGGTTTTGACCTCGGTTGATTGATCGAATGAAATGCAATTTTCATGTTTCTAGTCCACACTCTTGAACTTTCTGAAATAGATTATAAATGACAACGTGCTCTTTGGGTTCAAGAACAATTAAGAGATCAAATTTGTTGATCCATATGTGTCAATTGTTTACTAATTACACGTTGTTTTCATTTTTTTCAGACCTACTCTTTAGTAAAAGAATACTGAATTTGACCTGAATTATGTAATATTGTTGATGTAATGCTGTTGAATATATCCAATGATCTGACTTTGTTATAGTTAGGACTTAGGAACTAGTTAGATTTGATCAACGTTTCATAAGGGATTTTGCTGGAAAATTTTGGATTGTTGAGTTAATTGATCTTAAATTAAGCTGCAGCACAGTTTAGAGTGGATGTTTTCAGAATTTTGGTGAAGTGACACAAATGAAACATTTGCTTCAAATCCACTGTAGAATTACTTTTAAATCATTTGTGTTCTTTCAAAGAAGTCAAAATTCGAACTAAACTTGGAAGTTATGTTGATCAGGATGTTCTTCTTTGATAAGCACAACAAGTATTTCTTTTGTGATATCAAAATCTGAAGCTTAATAGCTGATTGATTTTGAGAATTAATTAATTTTATGTTAATCTATCTTTTATTTATTAAATAGATGTTACAAATAAAAGTTAGAACCCCCAAAAAAGGAAAAATGAATATTAAATTTAGGTAAAGTATTCAAAATTTCCAGTTAGCCAGATGCAATGTTTGTTGAAAACTCATGTGCTTTTTTTCTAATATCATATAGCTGTAGTAACAGTAGCATAATAGTAGTGCATCTCATATAATTAAAAGCTGTATTGTTGTATAAGCATAACCTAAGTAAAAGTGTAAATTGTTTACATAACTTGGTGTTGAATTTGGATGATTTAATTTAGAATAGATTTTCCTATGAAAAGTTGTTCGAAAAGGTGTTGCTTGCCATCTTATATCGGTTGTTTGTGGCTTTTGTAAGGCGAGGGAGAACGATAGATTACCAACAATCAGAACCAAATTTGAATGTTATGATTGAAATATGCAAGTTTTAGATTCTTTAATTTTATCTAATTGATTGACTTGCATCTTTTCCCCCAAATCTGGAAAGGAGGAGGGTTGTGATAGGCTTGGCGAGCCAACGTAAAATTCAGCCAATCTTATGGAAGTGAGGTCCAATATGAGCTTCATTTCTAGCCTACTCCAACTTGTTTGGAACAAAAGGCTTTGTTGTTGTTGTTGTTGTTGATTGACTTGCATCTTTTCTACCAAAGTGCATCATTCATTCATCTGCTTATTTTTCTACATAAATTCTTTATATTATTATATTGAGTGTAGAAAGATTTCTATACATGGTACAATGCACCAACAACATACTTTAAATAGCGTTAGCTACTATCAATGTGTTACATATCTATTGAGTTTTTGGTACACGTTGGTAGCTAATTTTTGTTGTATACTTTGTTACTGCACCACTCAGTCAGTTCAAATGTTTTTGTCTTTGTTTCTTTATTTTTTTAAAAGCAATATTTAATATTAAGTATCGTTTCCCTTTCTTTTTCCCTTGGTTTGGCCTTTATTGCAAATAAAATTAATAGTTTTTAGAACATTATGCTGGATGTTCACATGTTAATCTAACATATCCAAACTGTTTTTCTGTACTTGCAATTTATAACCAACAGTTGGGTTAATGTGCTGGAAAGGGAATTTTTTATTATATGAGGACATTTTGGTCCTTCTATTATGTCTAGCCTACCCTAATTTATTTGGACTAAAGGTTTTGTTGCTGTTGTATCAAGCTGAAGTCAAATTAAGTAGATTTATACTGGATTCATACTTTAAAGGTACACACGAACTAGCAATGGAGACATCCTTTTGGGTTAATGCTGGATTTTTATTGGATATGCAAGATATATACGAAGCATTTTGCAAATACAGGAAAAAACCTTTGCCTGTTTTCTCTTCTAAATTAAACCGGACAACAAGTGGTCCATCCTAATTTTAAGGAAAACAACTTACCGTTGTTCTGAAGGGATATCACTTTGACTCGGTTTTTCTTTTTTCAGACACCTGTATCTCCCTTAATGAAGCCTGCAGACCCCATTTTCAACCAAGTGTTAATGAAAGAGCACCAAGATGAAATTTATGACTACCCACCTGAAAAAGAAATACCTGTTTTATTGGTATGGACCTTTGGAGGAAAGAACGTCTCTGTTGAAGGCTCATGGGACCATTGGAAAACTAGGTACTTCATTTCTTCTTCCTTTTTATTAGTGGAAATGTGTTTTATTTGTGATAGCTGTATTTGTGAATTATTCATTTGTGGATTTAGTCAGTTAGGTCGCTGAACTTTGTTTTTGGGGATTTGGCATTGTTGAATGCTGATGCTCACTATTTTTTTTTCGTTTACCAGTTGTTTTTTGTTTACAGTAAGACTGAGCTGTAATCATAGTGAAGTGATTCAAAGAATAACACAGTTATGGTGTTGTCACAATTTTTATATGAACGACTTAGAATTCAAACATTACGAGTTTATGCAAGCTTAATAATCAACATCACATAGTTTTCAATTAATATTTATTCGACGATAGGGGTAAAATTATCAACATTTGACAGAAGGTGAGTTTGATGTCAAAAGGAGAAATAAAGCTGGATGAATATCTTTAGATCACCTTGGTCTGGCATTTTATTTATTTTCAAGGAATCCTGAAAATTTGTCTGGTATTCATTGTACCTGTCAAATTATTGATAAGATGCTGTGTACGATTTGCAAAAGACCCTTGTGTTGAAAGATGCTATTTCTGATGGCATAAAAATTCCGTGTAACAGGAAATCAATGCAGAAGTCTGGGAAGGACTTTTCAATATTGTTGGCCCTCCCATCAGGTGTGTATCGATACATGTTCATTGTAGATGGTGAGCGGAGGTGTATACCTGATCTACCTAACATTACTGATGAATTGGGCCATGTTGTCAATCTTCTTGATGTCCATGTAAGCATTCATTGTTTGCACTTTGTGTTCCATGTTCGGTGTGTTGTATTTTTGCAAACTCAGACATGATCAAGTTGCATATGGCTTCATTGGGAATAAAGGACCTGGATCTGGCACCGCCGGAACCACCACCTGTACTTCACCAGTGTTTTTGGGTGCATATTGTATTTCTTTTCTTTCTTGAAGAAAGGTTACTTCAGTTGGTGTTGGCTGGCTGAATCAGGGTTCTCTTCATGCATTAATAGAAAGATTTGTTATATATTAACTTTGAAATTTTCTATCCCAACCCCATTACTGTGAGGCTATCATTATGTGAGGCTAATTTCTTAATGAACCTACCACATACTGCTATTTAAATATACCAAGAGAGCTATCATTATGCCATTTTTTTAAAGGTTACCCAAAAATAGCCCAGTAAACCTCCTAGTGCTATTAGGTCGAAATAAATAAGAAAATGAAAAAATATAAATAAAACTGCCTGCACCCACTCATTCAAATGCACACCCACACATTCAAATGCACACCCACACATACAACTACAACAATAATGTTCACACTGAAGTGGAATTTCCAGGTAATTTCATGTAATTTATTAAACATTATTTGAATTATACAGGATTATGTGCCTGAAAACACAGAACGTGTCTCAGAATTTGATCCACCCTCTTCTCCAACTGATAGCTATGGATGGGTCATGCCTGACGACAAAGAGATGTCAAAAGACCCTCCAATAATACCACCTCAGCTTCCAAATGGCTTCCTGGGGTCCCACAACTCAGATGAAGAAGACTTCCCCAAGCCTCAGCACATAGTACTCAACCACCTCTTCATTGAGAGAGGCTTGGTTGCACAACCAATTGTGGCTCTTGGTCTAACTCACAGGTTCCAGTCCAAATATGTTACGTTGGTTTTATACAAGCCTGCAGAGAGATGAGCAATATCAAAATTTCGCTCCTAATTTCACTTTTAGAGGGGAAATGAATTGGAATTATGCCATGTATATGCTGTTTGTTCGGTGAATGGGTGCTTATACTGTCATTTCAATTGTTTTTAGTTTTTTTTTCTTACTGGGTTAAAAGATCTCAAAGATCAAAGAACGTAAGAACTTAGTTTCTCTTGATGGGTTATGGAAAATCTTTTAGTATGGAGAGAATGGGAAACTAGAGGCTGTGTAATGTTGGTTCATTATTCCTGTCTGATAAATGTTGTTTATGATGCGATAAATAGAACAGGTACATTTGTTGGATTATTTTTACTTTCTTCAACAATAATATCCCAGAAAAAATATAAACAAACATTCAGACGTGCTTTCTATAATACTTCTAATTACAACTTATACCGGGCAGGATTGCTATGCATTTTTGTTTCTGCTTTCCACATATACAGATAAACTCAGACATAAAATAGACATTAAAAAGACATTATTTCTTCTAGTCTGTTCGACTGATATACACTGGAAGCCAAGTACTTAAATGCAGAGCTCATCAATTTTAACATGACGAGGAGGATGGCATTGGCGGGGAACAGGCGTTGGGCCCCCACGATTTTCTCTAAGTACCAACTCGGGCCAAATCTCTGGCGTTGATCTCTTGTCGGTGCTCTGTACATCAGTACATGCACCAATCATGCCCCCCTTCACGCCTTCAACACCTCCACCAAGTTCTTCGGTTAGCAAAAAAAAGGAAACAAAAAGGAAACAGAGACTCAACAGTCCGCTTCAAGTTGAATCATATAAATACGATGTACATTTAGGGGTACTTTTTAAATTTGTGCAAGGTTGATGATAAATGGTTGAGATTATAAGTTCTTAATGTTATGACGAAAAAGTACCACAACTCGTGTGAATTCTAGTAGGATGCTCTGTCATAACATGTAAAACTGAGATCAGGAGCAGATTTATAATTTCTGTCAAATTTTGTTAAGAAACATACCTTATGATTAAGAACAAACATGTAAACTAAAATATTTAAGCACATGTTGGTAATTAAATGTTTGTCATAAAAAAATAAAATAAACGCAATTTTACGCGGAGAAGAATACTATCTTAAAATATGTTATTCGCTTTAAGTGTGAGGTTTGTGATTGTGGAATCGTCTTGTGACATCAGCATGAAAATGATAAAGTGCTTATAATTAGGGTTGGCATTTGTTGTCCAGTTTCAATGGCACAATTGTGTTATGGTTTTCAGACCGTCTGATCTAGTTTGTACGGTCTGCGTTTGACAATAGAGAATTGTTTTATTATTCCTTTTTTTTGTGTGTGGTCATGTTGGTATACACTTTACATAAACTTTGATACAATTGTGTCATAGAAAGACTATCACAGCGGATGTGAACTCTGATTCCTTCAATATTCCTTCAATATGAGAGGAGATTAGGATACTGAGTCGAACAAATGAGTCATGCAAAATTTGACTGGATCAAAAATATTGGACATTCAAAATGATCGGTTATAAAATGATAAAATAATACGGTAATTACCAAGTACTTCAAAATATTAATATTTTATTATCTTTGCCCAATTTGTTTATACAATCCGTTTGATACTATAATATTAGTTTATATAACATACACTGTATTTTTCATGAATTTTGTCATTTGATTCTATCAAATCTAATTCCCATTTTTTTTAAAATAATAATATTAATATACATTATTAAATACGTAGGAAAATGACAGATGAAATTGCAGAAATAACCCACTCGCAGATGGCACCTGCGTGTTTAGAGCTGAAATTGCAATTTCGTCGTTTAAAAACTGATAAGTCCAGATTTGATATGTTTCAATATAGAATTTATTGTGTAAATTCAGTCAAATTTTGCCTAGTTTAAGTAGTTTAGTGTTAAATAAAGTTAAATTGTATATAGACAGAAACATGATCTTCAATTCTTCACCAAGTATATTAATTCTGGTACATGCAATAATTTGACGTTCCCATCTAGAGCTCTTATGACACAGAACCCAAGAAAAGCAAAAGAGCAAGTGTTCTTGCTTTAGACTTACACCATATGACCATACTACAACTCTCTCATGATCACTTCCATTGATCTGTTTCAATTATTTTTTTCTGGCATGACCGCATCAGCATTTCTCCATAAAGTGGAACTAACAGCGTGATGTGAGTGTGCTTGCTTTTCAGTTTTCACCACACTTCTCTCCATCTATTTATTATTCACTGACGCCATCTTCTCACCTTTGATCTTTGTATCATTTATCTTCTACCAACTTTTAAAAGCTTTACTCTTTAACTCTCAAGTGCTTTACTCTGTAAAAATGATGCATGTCTGGACTCAGTCACTCAGGGATTGGTTCAGATCTGATTTTTTTTTTAAGTCAGTAATTAATTAGCTTAGAAACCAGTGTTAAATATTACATTTTATAATGTTTTTTTTTTAATTGAAAGCACCTATTTGGTGACAACAAACTAGATTACCTACAGGCTACAGCAATTAGTTTCGTTTATTTAAGAATAATGCTTTACTTTTGCAAATAATTAAGTTTTACTAAATTTTTTTTTAAGAAAATGACCTATTGTAACAATTGCAAAACAACAACCAATTCATGAAAATTGAAGCGGTTAAATTGAGTTCAGTTTTCATATATTTGTTGGAGGGAAATGTATTCAAGTTTAATTTGCATGTGAATTAATGTGACCGTTAATAAATAAATAAATAAATAAATAGAATCAAGGAACAAAACAACAAAACACATACGCAGTTCAAAGCAGTTCCAGAGAACGATAAATATAACAAATACACGGTGCTTACTTCCCATGAGAATCTCTGTTTTATCCTTTGGACCTATCACAAAACGAATAGCAGTGGCTGTCACTGACAAGTTGTTAATCTCCAAAAGCACCTTCTTTATATATATATATATATATATTAAAGAGGGAATTGTTAGGGGCTGCTAAATAGCATTTTTTTACTTGTCTCCCACATATCTTTATTGACAAATAATTGATGGCCTATGACTCTTGTAGCTAAATCTGTAAACGGATCCCATGATTCAAATGTTTAGTGCCATTTTGAATCCTAATTGTTCAATTTTTTCGATATAATGTTAGTTTGTTAAAAGTTGAAAAACAAACTATTTTAATTGATGGATGAATTTAAAAACATTTTATCAACTTTCATGATAACATGATTATGATAACGAATGTGAAGTCTAATTCAATCTACATAATCCTAATGCAATTTTTATCTCAAAAATATAAATAATCCCAATGCAATTTACTCATATGTATATTTCTTGCACCTTTATTTTTTGTTGAAGTTGGCAGATAATTGTCGACCAAGCAATTTCATTAAGAAAATAAAATACATTACTTGCGGGTTTATTTTAGAAGATATAGAGATTATGTGAATACCACATCTAATAAAAATGTGATCTATAATAAAATCTCTAATTTAAAAAGAAAAAAAAGTTTATTCTATATTGGTCCATTAAGCTTCTAATCGTTCAAGTGCTTGTCGCAAAAAAAATGTCTCCCTTGATATTTTATGATTACTAGACTTGTGATTGCTTGTTCGAGTTTTAATTTTAAAATATGGATAATAATAATAAAGTTGATCGAGTATAAATAAAGTCGTTAAGAAATCAAGATGCTCTTGAAGCATTTTATAGATTTTACATTTAATTGTCATCAAATTTTTGTTATTTCTTATCCATTTGCACAGATTTCATCTCACAATACTCCAAATTTCCTTGGGAGTTTCTGAAAGGGATGCATTAGTTCCGACAGATTTTTTTAATATTAAAAATTTTACTAAATAAATTATAAATAAAAAAAATTGTTGTGAAAGTGTGAAAAAAAAAACGGAGTTACAAATACCAGTCTTTTGAGAAAAAGCCAAAAGATCAGTAACGACCAATAATAATATTTTTTTCTACAAACAAACAAGTAATGACCAATAATAATAATTTAATTGGGATGAGCCCAATTAATAAAAAAAGTAACGACCAATTGGATGGGGCCGGTTGATTTTTTTACAAAATTGAGATTCATCGCGTCAAATCTGATTCGCAACCAATTGGGATTCATCGCGTCAAATATGATTCGCGACTGAAGAAACGAGTGACTCAAAATTGATGCAAACTCATGATAAAAAGTTACTAATTAAGACGTAAGTTAAATATGGAGCCAAATTTGAGATGCACATTCCTCCAACCGCAAATCAGAGTCAACACGATGAAAGTAGACTCGAGTATCTACAACTCAATGTCTTGCGATGTTAAAAAACTAATTATAGTCTCGGCGAACGTAACCGAAGTTGCTACAAAAATTTAGAAAAAAATCTAATCATACTTAACAATATTTTAGCAACTTCAGCTACGTTTGTCGGGAATGTAATTAGTTTTTTTCGTTGCAAGCCATCGAGCTGTAGATATTCGAGTCTACTTCTATGGCATCGAGTCGGATTTGTGGTCGGAATAATATGCATCTCAAATTTGGCTCAATCTTCAACTTGTGTCTTAATTAGTAACTTTTTATCATGAGTTTGCTTCAGAATCAAGTTTGAATCGCTCATTTCTCCGATCGCAAATCAAACTCGACGCAGTGAAAGTAGACTCGAATGCCTACAGCTCGATGACTTGTGATGATTAAAAAAATTAATTACGATCCTGATGAGCGTAGTCAAAATTATTATAAAAAATATCTAAATATAACATAACTTATCAATTAAATTATTAATAAAAAATCTATCTGGATCCATCCCAATTAAATTTTTAATATTTTATTAGTAAAAAAATAAAGCGGGGCCCATCTGTAACGTTTGCTTGTGTAGGAAAATAATTACGAATCAATTGATAAGTTACAAAATGTCCAACACTGGCTTTTTATTTATAATTTGTTTATAAAATTTCTAATATTAAAAAAATCGGGCATTAATTTGGGTGAGGAATCAAATATTGAATCCTCGATAAACGAGTAGACTAAACCTTAGACTAATCAGCATAAATGCCACAAAGTGAGAAAATATGGTGTCCTGCCACGTGGAGTGTTTGCTTTTGCTCTTAGCTTTTGAGCTTTTGAGCTTAGGATTCTAGACTTCTAGTCTGCACTTCTTTCCTATCTTGTCTGCACACTTTTTCTATCCATGGTTTACATTTTTTTCCTCTTTATTAGGATGTAATCAAAGATGTAATCAGAAGCGACAACACAAATCCAACCGGTTAATCATATTTAGTTTATGGAGCTGATATGTAGATATCAATATTGATATCGATGTTATCATTATGTATATTTAGTTGAGTTATTATGCACATTATTTGAGTTATTATGCTTGTTATTTTTTGTACTGAATTAATTATGCATATTATTTTTGTAATGAAATAGTTATGCATGTTATTTGAGTTATTATGCACATTATTTTATTAACATGCATAATATTTTTTCAGTACAAAAATAACATGAAATAACATGCATAATAACTCAAATAATATGCATAGTAACTCAACTAAATGTGCATAATAACATCGGTATTGATATTCGACATCAATAATGATATCTACGAAACATTTTCCTTTAGTTTATTTTTACTGAAACTGTCCTTCATTCATCTATGAGCCCCGGATTAGTTTAGCAAGTGTCACTATGTCAGTCATTCATTAATATTATTCAGAGTACTAGTTGCATACGATTCATGACTCAAATTAGGGAATGATCCACAATTCGAATTCGATTTCGATTCTGACTCACATATGATTTGATGAAAATATTATCTCTAAGATCATTTTGTGTGCACTCCAAGTTATCTAGAATATCTTCTCTCTATTTTATGTCTTTATTTTCTTAGCATTTAATTATCGTATCTTTTAGTTATTGGTTTCTTTCGAACTAAGGTATTTGTCGCCTATAAAAGAGACTATCAAGTTTTGAATACAACTAGCCTCTTCTAATAATCTCGAGGATTCTCTTTTTGCTACTTAGCAGTTATTTTTTGTGTTTTTTTCCACTAGACCAATTATCTCTTCCCGTCCTCACGGAGTTGAGATTTGAGACTCGGTGAACGTCAAGTGGTATCAGAGCATAGTTCGACAACCACCTTCACGCTTGCATGAAGTTGTATCCCCATCAACCGCCAAATCACCATTTTCATAATCATTTCCACCTCTTTCACTCCCATCACCATTCCCACATCAATGGTAGATCACAATATCCTAGCCATTCTAGAAGAAATGTGCCGAGACCGTGAAGTAGCAGCCACACGACACACATAAATAATCACAACCATATTAGACCGACTCAACCCATATGACAATCGAAACCGAGACAATAATGACAATCAAAACCGAGACAACCATGACAACCGAAACAAAAACAACCCTCCAATCTGTGATCGAAACTGGGGCAGTTGTCTCTGAGTCGAGATCCCTGACTTTTTGGGAAGTCTCAAACTCGAGGAGTTCCTCGATGGAACTCACACCGTTGAAGAAGTGTTCGAGTTGAAGGAAATTCCACCCAAGAAGCAAGTGCCCCTAGTTACTATATGTTTTCGAGAACGAGCCTTAGTATGGTGGCAGAACTACAAGTGTCGTCGCTACCTCGACAACCTTCCCCTACTCACCGATTGGGTCGAACTCAAGCGTGAGATGAACCGAGAATTCCTACCTCTCAACTACTGACATACACTGTTTTAGCAATTTCAATCGCTGACTCAGGGTTCAAGAAGTGTTGACGAGTACACCCTTGAGTTATATCAACTCGAAGCCCGAAACCAGCTTAATGAGACCGAGGATCAATGAGTGGCTCGATTACTTCACGGACTTCATGGCCCAATCCGAGATGCCCTTATTGTGCAAACTTTCAACATGGTTTTTGAGCCTCAGTCCAAACCAGAGAGTGTAGGATAACCATTGTCTAATCATCTATTCGAGCTAGTTTCTTCTACTTCATTGTCTATTGTGTAGTCAATACAAGGTTTTGTTTGATTTGAGTTGTATTGTCAATCAGGTCATTCTTTGCTCTAAGTTGTGTTGTCAATCGGAGCCTTTTGGTTACCTTGCAAGCTTGGTGTTGCCCATTACAACAGTTTTGAAGCCTTTTGGATAGGCTCCCTTTTGTAAAATACTTATTGTTTACAATGCTATTTCGGGCACAATGCTATTTCGTCCCGGTGTGGAATTAGGGGCCCGTGGAGTAGGCCTTGAGTTGCCAAACCACGATATATCACGTGTCCTTTTACTTTTTGCTCTGGCTTTCACTTTCTTTATATTTCTTGTGAAATCTTGTGAATCAATTAAATTGCACTAGAACTTGTAAAATTGCTAGGTGATTAAGATTTTGACTATCTTGTATACACGCTTGCGCATAATTGTTACCTAGGCCATATATTCTAAGAGAAATCTTCTAGGATATCAAATTTCGTGATTTTTTTAGCTTTCAAGCTATTTTTAAATATTTTTTAATAACAAGTCTGTTTAATATTAAAAAAATGACATCTTCATGATTGTTTTTTTTAAATATTTAAAAAGTAGCTAGAAAAATAAAAAAATTATGAAATTTGATTTCCTAGAATAATTCAAGAACAATTTATTGAGCATGATAAATTAAAATTTCAAAATAATTAAGTATGTTTTTGAATTATGAATACGAGAGACCTACGGGCTCCTAAAAACATGATGGCTTTACTCAAATTATAATATTTTGCATTCTGCAATTACAACTAAAAGTATGACTCAAAATTAGACAACTATTTGCAAGTAAAATGAACAAAAATATTTTTTGTAATTATGAAAATGGTAGTGATAAAAGTAGTCAAGGAGTACAAGATTTTCGATCGAATACCCAGAACGGTAGATTTTCTACCGTGCGACATTTTTTTTGAAAATATACGCACGAGAGAATTTCTACCGTGTGTAGTCTTTTCTGAAAATGTACTACAAATATGACCTCATATAGAAAAATATCTACGATAGTGACTATAAGTAGCTGGACAAAAATTTTGATCAAAACTTTTTACATTAGACCCACTCAGATTGATAATACGAAAATATAAATGAATATATACTACAGCAGGTGCGGACTGAAAACAAAAAGACAAAATTATAATTAAATGGTCAGAATTTTTGCAATATATGGTTGAAATTGTAAATATTTTTCTATACTGATCAGATTTGTAGTACATTTTCAATTTTTGTCCCACACATAGGAAATTATCCGTGCTTGCATTTTCAAAAAAATGTGTCGCACGATAGAAAATTTACCGTGCGACAAAATAAATTCCGCACGATAAAAAATATACTGTTCTAACCATTCGATCGAAAAACTCGTATCATTGACAACTTTTATCACTACTATTTTTATAATTACAAAAAAAAAACTGTAAAACGAAGGTACTATCGTGAACCTATAAATGCGTAGATCGGGCCTACAATGTGGGACCAAATCAAGTGGCCCATTTCTACGGAAGAAGAACCGCATCTTGTTCCGAACTTCTGAACTTGGACGGGATCTCTCTGCCCTCTACATGTAATAAAGAGGGTATTTTCGTAATTATACACTTCTACGTGCTTTTTAATCACTCCATCCGACTCCGACTAAAGGGCTAAAGGCTCCACTTCTCTTTTCTCTCCAAAGGGGATACTGTCATACTGATTGTTTGTAGTGACTGAGATAAATACGCCACTGAAGTGTAGTAGTAGAGAAACATGGGAGGTGGAGAGGAGATCCAGGGATGCTCGTCATGCCGCGGCAGCAGTCGGCATTCTTCACAAAAGCGAAGCGTTGGTTGCATGTCGGGCATCCTTCAACTTCTCACCCGCCATCACCGTTGCTCTAACAAACGCCTCTCCCCTGGTACTCCATATAAAATTGCAAGATATAAATGATCAAATTCATGACCTGACATGATAAAATCATCGGTACATGAAAAAAAAAAAATATGAAGCTTTAATTTGTACCAAAAACCAGAGCAAAGAAAATTTAGCTTTTATCAGAATTTTCTATTTAAGTTGTATTTTAAATAGATATCAGAATTTTCTTCACTAAGTACAAGGTTTCAAAAATATTTTGCCTGGCATTATAGTTATTTTTTAATTACACCATCACTAGCTACATATGTAGTTCTTCTTGTGTTTATTCAGAATTCAGTAATCATATCTACTTCTCTGATACCTCTCTTGTCTTCAATTTTAATTGTAGCACAATTTTTTTCAATATATGTTTCTCTGATAACCCATTAACCCTATATGTGCCAGTTCTTACATTATGTTTTGCTTAACAAAAATGCAGCTCCAAAGAAACACATCCCTCTCAACACTTCACCGAAAACACCAATCTCACAAGCAACTGAACCGACAAAATTTGTTGATCCAATTCCCAGACGGAGCTCATGTGAGGTGCAACGAAGCCCCACAATTCCAACAGAGCTGCGCCGGTTCTCGGCAGGCTCACCAGAGAGCCCTCGTCGACCATCAGTAGCAGTTGCACGCCTCATGGGTCTAGACATGACCGCACCGCAAGTGCAACCACCAGAGTTGGCAACAGAAAAACGGAGAAGGTTACTAGGTGCACTGGAGAAGTGTGATGAAGATTTGAAGGCTCTGAGAAGGATAATTGAGGCAGTGAGATTGGCTGAGATGAGAATGAAGGCGCCAGAAATTGTCGGATCAATTGGTGCTAAGAGGATGGAAGGTTCAGATTCAAGTAAAGAGCTGGAGGTGGAGCACCAGAGCCCGAATTCAGTGCTTGATGCAATATACTCGCCCCGGTTTCGATCCAAAAGATCTGAGATTACTGGTGAACAAATAATCTGATTATAATAATGTTAAAACTTTACATAGATTTACAGTTGTTTACTTTACTCTTTTAAAAAAAGTTAAAGGCTTCTTATTCAGGCTTTCAATTTTTCATATGGCAGTTATTTCTTTAAAAAAGTTAACAAAGGGATATCTTAAATTCTTAATGCTATTGAAGTATGAATCATGTTATAATTTTTATGTTCATGCAGAAAGCCAAAATTCTAATGTTGCAGCTGGATCAAGGATAGTCAAGCCTTCTAGAATGGGTGTCATATTTGGTTAGTATACATTTATTTTTTTCACAACAAAATTAATTTAGGTCTGGCTTTGTCTGAGCATATTCATATAAAATCATCTCAAATTTAGATACTCCTCAAGGAAATTTAAACACGTTTGAACGGAAATCTAGGTGCTCGTGAGTACTGATATATTTAGCTTGTTTTCTTCAAGTGCAAAGGATTATCTAATTTTTCAAAGCTCTGTGTGTTTCTTGATCCAGCGATCAGCATTTAATAATTATTGTCACACCACCAACCGAGGTTCCTTTTTCCTATGTGTACGTAATTTATTAATGTTGTGTTACATGGATCGTTGCCCGACCATCAAATCATGACATATCTAATACAGTATTGAGACGACTATATATACAGTATTATTTGCAGTAATAAAGTCTCTAATTGTGATACTTTTCGAATACACCAAATTAATAGCCATACTCTTGGAACTGTTACTAGTTAGGACTTAAAAAGGACCACCACCACTGTTTTTAGCACCATACTGGCAACGTCTAAAGATTGTCAGAAATTTGTCAAATTGAAATGTCATAGTACGTATCAGTTGTCGAATGGTTACTTTGCTTTTAATTCCTTCAAAAATGTTTTCATTGGATTATCTTTTCACTGAAAACTAATTAAAGTCCCATTAAAAGAACAATAAATATTCTGGGCCAATAACAAGATAAGATAATAACAAATAAATTAATGAGGGAAAAAAATAGCTTACCAGTCAACTCAGTGCTAAAATAATTTAAAGATGTTACAGTTGAAGCATGACAATCCTATCTTTATTTAAATTACATATTTTTCTGTCGCTCTATACTGCAGGGGATCATCCAAAGAAGGCAAAAGATGGCACAGAGCAAGAGAAATTTCGTCACCAACGTCCCTTGGTGAACGAAGGGATAACTAGAACATTCACGTGGAAAGAAATCACAAACTGTACATTGCGAGATAGGCGTTTCAGGAGCATTAAAAGCCACACAACAGCAATCAGCATTGCCGAGATATGGCAGATGGCGGCGTCGGAGGAGGGGCACGAGTTGGAGAGGATCGAGGCCATGCTAGAATGGGGTATATTTGGAGATTTGGTAGAGGAAGTGATCATGGAACTCTATTTTTGTTTCAATAAGCTCTCGGTTACACTGAGGAGGACATGTAGGAAACGACTGCTCTTCTAAAAATTTCATTACGTACATTGTTGATCCAGTTATTAATGTATGAAAAAAATTATATCATAAACTTATTTAATGCATATAATCGATCATATGTAAAAAAATTTGCATGTACAATTATGAATTCCGATAAATTTTCAACGAGTAGGCCCAAAAAAGATTAGATTAGATGAAGTCTCAAACTCAGTTCTCTTATTTGAGCCGAGAGAATTCAGCCCATTATAGGAACCTATGCTGCTATGCAAAAATGCCCAACAACAAGGATATTTTGGTAACTTGTACTAACGGCGATGACGACATTACAAACGGCGTTAACTTTTGTGGTATGACGTGGAATTTATCTTCTTTCTTTCAGTCAATATAAAAGTCGTCCTCTCCGCGTCCGGACCGCGTCGAGGGTATATGCGTCAATGTGACCATTTGCCGAGGGAAAACCAAAGCAAATTCCAGGGCCCCTACATTATTCTTCCTTTTATATTATTTTTCAATACGAAGTTAGCCTTGCTTTGGTCGGAAATTACGGGCATGTCCTCAGCACTGATATTTTTAGTTAAAAAAGAAGAAAGGTCTCTTACGGTTGGAATGAGATCTTCTAACGCGCAGCAAAAATATTGTCCATGCGAAATTTCAATCTTTGATTTGCATTGAAATTCATGCAAGTTATATTTTATAATATCAGATTTCTCTGAATCAAATCTAAATCATTCGTAATTTACAGTGCGAAAAATCTGAACAGTCCGTAACTGTTGCGCGGCTGAAGAAGAGCTTCCTCTTATGGGTACGCTGCAGATCCACTGGTCGGTTCCAAGTTGCAACGGCACTTTGGCTGTTTGGCACATGGCGTTTATTAGGAAGTACCCAAGTTGTATGAAATTGATGCTTGCAATTTGCAATTATGTTCCAGCATTTGAATTGTCAAGTTCCTTTGATAAGACGGTGTCCTTGTTAGAAATTTGAGTATCAGGTAGCAGCCACACAACAACAAAAAAGAAAATTAAGAAAAGAATAGAACACACAGATTTACGTGGAAAATTTTTTAGAGAAGAAAACTCACGGTCATTGTCAAACAAATTCACTACGTACTTAAATTCGGTTACAATACAATTACATTTGGAGTGTTTTGTATATATAGAAAAAATCAACCTCGTAAAAAATCATAAACTGAGATATAAACTGAGTTGTATATTTATTTGAGTAACTTGAGTAATATGAGTCGTTGACTAAAGAATTTTCATGTAATTTGATTACACCGTTTGTAAAGAATTGCCACCCCCTACTGTCCTCCGTATACTTCTAGAATCAGCCCCACATACGTAACATTTATCAATTAGCGGAATATAAGAACAGATATGGAACAAAAAGTAATATCACATCGTGATGTGTAAGGACATGTTAGGTTGTAAAGTGACGTGTCTTTAATTAGTGAAAATTGAAGGCATATTATATCAAGTCACGTCAAATAAGATAGATATGTCATGTTTTCACATTATTAAAGTATGAAACATAATTTCAATAGATAACATTAACTTTTTATTTTTTTATGAAGAGTAAGATTATAATGCTTTGTAAAATGCGCGCTTGTGATTTTGTGTCATTGAATTTCATTTTTATTGTAAATGATTCAAAATATAACGGTTCAAAATCACAAAACATGTGTTTTGCAAAGCATTCTAATCCTACTCTTTTATGGAATGTAAGTGTAAAATAACTTATTGAAAAAATTAAAGAACTTTAAAATTAACGTGTCACTATTGGGCGACACGTATATATGTCAGGAAAAGTCGGCATGTCTACGCGTGTTGTGTCTTAGATATTTCGATATTGCATGATGTAGACTCTCGTCTACTAATTTTGACACGTCAAGTGAAAGATTTACTATAAACCTGTGTTGTCCGAGTGTGGGTCCGGATATCATATCAGATAGGATACGGGTGCGGCGATACGGCGATTTCAAAAATTCTTAGATACGGATGCGGCTATATATATTAATTAAAAATATTAGAATTTAATAAACAAATTAATCAAAAATCAATAATGTGACTTGTCTTGGATTCAAAATCTCCTTCATGCTTTATGTTTCACTCATTTTTCTAGCGATATAACAAAAATTATCAGTGATTTTACAAGTCTTGATTGTCACATGAAGTTTTGAAACGTATCGAGGCGTATCGAAGATCAAATTCGTCAGTCAAAGTGAACAAAATAGTCGAATACACCAATCTCGATACGTTATGCACGAATACGTCGCGTGGCTTATCAGATACGTATCCCAAAAAATATCTGAATATTCGAGTATCAGATATGTATCGGATACAGTACAACAAAGTACTGTAAATTATCGGATAGGATAGCTATAAATAGCTATAAACACATCATGTGATCTAAACACGGCGTATATTTTCACGATACATTAAGTTTTTGATGCTCTAAAAATAAAGTAACAAACTTTTACGTAAACACGTTGTCTCTCTTCTTTACGTTTGATATAAGGTCAAAGAAAGTGTGTCCTACTTATTTCAAAAGTACTTTGGGAACAAATAAGTGGGTCTTTAATAAATTTATAAAAATAATTTATAAATATATAAATCTTCTTCACAGGCGAAAATTCTAAATTCGACTCTACTTGTAAAAAAAAGAATACACCGGCCAAAGTTTTCTAAATTGAGAACATGTTTTCTTGGGTCATATTCGTCAGCCAACTTATACAAAATAATCTTACCTCTAATAAAATTCTAAATCCGTACCTGCTTATATTCAAATGTAAAGAACTGAATTGACCCGTTTCAGTATTATCACAACAACATAAGATGTTTTTCTATTGATATACGAGCAAAATTATTTCAATTTAATTTTAAATCCAATCGTGAGAAGTTTCTAGTACCTGTTATGTATACATGTGGTCAGGGGCGGATCCATGTACAACCAAAGGGGCAAGTGCCCCCTTTGGAAAAAAAATTCACAAAATTATTTAGTGTATTTGTGCGATTTGTCGAATTTTTTTGCGAAATAACCATGTATATTTGAAAATTTGTGTTATTTTGCCCTCTCCTGAAAAAAAATTATGAATTTTGTCCTTCCTGACGAAAATCCTGGATCGGCCCTGCATGTGGCGTTTGGACATAACTTACAGTTCTAGACCGATACTGGTTTTTTAATTCCAGTGGAGCCCACATGTCAGAGTTATAATGGAACGACAGCCTCCAATAGATATATAAGATATAGGGGTGTTTTTAGAATTTTAATTTTAGAACGGACAGGGCTGGAGAAAAAGAAGAATATTGATTGAGCGATGCACCGTATAAAGCGGCACCGAGTTTTTAATTACTAAAAAAAATCGTGCCTCCTTGTCTCTGCCATCTAATTCTAACCCAATCAGATCTTTATTAATCTCTCTCGCTCTCTCCTTCTCTTGTTTCTCTTGAGGCGTTTGATTGTTTTTGAGGCTGAAAAATGGCGGATCAGCTCACAGACGACCAGATCGCTGAGTTCAAGGAGGCGTTTAGCTTATTCGACAAGGATGGAGATGGTATGATCTCTTTTATTCTCCGTTTTCTTGTTTCGAAATCGTTTTTGTTCTTGTCGTAGGTGTTTTCTCTTGGTTTATAGGATTCTTTCGTAGATCTGACTCGATCTTATTCTAAAGTTGTCAGAAACTTTACGGTGGGCTGGAGATTCGTTGTGTAGTGGATAAACACGAAAACGATCCTTTTTTTAGTGTAGCAATAGATGCGCTGCCCGTTTTCCTATTTTGTAAAATATGCAAAATGGAGAATTTTGCTTATGGATTCAAACATCTTTGAGTTATAAAAGTAAAAACAATAGAAACCAGTGGTTTCTTTTCTGGTTTAACACAGATCAGGTAGTACTCCCTTGTGCATTGCTCACTCTAGTTTCTTGATGGGTTTAGATCCGTTGGTTTGAATTTAGATACATGCATGATAAGGAATACTTTTCAAACTCTGGAAAGTGATTTCTGATATTAGATACATGCATGGATCTGGCTTAAGAGCAGTAGGCAATGTTTGACTTGTGTAGCAATTACAGATTGGCTGTCTGCCTGTCTGATTCTTTTGTACTCATACCTAACTTAAATGGATGTGCAAGACTGTTGATTGGCTCTCTGTATCGCTTATTGCAATGAGAAAGTTATCTTATGTGACATACTAAAAAATAGTGCACAACATTCAATTTTGTTTCACAGTTAGACATTGTTCCACAACTTCAAATATGGTGTTTGACCTACTTGTTAATTATGCCCGTGTTAATTAAAAAACTTTGAAGGAAATGGAGAACATGCTTGCAGTTTTTTCACTTCTGTTTATATGTGCATTAATAGTTTATTAGGACTTTCCTATTTGGCCAACTTTTGTTTATTTGAGTTAGAAACTTGAATAGAAAACATTGTAGTTCCTCAGACACTAATCATTCGATTCTCTCAAACAGATTATGTGAATTGCTATATGCATGTCGGAGATATATTTACATTCGACGCCTGTAAAATGTGATATTATATGCTTGTTGCACATCCCAAAAACGTGATAAAAAATCTTGTTTCAATTCCAGACTGGTTAATGTTAATCAGACATTCCTTTATTTGATTAAAAACTTGAATAGAAATAGTAGTCCTCAGACACAAATCATTTGATTCTCGCAATCAAATTTTACGAATTGATATGCAAGTTGAGATATATTTATATAAAATATCAATATGGCATTTTTTTAAGCATCCAAAAATCTGACACCAAACATTCCTTTCTTTTCCAAGTTGACAATAATTTAAAATATCAGAAAGCTAAGCTGTAGTGATGATCTGCAGGTTGCATCACAACCAAGGAGCTTGGAACAGTGATGAGATCGCTTGGTCAGAACCCGACTGAGGCTGAGCTCCAGGACATGATCAATGAGGTTGATGCTGATGGCAATGGTACCATTGACTTCCCTGAGTTCCTAAACCTGATGGCTCGCAAGATGAAGGACACTGACTCAGAGGAGGAGCTGAAAGAGGCCTTCCGTGTCTTTGACAAGGACCAGAACGGCTTTATCTCAGCCGCTGAGCTTCGTCATGTCATGACCAACCTTGGTGAGAAGCTCACAGATGAGGAGGTTGATGAGATGATCCGTGAGGCTGATGTTGACGGTGACGGGCAAATCAACTATGAGGAGTTTGTCAAGGTCATGATGGCCAAGTAAACCCTTTTTGGGTTTGTCTATTACAATAATATATATTATTGTCGGTTGGTACCAGTCGTAGCTGTTTAAAAAAAAATTAGCCTGTGCAAGACGCCAAGGGAAAAGAAGCATTGAAGTGGAGACCCGATGTGTGTTTGTTTGTTCTGGAATTTGTATTTGCGTGGATCTTGACCTGCTGTTTTTGCCTGGATCGGTGGTTATTTTGTTAGACTTTTGTGGAGTTTGTTTGGATCTTATAATGTAGTTGGTCTTATCTGAAGTTTGATATAGCTTTTAGTTATGTTGCTTCCGGTTGAATTGTCCTTGATTGATAAGCTTTTAATTTATAAATTTGTTTTGCTAATTTAGTGAAAGTTTGTCTACAGTTGTTATGGTTGTATCCAAAGATTGTAATCCGGTACTAGCTGTGTTTGTTTCTGGTGATCTTGTGAAGTATAAGCAGGTCCTGCTTTTTGTCGAGCTGTTCTGTTTATTCTGAGAAGAACGGATCAGAATTCATAAGTCATAAAGTATCACTTATGTATCATCTGATACATTCATTTTATATTAAACAAATTGGATTGAAGAACAGGATTAGTCAAAAGAGCAGCATATTCATATTCAGTAGTAGCTTGGCTACTGTCGACCTTGTTTGTTCTGTGTGGGCCCTTTTGACAGCAGCTGTCGGCCTAGTTCATTTGACCATTTTGATTTTGAACAGCAAGCTTCCTTTCTCCAATTGTTGACGGGGACGGTGGAGCTGAGTGCTTGATTTTGGGGTCTGTTATTATGTCCTCCTAGCTTTCAGAGCGCAAAGTAGCATAGCAAAATTCATTCCGTGTAAATTGTGAATCGATAGTCAAAATGGGTGTGACAAGAAAATGTTAGAACTACGATCCGTCAAACAAGTTGTACTTCATCAGTGTGATGGGGTTAGTTGAAAATTTGAACTCAGAAAAACAATGCTCCTGTTCAGCTTCTTTGGTGGTAGGTGGCAACAACCAAAGGTCAATTGCTAAGGTTACAAGAAGCTGGTAGCAAGAACTATGCATCTACCACCTCTATTTAATACCTATCTTTCTTAATCCAACAAAAGAGTGCAACAAAAGCTCATCTAACTCTTATAATAGCAAAGTACGAGAATGGAAGGACAGAAGGAGAAGGCGATGAAGATACTCTGCCTCCATGGATTTCGAACAAGTGGGGCGTTTTTGAAGAAGCAGATCAGCAAGTGGGACCCATCCATCTTCGAGAAGTTTGATATGGTTGGCTTTCTGCTCTTGCATGCTTAGACTCTCTCTGTTGGTCTGTTGGATCTTAATAAATATCAGTTCATGTTAATCTCAGGATTATCCTTTTCTTTACTGTTTAGGTGTTTCCAGATGGGTTATTTCCAGCCGGGGGTAAGTCCGATATCGAGGGCATATTCCCACCTCCATATTTCGAGTGGTTTCAGTTTAACAAGGTATCAATTTACGAACATTAATTTAGTTGTTGCTGATTATAACTGATTTTGAATAATTTAACATACTAAAACAATTCTACAAACATTACTCTCAATTATTCCTAAAGCTGTTGGCGCATAAACGTCATGACACTGACCAGTACAGTAAATATGTTAGGATCAATGAAAAATAGATGCTCAACAGAAGGCAAATAAAATTGGGGAAATGAGAAAGAAGAATTGAAAGATTGCCCATTACTGGCTTAATTAAAGAAAACACCTGACTAGTACTATTTCTCTACTTCAGCTGCAGCAGCATACTTCTGAAGTTCAATAACTCTTAAACTCACTGATACATCAAATAAAATACTTTGCATTTATTGAGAGCAAAGTTCTTAACATTCACATTCTATACCAGGACTTCACTGAATACACAAACTTGGATGAATGCATTTTTCACTTGTGCAATTACATCATGACCAACGGTCCCTTTGATGGGCTGCTAGGTTTCTCCCAGGTATTGTCTTATCTATTTCGTCACGACAGCTCTAGCTTCAGTCAATTTCTTCTTTTATAACTATTTACTCATGCATTGTTGTTGTTTTCAGGGTGCTACATTGTCTGCATTGTTAATCGGCTACCAAGCTCAGGTTAATTTTGTTAGAAAATTAGCATTGAGTTCATTCCATTCTCACAGCTACTTCCACACTGTTGCAATCCATCAAGTGGAAATATTTACAATATTCCCTTTTGAACTCTTGTTTCTTAAACAATTCATCAGGGAAAGGTATTGAAGGACCATCCACCAATCAAGTTCATGATTTCGGTCTCCGGAAGCAAATTCAGGGACCCCAAAATCTGTGATGTGGCATATAAAGACCCAATCACGGCTAAATCTGTACATTTTATTGGAGAAAAGGACTGGCTGAAAGTTCCCTCTGAGGAATTAGCATCTGCTTTTGATTCGCCGCTCCTGCTAAGGCACCCACAAGGCCACACCGTCCCCAGACTCGGTAAGATATCCATTAACTTCTTATGTTGCAAAGGTTTAATTTACATAAAGGTTAAATTAACTTGAGCAATGTCACATATTTCACTCTTACCTTAAGTTACTTTGGTCTTTGTCTAATTTATTGTAATAGTAAAGACCATTAATTAAAAAGCCTGGTAAATTACTGTTCCTTGCTGATACTATGGTATTTTCTTCTAATTTGACTTCCTAACTAGCCTGAATTATGAGGCACGAGCAAGGCAGATTAATGTAATTAATCCCCAAAGCATCCTAAGAGAAACAAAGATAGTAATATTGTTCTTCTATTGAAATCTTCCCATTTATATCTTATATAGATGACAGTGCTGTGAAGCTGCTCGCAAACTGGACTAAAAGCATAGTTCAAGATACAATGACCAATCAGACTTGTGATGCAGAAAAATCAGAAACCGAGACCACTGCTGGTAGTAGTTTGGCAGATACAGAAAATATTATAACAGAAGTCTCTGACGCACATTCTACTGTGTCTGTCAGAGCTTAAAGAACAACATTTTATCTGCAATTGAGTTCTGAAAAATGATGTATTTATTGTTCCTGGAAAATAGTTAATTTGAGACTATCCTTTGTATCTTGACAGAAAATATGGAAAGGTTTATCTAACGTGCCGTATCTGTGTACTTTAAAAAGTCCGTTTGGCGAGTAAAAGAATAGCACTATAAGAGTACACGCTATTCGAAGAGTAAAAGTAGAAGACTCATGGAGAAGTGTCTAAAAAGTGATTTTTTTATTATTTGAAAAATGACAATATTATTCAGTAATTTATTGCTAGAACTACTCCATTTTATTGTTTTTCTATTTTGCGTTTGACAACAAGACAACAAACAAAAATTAAACAGCAGCGCTATTTCAATTTCATGCTGTTACAGTTGTTGCCAAACACACCTAAGAGCGAGAAAGAACATATGGACACCAGCACTGTTTTACCTTTTTGTTGATTTGGGCTCATATTATGGCCCAAGTTGTAATTTTTGTCCTGTTTCAAGTTTTCAATCAAATGTTCCAATCTGGATATTAGATTTTATAGAGCAGAGAATTCCAGCAAAACATAATTCTAATCCATGAGTTAATAATGAACTGACCCCCATGAAAACACAAATTCACAGCATAATAATTTTTAAAGTAAGTATGACAAAAGCTTAGTATTTCACTAAGAAAAATGAGTAACAGGCGAGAGAGGAGCAAATGCACAGAACAAAAAGAGATACCTCATCATTCAGTTCCTCAACTATTGTTCGGAAGCATAAACAAAGATCTCTCAGTTGATGCTTCAAAGCATGGAATTCAACATTTAGCTCAAAGTGTATTTGACCGCATTTACAACATCGACACAAACCCTCTTCTATGCAGATGATCTCCAAAATTGGAAATCCATTCTTAATAAAACAACGAATAAACCAACGAACCAGCTTTTTTTCCCAGCATATGTACATAATTTCACAGTTCTGACAAAATCCTAAAAGGTGGAAGGCATTTTGGCTTAGCTGAAGCTCTGCTCTGGAGACTACTCCCTTAAGAAAGAACAAAACATATTTGGTTATTTGGTTTGTTGTTTCTTTAATTTAATCTGAAGTCTCATCAGCAAGCACGTCTTGGTCTTGCATGTCTTCTTCAGTCTTCCATACTACATCCTTTAGTGAATTAGAGAGATTCTTGTAGAACTGTATATAAAGACGTAACACAGATATGTTTAGGAAAAAAGTAACATATAATTTTTGTAATTAAAAGGATATGATTTAAGAAAATAGATGCATACCTTTTGGAACTCGAGAGTATCTCCTGTAGCCTTTTTCAGTTCCACCATATGTAGACATGGAGCCACTTGAAATATCTAAAATATATAGGATTATTAATTAGAGAAACTATATATGAGCCTTTTGTCACATGATCAATTATGAAGGTGTTAAAGAAATGTTTTAGCTAACCTCGGTGGCAACATTGAGATTTCCCTTTCTTCCTGCTTTCAAATTTTCTAGCTTCATCTGCCGAAGAAAATAGTTCTTAGTTACGAAGAAGAAAATAGTTTAAAAGAGGTTTAAAATTTAAGAAGGGCAAATGTAAACCTTGTAGTTTCTCTTCTGAATGTCAAAACCAAGAGGCTTAGCAGCTTCTTCAATCTTTTTCACTATTTCCTTTGCAGAACACTTTGAAGTAAACCTTGTTTCTTTCTTGTATTTCTGAACAAAAATTTAAAAGAAATTGGTGATTAGCCATTGGTTGGTACAAATTAAGTACACATAATAAAAAAAAGACAAGGACTTTGAAATTGTACAATGGCAATAGAAATAACTCTATAGTTCATGTCTTGGACTAGCTAGAAATCAGTACCTTCTCTACGTCGAACAGATTTTCAAGATTCAGTCCCCTGGAAAGAGCAATCAATTCAAAAGCATTCATAGCTGCGGGTTGCTCTTCTTTTTTCTCTTGCACATATTTATCCTAACAACACAGTTCCGTTTAGTTTAATTGGGGTCTTAAAAGATTGCATAAGATGATCATTTACAACAATTTGCTACGATTAATTATTCTCCAACTTACATCAGATTCAGCAAATGCAGCATTAATGTCATCCAAGTTTCCTTCAAACTTCTCAAAAGCTGGTGGTTTATATCCCTTTCTAAACCATTTATCCTCCAGAATTTCTGAAATGCTGATACGCTGCCAAAATTTATGTATATCGAATTAGCTACAAATGAAGAACAAAAGAATCAAATTTTCAACAAATGATTGGCGTTCAATGCACAATTACTCACTTTTTCAGGATCTGGATTCAGAATTCTGGTGATCAGACTCATGGCACCAATAGAGAACCATTTAGGGCAAGTAAACTCAGCCGCTGATATCTGTAAAGAAGAATACATAGATTTATGTTGCAAGAAAAAAGGAAATATAATTAGAAGAAAACATTAAAATGAGCAATGGGGTGTTACCTTCTTATACAAGCTCATTATATGATCATCTTCAAATGGCAAATATCCTGATAGCAATACAAAAAGGATAACACCACATGACCACACATCAGCCTTTGCACCATCATAACCTCTGTCCTCTAGTACCTACAGCAATTATTGATCATGAACTATAAGAAACAAATATATAATTTTACTGATGAAAAAATTGCCCATGCCCAAAAACCTCAAGATAACATGGATAAGCTTTTCTGTATGAGATATTCTTATTTCATTTTGCTCCTTATCTCTATATTCCCCAACAATCCAATCTCCTTACTTTCTTTACAGCCGGTTAAAACTAAAACAGGGGATGATAGGGTAGTTATTCTGTTTCTGCACCAAGACTAAAACAGAATTCTCTGGAAACAAAATTTCATTACCTCAGGAGCCACATAATTAGGAGTCCCACAACTGGTATGTAGCAACCCATCACCCTGCCAAAAACAAAGAAATGAATTTTAAGATTTTTTTTAAAGTTTAGCTGGATGTGTAAACAAACAAGTGCATCTTTTATCACGAGTTGGCATTGTTGCAAGTCATGTATGGAGAAATGCAATATAGTAATTGCAATTGGGCACTGTGAACATAAATAGGTTCCTAGGATGCACCCAGGTTTTACTCGCTACACGTTATTGCGAAACAGAATAGATCAGTCATGGGAAAATGTCTTTTATCATGTTCTGTTGTGATCATTGAGCTTGACAACTCAGTAGCATTTCACATACCTTCATTTGTTGTGATAAAGCACTTAATCCAAAATCAGACACTTTCAGGGTTCCACGAGCATCTAGCAGTAGGTTCTCCAACTGGACATTAAGGAAATCCAAGTTATATACACAGTTCGACAAAATTCCTATCAAAAGAAACTGAAAAAATGACATTTAGAAGTCATACCTTCAAATCCCTATGATAGACCCCTCTACTATGGCAATAATCAACAGCATTTATTAATTGTTGGAAGTACCTGCGTGCCTCATCTTCTCTCAACCTTCCATGATTAGCCTTAATAAAAGAATTAGTGATTATTAATTCATAATCTTTTATCTGTTTAAGAAATATATTAAGGGGAATTGTTATTTTTTTTGAAGGAAAAGATGTAGGTTTTGAAGAACTTACAACAATGTTGAAGAGTTCTCCGCCAGTGACATACTCTAAAACAATGTAGATCTTTGATTTGCTACCCATAACCTAATTAGGAAGAATTTTTTTTAATAACTTATGTTGAGTTCAAACTACAATATGATTTCATTTATGCCTTGATAGAAAAAATCAAAAACCTACCTCTAGCAAACGAACAACACTAGGATGCTGTATTAATTTCATAATCGATATTTCCCGCTTGATCTGCATTAGATGTGCATGACAACTTGACAAGTTAATAAAATTATCTACACTAGCAGAAATATTATATGAACTGCAATTTTGAGCCAACTCATACCAGTCAGTACACGACCATGCCAGTATCAAATTGATAGCAATAAAGGTTTACTAAAATATCAGCATATACCTGTTCAGACATCTTGTGCTTTACAATCTTCTCTTTTTCCAAAATTTTGATTGCCACATGCTCACCAGTTTCAACATTTCTTGCAAATCGGACCTTCGCGAATGTACCTTCCCCAAGTGTACGACCGAGCTCGTACTTGCCGACTTGACGCTTCACCTTCTGTGGTGATGCCACTAGTTTTGCACGATACATGTCTTTTATTTTCCTATCCAGTTTCCAGACTCAAACCTGAAATTTTATTCATTATCAGTTAGAACAGTCAAAACTATGCATATATCATGCACCCTAATATAATAGAAGGTAATGATCGAATTTGGTAATGTAGATGATTTTGAATTATGTTTAAGACCCACTACCTCACCAAAATCTAAAGAATTGTACAAAGAATTCAAATATGTGGGAACCCCTTACCCATTCTTTTCCTTTATTTTTTTGTCTTGTAGTTTTGTCTATGCGTTTATCTGTGCAATTGTTCCTTGATTTGAACGAGGTTTACATATATTTTTATTTTATACCGTTGATGTGGGAAGCCTCGAATTCTCTCCAACATCTATTAATGATAGGAGGATTATTCATCTATCCGGTGCTACAATTAGGACCACTAGATGCATGTACCTTATTTTTTTTTTCTAGTTTTATGTTATATACAGAGAATTTCAGAACCAATAATATAAAAAATATATAGAAAAAAAGAACATCTATGTAAAATGAAAGAAGCACCCTTTCAGCCTCCGGAAAACAAATTTGGAGTCAAAACCAAATGAGTCAGATCTACAACTAGACCAAGTGTTATTTTTCAAATTGAAATATCTGATAATAAAAAGAAGGGCATCATCTAGAATATTCCATTCTTATAGTAGTTGTCAATTTCTTCACAAACTCACGTGCTCTCCATAGTCCATACAAATAAAAACATGCTGCCTCTTGAAAAAATTCAACAAAAAAACAGTTGTGTTGGAACGAAAAAGAATTGGACCTCACGAGAGAATTACTTTTCGAATTAAAGTCTAAATAGATAGGTTTTACTGAAATAGCAGATATGTAGAAATAACAATGAGATTACGACCTCAACAAAAGGATTAACTTTTGACAAGAAATTAAGAAATAATTTTACAATTCTGTTTCAAATAAACAATATTTAGAATTTGAAGTTCTTAACAATAACAATGACATGCATTTAGACTGTATTATAACCTCAAAAGCACTACAAAGCATAAAAAGCTCTTAAAATTCGACTTGATCCTTTTTTTTAATTGGTTTTTGCGGTTCTAAAACCAGTGGCCTTAATCAGTGAAAACAAATAATACCCATCAAAATTGCAATTGCAAATCTGAGAAAATTGAACTTCAGAACAATACATGATCCTAGTACTAATTTACAGGGAATCAATTCTGGTTACAAAAACCAACTAATAATCCAGCAATAAGTTGAAAAAGAAGAAAGCTCTGACATCTATGAGAAGCAAACAGTACCATCTCGAGCTATAAATCAGAGAAGCACTTGTAATAAAGAGAAAATAAAGCGAAAATTGAACTCTTTTTCTCACCTCAGATGACCTCGAGCAGCACCTCTTCCAAATCTCAAAAGCCCAGAAGAGAAACACTGAAAGAACTGACAGGGTTCAGAAAAGGCACGTTGCTACAGTGAAAGGTATTGAAGTGCCAAAGCGAGACAGAAAGAGAAAGAGCGAACAGAGATGAAGAGAGAGAGAGAGAGAGAGATGGTGGTAAATATAAAGCCAAGAGATATAAGGAGATTATCATGACCCAGAGACAAAAGTCCCAACTGTATGGCACTTAGTTTATTTTCTCTCTCTCCAGTCCCCCCGGAAGCGATTCCTCTACCGCGCGGTACCGACGTACCGTTCAGATTTACTGTGCTGTCAGCTACGGACGGCCCAGATTTGATTCAGGGGGGTCTGATATTATAAAGTTTAGCTTGCACGAATCTTGATGCAAATTAAAGGCCGAGATTTGCTGCGCGGCACGCACAGTGACGGTGCCGCGCGGTAGAAGATCTCGTTTGCAGTCCCCCCTCCTGTCTGAGTCGGTGGGGCTGCAGATGAATCCAACTCGAACTAAATTTGTTTTTATTTGAAATTAATTTCTAATTAGTTTAATGAAATAAAACAATATCAGAATAAACAGTTTGAACTGTATGAGTTTTATTTGTTGCTGATCCAAACAAACACGAACAAATTATTCGATTACGAATAATGATTTTTTTTTGCAATTCGATCTTAAAATAATAAAAGAAGATGACGAATAAAAAAATATTATCTAATAGAAGAGATCATAGAAGAAGATTAAGATGAGTATGTTGTTAATATGAGAGTGAGTGTGAATTAATTAGAAAGTATATGAAAGAAAATGAGAGTATTGACATTAAAAATGAATGAACTGATTATTTCTAATGAAAATGAAAGTAAAAATAGATAACATAGAAAGAGATAAAATAATGACAAGATTCAAACTATATAGTTCACGAATGATATTCAAATAAATTGTGTTAAATTTGAGTTTTATTTGCTGCTGATTAGAACAAACTCGCGCAAACTATATATATCAATATTTTTATATCATCTAACAATTAACATCTTCTCAAGCTTTGAACTATTTTAATTCGCGAATAGTTTCTAACGAACTGATTTTAGTTCGAATTTGATTCAAAACCATTTCGAACTAGTTTGATTCGATTTGAAATTAATTTCGAACTAAATTGATTAAACTAATTTTGTTTCTCAAATCGAAATCGAATCAACTACAAATTTTTCTTGTGGCCTAATATCTCCCCTTTGTTTCTCTTGTTATCTTCGGTTTTTGTTAAACTGGGAGCATCCATTTACCTATGTAATTCGGATAAATGTTAATAAACTTATTGGTTGTAGATTTTACTGGAATTCATTGAACAATATAAAAAGTAGGCAAATTCTGCTATGAATCAAAATTAACTTGATGCAAAATCAACTTGATTGCACAATTATTGATAACGATCAATGATTATAATTGATTTGAATTTAATTTTTTTTGTCCATAAAAGACTCACTCTAAAAAGTAATTGGTTGGCAAAAAAATGTTGAGCATGCATCACATTGTTTACACTTTACACACATCAATTTTACGGTAAACCTACGCAAGCGAAAACATATGACAATTGTTACCCCGCTCATTTTTAATAACTTTTTAAGTTCTTGTAACCAACCTACTAGGGTGAGTTTGGATCATGCAATGATTAGTGTAAAAATAGTGCTATGTAGATTAATGATTAAAATAATGATCATTTTTTTTATCTAAGTTAGTGCTAATTTTGTACCATCTAGATTAATAAAATTTTGTTTGAATTGCACATTTGTAGTAGTGATCGTGAAAATAAGTAAAATAATGAATTATTTTAGTTTTTTTAACCGATAATAATAATAGATTAATAATATATTGATATCACTGTATAATATAATAATAATACAATAACAATACAATGATAATAACATAATAATAATAATAAACAAATGACAATAATACAAAAATAATGAAGTAGTAATAACAACAATAATAATAATAATAATAATAGTAATAATAATAATAATAATAAAATAATAATAATGATTACAATAATAATAATAAAATAATAATAATAATAAAATGACAATTACAATGATAATAATAATAATAATAATAATAATAATAATTACAATATAATAAAATAATAATTTTGCTAACCATGACATGTGCTAATTTGCCAATCCAATTATTTTGTTGAATTAGCAAAATAGTACTAACAAACACTACTCACAACTTACTATTTTATGTGGATAGCAATGTTAGAATTTTTGGGACTTAGTAGAAATACTAAGGTCAAGTAATAGGACGGAAGCGTTTTCAATCAACAATTATAATTCAAGTTTTTAGACCTTAATTATCTAGCTAAAATTTAAGCAAGCAAGTTCTAAAAATAATTAAGCAATTCACAGATCAACAAATTGTAAGAATAATAAAGAGAGATAAAGAGAGTAAAGAGTAAGAGCAATCAAGAGAACTCAAGAACACGCGATATAATATGGTTTGGCCTACAAACAAACTAGACCTACATCCACGGGACTCTCGAAATCAAAACTTCCTTTCCGGACTGATTCCACTAAGAAATAAGTGTTCTTTACAATTGTGAAACTGATATTTGGTTTCTTCTAAACAAGCAAACCAATCTTCGATTCCTAGAGCAATGCAAGGGGCTACACCACTCTACACGGTAAACAGTTCGATTGACTACACAATCAAGGACAATGATGCACTACTTGACAACACAAATGTAGTGCACCAAATACTAGAAACTAGCAAAAGAAAAATTCTCAGATTGACAATTATACTATGGAGGCTATCCTAACTCTCTCAGGTTTAGATAGATGTAGGAGAAGGCTTTGTTGCTCTTTCTGATGCTCAATTTGATGCTTGGAATCTTGTGAGGGGGGGGGGGGGGGGGTTCAGATGTCTTCCTGGTTCGTCTCCCCTTCATGTATATAGGCTGAGCACTTCTTGGAGTCTTGGAGTCTTGAAAATGGCTGAAGCATTATAGTCCTGTAACACGTTATGGAATCTGTTATAATAGGTTGGCAACTTTCCAGAATTGTCCTTTCTGTGTTTCTATTACTGTCTTCTCGGCCATCTTGAGCAGGAACTCGTTATAACGGGTTGGTGACCCATTATAACGGGAGGCAAGGCGTTATGACACGACTCTGGAGCGTAATTGTAACGCATGGCTCTATGAAACACCTTTTATGCTCAACTCTTCTCCTTCTAGTCCGTTGTGACGGGTTGGGCACCCGTTATGACGGGTTACTGACCCGTTGTGACGGGTTCATGAAGCGTTATGTTAACGCTAGGCTCTGTGAAGCCATCTCTTGATGTCTTAAGCATGTCTTGACTTGTGTTAAGCATGTTTGAGCCTTTGTAACATCATGTTGTACATGTGTTAACATGCATCTCATCAAAACTCAATTGTGCAAAGTTAGTACTGATTTGTTTTGCAAATTGTCAAATAAGAGATTAATTTAATCCGACAAGCAACACTAACTCATTGTTAGTGCTATTTTTTGTGATCCAAACATGCTACTTTAGTGGAAATATCAAAAGAAGGAAAAATGAAATGTATCAAATGAAGGGAAAAAAAATGTTCACATGCTACTTTAGTGGTTGAATTTTGTGAGTTAGACAAGTTATAATGAAAAAAATATCTCGTATTCATACAACAAGCATACCAAATTGTTGTAAAGAAGTTACTAAGAATTTAAAAAGTATATACTATAATATCTTCTAAATAATTCAAGACGAGGGATTCGATGCCCATGTTAATCGGTATGTTAATCGGTGTGTTGTTTATTTTTTTGTTAAAAGCTTAGATTTTTGAATGTAAACTGTTAGATATATTTTAAATCATCTTAAATAAGTGTCTATAAAAATGATAAAATTTTAACAAGAATGGCCATAAAGATATAACTATTAAAATAAAATTGAAATGATGCAATATTTTTTATATGTACAATATGATATATATGAATATTCAATCAATTAATTTTAATATTTAAGAATTTAAAAACTATTTAAATAAAATTAGTTTTATGAACACAATAACAGTCTTTTGATCCATTCTCATAATCCAAAATAACAAACTTTACCCACCAATATGAACATCATTCAATAGAAAGCACTATTAATATTTTACCTACCAATGAGTATTTTTAAGGTAAAAGTCTATGTACATTTCTCTAAAATCTTAAAATTATATATTTCACAATTTTGAAGTTGTAATATTTTATTTACCCTACAACAAAATTCTTATTTTTTCATCTTATATAAATTCAGCAAACATCAGATATGTTATTCTTGATCAACTTTTAAACACTCAACGATATTAAGTAACAAATGATTTATCATTGTATTATTTCATCTCAGCCTATGTAACTAAATGAACAACTTACATAAAACAAGTAGATCATCGTGTTAACATAACTTACGTTTACTATTGACTATTTTAGCAATAAATTATAATTGTGTGCCACAGATAATTTACGGTACATTGTCGTACTGTATCGGATATGTATTTGATACTCAGATACTCCTTGGATACGTATCCGATAAGTCACATGGCGTATCCACGACGTGACGTATCGAGATTGACATATCCGATTATTTTTCATTTTGAAGGACGAATTCGACCTTCGATACGCCTCGATACGTTTCGAAACTCCATGTGACAATCAGGTCTTGTCTATAGTTGTTATATTGTTAGAAAAAATGAGTGAAACATGAAGCATGAAGAAGATTCGAACTCAAAACAAGTTACACTATTAATTTTTGATTAATTTGTTTATTGAATTCTAATATTTTTATTTATTTTTTCATTAAAATTTAATATATATAGTTGCACACGTATCTAACAATTTTTGAAATCGCCGTATCGCCGCACCAGTATCGTATCTCATACGATATCCGCACCCGCACTCATACAACATATTAAAATAGACATTTAATGAAAGTTATGTTTGTTTTGGTGTAAGTCATAAAAATTGGATAAAACTGGATAAATTTCAGAGTTTTTGTATTCTTGACTCTTGAAAAGTAAATACAGTACTAAAAATTTTATTGACAAAAATACATTATTTGAGTTTTAGAAAAGTATATATGCACTGTAACCTTTTTCTAAGTACATTAAAATACTATTCAATAAATAAAGATCAACAAATGAAGACAGACGGAGTTGGTTCAAAAAGCGTACCATGATAACTTATAAATTTGGAAGAGCATACCACATGACTGCAGTTATTTTTTTTTTTTGGTAATTCGATAAATAATTGTAACCAAAGTAGCCAAGAAAGAGGCATATTTAGATGAAATAGCCAAAACGGTAGAAGCAGTACCGTGTTGAACATAAACACGGTATTAGATTTACCGTGCAACGTTTAGGCGCCACAACAGATCAAGATTTGATGCACGGTAATGGCTCCACCGTGTGAAAGGCCGCACGGAATTCCTACTGCCGTGTGGAGCGTCAAATTTAAACAACACGGTAATCCTTCTACCGTGCGGAGCGTAAAACACGGTAATATATTACCCGTGCGGATTCTTCTTCTCCCCACCTCATCCAGCCACCTCCTCCACCTCTCCATGGCTGAATGAAGCTCTAAAAATTAGATCTCCCTCAATATTAGTCCAACAACGATTCCGTGAACGCCATTTTACTCTTCAGAGATAATCAAACAGTTCTATTCAGCTACATCTTGAGGTTAGTAATTATTTTCTTTCAATTTTAAGTATTGAAATTAATAGTAAAAACATGAATCATGATTATCATGACCAAATTAGCCATGTAAATTAAATTTTTTGTGCAAAATAATAATTGATTTGTTTTATAGAAATTATAGTTAGTTCTTAATTTTGTGTGAATTTATAAATTTGTTCTTAAATTAGTCATTACCCAATAATTAATTAATTTGTACAAATTAGTTACAAATAGGCCAAATAATTAAATTAGTCAAGCTATTAAATTTACTTGTTAATTAATTCAAATAGGCCAAATAAGAAAGTAAGTAATAATGAGGTTAGTTATTATTTTCTTTCAATTTTAAGTTTTGAAATTAATAGTTGAAACGTGAACCATGATTATCATGACCAAATTAGCCATGTAAAATTAAATTAAATTATTTGTGCAAAATAATAATAGATTTGTTTGATAGAAATTATAATTAGTTCTTAATTCTATTGTTAATTTGTAAATTTGTTCTTAAATTAGTCATTATCCAATAATGAAATTATTTGTACAAATTAGTTACAAATTATAAATAGGTCAAGCTATTAAATTTACTTGTTAGTTAATTCAAATAGGCCAAATAAGAAAGTAAGTAATAATTAGTTGTGAATTATTAATAGCAATTTGGTTTAAATTTATGTTGAATTTTGTTTCTAGAAAATGAGTAATCCAGAAGTATTTCAAATGGAAGCATCAGACGTATTACACTTGCCGCGTCAAGCTCATCGTACTTCACAAATCACGCGAACTGTAAGTTTGTAAATTTTGCTTTTAAGTTAAATTTTATATGTTTTTATGCATCTTTTATATTAATTTTGTAACACTAATAAAATTTTGATGCAGAGTAATTTCACATTCAAGATGATTGTGTCGCACAAAGTTAGAGTTCCACACAGTGAGTTTTGCGAGCCGGCTCTTAAAAGATTGGGACTATATCAAGTTGCTCAGTTCGCAGATTCCACCACTCGTATTGACAGAGCATTGATTACTGCTTTGGTAGAGAGGTGGCGACCGGAGACGCATACGTTTCATCTTCCAATTGGCGAGATGACGGTGACATTACAAGACGTGAGCTGTATATGGGGATTGCCCATCCAAGGAATGCCAGTTACAGGCATTTCTGATGATGATTGGAGTGCTGAAATTGAGAATTTGTTGGGCATTGATCCTGCTTATGACTGGGATAATCCTGAAGCTGGGCCTTGGAGAATTAGGAAGCAAGATAATGCTGAAACTGGAGAGTCGGACGTCACATTCTCCAGGTATGACAACTACCTTGACATATATATTTTTGTTTCAAACATGCACAAGTATGTAGTAATTGTTTGTCCTAAATATACTTTAGGTACCACATATACCTTGCCTGGTTGAGACAAAATGTGACACCATTGTCCAATAATCCGACTGAGGTCGAAATTGAGAGATACACTCGTTTTTATTGCATGGATTTGTTTGGGAGTATTTTATTTCCAGATCAGTCGGGAGACTCGGTACCTGCCAAGTACCTTCAGTTTTTGGGTAACTTGGTAAATGTCCCTACTTACAATTGGGGATGAGCTATTCTTTCATTTCTGTATCGGGAGTTATGTCGAGGGTGTTTACTTAAAACCAAATCTATTTGTGGCCCGATGTTATTGTTGCAAATGTGGTCCTGGACTTATTTTACTGTTGGGCGGCCCAAACCTACTGTGGAGCCACCACCTTTCGGTGATCTTGATTTGAGCTCCCGACATGCATATGGGATTAAGTGGTGCACAAGACATTGTTTTTCTGATAATCCTCGGGGTAGTGTCGCAAGTTATCGGGATCAATTTCAAAGGCTAGATGAAGAGTTTGTGAATTGGATGCCATACATCCAGTTCTTAGGATTGGCGCCCCCTCGAGTTATGGCCGACAGTGTTGTTTGGCTCTGTCGTGTACCTTTGATCTTATTTTGGATGGTAGAGTATCACTATCCAGATACATTGGCCAATTAATTTCTATGTTTTTTATGACTTTATATTGGACTCTATGCTTGCTTAAATTTCACATACATTGGCCAATTAATGACATACAATACTTAAATACATTACGTAAAATCCACATACAATACGTAAAAATCACATACAGTACTTAAAATCCACATACAATACTTAAAATCCCCATACAATACTTGAAATCCACATACAGTACTTAAAAACTTCCTTTCATCTTAACGGCGACGTGATGTAGATGCTCCTACAAAAATATACAACAAATATCAATATGCACATCATTCAAGCACATATATTACTTCTGGTATAAATGTGAGTTATATTACCTCCTTGATTTGATCGTTTTCTTGAATGTTTAGTTTGGCCATCATCTAAGTGCACAGGTACACGTCCCTCCATTTGATCCATCTCCATAACTATTCTTTTATGTTCTCTCCTTCCCTTATTTAAATTTGCTGGATCTGGTCTAATAATTGGACCAACATACATTGGCCAATTATGAGGATTTCCATACTCACTAAATTCTCCAGACCAAGTGTTGCTAAAATTTTCAACCGAATAATATGGACTAATATATTGTTCCTCGTCCAAATGTCGCATCGAACACACAGCAAGTACATGACAACAAGGTATACCTGTTAGTTGTGGTTTCTGACAATTACAATGGGGTATTCCTTCAACAAAAGCAACATCATACTTCACATTGCCTAGAACTCCCTGCAAAAATTGAAGTCATTAGTACTCTGTTAGCTGAATAAGTTCAAATATTTTGAAATTTTGAAAACACATTACCTCTTTAATTTCCTCATTTCTAACCATAACTTCATACGTGTTAAACCTTGCTGTTAGAGGTGTTACTTCCTTGAGTTTTCTTCCCTTTTCTCCTCGTTTGACAATTTTTTCTCTTACTTTGGGACAAAACACGTAATTGTTGCTAGCCCAAAAATTTGCAATACTTTTTCTTTTAACAAACCACTCGACGCATTTGTAAAATGATTCTTCAACAATCGCTGTAACAGGTAATGTTCTCGCAATTTTGAAAACACTGTTTAAAGCCTCAGAACCGTTTGAAGTCATAATACCCCACCTATTGCAACCTCCATCGTAACATTGAGCCCATTTTTGTGGTACTCGAGGCTCTTCAGTATCAGTTCGGATCTTCTTACCAGTATTTATCAAATACTCGTATGCAATTGTGTGCTCATTCTTAATGTTCTCCATCCTTTTCTTCAAACCTCCAAAACTTCTTTCTCCTAACAGTCCATTTCATGGTTTCAACTAGGTCATCGCTTTTACATTTTTTGAAAAAATTCTGCGCAACATGTTGGGCACAAAGCCGATGTACAGCTTCACCTCTTTGTTCACACCATCCTAGGTGAGGTTGTTCAAAAACATTTCTAATAGATGCATGCTGATCAGAAATAACACATATACGACCAGGACCAACCACTTCGTTTCTTAACCATCGCATAAACCACCCCCAATTATCATTATTTTCTTCCTCAGCGATCCCAAATGCAAGAGGAAGCAATTGATTCTCAGCATCATAAGCACATGCTGCAAAAAACTTACCACCGTATCTGCCCGACATGAATCCAGCATCCACACTGATCACGGGCCTGACATGCCTCCAACCTTGAATGCATGGACCAAAAGCCCAAGCAACTCGTCTAAAAAGTTGAACTCCATAATGTGTTGATGGATAAGACTCAAATGTAACCTTTGTTCCCGGATTTGCCGCTTGCATTGCATTAAACAAAGGTGGTAACATCTCATAAGCTTTCTCCCAGCTATCAAACATTTCTGCAATTGCCAACTCTCTCCCCTCCATAATTTATTGTATGTAGGTTGCACAGTAGGATATGCAGTTCTAACCAACTCTGAAACCATGCTTAATTTAAGTTCTAAATTCTTCTTAAGAGCACTTTGTATAACTCCGGCAATCATTCTAGATGTAAGTTGTCTGTGATCGGGTCTTGTGGCTGATGCATGACATGAGTGTTGTATCGGATTAGTTGATATCTTCCAAGCTGATCCTTGTTTACTATGTTTCGCATACAATCTCTAATAACAATTTCTGTCCTTACACCAAACAACCAATTTGGATTTGCTACTATTAGCAACTTCAATTTCAATATTACTTTTAATGTGAAAGTCGTGTATGGTTGTTTTTAAATGTTCCTTTGTTGGAAATGTTCTACCTTCTGCTAATGGTTCCTCAAACCTTTTTGGTTTGCCAAAAAATGATTCATCAGAGTCTACCATACCCAACACATCAGAAAATTGTTCAGCTGGGTGTTTATCCCCTCGGTTTACAAATGGAATGGTATCTCTCCACCTAATTGCTATGTCTTCACCTTCGATTTCATCATCATCATCATTTTCTTCTTCTTCTTCTTCTTCTTCTTCTTCTTCTTCTTCTTCTTCTTCTTCTTCTTCTTCTTCTTCTTCTTCTTCTTCGCTACTAAGTCTAATAGATTCTGGTATGCTATTCAAATTAGGGCAAACAACAGATGATATGGGTATCTCCTCAACTACCAGTTCCAAGTAACGATAATTGTAACAAACTGCAGCATTATTAAGAGCTATTTTCCAGACATTTTCATCATTAACTGGAATCAAGGTAAAATACATTTGTCCACTTGGACCTGTAATCATGGTTCGGACCCTGATATTCAAAGTATATGCACTTCGATCTAGTTCAAGAACATTATATATTTCATTTTTCAACTCTTCAAATTGGCTGTGTTCAGTGATAGAAAAAAGAGCATTTTGCTGGTAAACTATAATCTACTCCTTGTGACCCCTTAATTATCTGACCTCCATGATATATATTAATAATGATCATTTTCGCTGATGATCATGTAAGACGATTCCAAATAAAGAATTTTTCAAATCAAATTAATACTTTCTACTTATTTATAAAATTAAAAATGTAAATATATACTTACAGTTCAACACCAATGATGTTCTTCAATTTGAGCTGTAATTTCTACTTTGTTTTTCAATTTGCTCAAATATTTCTAGCTTCTTAGATTCACAAAAATTAAGAAAAAATTGGCAGAAATGGAGTTGCGGCTAGGGTTTGTGGCGGATGGAAATTATATTTATAGGTAGAACAGAATGGGAAAACCGGTAGAAGTAATACCGTGTGGCAGGATTCGATCAAATGTGGCAGAGCCACACCACACGGTAACAGATTTACCGTGTTTCCCTGCCACACGGTATTAGCTTTGCCGTGTGGGCTCTCACACGGTAGTAGCTCTACCGGTTTGGCTAGGTACTTGAAAAAATAACCTGTCTTGGCTGCTTTGGTTACAATTATTTACCGAATTACCAAAAAAAAAAAAACTGCATGACTGTGGGTGCTCGTGCTGTTTGTTCAGGAAATGTGAACCTCTGAAAGAAGGAATTTTTGCATAAAAGGGTTTTTCTAGAGAAACAATATTTTTTATAGAGAGGATCAATTGTTTCTTAAAAATATCACAGAGAATTAATGACGTAACTAATATTTATGCTTCTAAAGTGTAAAATTTGTACTGAAATCTTAAAAAAATGCATAGGAGTTGAAAAAAATTGAAAAAATTTAGAGGCACAAGTAATACTCACGCTCTGAATTCTCTGTGAAACTCTTAGAACGTTTTTAATCCTATCTGTTAAAAAAAAAAATTTTGGTGGTTTCCATAAAGAACAATTCTCAACTAAAGCATATCCACTCCGGTCACAACAAAAATGGCACCTCTCCAATATTTAAAATTTTGACCAATAGTCGAGCTTTTGATCTATTTACACATATAATTTTTAGTATAAATTAACACCAATGGAATGAGAAAATTCAGTATTTTCACCACATAAAAAATGCCGAAATTTTTTACCTATAATTTTTGTACAGAAAAAGCGTTTGAAATATTATAAAAAGGCGAAACAGTAATTCTCGTCCTATAAAATGTTATTTTTCAAACATAAAATAGTAATTTTAAAGGACAGAATTAACTTTTCTGTTCCTATAAAGTTATTCGTGAAAATAAATTCATTTCAAATTTATCAGTATATATAGGTAAATTTAGAAACACGGTTATATACGAAAAACTTTCTGAAGGTTAATTTCATCACAACTTATTTTCCCAAACAAAAATCAAGAGAAAAAAAGGTTATAGGAAGAATTTGTTCTTATTACGAGACAAGATTCGAAATAACGTTTCATAGGATTGTGACTTGTTGGGGAGTTCCAACCAAAGAACATGATATAACATATCCACATTTCATTGGACTATTGGAGTGTATAACTCGACTTGTTTATTAACGAGCTGGCTCTGCTCGTTACTACAAGTGGTCACGAACTGAAACTCTCAACTCGAGCTCGCTCGGTTGTAGCTTGTTTGCAAAAAAAATGACAAAATAGTTTAAAAAAACATAATAAAATTATAAAATCGTGAAAATTTTCTATGGTAAAGATCTATTTAGAGATGGTGGTAATCAATTCGACGGTCCAGATTAACTCGTTAAGATCTTGATATTTACACGAGCCGAGCTTGTCACAGCTCGAGATCGGCTCGTTTACTAACGAGCTGGCTCGGCTCGGCTCATTAACACTCGAGTTGTTAACGAACGAGTTGTTAGTGATTCGAACACGAGCCGAACACGAGCGAGTCACGCGTCACGAATATTCTGTGCACCCTATTGGAGTGTAGTTTTTCTTCTTTAATTCATGTCAAGAGAAAAGTATATTAGAAATAAGGTTCATTGTTGTTTATTTAATTCTTTACTTCAATTTAAACAAATATGATTAAAAAACAATCTTGATTTTTCACACACAAAAATAAAAGAATCGCTAAGGGAGGGATGGTGACACTAATCACATTTAGTTAGAAAAAAAAGTAACCAGCTCGGGTTTAGTTCTAGCTAGTACATCTTCATTCGCCAAATGATTTGCTAAAATTTTATGTGCCACATACAGTTGTAATTTTAGAAATAAAAATACTTGCCAAATTAGCAAAAGTTTCTAAGGAGAAAGTTATTATAAAATGTTGCATCTTCTGCAAGTGAAATAAACATATTCATCCATGTGAATGCAAGTGATTTTTTTCTTGGAAAGTGTTTTGTAGATATCAATATTGATATCTACTATTGATATCGATGTTAATATGCATATTTAGTTGAGCTAGTATGTACGTTGTTTGAGTTATTATGCATGTCATTTTATGTTATTTTTGTACTGAAAAAATTATTATGCATGTTTACAAAATAATGTGCATAATAACTCAAATAACATGCATAACTATTTCAGTACAAAAAATAACATGCATAATAACTCAAATAATATGCATAATAACTCAACTAAATGTGCATAATAACATTGGTATCGATAGTCGGTATCAATATTAGCATCTACGTATCAGCTCTCTTAATGTGCATAATAACTCAACTAAATGCGCATAATAACAATGATATCGATAGTCGGTATCAATATTGATATCTACGGAATGTTTTTCTTTTGTCTTTACCAATTTAAAAGAGAAAATCTTAAAATCCTCATATTTTTGTCCTCCGCTCCCGTCCCCCACTCTCCTTCCTTTTTTTCTTATTTTGTCTTATTTCTTTTCTGAACTTCTTTCTTTTTCTTTCTTTTATCGATGAAAAAAATATTGCTGAATCGATGAAATGTTGTTTTGCATCGACGCATCGATGAAAGACATGTTTGCATTGATGAATCCATGAAAACATCGATGAGTTTGTGAAAACCATCGATGAACCGATGAAATGTTGCTTTGCATCGACGAAAATCATCAAAGAACGACAGGTTTGCATCGAATCGATGATTGGGTGGAAAACATCGATGAATCGATGAAAACAATAAAAAACATCGATGAATCAATGAAAATATTGAAAGACATCGGTAGTATTATCACCTCAGAGGTTAGTATGACCACAAGAGGAGTTAGTATGACCACCTAAGATGTTAGTATGACCACCAGAGATGTTAGTATCACCATGTGAGATGTTAGTATCACCATCAGAAAAGTTACTATATACATAAGAAGAGTTAGTATGACCATATCCTTAGTTAAAATGAGCACATTCTTATATAGTGCAGATTAGACTTGAAACAGTGAAAATCATCGATGAAGACATTAAAAACATCACGGAATCGATGTTTTGCATCGATGAGTTGGTGAAAAACATTGATGAATGGCTACTTTGCATCGATGGATGATAGGTTTGCATCGATAAATCGATGAAAATATTGAAAAACATCGAGGAGTTGGTGAAAAACATCGATGAATTGATGAAATGCTGCTTTGCATCGATGAATCGATGAAAATTGTCGATGAACGACATGTTTGCATCGATGAAAATCATCGATGATTGAGTGGAAAACATCGATGAATCGATGAAAACATTGAAAAACATCGCTAGTATTATCACCTGAGAGGTTAGTATGACCACCTGAGATGTTAGTATGACAACAGAGGAGTTAGCATGATCATGAGATGTTAGTATCACCATCAAAGGAGTTAGTATGACCATCAGAGAAGTTAGTATGACCACCTGAGATGTTAGTATGACTATTAGATGAGTTAGTATGATTATATTCTTAGTTAGTATGAGCATATTCTTATATAGTGCAAATTAGACTTGAAATAGTGCAAAAACATACTTGAAATAGCTAGCTAGTATGAAAATATTTTATTTATTATGAACATGTGTTTTATTTAGTTTGAACATCTGTTTTATTTAGTTTACGCTTCATTTTTGTGCAAAACAGATTTGAAAACAAGCACAAAATAATATTTTATCTCGAGCAGGCGTACTTTTGACTCGTAACTTTGATTCGCGTGTATGAGTACTTTTCGAAATCGGCAAGACACGACACACATGCATTAAACGGGTGTAACCCAGTAACGATGATGTTTTGACCCCAAAAAATGCTTCTAAAGCCTCTAAATCTCATTTTTTTAGTTTTTCTTCAATTTTTTTGCTCAAATTTTGTGATATTTTTTCCAGCACATATATATAGTATGAACACTTATTTTATTTAGTATGAACACATGTTTTATTTATTCTGAATACCTCTTTTATTTAGTATGTGCCTCATTTTTGTGCAAAACAAATTTGAAACATATAGTATGAACATTTGCTTTATTTAGTCTTAACACCTTCTTTACTTAGTATAAACACTTATTTTATTTACTATGCGCACAATTTCTATACAAAACAGACTTGAAACAGTGCAAAAAAATAGACTCGAAACAACTATAAACACGTGCTTTATTTAGTCTTAACACATGCTTTACTTGGTATGAACACATGTTTTATTTAGTATGCATCATTTCTATGCAAAACAGACTTGAAACAGTCAAACAGTGCAAGAAACAGACTTGAAACAACTAGTATGAACACTCGCTTTATTTAGTCTTAACACCTTCTTTACTTAGTATGAACACCTATTTTGTCTAGTATGCACATCATTTATGTACAAAACAAACTTGAAACAATGCAAAAAATATGCTTGAAACAACTAGTATGGAAACTTATTTTATTTAGTAAAAAAAAAATATATATGCACACCATTTATGTGCAAAACAGACTTGAAACACTGCAAAAAAGACTTGAAATATCTAGTATGAGCACTTGGTTTATTAAGTCTTAACAACTGCTTTACTTAGTATTAACACATATTTTATTTAGTATGCACACCACTTCTGTGCAAAACAAACTTCAAAAGTGCAAAAAACTGACTTAAAAACAACTAGTATGAACACCTTAGATATTAGTATGAACATCTTGAATGTTAGTATTAACACTCTGGATGTTAGTATTAATACCTGAATGTTAGTATGAACATTTGAAAAATTAGTATTAACACCTATAAATTATGTGCAAAATATTTAGAATAATATGTATGATGGAAAGATTTATAAGAATGCACCTAGTTCAAAGCGGTCCAACTTTTCATTTTTATTCATTTTAACTCTTTAATTTTTCTTTTTTAGCAAAGTTAGTTGGGGGACATGAGTGGGGAATGGAGAGGAGGGGACTGTTAGTCAGGTCAAATTTAAAATTGTAAAAAAGTACAAATTACAAATTACAGTTGGAATATAAGTACTCCTAATTTAATGTGTCCAAAATTGTTTAAGTTGTTGATGTGCAATTTATACAATTACTTGAATGGAGATGCTCCTAATTTATTTTTGAGTTCTTGACCAATTTATACGTTTGTTGATTTTTTTTATTTTGTGAACTTCAAAAGTTTAGTTAATATGGTGAATATTATATAATGTAAGCGAAGCAATTGTTCAACTGGCATTAAACATTAAACTCTAAATTCTAAACTTTAGAATGTTTGGGTTTTTACACATGTACTTCCACTTGGTAAATTAATTGTTATTTTCAAATGAACAGTTATAATTTAATATATATTTTTGGGTAGAAGTATGAAAACAACACCTAACATTTTAACATGAGCGATTTATTTTGTACAACAAATCCGATTTTTTTAATTTATGACAAAATATATCACGATCTATGCAGTATGTGGTGATGTTACGCATCATCCGTTTTTGACACCTGATCCGGTGCATAATATTTTGTAATTCAATTTATTACCATCACATTTTACTTTTAATTGTTCAGAATGATACTTGGTTGTTAATAACATCATGATAAAAAAGGTAATGGCAACAATATTCTTATAACACTACCACAGAAAAGGCATTTAGTAGCCCCCCCTTTAATAACGGAGATGGTACAATGCCGCTATTAAAAGTATCCAGTGGCACATTTGTAATAAAATTTGACATTTTAATAGCTGTCTTTGTTTATACGCCGCTATAAAAGGTTCCTGCTAAGTTATTATAGCTGACATTCCTACAATACCGCTATTAAAAGGGTAGTATCCATAGCGGACCAGCTCCTGTATTCGGTGTTAAATACATTCTATAGCGGACCGTTGGGAAGAGCCGCTATAAAAAGTAAAAACAACAGCGGATAGTAGCGCGGGTCCGCTATTAAAAGTATTTTCTATATCGAATTGAGCGCTGGTCCGCTATTAAAAGTATTTTCTATATCGAATTGGTGGGAGAGTCCGCTATTAAAACCTTAATATTTACTCGCGATTCCTTCTTCCCCAAACCCGCAGCCACCATGTTATTTCCACTAGCCACCATTAATATCACCATTAATTCTCAAGCTACATTTTAATACTTCTAATTTATATTTTGATTTTGTGCTGCATCATCGCTCTCTCTTCTCTAATCTCTCGATATTTCAAGGTAAATTAATTATTTTTTGTTGCATTAATTAATACTTGTAATTTATATTTTGCATATTAATATTTTTCGTTATTATGCAGCAATATCAAGTGCTAGCGGTTTATCTTCATCACCTCCTCTCTCGATCAATCTATATTGAAGGTTAATTTTGATAATTATCTTATAATTAATAAATTTCATATATATATCATGCATTGCATATGATTAAATTGTATATATATATATATATATATATATATATACATAAGTATTGTCATATAAGACCAAAATATCGGAATATAAATTAATGATTTAGGTCGGTACCCGTTCGGGATTAATCCAATAGGGATTAATCTCGAATAGTCCCCGTTTGGGACTGCTTTTTGAATATTTTGTCTCATTTAGGATTAGTGGACATATAATAGTTGTAATCTATTGTTTGAGAAGAATTCGGTAGTATTTCTCCAATTGTTCTCACGAATACGTACGTATATGGCAATGTACGTTGGCGTATTCGGAGAGCTGAGGAGAAATGCTGCCGGATTTTTGTCAAACAATAGATTGCAACTATTATATGTTCACTAATGAGACAAAATATTCAAAAAGTGGGTTAGGATGGTTGGCCAGCCCAAAACTTTTATGGAACTTAATAATTATACCATATATAATAAATATTTGCATAATTTATTTTTCAGATGGAACGTCGAAGCATGTGGAAGAGTAGGCTCCCGCACGAGAGAAGCAAGTCTCGCCGAAGCGACGTTCACCGAAGCAAGTAGTATCAAAGCAAAAAGAAGTTCTATCTCGAACGTCGCCGCTTGTTTCAAATGAAGTTCTAAAGCGACTTGACGAATCGATGCTCAAATTGCATAATACGGTTAGCAATTATTTATAACTAAAATAAAAAAAGATACAATTATGTTAGCACAAACTAGGGTTAAGAGTATAAAATTTAGAATTTGGAACTATGTTAGCACAAACCTAAACCCTAAATCTTAAATCGTACCAGTTAAGTCTAAACCTTTTAAGTCTTTTAAAGACTTGTACCAGTTATGTTTGCGTATAAAATTATGCATTGTTGGTTTTAGAATTATGTTTGCACAAAACTAGAGATTACAATTTAAGGTTTCGTTTTAGAATTTAGGATTTACTACTCTTATACCGATTATAAAAACATACAATTTGTTCCAATCATTACTTGTAATTGTAATTTTGTTATTAGTTGTCGCATCTTGCTGTTCACGCAAATGTCTTTGAATTTGGCGACTTGTGGTTATTTGGGATCGAGGACACGCAACTACTGCCATTATCTGATATAATGGAAATTCTTGTTCCAAAAGAATGGCTAAGTGACTCAATTCTTGCCGTTTGGTGCAAGTAAGAATCCCTGACCTTGTTATTTATTTTTTCAATTGTAAGTAAATAATATATATATATGTGTGATGTATACATAATGCAGGTGTCTTGCGAGTTATCTTGCGGGATTTGGGATTGACGCTAAGTTTTTCTATCTTCATCCCACTTTGTGCTCGGAAACAAGGGTGTTGAACGATTACTCGTCAACGGTGAATTACATTGCTCAATTCTTTGTTAGACTCGAAGATCCCAACTCGATCGTTTATGTGTCGTCCATTCAAGGGTTCGAATAATTTTCATTTCAAAAACCAACAACTTATTTTTCTACATCTAGAAACTAACTATATTATATGACTTGTAGCGGTCATTGGCATCTTCTAGTTCTACAAATCTCATCGTTGCAGATTTATCAAATTGATTCTCTTAATGCACCAAATAAGCAACTCAATGTCGTTAGAGCCTTGAATGCGTAAGTTACCTAATTTTACGAAAAAATTTAGTACATATTATTAGTTATATTGATTTTTGACTTTAGTTAAATTATACAGAGCATTGCGGCTTAGATTTCAAGCACAGGGGTCGAGCAAAACCAGCAAATTCGATCTCAATTATGTTAAGGTATGTGTTCTTAACTTAGTATGAAATACATTTACAATTAGATGAATATGATAAAATCGGGGCATTTACTATTATTTGCATGTTACTTTCAAATTTTGTAGAGTCCTCCGCAACCCAACGCTTGGGAGTGTGGATACTATGTCATGCGATCAATGCTTCAAATAGCGTCCGACTATTCGGATGCATCAGACTTGTGAGCGCTGAAGCTTAAGGTAAACTCTTACTTCTTTTTTATGCTAAGTTTAACTTTAATTGTATCAATTATGTTAGCACAAACTAGGGGTTAGGGTTTAAAATTTAGAATTTAGAATTTAGGGTTTAAGTTTCGGAATTAGGGTTTATTATTATTTGTATTTGTAGCCTTGCATCATCTATATTCCAACTAAATATAGTCTTTTACCTAAACCCTATATCTCGAATCGTAAATTGTAAACCTTCAAGTCTTTTAAATACTTGTACCAGTTATGTTTGTGCATAAAATTATGCATTGTTGGTAAGTTCGCACAAAACTAGAGTTTGACTCAATTATAAACATTTAAGTCTTTTTAACTTTGATTGTACCAATTATGTTTGCACAAAACTAGAGATTAGAATTTAGATTTTACAATTTAAGGTTTAGTTTTAGAATTTAGAATTTACTACTCTTGTACCAATTAAATTAGAAGTTGAGAATGCAAAATGTCTTTAATTAAGTTACAAACAAGCATAACATATTTTTATTTATTTTATGCAGGAGCTTCGTCCATTTCCACAATCTTATTCAGAAAGCGAGATTAGACAGGTAAAACAAATGCTTTGTGAATTTATTAGTTACAATTTGTAACTTGGTTGAACTTTTTTGTAACTTTGAGATACATGCATGTTATACTTTGAAAATAGATTATGTAGTTGTGTTTTTTTGGAAACAATTGTTGTAAAGATAAATGAATGTATGTGTTTGTTATATATTATTGTTTGCTATATATGTGTGTATTGTGGATTGTTGTTAATTTGTTTGTTATATTGTTCGATATATATATATATATATATATATGTGTGTGTGTGTGCATGATTAATGCTGATTTTATATGGCTAGCAAATTGGGACTAGCCACAGAAAATCTTCATAAACATATTTTAGTTCTATCTTTAATAGCGGACCTAAGGGTGATCCGCTATAGAAAGTTTACACATAAAATAAGAAAGATTAATTATAAAATATTTATTTATAGCGGCTTTGCTGGGTTGTCCGCTATTAAATGTAGGATTTAACAGCGGGTTGCGAACAAGCTCCGCTATAGAATATTGGTATTTTATAGCGGAATTTTCTGTCGGTCCACTATAGAAACGACCTTTAATAGTGGCTTGACTGTTACGTCCGCTATAGATGCTCACATAATCTATAGCGGACCCTCCAAACCTTTTATAGCCCCCCTCTTTAATAGCAGGGCTTAGTCCGCTATTAAATGTTAAATTTTGCCGGTATTAAAGCCTGAAATTCTGGTGGTGTAAGAAAACAGTATACAAACAAAACTATACAATTATAACAAAATAATTATCCTAACTAATTTTATTAGGTAATTTTTTTGGAAGGTCATTAAACTTCGTATGAAAGCTTTCATAAGGGGTAGGCAGATTACTGAAAGGTCATTAAGCTTTCATTAAGCGGTTTGTGCAACGAGCGGGCGAATCCACAGGCGATTGCATGGGCGAAAAACTCAAACCTTCCTTCCAAATATACCAACCAACCAAACCGCATTAATGTAACCTACATTAATGGAGATAATAACCAACACGCATTGAGCACTACGGAGAACAATCAAGCTGGTGAATGGACGGTTGTTAGAAGACGAAAAGCACAGAGGACCAACCACCCCAAGGAGTCGTGACCACTTCACCCTGGCATTATCGCTGCGCTCAAACGAGGGGCCTGTTTCAGGTGTGGCAGCATTAGGCATTTCAAGATAGATTGCAGAGAGCCAATTAAATGTTTCAACTGCTCTAGATTCGGGCACTATGCCAAATACTGTGATAAGAATGGCAATAAATATAGTGCTGGTGGAGTCTCTATAAACCCACGCCCTTCCAAACACACTTTATTAAACCAGAAAGAACCCCACAAGGAATCACTTCCACACCCCACAGCTAACCAGAAGGAGCCCCACAAAGAACCAATTCCGCACCTCGCATCCAACCAGAAAGAACCCCACCGGAAACCAATTCCACACCCCGCAACTTACCAGACAGCACCTTCACACCAGCCATTGTCTCAAACTTCCACAACCAATCCCGCACAAATGGACCGCTACCCAAACTGGCAGAATATGGCTATGAACAGTTCGAGAGATTTCTGGGATGACAGACCAAAACAGGTGGATGTATTCTTCCCACCAAGAGACCAACTTAAAGGTCCAAACGCACATCTTGCACGCTCAGCATATATTACACTTACAGCTGGGCTAGAAGAGCAGGACCTCCCCATGCGCATAAAAAACATGTTCGCTGCAACATTTGGGTCAGGTCCAGATGCATACAAAGTTATTCAAACTTTCGATGCGGAGTACCTACTAGTGTGCAACAACCCAATCATCAGAGATTTGGTGGTGGACAACAGCCCATATGAGCTTGACGGAGGCATAGACTTCGTTGTCCAAGCTTGGACGCCAACATTTGCAATGCAATGGGATCCACCGTTGTTCAGAGCCAGAATTAGGTTAAGAGGAGCACCGCTCCACGTTTGGAACCCGGACGAGATCCGACGCCTCATATCGGGATTTGGTTACCCAATTCACATATGCCCGTATTACCTCGAAGATGAACAATTGAGCTACCTCAAAATGATGATCGTTTGCGATCATCCAACCACTATCCCCAAGTGGATAAGGCTGAAAGAGGGCAACCACAAGAAGCATGTTGAGGTTATTCTGGAAGGATGGATGCTAGTTCCACAGAACCCACCACCCCCGCCAGCCCCTGGGATGGTGAACCTACCAGTTGGACAGATGCAACATCAAAATGACGGCGAAAGTGATGGTAGCTCATACATGCCATCCCTCTCCCCACAGCCACTAAATGATGATCCGTCACCACTGACCCAGGACACATGCAACACCGGCTGGAACTATCGTAAAATGGGTAAAACAGGTAAACGGGTTTGGAGAATCAAGACAACAAGACCGAAAAGAATTTGGATCCCCAAAAAGGTTACCGGGCAAACGGGCGCATAGGTTGTTCCCCCGCCTAAATGAAAACCCGACATTTCAAAATCTAGACAATTTGCAGCGGCAAGTTGCCATGTCAGTGGGTTCTCCCTTCAAGTGTTGTATGGATGGGACAATTTACAAGGAAGGTTTCCCTATGTACAAGCTGCAAGATCTTGTTCTGCAGGAAAATCCATAGTTTCAGGCGGCGCTTTCATTCGGAAGAATTAAATACGATGTGACTCTCATGGAAGTACGCACGAAAGAAAAAAAAAAGGATAACTACCATTTGGAGTTTCAGAGAGCTGGAGGAAAAGACCCCTACCCTGCTAGGCACAAGTCACTTGTCTGTCCCTCAAAACATTAATGCAGCACAGTACAGGGTGCACGACACGTCATATCTTGACACTGGGTACACCTTACCTATTCCCCAAGCAGAAACCCAAATTATGATTAAGGCCCAACCGTTCACTATGGCCCAACAGCAACATGCTTTGCTTATGTGCATGCATGCCATGATGTATGGATTCCAGAACTATATTGCTCAAGTTTTAAATGGCATAGCCTCAAGCGGACTATTTTTCATTAGTCAGGCCTAACGCGGACTAATACAAGCGCCAAGTTTCAAGGCCCAAAAGAGGCATCCAATTACTATCAGCTCTCAAATGCAGCAGATATCCTCAGCACACGAAAACCTCAATCAACAACTCTCTCAGGCAACAACACGGCAAGATTCCAGCCACGACGCACTGGCTAATGATGAAGCAGAGCATAGTACTAGACAAAGTGCGAGATTGAAGGCAAAGAACAAAGGGATTTACCAGAGTCCAACGGGACGTGAAAAAGGAACACGTAGGAGAAAGGCTAAAGATCAGGATCCGTTCGATTTTGAAGCACTTCATGACGTCCCGATAGCGTTGGACCAGGCCCAAGCCTTACTTCAAGCTGCTGGAGTACCCTTGATCCCCAATTTAAACAATAGACTTGAGGAGATTGTTAGGGCAGACAGGGAGGCACTACAAACAAGCTCAACCACTGATCAGCACGACCTAGAGAATGATGAAGATTTAGAAGACTTGGCAACAACACAGTATCTTGCTGTTGTCGAGTCAGCCTGTCACTATCAAGATTAAAGCGCCTGCATGTTTAGGCCAGGGGGATAGTAGTAGTTTAGTTATAATATTAATGTGTTATTTACAGTTTTTTGTTGGTAGGGTGTGGGGGCAGAATGGCATTTTGGTTTCGAAAGAATGGCCAAGGAAGACTGGTTGGTGTATCCCTCATATATTAGTTGTAGTGCGAGTGTTAGGTGGCAGTGAGTTGTGTTTTTGTAAGAATTCTAGTATCGTATTACTTGAGGATAAGTTATCCTCGAGCAACCAAGCTATGTAAGATTTATATATGCAAGATCCCCCTGCTTGCAAGAACGCTTAGCCTGGTTGAGTTTCAAATTCGTTGTTAAATGGGGTACAAGAAATTGAAGATACTTTCCTAGAACGTTCGTGGCCTGAACGACCAAGAAAAGAGGCCAGAAGTAAGACAGATTGTAAGCAAGAACAAGCCCCAAATAATTTGTATACAAGAAACTAAATGGTCCCAGACTGATCGGTACCTAATCAAAGAGACACTTGGAGGGAGATTCAAAGAATGGGAGACAATAGATGCATAGGGCACGGCAGGAGGGGTGTTAATTTCATGGAAGGAAGGTACATTTTTGCGAACTGGGTGCCAGGCAGGGAATTTTTGTCTAACGGTGGACCTTAAATGGTGCGAGGATGGCACAAGATTGAGAATCACGACAATATATGGCCCAACAGAGCATACGCAATGGCACAATTTCTTCCGAGAATTACAAGAAGCAGACCCTGGAAACTCCATACCTTGGGTAATATGTGGTGACCTAAATGTCACTTTGAACCATTCAGAATGTACCAATCCGATATATGATTTGCAAGGTACACAGCAATTGAAGGATGTTGATCTACCATTGCAAAACAGAAGGTACACATGGTCAAATGGAAGGCAAGAACCATCAATGGCGAGACTCGATCGCTTCATGATCTCGCCATCTTGGCATTTTACATATCCAAACACACAACAAGAGGCACTAGAAAATTCGAACTCTGACCATTGCCCTCTGTTATGCTCATGCACAACATCTTTCAGACACTCAAATATACTACGATTCGAGAACTTTTGGTTAACCATTCCAGGATGTGATGCCAAAGTCCATAGCATCTGGCAAGAACAGGGACAAGCTGACTCGACCGTTGCGTTGGCCGAAAAGTTTCACAAGCTACTGCACGAACTGAGATCTTGGGCAAAGGAAAGGACCAACTGGGCAAAAATTCAGGTAGAAGTGTGTTTGGGTTTTTTCAAATGGTTCGACAGCCAATCTGAGGAAAGATCAATGACCACCTTAGAAAGATTCATTAAAGCAATACTCAAACAGAGATATCGCCAACTGGTAAAGTGGAAGAAATACACTGGAAATAGAGGGCAAAACGGGAATGGGACCAAAAAGGAGATTCAAACACAGCTTATTACCATGCAGTAGCCACGCACAACAAAAGCACTAACCACATCCCGGTGTTACAACAGGAGGGAGTTAGTTTTAACAGACATGATGACAAAGCACGAATCCTCTTCCAATTTTACAGGGATCTGATGGGAAAGAGAGGAGACCAAGTTCTTTCTCCGAACTGGGAACTGATATATGCTGCACAACAAATAGACCTCCAAAATCTGTCTGACAACATCACACAACAGGAAGTACTTCATGCTATCAACATGTGGCCACCCAACAAATCCCCCGGACCGGAGGGTTTAACGGGAGAATTCTATAAGAGGTACAAGGATTTCCTCGTGCCAGAGATAACCCGGGTGTTAAACAACGCGGCATTGCAAAACCAGCCTCTGTCAAACCTGAACAACTCTCTCATAACACTCATCCCCAAAAAACCTGGCGCTGTTGAACCACGTGATTACCGGCCTATCAGTCTGATACATGGTGTACAACGAATTTTTTCAAAAATCATGGCGATAAGGTTGTAGCCTCATATGCACCATTTAGTACAACATGCCCAAACCGCTTTCAAAAGGGGTAGGCAGATTACTGAAAGCTTCATCTATGTACAAACAATGGTACAAGAGGCCAAAAGGAAAAAAGCCAAAGTCGGTTTGTTCAAGGCTGACATACACAAGGCATTTGACACGTTAAGTTGGGATTTCATAGCCAACATCCTAACAGCACGGGGATTTCCTTCGACCAGGGTGGCATGGATTTGCAAGATGGTGCTCAACGGTAGCTCACAGGTCATTCTGAACGGTATGTTAGGTAGAAAAATCATTCTTAAACCGGGCTTGAGACAGGGCTATCTCCTCTACTTTTTTATATTGCTATGGATTTTTTGGTCGTTTGGATGGAAAAACTGGTACAAATAGGTTTCTGCAAAGTCCCAACACATGGAATACGACCCTGCATATTGTATGCTGATGATGCAATGTTTTTCATTAAGCCTACCATACCAGATACATTAAGACTAAAGCTAATACTTCACATATTCACAAAACTGTCGGGTCTTCACATAAGCCTGCATAAATCACAGTTTTTATGTGTGAATATGGATGACCATCACGCTCTCCTGGCACAACAAATGAGGTGTGCAGCAACGCTACTTATTTAGGTCTCCCGTTATCGGACAAGAGACTAACAAAGGCGGTCTATCTACCACTCATTCAAAAAGTCTCCCGGTGGTTAACAGGATGGCGAGCACATTTCTTATCAAAAGGGAGGGGATTGGTGCTACTCAACTCAGTGTTAACGACGATGCCAACCTACTTCATGTCGGTGTTTCTTTTACCCAAATGGGTCATCAAGGAAATGGATAAAACAAGGCGAAATTTTTTCTGGAAAGGCCATAACGATTCGGCAACAGGGCTAACATTGGTAGCATGGGAAAAAATATGCCTCCCGAAAGAAATGGGGGGTTTAGGTGTAAGAAACTTGGAGGCAACAAACAAGGCTCTCATGTCCAAATGGGTATGGCAAGCAATACTGGGAAAGGAAACACTCTGGGTCGAAATTCTCCACACATTACGCATTACACAAAGATTTTGGACACATACTAGCCCGATTCTGGACAGGAAAATAAATGCAGTGGCATTACTCGTGCAAAACTTTGCCTCCCAGGGTAGTGGTGCACAAACAAAACTGTGGAGGGACAATTGGGGCGAGGGTACCCTCATGTACTCATTACCAATTCTATATTCATATTGTGAAGATATTGATTTGTCTCTCCGCACTGCCCTACAATCGCACCAGATGGGTCACGGTTTGTCGTTCCATGCTGAACTATCAAGCACGGCCGAATAAGAACTCTCCACCCTCAACACATTCTTACTATAGTACAAGGAGGCACACAAGCATCAAATGGAACAACACATTGTATGGGGGGGACCAGGGGGAAAGTACTCAGTGGCAAATTTATACAAGCTAATGGTGGGGGGTGCATATATACAAACCAAGGATCTACAACGAATCTGGAAAATTCGATCGCCCAAGAAAATGAAGATATTCCTATGGCAGATGGTGCTCAATCGAATTCCAACAATTGACACACTGAATACTAGAGGAATGCAACTTGTCAATCGATGCCCCTTGTGTAAAGTGGATTTAGAGTCATCGCAACATCTCTTCAACAATTGCATGTTCTACAGTTAGGCCATAATTGAATTCAATTACATCTGTCCAACAATTTCACAGACCGATTGGCAGCAGATATGGGATGCAACGGACAATCGCACCATTATAACAGAGCAACTACAACCTTCTACCAGGCAAGCCATGATCTTTCTCATCTACGAAATTTGGTTGGAGAGATGTACGAGAACGTTTCGTGAATCAGAAAACTCTCCACAGAGAGTGGCAAGGATGGCGGCAGAGAAGTGGAAACAATTCAGGAGGCACACGCAACACAGAGACTAAAAAGCCAAAAGTTTTTATTATTTCTTCTTCTGTTTTAACTTACTTTCTTTCTTTTTTTTCTTTTTTTTATTTTATTTTAAACGGTCTCAATCTAGTACTCTAACATCTGGTTGGATGTCCTAGATGAGATCATCTTTGTAAAAGTTTTTTTTCATCAATAAAAAGGGGGGGACTTATGAGCCCTACCTTCTTACTAAAAAAAAACAGTTTGGACCGATCATTTGAACTTTGAATCTCGAGATATGAATGCAAAAAATAGTGTCTGGGAGGGGCAGATGCATGATTTTTATTAGAGGACGGCGATAATCAAATATAATAGCTTGTCGGGTTCAAATCTATTAACTAATTTGTAATAAATAATAAATAAAAAATGAATATATATTATTACCTAATAAAAAACTATTTAAAAAAGACAAAATAATAGATATTAGATAATCAAGTAAATGAAGAAAATTGTCCTCATTTTACATATTAAAAATAAAAACTCAAAATAATAGATAATCAAGTTGATGAAGACATTTTTCTTCTACGAGACTTCATATTTTGAAATCTTTTGCATAATTATTTTCTTATTCTTGCTAATAAAGTAATTCTCTTAGTAAAAGTATTTCTTAGACGATTGGTAGACTTGATCACTTGATTGAACCCATAATAAATTGCATCTCTAAATATAATATTGCCAATCTGACCAATCAAACCTAAATTGTGACACATGACAAGCTGTTTCTTTTTATTTGATTTCATTATTTAATTGAATTATCAAGCAATTTGAGAGAAGCTTGTTTTCTTGTTTTGCTACCCATAAATTTTAGAATTCATATCCAAACTACAATGAGAATTTTGCTCTATATTAATACTTGATAATTTAGGAAATGAAAAAAAATAAAAGAAAGAAGAAATGTGTACTGTCAGAGGAGGAGCGAAGCAGTATCGCACGAGAGAGTCCTAATTTCTTTGATCACATTTGGGGGCATCAGTGTTGAGTCGAGACTTGAGAATACGAGAGAAAGAGAGAGAGTCGGGGAATCTCAGTCATAAAGAGAGTGATTGAGAGGAGAGAGAGAGAAAATCAGATCTAGAGTTTCTCTCTATCCTCCTCTCTCCATCTGCCATCTCTCTCCAGCCGCCACCTCCGCCTCCGCCCTCACCGTCCCCACCTCGTCCCGCTCCACCACCTCGCCTTCACCTCTTTCCTCTATTGTCTCACTGGTCAGTAGCTCCACTCACCTCTGTTCTTCACTGCTACAGTGCTCCGCCGCTTCGATCAGTCCTAAACCTTGTCTCTACTCTCGACCTAAACCTAAAGACCCAACCCTACACTCGATCTATCAAAGACCGAAGCTGCCGAGAAGAGGCTAGCCATCCTTCGATTAGCAAAGAAGGATAAAGTATACGATATCGGCAGGGGAGGTCACGCCGACCTCCCGCCCCTATTCCCAAAAAAAAGTTACAAGTCGGAACCCTACATCTCCTTTCTTCTTTTGTCATGACGTCGACAACACCGTAGAAGCATTTGGTAGCTACCACCAAGATGACTTGATGCCTCAACATGTTGATGGAAGAAATGAATGGACTTGGTAGAATTTCGAATTGTATTTAGATAGTTTATTTAATTTTTCTGTTGTTGTTGTTCGATGTTAGATGTGACAAGTTAGATAACTCGTCGTTGCGATGAATGTTATTGTTGTTGTTGTTGTTGGATGTATTTTTATTTTATTTATTATTTTTATAATTAAATTAGTTAATTATATTCTTAAATATGCAAGTAATTTTGTTTTTATTGAATTACTAATATTTTTATATATTAAATCATGAACGATAAATCATCCGTAAAAGTCCGATTAATCGATCGTATAACAATTAGTTGCTTGGTGGTATCATTTACGTCCGTCGAGCGTATTCCGCTTTTTAAAAACTGAGTACGAATTTTTAATTTTCGAATATATAGTGAGACTTGCATTGATATTTATCAATTTTGTGCATTAAGATTTACTCCAAAAGATTTATCAGTTTGTATATATATGATATGCATGTACTACATACACATGCCAACTCTCGAATTTATGACTAGAGGATTTAATTTTTGACGATTGACTATTTGTTGAATTGAATCAAAGGTAATAACTTTCTACAATTCGTAACGACAAAATTCCAAATTATGTTTTCAATTTCATTTGCATCAAATGATGGTGGTATGAAATAAAATCAAAAGGAAACAATAATATATTTTGATAGTGAAGTAACATACAGAAGTTGGGCTTGATCTGAAATTGATGAAAGCAAATTATTACGGAAAAGTTGAAGTTGAGTGACAAAAAATCTTCACCTCTATCCCTCTATGGAAGCATGCGAAAGGCATTGTTTTTTTAAATGGAAACAATAACACAACAGAAGCAGCTTTTGTTGACATTCAGGTACAAATAGTACAATAGTACATCAAGCATTCTATCCCTCAATAAAAAAAGGTACAAATAAACCAAACCCACAATACGAAAAACGGCTAATTTGCCCACGGGAACCTCATATGTTGCCATCATTTTTTCTATGGCAGGAGATGCCAAACGATTTAACGGTACCATTTTATTTGAGCCGTATTTTTCAATATTAATATGTGCGCAGAGGTGGATTTAAAGTACTTCACTAATTATAGAATCTCGAAATTTGCATGTTCAAAATTATGTAAATCGTTGGATTGTTATTTCACTTCGTGAAGTATTTGAAAAAATATTGATTCTGCAAGCGCAACAAATGAGTGTTCATGTCACCCATACTTTGTAAATAATACCACTAGATATGAATATTTATAATTATAAGATACAATTTTACTATAAATACCACCTATTTGAACTCCACAATATTTTACGTTATCCGATCCCATTCATATTTTATGGTGTAACTGAGCTACCACCCGTTTTCCACTAGAACAGTCTTAGAAATTTTTTCTAACCAATTGAGCTACCACCCATTTTCCACTTCTCTCTTGTTTCTCACTCAAGACTTCTCTCATCTTTCCCCAGGTACAATAAAAAATAAATAAGGTACTACTGCTAAAATTTATTCCTTTTTCTTCATAAAAAACAGTTCTTTTTTTGTCTAGTTTATAACATATCAAATTCTAATTTGCAACACTATTTTTTATTAGATAAACAAATTGAAACATATTAAATCCAATTTGTTATATTTCATCATTTTTATGACTAAACAGAAAGTAATTTGATACTGTATTGATCAAACGATGTAATATTTTATTTTATAACTCTAGTTATAATCAAACAACAAAAGATAATTCCTTTTCTTGAATTTTTTCCTATCAGATTGGTTATGATCAAACGATGTAATATCATTTTTGGCCATATATTAGATTTGAACTACACATTTTTTCGACTATTGATAAAAATATTGCTAAAATTATTTAAAATGTTTTTTTTAACATTGAACCCCGAGTTGGAGTACCGACTTCCATTAGAATAAAAATATTTTAAATTTTGAATCGTTGAACTACCGACATGACATGAATAGAAATAGATCTTATCACTTTGATGAAGAAATGAAAGTTTGCTTTGTAAAATAAATTATCTTTACAAAAATATATAGGGTGATATTGTTAAGTCTTTCTTTTGAAAAAAGAATCAAAATTGTCACAAATTTAAAAACATATCGTGGTGTAAATAATGCGAAGAACATAGCTGCATTTAGTTTTACAGTTTTTATATTTGTTGTGAAAATAAGTTGTCAATAATGTTATCAGAATAATGTATGAGTTCTAAACTTTTAATTTGTTGATTGCACACTCACGATTTAAATCATTGGATCAATTAGAGTTGTCGATGGATAAGGTAGGATACGGATTGAGATATTTTTATATTCATACTTAAAATTTTCTTTACGCATATCATACTCATATTAATTATTTCTTTTATCCATATCCTATTCATACCCATAAAAAAATTCTGGGAACGAAACTGATAACAATAGATAATGGGTAAAAAAAGATAAAATTTAATAAAATTTTGTATGATTTTGATAAATTAATAGTATCAACTAATTATATACTACTATACAACAATAAATAACGTCCTAGGTACTACAAAAATCACAAAATTGTTTCTCATATCACTACTTAGTACTTAGTAATGAAACATTATCAAATAAATAGAATGCAAATCAGTTTTTTTTATCAATATACATGATGCATTATTTAATACTAAAACAAGATGTGCATATTTCAATGATGCATAGATTTTTCTTTTTTCTTTTAGAAATACATATTTTTCGATTTTTAATTTAGTTAATTGTTTTCAAGATATGAAATAAATTATAATATATATTTATATAATTTATCCAATGGGTAACGAGTACAATATAGCTCTTATCCGTTCTCTCACCCGATAAGTTAACGAAATTTTTTCTTACCCATACCTGCCTTAGCGAGTACGATACGACCGGATAAACGGTCAAAAGAGTTTCATTGACTGTCCTAGAATCAATGAATTGCATTCCTCTCTTCTAAAATTGCATGAAGAGAGAGATAGAATAAATAATTAAATTACAAGGAGAAATAGTGTTATTTAATGATGCAATGGTTAAAATCATGAGCACATAATCAAATGATGCACTCATGAATGGATATGGAACCAGATCTTGTGCCGCGCGGCTCGTGCAACGCTGAAAATCGCGACTGTCCAATTGCGTCAAAATTCATGCAAATAAACTTTATAAATGTAACCCCCCTAAATCAAACCGATAGCGTCCGTACTGTGTGACACGTGAATTATTGACCGTTGGATGGTACGCACGGCTTCGGAATGGATATAACTCTCACTCATTGATTTGACTAAATCAAATTACAATTTTATTGTGTTAATTGAAATTAATCCACAAAATTTTTCTGTTCTTTGACAATGAACAAGACCATGCAACCGGAACATAATTCGATTAATTTGGATAAACGATTTTCATGGCAAGAGAGGGCCTCATTTTATCTTCGAAGAAGATACGACTCGATTACTTGACGAACTAAATAAAAACAGACTTGTATCGAACTTGTTATACTTTTAATTTATTTATTAAGTATAGTCTGCGACTAGAGTTCTCAAAATCGTGTCTGCATGTTTAAAAATGACACGGAACAACACGGCACAATAAGAACACGATTAAGACACGACACGGGACCCGACACAGTACTGTTTACGTGTCGTGTCTTAAGCGTGTCGTGCTTAGGTTTTCTACTGTAGGGCACAACACAAAACATTTACGAGGAGAGGCACATCACGACACGACACAAGAACACATCTAGACACGACACATTTAGGCACGACATGACGACACGGGTAGGCACGAGTAAGAACAGGTAGGTACAGTTAGGCACAAGTAGGCACAAATAGACACGAAAGTTCAATTTTTTTTTGAAATTTTTCAACGGGAGTTCTAAATTCGTTTAACCTCTAACGTAGTGCCAATTATCAAGGACGACACAAGCATCGAATTTTTTTTTTCAGATTTTTATGTTCTTGTAAAATATTTTTCTATTTTTTTAGTTTTTTTTTTATATTTTCGACACGATTAACACGAATAAGGCACGCTGTGCCGAAGCAACACGCCACGAACAAACACGTCACGATTAGACACGACACGGTTAAGATACGACATGTTTAGGCACGACACGGTTAAGACATGGCACGTTTAGGCACAACGTAAATATAATAAAATACTAACCGTTCCGTTTTGATCCCTTCCAATTTTTGTCACGACACAATAAATATAATAAAATACTAACCGTGTCGTGTCATTTCGTGTCGTGGCAAGCCGTGTTTGAAACGAAACAGCACGGCACGAAACGACACGAATTTAAAACACTATCTGCGACACATTCATTGTTGATCAGTATGTAATAGAGAATCCTGATTCCTACGAGGCGTAGATGGTACAGAAGCTGGACCAAACTACGAAAAGGAAAAAGGCAAAAACCAAAACATGGAAATAGTGGGTCCACCCCACCGTACTGATTTGCTTCCTTTCCTTGTCTTTGATTCAGTGATTTCTCTCTCTTTACGGTGTTTGCACTTTGGATCCTCTCCAATTAAAATATATTACAAACATACAAATGCTTGATATAATACAAAATATAAACATCTGCAATCAAAATATAAGCACCTGAATTTTGCATCTAAAATAACTTTTTTAGCATCTGTGTTCTCCTTCTTAAATAACTTAACGAAGCATGATGAGAACACAAATATTGCTAATACCTCGCAAAGAGAGTTATTTCGTCAACCGCCTTTTTAATGAACGATTAAATTTTTTTGTTTAATTAACTATTTCGTTAAAGAAAACGATCGGAACGAATCAAAACGATCAAACTCCTTCTATTCGCTCTTCAACCATTTTCTTTCTCATCACACCAAAACAAAACAAGAACCGAGTATATGAACGATTCTAATCATACATAGAAATCAAATCCTTCATCTCCTCATTCGAACAATCATTAATTTCCCGTCTCATCACATTCTCTCAGCATAGCCCTTTTTCTCTGTAATCAAAATAATTCTAACAATATACAATAACAAACGAAACTACGAAACAAACGATCACGAAATAATATATTATCATTAACTATTTTGTTTTTAAACGAAAGAAACTTATTTGATCGTAATCGTTTTATTCGTCACGAAACGAAATGGAAAATGATTAAACAAACACCCATTGACAACCCTATCCATAAGACCAACAAATACAGATCCGTATAATCATTGCTTTACTGTGGCTGTTCCAACTTTATTTTTGTGAAGAAAAGATGGAGGTCTAGCCTTCAAATTTTATTAATGTGATCACAATTGTGATCGACAGAATACAAGGTCTATGTACAAAGTTTCAAAAGAAAGGAAAAAAGAAAGGAAAAAAAGAATGGGAGGTATACATCACAGAAATATGTCGACTACAATTTTTTTTAAGGTTTGCCTTGTGTTTGATTAGAACCAACTACTTAATTCTAGCATTATCTCCCTCACCAAATGTAGCTCAGTATTGCATTCATCGTCAAATGTCCTTCTGCATCTTTCTCGCCATAGCACGAAGTTGGTTGTTACTTCCAGTTGGACTGCCTGTTTCGGTGTTGTAATGTTTGTTAGCAAGCGATGAGATTGAGATGTAAGAAACAGTTGTGGTATCTAGGTTTGTTCGGAGTGTACATCTCTGATGTATGATATGATGTTTTCTCGATAGTGAGCATTCATTGAATGTGTGTCTCTGTGTTTCTGCGTCCATTTTGCATAATTGGCAGATGCTTGGCAAATTCTATCCTCTCTTGACAAGATTGTCAATCGTTGGTAATTTGTTTCTAAACATCCGCCAAATGAATATCATCACTCTTGAGGGAGTCTTAATTCCCCAAATGTTTGCAATGTCGGAGCTTATCATTATTTTTGTATAGAAAATATTTGGTCGATTACGTCATCGATACCGTCATCGTCAACTTTTTGAACGTTGAAAATTTTATTAATTAAAATATTAATAACTTAATACAAGAGTTGGATTTTATTAGATAAGTTTTTGTAACGACTTTGACTGTGCTCGTCGAGACTGTAATTAGATTTTTTTATCATCGCAAGTTATCAAGCTGTAAATGTCGGGGTCTGCTTCCACCACGTCAAGTCTGATTTGCGATCGGAGAAACGAGCTATTCAAAATTGATTCTGACACAAACACATGATAAAAAATTACAAATTAAGGCATAAGTTGATAGTGGAGCCAAATTTTAGATGCGCGTTTCTCCGATCACAAATCAGACTCAATGTGATGGAAGTAGACTCGAATAGCTAAAATTCGATGGCTTGTGACGATAAAAAAGAATTAATTATAATCCCAAGAGCATTGTCGAAGTTTGTAGAAAAAAATGTTAATCATACTTAATATTATTTTTGTAACAAGTTCAGCTGCGCTCGTCGGGATCATAATTAGTCTTTTTTTATCGTCGCAATACATCAAGTTGTAGATATTCGAGTCTACTTTCATCACGTCGAGTCTGTTTTGGGATCGGAGAAATGAGCAATTCAAAATTAAATCCGACGCAAACTCATGATAAAAAAGACTAATTAAGATATAAGTTCAAGATGGAGCTAAATTTGAGATGCACATTTCTCTGATCGCAAATCGGACTCAACGTGGTGGAAGTAGACTCGGATATCTACAGCTCGATGATTTGCGACGTTAAAAAAAAATATTTATAATCCCGATAAGTGCAGTCGAATTCGTTATAAAAACTTACTAAATACAACCCAACTCATCAATTAAAATATTAATATTTTATTAATAAAATAATCATTTTGGCCTTCAATCCTCTTCCCTCTGCAACGTTGTTTAATCCGGAATCATAGATCCCGGAGTCTGTGATTCCGGAGTTTTTCCGGAGTAACTCCGTAATCACAGACTCCAGAATGGCTAGTTTAGTGATTTTGATCCGAATTTTGCCAGTTTCGTGTTTTTTTAATTTTTTTTGGTTAATAAAAAATATTTCGGGAATATATATGTCTTACAACATTTTTTTATAATGTCCCTCTACACTTGTTCTCAATGATTTAGAATTTTCTTATAATTTTATCAAATTAGTTAAAATTTTTATTAAATTGAAGAGGTATTTAATCGTTAGATTAATACATTTTTTTCACTCATTAGATAAATTTCTAAAAAGTTTCTAAAAATAATTTTTTTATTCCTAAGTAGCCGTCAATTGAGCCACCCGGTTCAAAGAAAGAGTGAGTAGTCAGTAAAAAAACTAAAGAATTACCAATACATTTAAAATTTTAATCATTAAAAAGAAAGATATTTAATAAAGTACGTAATATAAAAGTCAAATCGGACCGTAAAGGTGTAAGTGTAATCAAATAAAGACATAACAGTGTAATTTTCAATAACGATAACAACTTTTTCGACGAAAAAATAATGACAACAACATGTACCAACTATTATTCCAATAACAATAAAACCATGGGTCTAAACTCCAAAAATGAAAAGGATGGAATCATGGAAGAAGAAAAACAACAACATCAACGATCATTCGAATAAAAGGAGAAAAAAACCTAATATGTATATTAATTTGTTTTAGTAATCTTTTTTTATTTGGTTTCAATTATGATTTGTAATTAATGCCATTATTTCATTGCTATCATGACTTTTATGTCGACTAGGATTTTTTTTCCAACTTTGTTCAGGAAAGACAATCTATTGTAAAGACTAAATTTAAATGAGGAGGTTCCGATGCCTACTTTTCTTGTGCCTCATCATGTCCATTAATTTAAAAAATTAATTAATTAATTTTTAAGACTTTAAATATCAAAACTAATTGATTGAATATTTCATATATGTCATAATACATTGTATAAAAAATATTGTAACATTTTAGTTTAATTTCATTGGTCATCTAGAGCTAACAAAATCAACGGTTCAAATCTAATAGATTTATGTTTATGTTGACAACACATCAATGATACCTAGAGAATCATCGTCTAAATGAAATTGTTGTGCAGTGCATGTATATGTTATATTGTTATGTATTTGAAAGATAAATACGCACGAAAAATTGTAAAAACACTTCTCCAAGCATTTATTTTGAATATAACTAATTGACAAGAACACATAATTTTGAATATGCGTCTAATAATTCACAAAAATGTGATACACACAAAAATAACATTTGATCAACACGCAATTTAAATGATTCTTTTTCGTTCATAATGTCTTCCGTTGCTTGGCACGGATACCATTACTGATAACTAAATAAGTGAGGCTTCATACCTGCTGCATGCTCTGTAAGTCAAGCTTACATGATTAGCTCTCATATTCTAATTTAAGTACTTGATTAAAATAAACAACTGAATCATATAAAATCATATAAAATCTGGAATGGTTTTAGGTTGATCACACTTCAGTACTTCACACAGACGAAACACTGAAAAAATAATATAAAACAGTACTAATAAATATGGATTTACTTAAAAAAGGCAATGTCCTCACGATCAACGGAATTTCACCTTTATTTCATTTGTTTGATAATTTGACTGTGAAATGTGAATATCACCTTCCATAACTTTATTAGTAATACCGTACTTATCATGGTATCAGTCTAAGCAAGAAGTTTTTTTTTTTTTTGTTTTTGATTTCTAAGCAAGAAGTTTGTGGTTTAAACCACCTTTTCCTAGAGATAGTAGGTATGACACGACATCCATGTTTAGTTTTTAAAAATTATCGTTGTACGCTGCATCGACGCGGTTCGAATAATTACTAAAAATATTAAACTTGTCTTCTTCTTCATTTATTTTGTATTCTTTTTGACAAGTAAAAAAAAGGACAACCAACTATCTTGTACGGTTGCGGATGCGGATGCGGATGCGGGTATTATATCTATGTTGCGGACTTGCAGAAGCGGCAATAAGTTATTTTTCAAAATACTAAAATACGACGGAGTATATATCTAATAATAAAAGAATCATAATATGTATTAAAATATGAGCATGGCTAAAATAATATGCATAGTACACCCCATTTTGTACTATGCATATAGATATAGGTCATTAAATTGAGATTTAAGTTGCTCAATAAATTCTTCATATGAAAATATTATAGGAAATCAAATTTCGTGATTTTTAGAGCTTTCTAGCTATTTTTTTAATATTTTTTAAAAACAGTCCAGATTTAATACTACAAAAGTGTCATTTCTGGGCTGTTTTTAAAAAATATTTAAAAAATAGCAAGAAAGCTCTAAAAATCACGAAATTTTATTTCCTACAAGATTTTGATATGAAGAATTTATTGAGCAACTTAAATATCAATTTAATGACCAAATTAAATACAAATGGGCGCATAGTACGTTATGGGGTGTACTATGCATATTATTTTAGCCATGCTCATTAAAATATATATATAATATGTAACAAATTTAATCACACTACTACGTAAAAGGGTTTTAGCGCTGCTCATTTATCACCGAATTTCAATGAAATCCGAGATTAAAAACGCCCAACGACATTACCGAATTTTTTGTAAAATTGAACACCGGATATTACATAAAAGTCCTCTATTAAAATGTGTTACTTTACTAAGAAAAAGCTATTCTGGATTTATCACCGAATGTTAATTAAAAGCTGGTGAAAAAAGAGATATTTTATCACAGATGTTTGTTATTGTCACCAGGTTTTGTTATTATCACAAGATTTTTCTTAGCATCCGGTATTAAAAGTATTATCACCGGATTTTGCTTAGCATCCGGCGTTAAAAGCTTCTGGACAATTAAATTGTAATCCACAAATCACCATTTTTTCTTAATTCAACCGTTCATTCTTCTAAATCCACCCCTCCAAACAAACACATATTTCCCGTCGAACTCTCATATTTTTCTATATCTTATTTTACTATTAAAGACATGATCTCTCTCTCATTCTTCCTTCTTTTCGTCGAATTCTTCTCTTATTTTTGTCCTTTAAACTCACCTTTAAGCATTATTTATTCAATCATTTCTAAACTTTTTCTGTAATCGATAAACTTATGAGAAATTTTTTGTGTTGATTCGTTTCTTTAATTTTTACTTTTCGACAACTCCTTTAATTGAGTTCCGAAGAAAATAATATCCTAGATTATTTTAGAAGAAATTTTACTTATGACATTACAAATATGTGTTTTCGTTATTGTGCATCTAATAACATGCATAACAGTGCAAATACTTATTTTATTATGTTTTTTTTTGTTAACTTATGATTTATTATATTTTCGAATCCAGTCCGCATCAATGTGCGTAGCGTTCGCATCGATAAGCGTAGCGACCTTCATTTTCAGTGGATAATGCAGTCAATTATATGCATAATAATAAAAACAATATTCATAAATCATAATACAAAAAACAACATACATCATAACAAAAATAAAATACAAACTGAACTCAACTGAATCTGTCATATTGAAAAAGTAACAGATCAATACAAAATATTCATTGCAGAGATCAAGTGCGTAGACAGAATCATAGATAGTTAACGTGCTGATATTTGGCACCTAATATTCGACACACCAATCAAACCATCAACCTCAAAACATATCACCAGCTATCGTTGTTATGTTTTTATTTCATGATAGAAAAACACTTTTAACAACTAGGAAGCTTCCTTTTAAGTTCCTCGTGATTGGAATCCTTAATTACCAGTCGTTTTAGACTGAATTCTCTGCCAAATTAATGCATTGAAAAAGAAGAAGAAAAATGTATTTTTTTTGTCAAGTTAGTTAATGGCTTTTTTTTTCAAAAAAAAAAAAAGTTGGTTAATGGCAGGTATAAACTTGTACCTACAATTTGCATGATTAGTTTTGTTGGTATACATCAAATATTTCGACCGATGATGGCACAATGACAGCAATATTTTATTATATATTTCATTTATAATGCGACTTTCCCGACTAATTCTATGGGAGAAAGTTTCATTACATTCTAAACTTTCACTACTATAATTTTAATCTATTGGATTTATTGGACCTTTAAAAGCGGACGCAACTTCGGTGTTGTTGAGGGAACTGTTAAAAGATAGTGTGGTCCGATTTTAATTATGGATCTATTAAACTAGACTTTAGCTAAAGATTCGTTTTTTAAGAGTCCTTTTAAAAGCGGTGTCAGCCACACGTCCGTTTTTATAGGGTACTTTAATAGCGGCGTCGGTTGCCAAAAATCCGCTTTTAAAGGGACCTTTTAGCAGCGGAGTTTGTTATACTGTCGTTAGAAAAGGTTAAAAAAAAATAAACACAATAGTTGTGTGCACCTAATTGTGTACACCATTCAGTTTTTATTGATTAATTTAATATCAAGGTTGATGATCCATTAATTTTCAACATATAATGTATATAATTAAGATCCATAAAATTTTAAGTTTATCATCACATGGATTAAAAAATGCTCATTCATAATTTCTTTTACATAATCATATCACATATTTTCAAACAATCATTTAAATACAAGAAAATTATGAAAAAATCATGTAATTCCACATAAATTTGAAAGAAAATCAACTAAATACAAGAAAACTATGAAAAATCATGTAATTTCACAATTTTTTTTAAATCTACAAATACTTCAAATCTTCTTTCAAGTCGCAAGGTTTTAATTTTGAGAGATACAGAGAAATGAGAGATGAAATAAAAATTAAAGAGGTTTATAAAGAGATGGGAGAGACAAAAGAAGGGAGCAATATGTGTGTATTATCTGAGTGACTAATGAGCGTTGGATTGATCTGAAATGGACGTTGCATATTAAAGAAACCGAGAACAATTCGTGGAGTTTTTTTAAATGTTTTAAAATCGGATCCCATTTAACGTCCGCTTTAAAAGACCCTTTTAACACCAGAGTTCCCAAGCCATCCGATATAAAATATAATTTCTAAAACCAAACTTTGTTGTCATTCGCTATAAAAGAATTTTAAAACCTGACGTTTGTTGCAGTCCGCTATAAAAGGCATGTTTTTAAATCATAGTGGTATTGTAGTCCGGTTTAAAAATCTTTAATAGCGATGTTCTTGTTGGTCCGCTTTTAAATGGGTTTTGTTATTCCCCTTTCTATAGTATTTTTTTGCCTATAAAATGCATCATTTTTTATTGTAAAGAAGAAGTCTTTCTAATGGCATTAACCTCCACAAAAGTTTTCTTTGGTGTTAGTTCTCACATTAATAACTTCAATATTCTTTATAAACGAATCAACTTAAACTCTTTACTCTTAACTTTTAGGTGATGTTTAAAATTTAAAAAGTACTAAATATATTAATGCTTTGTATTTAATTCGATTTGACAATCAATAGGTACTCCCCATTGTTTTTCATTATAAACTTTTCATGCCATGTTTCTATGATTCTCAACTAGACATAATTTCTTGAGTTGAGGTATGGTATTTGATCAAGCACAATTTTTTTGGTGCTTGATCATTAAATTTCACATATGTACGGCTCAAATTTCGATTTATCATACTCAATAATTATTTTACATTTTGTGGGATACAAGAATGTTTAATTTTTATATTTTAAGTACTTGTTTCAGATTTTCTAAAATGCCTCCAAAATATTAAAAAAGAAACCAATAAAATAGACAATCACTTTCAAAAATTCAAAAAGAGTACTTAAGTTGGAAATTCTTGTATCCTTTAAGATTTTTATATAACAAAATTATTAAGTATGATAAATTGAAATTTGAGTCGTTTGTATGTGAGATTTGATTGATGATCAAGCAACGCAGCGGCTGTGCTTGATCAAGCATTAAAAGAGCTGTGCTTGATCAAGCACCATAACCCAACTCTAATTTCTTATAATTCAGTACTGACAATACAAGATAACTAATCCATGAAATTCTTTGAAGATTTGGCATCTCAATTTTTATATTTTAATATATTTTCATTATCACAATTCACAAAATGTCTATTAACTATTGTCAAATGCATACTCATTTATTGCAACTTGCATCTTTGTAACATATACATAAGATTTTAATGAAACCAAATGTAATAGTCAGAAGCTTGATTAATAAAGAAAACATTCGGGTTCAATTGAAGCAAAAACAATATTTTAGGAGCTTGAAGAAATCAAGATCCATGAACTCAATTGAACCACAATAACAATTCAATGGTAGAAAACAACAACAAAAAAAGAAAAAAAATCCTTTGATAATTAAAAGCTTTCTTCACACTGAAGAATTCAAATTTGGTAGTATCGCAAACCAAATCGTCTTTGTTCATGCTATCCACCGAATATGACAGTATGACACAAGCGAGTTAAGTTTAAAATGATAGTACACAAATGGTTGGTTGGTTGGTTGTCTAGGTTGTCTACATACTTCAAAATTCTGCCGCATCGCGTATCGGATAAGTATTCGATACGAATACGCATGCGATACACATCTGATACTTTACGTGATGTATCGTATTATTTTAATATTGTTGACTGGTCGGATACGAATGGATATGGCTGTGATACAACATGATACGACAACGTTCAGTAATTTGGTCATAAGTCCATACGAATTCTGATTAAGATGATTCAAAGTGTATTAAAAAGTTAAGAAAAAACTTACAATCTTGACTTATCATCTAGGACATTCTAGTCTTGATTCCTGCAATAAAATATATTAAAATAGAACGATATCTTGAACTTTTACAAAATAAACAAAACAAACTAAATTTAACCTTAATTACATCAAAAACCTACAAAACTCGATCAATTTAATACAATTAATCATAGATTTAAACATATGTAATTTTGGCATATCAAAAGTACAAACCACTGCAACAAACATGTGTTTGTGACACTAGTACAAAAAGTGGCTTTAGTCTCGAATTTAGAAAATATTTAACCCAGAATAATCTATCAGGGTAGAAGGGGAGGGGAGCTAAATGTTTTAGAAATCGTGGGTAAGGTTTGATCACCGGTTATTAACAAAAATCCGGTGACAAAGACACATTTTATCATCGAATATTAACAAAAATCTCGTGAGAAACACACCTTTTATCATCATATATTCACTAAAATCCGGTGATAAATATTGAAAAAAAATTAAACAAAAATCATAATTGTCACGATTTGACAGGCATTTATTGCGAGATGACATATTTGATTTTTTTGCATATATGTTCTTTTATAAAATATAATTTATTTTTTACAAATATGTTAGGATTCTTAAAACAAAATTTAAATTAATAAAAGAAAAAAAAAATAATGGGAAGGATCCTAGACAACCGATCGAAAAATGCGCTGGGACGGACGCCCAAAATTTGGCAGAAAATGAATTTCGATTTTTTTTAAATGATCTAAGATTTTAGAATATATATTTTTTTAAAATTGCCTAGCTTATTATTTTGTAATGTCAAAGATCTTAGAATTTCTTGTAAAATGGCTTAGGATATTATTTTATTTAGTTTGTAAAGTTGAATGTTGTTTTATTTTACTTATGATGCATGTTGTTTTCTTTTCGACAACTCCTTTAAAAATGATCTCGGCAAAAGTAATTAAGGTCTCGACATGGAATGATGGAATGTTCTCAACCCATATGCATGGGCGAATTTATTAAGAGCCAGAGACCAGTGCTCCCCCTTTTTTTTTTGAATGTGTATCTTTCATATTATGTAATTGGCAAAAAAATTGAAAAAATATGTTTGTAATTTGAGAGAATTTTAAAACCATGCTACATCTTGAGATTATTTTTTCAAATATATGCCTTTAAAACTACAATTTTAGTGAATATCAGAATAAAAAATATACACTACTCAGTTGTCCTCTATGATGGAAATTCAAAATCCACTCTTACCTATATGTATATCATGAACATGAAAAAATTTTACTACAAACTTTACTTCAAACACATGATTTGGAACGAGAACAACAATAAAAAAAAAAAGTAAAATTCTTGTCTTGAGTAAACTATAGATATATTTTTTTGTCCTCTTTATTTTTTTTAATTGGATGATTTCTTTATATTAGGGTTGAGCTTAACACTCAATTTTTTAAAATTTCAAAATCCTCTCTCGACGTTCTTTTGGAGATTAAACTTTCGATCTTAGCGATAGTGACGCAAATCAAGAAGTGATTCAGTCCGATACCGATTCGGATTCTTATTCGATTGATTACTTTGTGTGCATTCCAAGTCGTTTAGAATATTTTTTCTATTTTCTGTCTTTTATGTCCTTAACAATTAATTACCGTATCTTTTAGTTATTTTTTCAGTTATTGTTTTTTTGGGTACCAAGGCACTTGTCGCCTATAAAAGAGACCCTAGTCATTGTAGTAATCATCAAGTTTTGAATACAATTAGTTTCTTTAAGAATTCCAAGAATTCTCTTTGCTATTTAGCGGTTATTTTCCTTTGTGTTTTCTTTTCCACTAAATAATTTGTCTCTTCCCATCCTCGCGGAGTTGAGACTTGGGATCCGATGAGCATCAAGTAATATCAGAGCACACGTTCAACAACCACCTTCACGCTTACGTGAAGTTGTATCCTCGACTCATCAATGGCATACCCCACTATCCTAGCCATCCTAGAAGAAATGCGCTGAGACCGTGAAGTAGCAGCCGCACGACACATAGAAATAATCACAACCTTATTAGATCGCCTCAACCCCATTGATAATCGAAATCGAGACAATAACAACAATCGAAACCGAGACAACCAAGACAACCGAAACAAAAACAACCCACCAATCCGTGACCGAAAATTGGACAGTGGTCTTCGAGTCGAGATCCCTGACTTTTCGAGAAGTCTCAAACCCGAGGAGTTTCTAGACTAGACCCACACGGTTGAAGAAGTATTCGAGTTGAAGGAAATTCCAGCCGAAAAGCATGTACCTCTAGTTACTATCGATTTTCGAGAACGAGCCTTAGCCTGGTGGTAGAACTTCAAGTACCGTCACTATCTCGACAACCTTCCTCCACACATCGATTGGGATGAACTTAAACGAGAGATGAACCGTGAATTTCTACCCCTCAACTACCGACAGATGTTGTTTCGGCAGTTCCAGTCTCTTACCCAAGGTTTGAGAAGTGTTGATGAGTACACCCTCGAGTTCTATCAACTGGAGGCCAGAAATCAACTCAACGAGATCGAGGACCAACGAGTGGCTCGATTCCTTCATGGACTTCGTGACACAATCCAAGATGCCCTAATTGTGCAAACTTTCAACACGATTTCCGAGGCTCAGTCCAAAGGAAAAGCAGTCGAACAACACCAATCCCAAACCCACAATTTCTCTCCGAGGAGTATACAGTATCCGAGTAGACATCAACCCGAGACCTCAAAGAGTGCGAGTCAACTTGTTGTCAAATCGAGCACTAACCCATCTTTCTCCGGCGCTACCCCTCCAATGAACAACTCGAGCAACAACACCTAGAATGACCGCAAAGCCAACGTCCGTTGCCATAGATGCCATACTATCAGACACTATGCCAATGAGTGCCCGAAGGCTCGAATTCAGTTTGCTGACCAAGATGAATATCCCGAGGAAGAAGAAAACTGGGATGATTTTGAGAACGTGGTTTACGAAGCTAACCCCGAGGATATTTTTCGAGAAAACTTAGTTGCACGAAGACTATGTCTAGCCCCACCCTCGAAAGAGAACTGGAAAAGGCACGACATTTTCAAGACTCCGTGCTCCATTAATGGAAAGAAGTGCAACGTGATCATTGATTCGGGAAGCTGGGAGAACATAATCTCCGAAGACGCAGTGAAGAAACTCAACCTTTCGACTGCTACACATCCGCACCCGTACAAGCTCGGTTGGGTCAACAAGAATGTTGAGATCATGGTCAACCAACGATGCCTAGTCAACTTTTCCATTAGCCCACACTATTTGACAACTGTCCGAGCAGATGTTGTCCCGATGGATGCTTCACACCTCATCCTAGGTCGACCCTGGCAGTTCGACAACCATGCCGTGTACGATGGACATAAACATCTTTACTCGGTTAAACTAAGAGAGAAGAAGGTACACATCCTGCCGATGCAGAAGGATTTTTCGAGTCTGAGTAAGATCGTGTTTTGCGTGCCGACCAAAGAATTCGAACACGATCTGGAAGAAGAAGGTATGTGTTTAGTCGTTGCTTCGAAAACTTTCACACAACTCGAGCCAGAAGAAGAGTGCCCTCGGCTAGTTGCACTGATACTAGCAACTTACTGAGATGTTCTAGGAGAATTGCCGGACGGACTTCCTCCACTTCGTGATATCCAACACCAAATTGACTTGGCGTCGGGTTCAATCCTCTCGAACAAAGCCCATTATAGGATGTCCCCAGATAAACACGCATAACTCCGAAGACAAGTGCAGGAGCTCCTCGACAAAGGATTTGTGCGCAAGAGCATAAGTCCTTGTGCTGTGTCGGCATTGCTTGTGCCAAAGAAAGATGGGACGTTATGAATGTGCGTCGATAGCCGAGCAATTAACCGAATCACCATCAAATATAGGTTTCCGATACCGAGGCTTGATAGGTTGCGCGCGGCATCACTAGCTATCAATGTTTCTAAACATTGATACAATATAAGAACACTCGTTCTCTGATGATGCATATATTTACGTTAAATTCATGAAATAGTTTGAAAAAGGAAAAACCAAGTTTTCAGAAATAGGCTACTTAAGTTTCGTAAAATTCACAAATAATCAAATAATTCATTAATCCGGTCTATAGACATCCGTGAAAAATTGAAAAAATAAATAATTTGTAAATTGTTTACAGATCTTGACATCTTGTTAATATAACTAAGACAACATTCTCTTTGTGAGAAAATGCATATTCAAATCCAGAATTAAGTAGAATTGTAGAGCGTAGAATTAAGATTGCAATCAAATCGAATTCGAATGAACTAGCTTGTGTTAGAGTTTAATTCGAAATTTATTTCGAACTAATTTGAAAATCTATTAGATAATTATTGAAAAAAGCAGCTAACAAAGTCTCAAGTGAGACCCATATGTCTACAATCTACATAGGCACCCTAGCACCTCTTCACTGCACCAACTTGCTTTTGTGTTTAGTGAAGTTGTTTATTATATATATTAGCGAACTATAATAGTTCGCGAACAGTTTCGAACGAACTGACTCTAGTTCGAGTTTGATTTGAAACTAGTTTGATTCGATTTAAAATTAATTACGAACTAATTTTGAACTTTTTCGAATAGAATTCGAACGAATTACAAATTCCGAATTTTTATTGCAATCCTACGCAGGATTGTAGGAATATTACCTTTTTAACAGCACAGTGACAATCTACGAGTCCTTGATACGTATATGAATTTTCCCCCTATTTTTTTTAAATAATTTGAAAATTTTATCCAGATTTGACATTGTGGGATTGATCTATTCCGCCACAGTAAACTTGAGATTATCCGTTGCTAACTTGGGGTCGTTGTTTAGTAATAATTTACTTTCAAGTAATAACTTTTGTGGTTCAATGATTGTGAGAGATTTATCAAATATATAAGCCGCCAGTGCTCTTTCCGCTCTCCAAAAGTCGCTTAAACACACGGCCGCAAATCTTTGCCACGCAGGGGTTACTACACTTGATAGTTTGTCCCAAATGAAAAGCGCAATCCTTTGAATTTTATTCACGAATGGAATCATGTAGAGGTAGTGTTTCGATTTCAAAACAGTGGCAATCCGACAGTGATTTGTTGATCGTGTGATTATTTGTATTAGGTTGATTCTAAGTCGTGCAAAACACCAAATTTAGGTCAGATCGACAATTTCTGTTGCTTTCCATGTCTATGATCTCGAATGGGATCGAAGGGCTCTCCGCTTTTGATTCGAATACGCGATCTTGACAGTGATGGATTTAGAATTTTGTTCAGAGTAAGACACAATTACATATAAAATATAAAATATAAAATATAAATTTCATCCGAAATATTAATTACCGTAAAAAAAATATATTTTTCCTATAAAAAATAAACGTAGATAAAATATAATAACACCTTAAAATCAAGTCATTGACGCTAATCGAGGCCCAGTTCAGGTAACAGTCCAACATAAGAATCTCAGCAATGATATGACAAAGGATCTTTATGTGCAACTCTGTTAATGACAATAAAAATATTTAAATAAGATAGAAAATGCTTTTTATTATTATTTCCCTTCTTAATAGGAAATAAAGGTACCTATAAAATTAATCTTTATTCTTTTTTAGAGGTTGAACCAGTTAACAATGCCAACTTTGGCTTGGTTCCGTTATCTTCTAAATTCAAATGTTCCAACAAGGAACTCAAATCCTGATAATAAACCATCAATGCAGCCTGAATAACAATAATCAGTCCAATTAGAAATTAGAATGATGATATTTAGACATTCAACTGCCGAGCACTTCTATATCCAAGTTCCTTCACAAGAATTAACTTACCACAAATATAATATTTTATGTGAATGAAACTAGTCGATTTCAGACTACAACATGTAAGACTATGCAATGCAAAACTTTATTACGTAGAACCTTTTTGTCAAGCGATAGTTTCACTTTCAAATTTCTCAAAAATAAATTAATCAGAAAACAAAAAAAATTTACAATGAAAAATCATAATAGGGAGATACTTTTGATTGAAAAAGGTCACTTACAAAATAAATTACTAGATAATTAACTCATGATCTCAGAAAGAGCAGTCAATTAGCTACTTGTGAGGGAGTAAGGCAGCAACTTGAGGAGAGTTCTGGTAAGTGGAGCCCACTCACTGATGGCATACTTCAGTCAGAAATTAACTCATGATTTTGGATCATATACCAAAACAAAAAACACAATTAATGAACATAAATTCAATCAATTTAACAAAAGAACTAGCTAATGAACATAAACAGAACTATTTTTCTAATATCAGACTAGCGGACATTGAATGAGGCATATACAATACTAAACAAGTTTTCTCATAATGGCACAAAAATATCTAAAGATCACAGTAAGCAGTCAAAGGTCAAATCACAATTTACATCAAACTGACCTCAACTAAGTATCATCCATAATTTCTAAATTAAAACTCGATTGTATATAGAATCCAGCTATAGTTCACATTTATAACAAAACTTAACAATTCAACAGTTAAAAAAGCAAGAAGCAACTTTAAAAGAGAAATTTGGTTAAATGTGCAGCAGAGTAAAATTTCCATATGCATTATAGTTTCAACACAAAACTCAAATGCAAGAAGCTAACAATCCAGAAGACTATCTCTGTTCACTTCAACCAGTAAATTTCCCAAATCAGTTACCAGTAAATTAACAGCCCTAATTCATTCACCTTATTACCAGTAAATTTTCTATTTTCTAACAACTCGAAACAATAGAGAGATGATTAGACAAACCTTGTTGACTGTAGAGATCAGAGAATCAGCGACAAGTGCGAAAATCAGAGAGATCAAAGAGAGGTGTAGTCAGTAGTCATGCAGTGATTAAAGAGTGCCAGAGAGGTGCGAGAAGTGCAAAAATAAGAGAGATCAAAGAGAGATTTAGTTAGTAGTCGTGCAGTGATTAAAGAGCGCCAAAGAGGGCTGAGAGGTGCAAAGATCGGAGACTCGGAGTGTGAGAGGGTGAGCGCGAGAGAGGCTGAAAGGGACGATGAATTTAGAGTGGCGAAGTCACGATTCACGACTAGGTTTTGGGAATGGGGTCGACTCCGCGATGCGAATTGACGGAATGGTTTCGGATCCTATTTTCTTTCTTTCTTTGGTAATTGACGGACCCGCTAAGCGCATGCAGAGCCAAGCCAACTCTACGTATTTTGAATAATTTGGGCATTCGGTAACTAGATCCATTTGTTCATTGGATTGGTTTGATTGATGCTATACTCTTTCTCACTGGTGCCTGCATCCGTATCAACAAGAACCCAACTAATTGATGTCATGTGATCCCAAAAGTTAATTGGTGGGGTAAGTTCAAGGTGTTTAAATAGGCGAATACTGTTAGAATGGGGTCCTAAGGTCAAGTGCTAATGCGGAAGTATTTTTAACAATTACAAATCAAACTTTTGGACTTTAATTACCTAGCTAAAATCACAAGCAAGCAAGTACTAAGAACAATTGAGCAAATCAAGATAAAAAGTGCAAGTATAGTAAATGGAGATATTAAAGAGCAAAGAGCAAGAGAACACAATAACACACGATGTAATGTGGTTCGTCCTACAAACAAACTAGGCCTATGTACACGGGACTCTTGAACCAAAACTACCTTTCGGAACCGAATCCACAAAACAATAAGGGTCCGTTTGGCACTCCAAGGAATAGCCTATTCTTTGGAATAGATTTGCTATTTCAAAAATTGAAAGTGCCAAACACGGTTTAGTATTTTGGAATAGAGTTAGTTTTAGCTAATCCGTTATACCACCCATATGGTGGTATAGCCGGTTTAGCAATTGTGGAATAGACTTCGGTTTAGTATTAGTATATTTTAATAACCGATTTACTATTATTATTATTCACTAGTGTTATTAATATATTATTATAATATTTATTATTATTATTATATTATTATTATAATATTATTATATTATTATATTATTATAATATTATTATATTATTATATTATTATAATATTATAATATTATTATATTATTATAATATTATTATTATATTTAATTTTATAATTATATTATTATAATAATATTATTATATTATTATATAATATAATATTTTTATATTATTATATATTATTATAATATTATTATATATTATTATTATAATATATTATTATAATATTAATATAATAATATTACTACACTATAATAATATTATTATATTTATATAATGATATTATTATAATATTATAATATTATAATAATATTATATTATTATATTATTATATTTATTGTTATTATTATTTTATAATAATATAATAATATTATTATAATAATAATATTTTTATAATATAATTATTATATTATTATAATATTATTATATATTATTATCATATTATTATTACACTATAATAATATTATTATATATTTATAATAATATTATTATAATATAATAATTATATTATTATAGTAATATTATATTTATCGTTATAATATTATTATATTTATTATTATTATAATAATATAATATTATTATTATGATAATAATATAATATTATTATTATTATAATATTATTCTAATATTACAATATTACAATATTTTATAATATTATTTTATTATTATTATTTTATAATAATTTAATAATATTATTATAATATTATTATTTTTATAATATAATTATTATATTATTATATATTATTATATTTTTATATTATTATATATTATTATAATATTATTACACTATAATAATATTATTATATTTTTATAATGATATTATTATAATATTATTTTATTATTATAGTAATATTATATTTATTGTTATTATTATATTATTATATTTATCGTTATAATATTATTATATTTATTATTATTATAATCAGTCCAATTAGTAATTAGAATGATGATATTTGAACATTCAACTGCCGAGCACTTCTATATCCAAGTTCCTTCACAAGAATTAACTCAATATAGTACCACAGATATAATATTTTATGTGAATGAAACTAGTCGATTTCAGACTACAACATGTAGGACTATGCAATGCAAAACTTTATTATGTAGAACCTTTTTGTCAAGCGATAGTTTCACTTTCAAATTTCTCAAAAATAAATTAATCAGAAAACAAAAAAAATTTACAATGAAAAATCATAATAGGGAGATACTTTTGATTGAAAAAGGTCACTTACAAAATAAATTACTAGATAATTAACTCATGATCTCAGAAAGAGCAGTCAATTGGCTACTTGTGAGGGAGTAAGGCAGCAACTTGAGGAGAGTTCTGGTAAGTGGAGCCCACTCACTGATGGCATACTTCAGTCAGAAATTAACTCATGATTTTGGATCATATACCAAAACAAAAAACACAATTAATGAACATAAACATTGTTGGGATTTCATGTGTAAGTTCAAGAGGACGAAAATTAAATTTTTTTGCCTCTATTTAACTCAATACACAAATGATCTTATTTATATAACAATTGCAAGCAAGATTATACTATGACATTTAATCGAACACCTCTTGTGCATCAACAAAACAGAAAATAAAACATTTATTTCTTGCACAAGAGTGGATAAAAGATTATACCTAAAGAGATTGTCAAATCTCTTCGTAGAGAGGAGTCGATTCCTCTTCTAGGTCTCTTGGAAACCGTCGTCTTCCTTCTTCGGCCATGGAAGCACCCTTGTCTCTTGGTTCACCTTGAACCTAAACAACAACCTAAAGCATCCTTAGATAGATGGATGTAGAGGTTAGAGCTTAGATCCAACCACCTAGATCTTCAATCTTCAATGAACAAGCTATTTAATTTGGTGGCTAAACCTTGCAAGAGAAGAGAAAGAAGAACAATGAAGTTTTTTCTTTCTACACACAAGAGAGGAGAAAAAGGGGTTACTATTCACGGTTACTATTCATCCCATTGTGGGAAGAGAGAGAAAAAGTCATTTTTCATCTCAAACATACCCCTTTATATAGCCAAGCCCTAGGGCAACACTTGTGTTAATTATTTACACAAATGTCTATGATTACTCTCTTGTTATTCCCTAATCATATTTTGCAATGATTTAATTTATGAGTAAATAATATTACTATATTATTCTAATATGAATTAATTTATTATTCTTATAATGCTCTCAAACATTATACAAAATAATATTCACATATATTCTCATAAATTTATTTTATGATCTAAGCATGTCATTTTACATGACATATTACTTTAACATTTTATCACATGCATTTTAACTCATACATTATGAGATTAAATACATCATTCAAAATGTAAAATACTTGTTGTTTCTGTTCAGTTGGTGTGACCTTACAGAGGATCTACGTCATCTTGGGATATAATATAAAATACTTTATATTATGGACTATAAGAGGTTCTATCACTACATTATAGTCTCCCAAACGACATAGTCGTTACGTGCTTGATCCACTTAATTCGTGTCTATCCTTGTCTCATGATATTTTAAATAATATGCAAAATAGGATCGTGTCATTTTTGCATTATATTATTTTCTTGGTCTCTCAAGTGAATTATAAGTATAACTACATCAGTTATATTGCATGCAATATAATTTTACTTTACCAAGGGGCCCAGTAATATCATAACTCAAATAATTGAGGGGCAATAATAATATTGACATATAAATTTCTCCCGCACAAGTTGTACATAACGAATTACTATATTATTTCAATCATTTGAATGGACTTTAATAGTAATCACATTATATACTTCTCATGTGAAAAACTTACATGTCTCATATATAAGATTCAAAGACACATTGGAAACATTAATGACACAAAACTAATCCATATAATGCTCCATCTAGTTAGGTCATGTTCAGTATATAAAGAATCACCATTTTATATACTCATGTCATTGAATGATAATCACTTATCAACATTTATAGAACTACAATGTACTTTCAATTGACATGACAACCTTCATGGTAAATAATGTTCCCTTTAATTACCACGATTGTGAACATATTTAGGATTATATGTTTTCATCTAAAGAGTTCTATGGTTCAAGACCATGAGCATCTTCTTGAACGCTTCTAAAGATATAACATATCAATCTCAAGGAACATAAATGTATAATAACATTTAAAATCATAAACAATTCATAAATTCGTTATAAAAAAATAACTTTCAAAACACACAACCTTCAAACATAACCATTTTTCTAATATTAGACTAGCAGACATTGAATGAGGCATATACAATACTAAACAAGTTTTCTCATAATAGTACAAAAATATCTAAAGATCACAGTAAGCAGTCAAAGGTCAAATCACAATTTACATCAAACTGACCTCAACTAAGTATCATCCATAATTTCTAAATTAAAACTCGATTGTATATAGAATCCAGCTATAGTTCACATTTATAACAGAACTTAACAATTCAACAGTTAAAAAAGAAAGAAGCAACTTTAAAAGAGAAATTTGGTTAAATGTGCAACAGAGTAAAATTTCCATATGCATTATAGTTTCAACACAGAACTCAAATGCAAGAAGCAACTTTAAAAGAGAAATTTGGTTAAATGTGCAACAGAGTGAAATTTCCATATGCATTATAGTTTCAACACAGAACTCAAATGCAAGAAGCTAACAATCCAGAAGACTGTCTCTGTTCACTTCAACCAGTAAATTTCCCAAACCAGTTACCAGTAAATTAACAGCCCTGATTCATTCACCTTATTACCAGTAAATTTTCTATTTTCTAACAACTCGAATAGAGAGATGATTAGACAAACCTTGTTGACTGTAGAGATCAGAGAATCAGCGACAGGTGCGAAAATCAGAGAGATCAAAGAGAGGTGTAGTCAGTAGTCGTGCAGTGATTAAAGAGTGCCAGAGAGGTGCGAGAGGTGCAAAAATAAGAGAGATCAAAGAGAGATTTAGTCAGTAGTCATGCAGTGATTAAAGAGCGCCAAAGAGGTGCGAGAGGTGCAGAGATCAGAGACTCGGAGTGTGAGAGGGTGAGTGCGAGAGAGGCTGAAAGGGACGATGAATTTAGAGTGGCGAAGTCGCGATTCGCGACTAGGGTTTGGGAGTGGGGTCGACTCCTCGATGCGAATTGACGGAATGGTTTCGGATCCTATTTTCTTTCTTTCTTTGGTAATTGACGGACCTGCTAAGCGCATGCAGAGCCAAGCCAACTCTACGTATTTTGAATAATTCGGGCATTCGGTAACTTGATCCATTTGTTCATTGGGATTGGTTTGATTGATGCTATACTCTTTCTCACTGGTGCCTGCATCCGTATCAACAAGAACCCAACCAATTGAAGTCATGTGATCCCAAAAGTTAATTGGTGGGGTAAGTTCAAGGTGTTTAAATAGGCGAATACTGTTAGAATGGGGTCCTAAGGTCAAGTGCTAGTGCGGAAGTATTTTTAATAATTACAAATCAAACTTTTGGACTTTAATCACCTAGCTAAAATCACAAGCAAGCAAGTACTAAGAACAATTGAGCAAATCAAGATAAAAAGTGCAAGTATAGTAAAGGGAGAGATTAAAGAGCAAAGAGCAACAGAACACAATAACACACGATGTAATGTGGTTCGTCCTACAAACAAACTAGGCCTATGTACACGGGACTCCTGAACCAAAACTATCTTCCGGAACCGAATCCACAAAACAATAAGTGTTTTTACAATTGCGGAATGTATCTTTGGTTTCTCCTCACATAAGCAAACCAATCTTAGATTCCTAAACCTATGCAAGGGGCTACACCGCTCTACAAGGTAAACTTGTCTGATTGACAACACAATCAAGGACGGGAATGCACTACTTGACAACACAATGTAGTACACCAAAAGGCTAACAAAGCTAGCTAACAATTGTTCTCGAATCGGCAATTAGATGATTGTAGCTATCATAATTCTCTCAAATTTAGGTAGTTGTAGGAGAAGAATATAGTGCTCTTTTTTATGCCCAATCGAGTGCTTGGAAACTTGGGGAGGGCTTAATTGATCTTCCTGGTCCGTACCACAAAGCATCAGAGTACTTCATTTATGAGTGATTCATATCAGCATTTATAGTTGGTAAACCATTAAAGAAAACATCACAAATCATCTTATCCTACTATGAGAAGTATTTCTTATGTGAGTACTTAATTTATGGGTGGTAACCATTACAAAAAACACCACAAAGTATGATATCCTACTATGAGACATATTTCTGATAAGAGTACTTCATTTATTGATGGTAACCATTAAAGAAAACATCACAAAGCATATTATCCTACTATAAAAAGTGTTTCTTATCTGAGTACTTCATTTATGGGTGGTAACCATTAAAAAAATACCATAAAGCATCATATCCTACTATGAAAAGAGTTTCTGATCAGAGTATTTCATTTATGAGTGGTAACCTTTCAAGAAAACTCCACAAAACATCATATCTTACTACGAGAAGAGTTTCTTCTCCGAGTACTTCATTTAAGTGTTGTAAGTTCACTAAAACACAACTAAGAAGCATAGAGTACCACTCTAAGCGCTTCATGTCTGAGTACTTAATTTATGAGTGATTCTGATCAGAGTACTTCATTTATAGGTGGTAACCATTAAAGAAAAAACCACAAAGAATCTAAACCTACTACGTGAAGTGTTTCAGATCGGACATTCATTTATGGGTGGTAACGTTTCAGGAAAACCCCACAAAGCATCAAAACCTACTACCAGAAGTGTTTCTTCTTCGAGTACTTCATTTAATGGTGGTAACCATTCAATAAAACACCACATCTATGTGCTTCATGTCCGAGTACATCATTTATGGGCGATATACAATCAAGAAAATATCACAAAGCATCTTATTCTACTACGATAAGTATTTCTTATCTGAGTACTTCATTTATGGGTGGTAAACATTAAAGAAAACAACACAAAGTATCATATCCTACTATGAGAATTATTTCTAATCAGAGTACTTCATTTATGAGTGGTAACCTTTCAAATCTAACTACGAGAAGGGTTTCTTCTCCGAGTACTTCATTTAAGTGTTTTAACCATTCACTAAAACACAACGAAGAAGCATAAAGTACCAATCTGAATGCTTCATGTCCGAGTACTTAATTTATGAGTGGTTCTGATCACAATACTTCATTTATGGGTGGTAGCCATTACAGAAAACACAACAAAACATCATATCCAACTATGAGAAGTATTTCTGATCCGAGTACTTCATTTATGAGTGGTAACCTTTCAAGAAAACTCCACAAAGCATCATATCTTACAGCGAGAAGAAATTTTTCTCTAAGTACTTCATTTAAGTGTTGTAAATAATGAATAAAATACCACGAAGAAGCATAGATTAATACTCTAAGTGCTTCAGGTTCGAGTATTTAATTTATGAGTGATTCTCATCAGAGTACTTTATTTATGGATGGTAATCATTATAGAAAATATCATAAATCATCTTATCCTACTATGAGAAGTATTTTTTATCTGAGTACTTCATTTATGGGTGGTAACCATTAGAGAAAAACCACAAAGCATCATATCCTACAATGAGAAGTGTTTCTGATCAGAATATTTCATATATGAGTGGTAACCTTTTAAAGAAAACTCAATAAATCATCAAATCTTACTACGAGAAGAGTTTTTCTCCGAGTACTTCATTTAAGTGTTGTAAACAATGAATAAAATATCATGAAGAAGCATAGAGTACTAATTTAAATGCTTCATGTCCGAGTACTTAATTTATTAGTGATTTTGATTAGAGTACTTCATTTATGGATGGTAACCATTAAAGAAAACATCACAAAACATCTTATCCTACTGCGTAAAGTGTTTCTTATTTGAGTACTTCATTTATTGGTGGTACCATTAAAGAAAACACCATAAATCATCATATCCTACTATGAGAAGTGTTTCTGATTAGAGTACTTCATTTTTGAGTGGTAACCTTTCAAGAAAACACCACAAAGCATCATATATTACTACGAGAAGAGATTATCCTCCCAGTACTTCATTTAAGTGTTGTAAATAATGAATAAAATGCCATGAAGAAGCATAAATTACCACTCTATGTTCATCAGGTCCAAGTACTTAATTTAAGAATGATTCTGATCAGATTAATTCATTGATATGTTATAACCATTAAAGAAAACATCACAAAGCATCTTATTCTATTACAAGAAGTGTTTCTTATCTTAGTAGTTCATTTATGGGTGGTAACCATTACATAAAACACCACAAAGAATCATATTCTACTACGAGAAGTGTTTCTGATATGAGTACTTCATTTATGAGTGGTAACCTTTAAAAAAACTCCATAAAGCATCATATATTACTACGAGAAGAGTTTCAGTACTTCATTTAAGTGTTGTATGTTCACTAAAACACAACTAAGAAGCATAGAGCTCCAATCTAATTGCTTCATGTCCGAGTAATCAATTTAAGAGTGATTTTGATGAGAGTAATTTATTTATAGGTAGTAACCATTAAAGAAAATATCACAAATCATCTTATCCAACTACGAGAAGTATTTCTTATTTGAGTACATCATTTATGGGTGGTAACCATTACATAAAACACCACAAATCATCATATCTTACTATGAGAAGTGTTTCTGATCAGAGTACATTTATGAGTGGTAAACTTTCTAGAAAACTCCACAAAGCATCATATATTACTACGAGAAGAGTTTTCTCTCTCCAAGTACTTCATTTAAGTATTGTAAATGATGAATAAAATACCATGAAGAAGCATAGAGTTCCAATCTAAGTGCTTCATGTCCGAGTAATCAATTTAAGAGTGATTCTGATGAGAGTACTTTATTTATAGGTAGTAACCATTAAAGAAAATATCACAAATCATCTTATCCAACTACGAGAAGTATTTCTTATTTGAGTACATCATTTATGGGTGGTAACCATTACATAAAACATCACAAAGCATCATATCTTACTATGAGAAGTGTTTCTGATCAGAGTACATTTATGAGTGGTAAACTTTCTAGAAAACTCCACAAAGCATCATATATTACTACGAGAAGAGTTTTTTTCTCCAAGTACTTCATTTAAGTATTGTAAATAGTGAATAAAAGACCATGAAGAAGCATAGATTACCACTCTAAATGCTCTAGGTTCGAGTAATTAATTTATGAGTGATTCTGAGTCGAGTACTTCATTTATAGGAGGTAACCATTAATGCAAACATCACAAATCATGTTATCCAACTACGAGAAGTATATCTTATCTGAGTACATCATTTATGGGTGGTAACCATTACAGAAAATACCCCAAAGCATCATATCCTACTACGAGAAATGTTTCTGATCCTGAGTACTTCATTTATGAGTGATAACCTTTCAAAAAACTCCATAAAGCATCATATTTTACTACGAGAAGAGTTTTTTTTCTCCAAGTACTTCATTTAATTGTTGTAAACAATGAATAAAATACCATGAAGAAGCATAGATTACCACTCTAAGTGCTCCAGGTCCGAGTAATTAATTTATGACTGATTCTGATCAGAGTTACTTCATTTATAGGTGGTAACCATAAAAAAAAAACATCACAAATCATCTTATCCAACTACGAGAAGTACTTCTTATATGAGTACATCATTTATGTGTGGTAACCATTACATAATACACCACAAAGCATCATATCCTACTATGAGAAGTGTTTCTGATCAGAGTACTTTATTGAGTGATAACATTTCAAGAAAAAACACCACAAAACATCACATCTTACTACAAGAAGAGTTTATTCTTCGAGTACTTCATTTAAGTGTTGTAACCATTAACAAAAACACAACGAAGAAGCATAGAGTACCAATCTAAGTGCTTCAAGTCCGAGTACTTAATTATGTGTGATTCTGGTCAGTGTACTTCAATTATAAGTGGTAACCATTAAAGAAAACAATACAAATCATATTATTCTACTACGAGAAGTGTTTCTTATTTGAGTACTTCCTTTATGGGTGGTAACCTTTTAAAGAAAACTCAATAAAGCATCATATCTTACTACGAGAAGAGTTTCTTCCCCGAGTATTTCATTAAGTGTTGTAAACATTGAATAAAATACCACAAAAAAACATAGATTACCACCTTAAGTACTTAATGTCGGAGTACTTAATTTATGAGTGATTCTGATCAGAGTACTTCATTTATGGGTCATAACAATTAAAGAAAACATCAGAAAACATCTTATCCTACTACGATAAGAGTTTTTTATCTGAGTACTTCAATTATGAATGATAAAACACCACAAAGCATCATTTATGGGTGGTAATCATTACAGAAAACACCACAAAGCATCATATCCAATTACGAGAAGTGTTTCTGATTTGAGTACTTCATTTTTGAGTGGTAACCTTTAAAGAAACTCCATAAAGCATCATATATTACTACGTGAAGAGTTTTTTCTCCAAGTACTTCATTTAGGTGTTGTAAATAACGAATAAAATATCATGAAGAAGCATAGATTAGCACTATAAGTGCTCCAGGTCCGAGTAATCTATTTATGAGTGATTTTGATTAGAGTACTTCATTTATAGGTGGTAACCATTAAAGAAAACATCAAAAATCATCTTATCCAAATACGAGTAGTATTTCTTATCTGAGTACATCATTTATGGGTGTTACCATTACATAAAAGACCACAACGCATCAGATCCAACTATGAGAAGTGTTTCTGACCAGAGTACATTTATGAGTGGTAACCTTTCAAGAAAACTCCACAAAGCAGCATATCTTACTATGAGAAGAGTTTCTCCTCCGAGTACTTCATTTAAGGGTTGTAACCATTCACAAAAACACAACGAAGAGGCATAGAGTACAAATCTAAGTGCTTCAGGTCCGAGTACTTAATTTATGTGTGATTCTGATCAAAATACTTCATTTATAAGTGGTAACCATTAAAGAAAACAACACAAATCATCTTATCTTACTACGAGAAATGTTTCTTATCTGTGTACTTTATTTATGGGTGGTAACCATTACATAAAACACCACAGAGCATCATATCCGACAATGAGAAGTGTTTCTGATCATATTACTTCATTTATGAGTTGTAACCTTTCAAGAAAACTCCACAAAGCATCATATGTTACTACAAGATGAGTTTCTTCTCCGAATACTTCATTTAAGTGTTGTAAATTCACTAAAACACAACTATGAAGCGTAGAGTACCAATCTAAGTGCTTCACGTCCGAGTACTTAATTTTTGATTGATTCTGATGAGAGTACTTCAATTATGGGTGGTAACCATTAAAGAAAACATCACAAAGTATCTTATCCTATTATCTTAGTACTTCATTTATGGGTGGTAACCATTACAGAAAACACCACAAAGCATCATAGCCTACTACAAGAAGTGTTTCTGATTTGAGTACTTCATTTATTAGTGGTAACCTCTCAATAAAACTCCACAAAACACCATATGTTACTACAAGATGAGTTTCTTCTCCGAGTACTTAATTTATGAGTGATTCTGATCAGAGTACTTCATTTATAGGTGATAACAATTAAAGAAAACATCAGAAAGCATCTTATCCTACTACAATAAGTATTTCTTATCTGAGTACTCCATTTATGGATGATAACCATTAATAAAATACCACCAAGCATCATATCCAACTATGAGAAGTGTTTCTTATCAGAGTATATTAATGAGTGGTAATCCTACAAGAAAACTCCACAAAACATTATATCTTACTACGAGAAGAGTTTCTACTACGAGAAGAGTTTCTTCTCCGAGTGCTTCATTTAAGTATAGTATCCATTCACTAAAACACAACGAAGAAACATAGAGTACCACTCTTAGTTCTTCATGTCCGAGTATTTAATTTATGAGTAATTTTGATAGAGTACTTCATTTTTGGGTGGTAACCACTAAAAAAACAACACAAAGCTTCATATCCTACTGCGAAAATTGTTTCTTATTTGAGTACTTCATTTATTGGTGGTTCCAATCAAGAAAACACCACAAATCATCATATCCTACTATGAGAAGTGTTTTTGATCAGAGTACCTCATTTATGAGTGACAACCTTTCAAGAAAACTCCTCACAACATCATATCTTACTACGAGAGGTTTTTCTTCTCCGAATACAACATTTAATTGTTGTAAACAATGAATAAAATACCATGAAGAAGCATAGATTAACACTCTATTTTTGGGTGCTTCAGGTCCGAGTACTTAATTTATGAGTGAGTCTCATCAGAGTACTTCATTTATGGGTGATAATAATTAAAGAAAACATCAGAAAGCATTTTATCCTATTAGGAGAAGTGTTTATTATCTTAGTACTTCATTTATGGGTGGTAACCATTACAGAAAACACCACAAAGCATCATAGCCTACTACGAGAAGTGTTTCTGATTTGAGAACTTCATTTATGGGTGGTAACCTTTCAAGAAAACTCCACAAAGTATCAAATGTTACTACAAGATGAGTTTCTTCTCCGAGTACTTCATTTAAGTGTTGTAAGTTCACTAAAACACAACTAAGAAGCATAGAGTACCAATCTAAGTGCTTCATGTCCGAGTACTTAATTTAAGAGTTATTCTGATTAGAGTTCTTCATTTATGGGTGGTAACCATTAAAGATAGCATCACAAAGCGTCTTATCCCATTACGAGAGGTGTTTATTATCTTAGTACTACATTTATGGGTGGTAACCATTAAATAAAACACCACAAAGCATCAAATCCTACTACGAGAAGTGTTTCTGATTTGAGTACTTCATTTATGTGTGGTAACCTTTCAAAAAAACTCCACAAAGCTTCATATATTATTACGAGATGAGTTTCTTCTCCGAGTACTTAATTTAAGTGTTGTAAGTTCACTAAAACACAACTAAGAAGCATGGAGTACCAATCTTAGTGATTCATGTCAGAGTACTTAATTTATGAGTGATTCTGATCAAAGTTCTTCATTTATGGGTGGTAACCATTAAAGAAAACATCACAAAATATCTTATCTCATTACGAGAAGTGTTTATTATCTTAGTAGTTCATTTATGGGTGGTAACCATTACAGAAAACACCACAAAGCATCAAATCCTACTACGAGAAGTGTTTCTGATTTGAGTAGTTCATTTATGTGTGGTAACCTTTCAAGCAAACTCCACAAAGCATCATATATTACTACGAGAAGAGTTTCTTCTCCGAGTATTTAATTTAAGTGTTATAATTTCACTTAAACACAACTAAGAAGCATAGAGTACCAATCTAAGTGATTCATGTTCGAGTACTTAATTAACGATTGATTCCGATCAGATTACTTCATTTATGAGTGGTAACCATTAAAGAAAACATCACAAAGCATATTATCCTATTACGAGAAGTGTTTCATATCTTAGTACTTCATTTATGGGTGGTAACCATTACAGAAAACACCACAAACCATCATATCCTACTACGAGAAGTGTTTCTGATCTGAATACTTCATTCATGAGTGGTAACCTTTGAAAAAACTCCATAAAGCATCATATCTTACCACGAGAAAAGTTTTTTTTTTCTCTATGTACTACATTTAAGTGTTGTAAACAATGAATAAAATAGCATGAAGAAGCATAGATTAGCACTCTAAGTGCTCCAGGTCTGAGTAATCAATTTATGAGTGATTCTGATCAGAGTAGTTCATTTATAGGTGGTAATCATTAAAGAAAACATCACAAATAATATTATCTAACTAGAGAAATATTTCTTATCGTAGTACATCATTTATGGGTGGTAACCATTACATAAAAGACCACAACGCATCATATCCTACTATGAGAAGTGTTTCTGTTTTGAGTACTTCATTTATGGGTGGTAACCTTTCAAGAAAACTCCACAAAGCATCAAATGTTACTACAAGATGAGTTACTTCTTCGAGTACTTCATTTAAGTGTTGTAAGTTCACTAAAACACAACTAAGAAGCATAGAGTATCAATCTAATTGAAGAGTGATTCTGATTAGAGTTCTTCATTTATGAGTGGTAACCATTAAAGATAACATCATAAAACATCTTATCCCATTACGAGAAGTGTTTATTATCTTAGTACTACATTTATGGGGGTAATCATTACAGAAAACACCACAAATCATCAAATCCTACTACGAGAAGTGTTTCTGATTTGAGTACTTCATTTATGTTTGGTAATTTTTCAAGAAAACTCCACAAAACTTCATATATTACTACGAGAAGAGTTTCTTCTCCGAGTACTTCATTTGAGAGTGATTCTGATCAGAGTTCTTCATTTATGGGTGGTAACTATTAAAGAAAACATCAAAAAGCATCTTATCTCATTACGAGAAGTGTTTATTATTTTAGTACTATATTTATGGGTGGTAACCATTACATAAAACACCACAAATCATCAAATCCTACTACGAGAAGTGTTTCTGATTTGAGTACTTCATTTATGTGTGGTAACCTTTCAGCAAAAGTCCACAAAGCTTCATATATTATTACGAGATGAGTTTCTTCTCCGGATACTTCATTTAAGTGTTGTAAGTTCACTAAAACACAACTAAGAAGCATGGAGTACCAATCTTGGTGATTCATGTCCGAGTACTTAATTTATGAATGATTCTGATTAGAGTTCTTCATTTATGGGTAGTAACCATTAAAGAAAACATCACAAAGCATCTTATCTCATTACGAGAAGTGTTTATTATCTTAGTAGTTCATTTTTGGGTGGTAACCATTACAGAAAACACCACAAAGCATCAAATCCTACTACGAGAAGTGTTTCTGATTTGAGTAGTTCATTTATGTGTGGTAACCTTTCAAGAAAACTCCACAAAACATCATATATTACTATGAGAAGGGTTTCTTCTCCGAGTATTTCATTTAAGTGTTATAATTTCACTTAACAGAACTAAGAAGCATAGAGTACCATCTATGTGATTCATGTTCGACTACTTAATTTACGAGTGATTCTGATCAGATTAATTCATTTATGGGTGGTAACCATTAAAGAAAACATCACAAAGCATCTTATCCTATTACGAGAAGTGTTTCGTATCTTAGTACTTCATTTATGGACGGTAACCATTACAGAAAACACCAGAAAGCATCATATCCTACTAGGAGAAGTGTTTCTGATTTGAATACTTTATTTATGAGTGGTAACCTTTCAAAAAAACTCCATAAAGCATCATATCTAACCACGAGAAGAATTTTTTTCTCTATGTACTTCATTTAAGTGTTATAAGTTCACTAAAACACAAATAAGAAACATAGAGTACCAATCTATATGATTCATGTACGAGTGTTTAATTTACGAGTGATTCTTATCAGAGTATTTCATTTATGGGTGGTAACCATTACAGAAAACACCACAAAGCATCATACCCTACTACGAGAAGTGTTTCTAATTTGAGTACTTCATTTATGAGTGGTAACCTTTCAAGAAAACTCCACAAAGCATCAAATGTTAATACAAGATGAGTTACTTCTCCGAGTACTTCATTTAAGTGTTGTAAGTTCACTAAAACACAACTATGAAGCGTAAGAGTACCAATCTAAGTGCTTCACCTCCGAGTACTTAATTTATGATTGGTTCTTATTAGAGTACTTCATTTATGGAAGGTAACCATTAAAAAAACATCAAAAAGCATCTTATCCTAATATGAAAAGTGTATATTATCTTAGTACTACATTTATGGGTGGTAACCATTACAGAAAACAACACAAAGCATCAAATCCTACTACGAGAAGTGTTTCTGATTTGAGTACTTCATTTATGTGTGGTAACCTTTCAAGAAAGCTCCACAAAGCTTCATATATTACTACGAGAAGAGTTTCTTCTCCGAGTACTTCATTTAAGGTTTATAAGTTCACTTCAACACAACTAAGAAGCATAGAGTACCAATCTTAGTGCTTCATGTCCGAGTAATTAATTTATGAGTGATTCTGATCAGAGTTCTTCACTTATGGGTGGTAACCGTAAAGAAAACATTACAAAGTATCTTATCCAATTACGAGAAGTGTTTATTATCTTAGTATTTCATTTATGGGTGGTAACAATTAAAGAAAACACCACAAAGCATCATATCCTACTATGAGAAGTGTTTCTGATTTTAGTACTTCATTTATGAGTGGTAACTTTTCAAGAAAACCCCACAAAGCATCATATCTTAATATGAGAAGAGTTTCTTCTCCTAGTACTTCATTTAAGTGTTATAAGTTCACTAAAACACAAATATGAAACATAGAGTACCAATCGATGTGATTCATGTCCGAGTGTTTTATTTACGAGTGATTCTTATCAGAGTACTTCATTTATGAGTGGTAACCTTTCAAGAAAACTCCACAAAGCATCAAATGTTACTACAAAATGAGTTATTTCTCCGAGTACTTCATTTAAGTGTTGTAAGTTCACTAAAACACAACTACGAAGCGTAGAGTACCAATCTAAGTGCTTAACGTCCTAGTACTTAATTTATGATTGATTCTGATCAAAGTTCTTCATTTATTGGTGGTAACCATTAAAGAAAACATCACAAAGCATTTTGTCCTATTACGAGAAGTGTTTATTATCTTAGTACTTAATTTATGGGTGGTAACCATTACATAAAACACCACAAAGCATCATAGTCTACTACGAGAAGAGTTTATGATTTGAGTACTTCATTTATGAGTCGTAACATTTCAAGAAAACTCCACAAAGTATCAATTGTTACTACAAGATGAGTTTCATCTCTGAGTACTTCATTTAAGTGTTGTAAGTTCACTAAAACACAACTAAGAAGCATAGAGTACCAATCTAAGTGCTTCATTTCCGGGTACTTAATTTAAGAGTGATTCTGATTAGAGTTCTTCATTTATGGGTGGTAACCATTAAAGATAAAATCACAAAGCATCTTCTCTCATTACGAGAAGTGTTTATCATCTTAGTACTAAATTTATGGGTGGTAACTATTAGAGAAAACACAACTAAGCATCAAATCCTACTACGAGAAGTGTTTCTAATTTGAGTACTTAATTTATGTGTGGTAACCATTAAAGAAAACTCCACAAAGCTTCATATAAGAGAATAGTTTCTTCTCCGAGTACTTCATTTAAGCGTTATAAGTTCACACAACTAAGAAGAATAGAGTACCAATCTAAGTGCTTTATGTCCGAGTACTTCATTTATGATTGATTCTTATCAGAGTTCTTCTTTTGTGGGTGGTAACCATAAAGAAAACATCACAAAAGATCTTATCCTATTACGAGAAGTGTTTATTATCTTAGTACTTCATTTATGGGTGGTAACCATTACCGAAAACACCACAAAGCATCATATCCTACTATGAGAAATGTTTCTGATTTGAGTACTTCATTTATGAGTGGTAATCTATGTGATTCATGTCCGAGTACTTAATTTAAGAATGATTCTTATCAGAGTACTTCATTTATGGGTGGTAACCATTAATGAAAACATCTTATACTATTACGTTAAGTGTTTATTATCTTAATACTTTCTTTATGGGTGGTAACCATTACAGAAAACACTACAAAGCATCATAGCTTGTTACGTGAAGTGTTTCTGATTTGAGTACTTCATTTATGAGTGAAAACCTATCAAGAAAACTCCACAAAGCTTCAAATGTTACTACAAGATGAGTTCTTTCTCCGAGTACTTCATTTAAGTGTTGTAAGTTCACTAAAACACAACTATGAAGCGTAGAGTACCAATATAAGTGCTTCAAGTCCTAGTACTTAATTTATGATTGATTCCGATCAGAGTTCTTCATTTATGGGTGGTAACCATTAAAGAAAACATCACAAAGCATCTTGCCCTATTACGAGAATGGTTTATTATCTTAGTATTTCATTTATGGGTGGTAACCATTACAGAAAACACCACAAAGCATCATAGTCTACTACGAGAAGAGTTTATGATTTGAGTACTTCATTTATGGGTCGTAACATTTCAAGAAAAATCCACAAAATATCAATTGTTACTACAAGAAGAGTTTTCATCTCTGAGTACTTCATTTAAGTGTTGAAAGTTCACTAAAACACAACTAAGAAACATAGAGTACCAATCTAAGTTCTTCATGTCCGAGTACTTAATTTAAGAGTGATTCTGATTAGAGTTCTTCATTTATGGGTGGTAACCATTAAAGATAAAATCACAAAGCATCTTATCCCATTACGAGAAGTGTTTATTATCTTAGTACTACATTTATGGGTGGTAACCATTACAGAAAACACAACAAATAATCAAATCCTACGACGAGAAGTGTTTCTGATTTGAGTACTTCATTTATGAGTGGTAACCTTTCAAGAAAACTCCACAAAGCATCAAATGTTACTACAAGATGAGTTACTTCTCCTTGTACTTCATTTAAGTGTTATAAGTTCACTAAAACACTAATAAAAACATAGAGTACTAATCTATGTGATTCATGTCCGAGTGTTTAATTTACGAGTGATTCTTATCAGAGTACTTCATTTAAGTGTTGTAAGTTCCCTAAAACACAACTATGAAGCGTAGAGTACCAATCTAAGTGCTTCACGTCTGAGTACTTAATTAATGATTGATTCTGATTAGAGCTCTTCATTTATGGGTGGTAACCATTAAAGATTACAATACAAAGCATCTTATCCCATTACGAGAAGTGTATATTATCTTAGTACTACATTTATGGGTGGTAACTATTCCAGAAAACACCACAAAGCATGAAATTCTACTACGAGAAGTGTTTCTGATTTGAGTACTTCATTTATGTGTGGTAACTTTTCAAGAAAACTCCACAAAGCATCATATCTTACTATGAGAAGTGTTTCTTCTCCTTGTACTTCATTTAAGTGTTATAAGTTCACTAAAACACAAATAAGAAACATAGAGTACCAATCTATGTGATTTTTTTCCGAGTGATTAATTTACGAGTGATTCTTATCAGAGTACTTCATTTATGGGTGGTAACCATTAAAGAATACATTAAAAAGCATGTTGTCTTATTACGACAAGTGTTTATTATCTTTGTACTTCATTTATGGGTGGTAACCTTTACAAAAAAACCACAAAGCATCATAGCTTACTACGTGAAGTGTTTCTGATTTGAGTACTTCATTTATGGGTGATAACCTTTCAAGAAAACTCCACAAATCTTCATATATTACTACGAGAAGAGTTTCTTCTCCGAGTACTTCATTTAAGTGTTACAAGTTCACATAAACACAACTAAGAAGCACAGAGTACCAATCTAAGTGCTTCATGTCCGAGTACTTAATTTATGATTGATTCTTATCAGAGTTCTTCATTTATGGGTGGTAACCATTAGAGAAAACATCACAAATCATCTTGTCTTATTACGAGAAGTGTTTATTATCTTAGTACTTCATTTATGGGTGGTAACCATTACAGAAAACACCATAAAGCATCACAGCCAACTACGAGTAGAGTTTCTGATTTGAGTACTTCATTTATGGGTCGAAAAATTTCAAGAAAACTCCACAAAGTATCAATTGTTACTACAAAATTAGTTTCATCTCTGAGTACTTCATTAAAGTGTTGTAAGTTCACTAAAACACTACTAAGAAGCATAGAGTACCAATCTAAGTGCTTCATGTCCGAGTACTTAATTTAAGAGTGATTCTGATTAGAGTTCTTCGTTTATGGGTGGTAACTATTAAAGATAAAATCACAAAGCATCTTATCTCTTTACGAGAAGTGTTTATCATCTTAGTACTACATTTATGGGTGGTAACCATTACAGAAAACACCACAAAGCATCAAATCCTACAACGAGAAGTGTTCCTAATTTGAGTACTTCATTTATGTGTGGTAACCATTCAAGAAAACTCCACAAAGCTTCATATATTACTACGAGAATAGTTTCTTCACCGAGTACTTCATTTAAGTGTTATAAGTTCACTTAAACACAACTAAGAAGCATAGAGTACCAATCTAAGTGCTTCATGTCCGAGTACTTCATTTATGATTGATTCTTATCAGAGTTCTTCTTTTATGGGTGGTAACCATTAAAGAAAACATCACAAAGCATCTTGTCCTATTACGAGAAGTGTTTATTATCTTAGTACTTTATTTATGGGTAGTAACCACTACAGAAAACACCACAAAACATCATAGCCTACTACGAGAAGAGTTTCTGATTTGAGTACTTCATTTATGGGTCGTAACCTTTCAAGAAAACTACACAAAGCTTCATATATTACTACGAGAACAGTTTCTTCTCTGATTACTTCATTTAAGTGTTATAAGTTCACTAAAACACAAATAAGAAACATAGAGTACCAATCGATGTGATTCATGTCCGAGTGTTTTATTTACGAGTGATTCATATGAGAGTACTTCATTTATGGGTGGTAAACCATTAAAGAAAACATTACATAGCATCTTGTCTTATTACGAGAAAATTTCTTCTCTGAGTACTTCATTTAAGTGTTATAAGTTCACTTAAACACAACTAAGAAGCATAGAGTACCAATCTTAGTGCTTCATGTCTCAGTACTTAATTTATGAGTGATTCTGATCAGAGTTCTTCATTTATGGGTGGTAACCATTAAAGAAACATTACAAAGCATCTTGTCTTATTACAACAAGTGTTTATTATCTTTGTACTTCATTTATGGGTGGTAACCACTACAGAAAACATCACAAAGTATCATAGCCTACTACGAGAAGAGTTTCTGATTTGAGTACTTCATTTATGGGTCGTAACCTTTCAAGAAAACTCCACAAATCATCAAATGTTACTACAAGATGAGTTACTTCTCCGAGTACTTCATTTAAGTGTTGTAAATTCACTAAAACACAACTATGAAGGGTAGAGTACAAATCTAAGTGCTCCACGTCTGAGTACTTAATTTATGAGTGATTCGGATCAGAGTTCTTCATTTATGGGTGGTAACCATTAAAAAAAACATCACAAGAATCTTGTCCTATTACGAGAAGTGTTTATTATCTTAATACTTCATTTATGGGTGGTAACCATTACATAAAACACCACAAAGTATCATAGCCTACTACGAGAAGAGTTTCTGATTTGAGTACTTCATTTATGGGTCGTAACCTTTCAAGAAAACTCCACAAAGCTTTATATATTACTACGAGAAAAGATTCCTCTCTGAGTACTTCATTTAAGAGTTATAAGTTCATTTAAACACAACTAAGAAGCATAGAGTACCAATCTTAGTGCTTCATGTCTGAGTGCTTAATTTATGGGTGATTCTGATTAGAGTTCTTCACTTATGGGTGGGAACCGTAAAGAAAACATCACAAAGCATCTTATACTATTACGAGAAGTGTTTATTATCTTAGTACTTCATTTATGGGTGTTTCTGATTTGAGTACTTCATTTACGAGAAAACATCACAAAGCATCATATCCTACTATGAGAAGTGTTTCTGATTTGAGTACTTCATTTATGAGTGGTAACCTTTCAAGAAAACCCCACAAGCATCATATTTTACTATGAGAAGAGTTTCTTCTCCCAGTACTTCATTTAAGTGTTATAAGTTCACTAAAATACAAATAAGAAACTAGAGTACCAATCGATGTGATTCATGTCCGAGTGTTTTATTTACGAGTGATTCTTATCAGAGTACTTCATTTATGGGTGGTAACCATTAAAGAAACATTACAAAGCATCTTGTCTTATTACGACATGTGTTTATTATCTTTGTACTTCATTTATGGTGATAACCACTACAGAAAACACCACAAAGCATCATAGCTTGCTACGTGAAGTGTTTCTGATTTGAGTACTTCATTTATGAGTGGTAACCTTTCAAGAAAACTCCACAAATCATCAAATGTTACTACAAGATGAGTTACTTCTCCGAGTACTTCATTTTAGTGTTGTAAATTCACTAAAACACAACTATGAAGAGTAGAGTACCAATCTAAGTGCTCCACGTCCGTGTACTTAATTTATGATTGATTCTGATCAGAGTTCTTCATATATGGGTGGTAACCATTAAAGAAAACATCACAAAACATCTTGTCCTATTACGAGAAGTGTTTATTATCTTAGTACTTTATTTATGGGTGTTAACCACTACAGAAAACACCACAAAGCATCATAGCCTACTAAGAGAGGAGTTTCTGATTTGAGTACTTCATTTATGGGTCGTAACCTTTCAAGAAAACTCCACAAAGTTTCATATATTACTACGAGAAAAGTTTCTTCTCTGAGTACTTCATTTAAGTGTTATAAGTTCACTTAAACACAACTAAGAAGCATAGAGTACCAATCTTAGTGCTTCATGTCTGAGTACTTAATTTATTAGTGATTCTATTCAGAGTTCTTCACTTATGGGTGGGAACCGTAAAGAAAACATCACAATGTATCTTATCATATTACGAGAAGTGTTTATTATCTTAGTACTTCATTTATGGGTGGTAACAATTACAGAAAACACTACAAAGCATCATATCCTACTATGAGAAGTGTTTCTGATTTTAGTACTTCATTTATGAGTGGTAACCTTTCAAGAAAATTCCACAAAGTATCATATCTTACTATGAGAAGAGTTTCTTCTCCTAGTACTTCATTTAAGTGTTATAAGTTCACTAAAACACAAATAAGAAACTAGAGTACCAATCGATGTGATTCATGTCCGAGTGTTTTATTTACGATTGATTCTTATCAGAGTACTTCATTTATAGGTGGTAACCATTAAAGAAACATTACAAAGCATCTTGTCTTATTACGACAAGTGTTTATTATCTTTGTACTTCATTTATGGTGATAACCACTACAGAAAACACCACAAAGCATCATAGCTTGCTACGTGAAGTGTTTCTGATTTGAGTACTTCATTTATGAGTGGTAACCTTTCAAGAAAACACCATTTGTTGGTATGAATTAGACCTTCGCTTGGAATTAGGAATTTCTTAATCCACAAGCTTAACCCCCTCTGATACCACTTTGATACACCTAGGTGCCTAGGTGTAGTACCATTTTTCTCGGTTTACCAACAAACAAGGAGCTAATTGCAATGCTACCAAATTATGACCAAATAAGTAATTCAATTAACTCTATCAATTCAAGCAATTCAATTACTACTAATAAATTCTCAAGCAATAACAAAGCAGTTAAATTAGGCAAATTGAGAAAAGATAAAGAGAGATAGGGAAGAGAAAATGATGGCTCAATATATTGACGAAGTTCGGCTTGCCAATGACCTCGTCTATGTCTCCGGGTCCATGGCGCCCCCGCTTCGTGCGATAATAAACCTGGTCCACTTCACTAAATAACAGTTCCAATTACAAGGTGAAATTCAATCTTCTTTACACACACTGGTAGAAGACTTGAACCCAATAGACAATCAAACTCACAAAGGAATGAAGTAGACAATAGGATAATGAAATTGAATACACAAGTAATCTCTAGATTAATTTAGCTAATTTAAGATTGGGATTAAAGCAAAGTTTTGGTTAATTGAGTAGAGCTAAAAGGTGCAAAAATGGTAGCTGTGATTGATTTAGAATAGACAGGTTTCAAGGTTGAAGAAAGGTTGGAGAAGATGTGTTTATATAGGTGTACAAATATGTCAAAATTTAGGTCTGCGGACTCTGGCATTATAACGCCAATTCCTATACAAAAATTGCCATTATAACTCTATCTCAAGTCAGGATGAAATTTCCTGACGTTGGATTTGGAATTTTGAGGATTTTAATTAGCGTTATAACATCAAGTTATGTACAATATGTAGCGTTATAATGCTGGATCAGGTCAGGACAATGATGGTCTGGTTTTTAAAATTTGGATTTAGCATTATAATGTCAGAGTTGGCGTTATAACGGGTATCACGGGTTTTTTCTGGACTTGAGCTATTTTGAAATTTGGATTTAGCTTTATAACGCCAGAGTTGGCGTTATAACGGGTATCACGAGTTTTTTTGGACTTGAGATGTTTTGAATTTTCACAGTCTAGCGTTATAATGATAAAATGTTGGTTTTATCATTATAACGCCATAGGTTGGCGTTATAATGGGTGTCATGGGTTATGTTGGTTTTTGGCTGACCTGGGTATTACACAGTCTGGCGTTATAATGTCATAGGTTTTGTGATTATTTGCTCTTTTTTAATCCCAATTTTAAACAAGCTAAGGTTTGATTAACCTAAGTACACTTATGCTCTATTCTTGATCATCAAGTATTGCTTGTTGCTCTTCCTTGATTCATCATTGTGTTTCTTTTGTATTTTGTACAAATACCCCTACAATATTTTTAAAACACAAGAAATGATCAAATTCAAAGTTGTTTTACAAATCAACAAACTTAAGAATTTTTTTTTGTTCAACATAAGGCACCAGTTTTGCGATGTGTAATTCTTTCTTTTGTAATTTTATTTCGGGTGGAAATGTCAGTATGTGAGTTGGTATTTGGTACAATTATGATGTTTCTTTGCAAAAATATAATAGTTATGAGACATGAAAAAATGATTTACAAATTATTATATATGAGTATAGCCGTTACAAGAAAGGAAACCATTGTTATGAGAAATCTGACCTTGAATTCTAGATTCATGACTGAGTAGATGGCTATGGAGATCAGCAAAGGCGAAGGGAGCATGTCAGCCGACCGAAGTCACATAAATCACAAAGGAATCATATTCTGGTCTGAGTCCATTGAGAATAGCCATTACAAGATCATCATCAGAGTAGGGAGACCTAATAAATGCGAGTTCATCAGCGAGACAGCGCATTGTCTGAAGATACTCGGTGCAGGATGAAGAACCCTTGGTGGTGGTCTGGATTTGACGGCGCAGATTGGTAAGGCATGCTCGTGAGGTGACTGAGTAGGTCTGTTTGAGAGAAGCCCAAAGTTCGTCGGTGGTTGAACATGAAGAGACTTGACCTTGGATTGACTCTGTCAAGGAGGATCAAATCCAGCCAAGAGGAGCTGGTCCTGCATATCCCAATGGTGAAAGCTGGGGTTATCGATCATCACTCCAACTTCGTTTCGAATGGTCTTGTCAGGTGGCGATTTATCTAGAAATCAGGTTAGATTGAACCCATTGATGATAGGCTGAATTTGAGATTTTCGGGTGAGATAATTGGTTTGGTTGAGTTTAGTAGAGATAGGATAATTGAGGGGAACTATTGAAGCTGCCATGATAGTCGGCGGCTACGTTGTCGCAAAAGTATTTTCAGAGACATTTGCCATATCGCTCTGATACCATTAAATTAAAAACTACTTGATTTGTATTTTGGATTTCATTCTTTGATATTTTAGGGAGCTCCTAACAGTCCCCCCTTAACCGTCCCCCTTACACGTCCCCCACTACAAGACAAAAATTTTCTTAACAGCTTTCTCTAACTAACTACCATTAGCAGAACTAATTTTCATTCTTGAGAATGAAAATTAACGTTGCGCGTCCAAGTCTTTATATAAATCATACGAAGTCTTAATAGTTGTGTGTCCAATTCTTTATATTACATAAAAACTGCGTGTTTTAATTAATTTTTTCTATAATTTTACTATAATTTGATTGCAATTTGCTGTAATTTTTCTGTAACTTGCTGCATTTTTGCTTCAATTTGATAGTAATTTGCTGCAAATTAACACTTCGCGTGTCCAAGTCTTTATATAAGTCATACGAAGTCTTAATAGCGTAGTGTTCAAGTCTTTATATCACATAAAACTATGTATTTGAAATCATGTTTGTTGCAATTTAGTTGCATTTTTTTTTCAGCAGTTTTAAATATAAAGACTTCATTATTACAATATAAAGACTTGCTTGTACTAATAAAAAGACTTGAAGGTTCCAAATTTGCAGTAGTTTTATTGCATTTAAAAATAAAAAGACTTGCCCTTTGTAATATAAAGACTTGATTGTCACAATATAGAGACTTGCTTGTTCTAATATAAAGACTTGAATGTTTCAATTTTGCAGCAATTTTGCTGCATTTATAAATATAAGACTTGTCTGTTGTAATATAAAGACTTAGTTTTCATAATATACATACTCATTTGTCCTAATATAAAGACTTGTATTGTTGCAGTTTTGCTGCATTTTAAATATAAAGACTTGATTTTCACAATATAGAGACTTGTTTGTCTTAATATAAAGACTTGCAAAATCACACCAATATCAATTATAGAAAGAAACTAAAAGTGAATGCAAATAATTGTTACTTTTTCTAGTTGCTACCTTAATTCATTAGACATCAGGTCCCATACAATACAAATCCAAAAAAAGGAGTTCATATAACAATATCAAATAGCGTAACCATTCTTAAATAGCAACAAACCATGAAACATCTCATTGGTAATGTGTTCGCACATTTGAAATTACTCAATTAATTGTTACGATATCTGGTCCCCTTGTCGTGCACGATTTGCCAAAACATGAACTGGTACCAGCGCATCCCTCTTTGCAAATCTTATTGATGTACTACTATTTTGCGGCACCTTCCTCATACATTCTGCAATGTGCTACCAATTCGCTTCGCCCCAGCGAGTAGGCAAGAAAACTCCAACTCATGCTAACGCGCAACGGCTTTCGGTCAAAGAACTAGATCAATTTTAGAAAAGTAAGGTGGCACGTGAAGTGTTTGTGACAATGCTTCAAAGAAGTTGGTGGTCAGGTGTTGACTTGCATGAGCACTTTCATCTGTAGCCCAAACAAGATGTCAAAATAAGAACATCCATGCCCATACCGATAAACTATTCATGCCAAAAGAATTATATCCATTGATAAGTTGTGAAGAGTTAGGTGCTTTCATAATATACATACTCGAAAGAAAGTTAAGTGCTTACTAGCAGCTCCTGTGTTTGAGCTTCTCTTCATTCCCTTTTTTGGTCTATCTACATGGGTCAACGACGCCTTATGCCATGTTCCTTGCCCAAATTTTCAAATGTGGTTGAGGTAAACTCACAGCCTCGATCAGATCTTGAGTAAAAGTGCTCTCTTTGCCAAGTATATATACTTACTAACGGTATTGCTAATAGAAAAACAAGGAGGATTGGATAGCATCAAGAAAATTAGACTCTTCTCCAGCCTACCCGGTAATAGCTATTCTAGCCGACGCCTATTGGTCTAAGCAATGCTCTGGTTGAAGAGGTTTAAGGCAGAAGCAAGAAAGGGAGTTTTGTCTTTCTTTAGATCTTCTCAACCTACTCTTCTCAGCTTCCTCCGCAAATCGCTGATTGACATCATCGGTGATTTGTTTCAGCTGAGCTCTGCTGAATCCTCTGACTAGGTTGTCTCATCTCCCGAAGCTAAACTTTTCTGACGAGGACAGACAAAAGCCTGCCGTAGGCAATAATGGTTCATATTCTCAATAAAGGAACTCAGTCAAGTTCACCCTGTCGGCGATCACCTACTTCATCCCTCTCAGGCAAAAGGAGCCTTATCCAGGATTCGCTCTAGCAAGCACACTTTTACTTTAGCTGTGCCGACCGGATTCAACTAAATCGTTGACGCTCTCTTCGATCATTTGCCAATTTCATCCACCTGCCAATCCGTTGCTTGTTCGAAAAGCGTGCTAACTAAAACGATCATTTTATGGGTGCCTTATTCATTTTACATTGACATCTACCATTTACCGCTTGCTGAAAGGCCTGCCAAGCCATTGGCGTGGGGATTCTAGATTTACGAAAACAATATATTGATATAACCGATAAAATGCACAATAACCCTAACAAATTATGATATCGAGTGCAATGGATCCATCAAATGTGTATCGAATATAGATATCAAGTGTATCTACCTATTATCTCCCATTTTTTTCTTACTCCGATTACGAACTGACACATAACCGGCATGAATCATCATCACATTTTCTTAGAAGACTTAAATTATTATTTTTATTGATTAATTGTTAGAAGATATTATATGTTAAAAAAGTTAAAATACTGGTATGATTAAGAATACACATGTTAAACGAATTGATTAATGTTTGCATCAATGACATTTTAGCAACTAGATTTTTATGACTAGTGCAAAGGTTAACTGATTTTTAGTTTTTTATGGTTGCTTTTATTATTGAGGAAATTAAATGTATGCTCAAAATTTGATCGATTTTCACTTTCATATCGTCCAAACCAGTAGATCTATATATTGTGGTTAAATCTGAGTGGTACGAACTAGTACAGTGGTACTTAAATTTTTATTGAATGTGGCCCCACCCATAGTTGCAAATTTAAGGACGACACCAACAACTGTTTTATTTAATTATTAAGAAAATATCTGAAGATTTCTGATGAACGCTACAAGAGCAAACAGACACGACTGAAGAATTGAGTGATATCAAAAGAACAATCTGTTCTAATCACATTCATATCAAACATAAAAGGAAACAACATGGTCCATTGGTGACACCAGGAGTGAGATTTAATTGCATCTGAAAGGGACTAACACCAGAACAGCCACCATTTGATATTTAAGAAATTGAAATGATGGAGATGCCAATTGAAATGATCGTTCTGGACATGACTGTGCCTGCTCTTATTAAGAAATTTAAATTGGTTGTGCTGATGCATATCAAGGTTTCATTCAAGCATGAACGGTTTCTCCTACCTAACACCAGGTAATTAATCTTCACAATGGTAAAATTTTTAAAATTGTTGTGGGCTAGAGTTGCTTTTTTTATTATTGTATCCAGAACTTCATGGTTGCTTGAACAAATAATTTGGTAAAACAAATTCCGTGCCAACTGCAACATGCAACTGATCCAAGTAATGGACTATTGTTATGTACAAGATATCAACAAAAAATAATAGAAATAAGTTGATGTCCTTAGTGTTCAATTACCACAAGCACATCATTTCTCATTTCTTTGTTTCTTTTTTAAATAGTGGTACAAAGTACCCATATTTCCTAAATTAATACCCAATTGCAAACTAATGCTCTAAAATGGATTGAAAGGTAAAGGTGGATCCCTACTTGGAAATCGACTTGACAACAAATAATCTTGTTCAGTCCGATTTGGATTTGTTAGTTTCATCGGTTTTTTGGGCCTTTGTGGATTTGGGCTTTGTCAATTGTTTCGCAGTCCAAACTCCAAACAGAGCAGCTTGGATTGGGGCCACCCAGTAAACAAACACATGCTCTAGAGTTATGTGGTCCCCTCTTGCAAAGGCCCAGCCAAACGCCTATCAAGAGACAGAAAATGCAAATCCATCATAAGAGAACCAAGCTATTTTCTTTTATACTTCACTAATAGATAGCAACATTTCTTCACTGATGAATCTAGTTTTTTTCTTACTTTTCCCAAATAAATTTCCAAATACATTTGCAGCTTGTATGAACAAGCACTCTTTTTATTACAACAGTTTTAATCAGGCACCATAGAGTTGATCTGTTATCATTGTGATTGAGAGCTTGTACTTACCAGTACATCGGCTAGATAAATTTAAGGGCAAAATTTCATGAATATACTGACAAAACCTACCAATGTAGTACCTAACCCTGCAAAATTTAAGATGCCATGTGTAACCACAAAGAACTTAAGTTCCATATTCCAGTTCATTTGTTAACAAGCTGACAACTTCAAATAACTAATCAAATTTATCTTTTTCTAATATGGTTGTACATTTTGTGGTTTCTACTTGCCAAAATTAATCACTCCAAGGCTAGAAATCCTATTGGAGCGTGAAAGAAGAAGGGGGAGAGGAAGGGGAGTGAGCATTGCATATGAATACAGTATCATAGTATGGATCAAGCAGTGTGACAGGAAAATATCTCTGTATCTGTATGGTTTTTCAGGACTGACCCTAACAATATATATTTTTACAGGGATACTATTTTTTGAATTATTTGAGGGATACTCCCTGAAGTTCTTCCTAAAAGACACTTAAAATAGTTCTTACAGAGGCAGGGTTCATGATGCCTCCAGTCAGGTCAGAGCTAAGAATGTGAAGTGTCATTTTGCAAATGCTTGAAATCCAAGTTTTCAGGAAAAAACTGTTCACTTCTTTATGCTTCAGTGTCAAAGAAACTGCCACAACTCCAAATGTGGCAAGGCCTTCAACCAATGCACCATAATGGATGTCCGCATTGAGGCGGGCTCCATGCCCTACTTGCGGGAAGACTTCTTTGAGAAGCCATACACCAGAAACAGAACCAAGCATCTGTTAATAAAGCTTATAAATCAATACCAGGTAAATGGAAAATCTGACAATCAGATACTAGATCATTTTCTTTCCCTATTTCATTGGAGCACGATAATTTTGATACTGTGCAATAAAAAGTCCTTAATGACAACTTATACTGTTACACATAATATTTTCCCCCCTGCTTTACAATGCTTAACCAATGAAAAGAGTGGTTTTGCAGAACCATTGATATTTGCATTGAAACAGAACCGAGCATCTGTTAACAAAGTTTATAAATTAGATACCAGGTAAATGGAAAACTTGACAGTCAGTAACTAGATCATTTTTGTTCCCTATTTCATTAAAGCACAATAAATTTAATACCGTACACGAAAAGATCCTTCATTATAGTTTATACTGTTGCGCAATATTCTTTTTCCCTGATTTACAATGTTTAAGACAATGAATTTGTGAAAAGAGTGTGATTTTCAGGAACTTGATATTTGCATTGCAATCATACATATACAAGAACAAAGCCTTTAGTTCCAACAAGTTAGTGTAAACTAGAAATGAAATCCAATCAGATTAGTGAAAAGTCAATTAAATAATAATAATATAATAAATAGTAAAATAATAGTAGAAATAGCAGTAGCAATGGTAGCAACAGAAATAATAATAATTATTATTATTATTCTAAAGTTTTCCTTCATAATTCTAATTTTTTATTAACCTTACCTTACTTTCGTCAATTAGGACCACATCATCCGCAAAGAACATGCATCAATGAATATCTCCTTGGTCTTTTGTGATCTCATTGATCACTATGGCAAAAATGTAAGGACTCAAGACGAACCTTGATGTAATCATATCTTAATGAGAAAGTCATCAATCTCGTTGTCACATACTCTGACAGTAGTTACAATATTATCGTACATATCCTTGATGATGTTGACATACTTTGTTGGAACTTTTTTCTTTTCAAGTACTCACCACATGACCTTCCTCCGTACTCTGTCATATGTTTTCTTTAAGTCAATAAATACCATGTGTAGATCCTTCTTCTGCTCTCTATATCTCCATCAGTTGTCTTGTCAAGAAAATTGCCTTCATTATCGATTGTTTGGGCATAAAACCAAATTGGTCCTTCCTTGCTAAAGTGTTTCCTTATCTTGTCTGTCTTCTCCTCCTCGAATTCCATCCCTAATATTGGTTCTCTAATGTGATCCACATCATCATCCATGTGCTCATTCGCTGCGCCCCTCATCTCGAAATTCATCAAATTCCTCTGTATACTCCTCGTTCAATTCCAATCTGGATGTGTTCGTCTGAAATCCTTCATAATATGTTGGAATGTAATAAAAAGTTTCAGTAGAAAGACGTGCTAGTGGCTGTTTAGCAATTCTAAGTCCCTAGTCTTTCTCTCTCGAAGTTTGACAATTTATAGATGTCTTTTTCGCCTTACTTCGTACCTAGCTTATGATATAGATCCTCATAAGGTCAACCCCTTCACTCACAGCTTTCTTTATGTTCTTTTTGATCGTTTTGTACTTGTGTACGTTGTCTTCACTACTGTCATGATGCAAATACTTGTAACAGTCCTTCTCCTTGATAGCTTTTTGCACATTCTCGTTCCACCATCAAGTATCTTTAGGTTCATGTCTATTTTTCTTAGTTACTTCGAATACCTCTGTAGCTATCTTTCAAATGCGAATTATCATCTTCTGACGTCTACAACTCCATTATTGGGGCTCTTGTCAATTAAGACGCCTACTTCATTCATGCTTCGTTCTGTTTTGTATACTATAACTTAAAATCAGTATTCTCTACCTCCTTCGTCTTCTAGCCCGTCCATTTAGTCTCTTGAAGATATTTACATGTCTCTTAATCACAGTATCAACTAACTCTCGTAGCTTACCCGTTCAGGATCCTACATTCCAACTACCGAATCAAATCTTACTCCTCGGCTAACTTCCTTACCCATTTCACTCGTCGAGTAAAGTGCGAAGACCCTTGCTCATTTGTCACTGCATCCAAGCGCGATGTAGCGCGTCCCCAAGGAATAACGACCCGACCGTTGCATATTTAACACCATATTCGGGTTCTGATATGACGCGTTACTAAGAGGTTTGCATCGCAACGAAAATCTATTGGATTTCATTTTCATAAAATAGCTAGAATTTTACATTGGCTCGCCACAACCCTCCTCATTTTCGAACATGGGACCCGTTATGTTAAAAACAACACTGCCATTGGTATTGCAGTCATACATTACAAGAACATATATAAATAGGGATGAAGTCCGAACAATTTAGAAAAAATTAAAAGTTGTTTATGATGGATTCAGCATACATTATTTCTGTCAAGTAAGCATTATTTAAGAAGTCATGCACTATGAACAAAAAAGAAAGTTTCTTGACACACGCATAGTCCTAACCATTTTTACTATTTCAACAACCAAATAACTATGCAGTTTAGATATTGCGGGAATCAAAACTGATTATTATCAGACCAAGCAAAAGCAGCCCGTCAAATTACAGTTAACACCCTTTGGGGGTCCCCAACAATGCTTTGCTTGCAAGTAATGGGTTAATTTAATGGTAATAGCAAATCTAAACTGATGATCTTTTTTATAGACATTCCAGTTCCTTACCATTACGCAGTGCCTCCGAGTTTTAATGAAAAGAAACAGGATGAAATGAAAATAGATGGGAAGTGAAATTGTTTACACCCAAATCATTCGAGTCGAGAGGTTACAACTTTGCAAAAACTGAATAGAAGAGTTTCCATCCATTTTCATCCTCTAACCTTCATTTCTAATAAAATTAAACTCGGGAGCAAGTGAAAATTGTCATCTTCCCTCCTCTCCCCTCCCCTCCCTTCCATTTCCATCATTGGAGGACAGCCTTTAAAAATGTTCATAAGACCATGAATTATCACCCCTGGTCTGGATCTTATCAAAAACCTATAAGCAAATCATAGTGAAAAACAAATGCTGGGGAAGGTAACTCAGGGGTCTATCTGTTTTCAAATTCTTAAAGAAAATATATCTGATCAATCAAACAAGTTATGATCAGGACCTGAACAAGAGGTCAATCATGGCCAATAACAAGTATTAGTTGGCAATTTATAAAAATAAAAATAGTATGATATTTATGACAATATATGTAAAAAATATTTATAATAATCAGTTTGCATTGAGCAATGCTAACGTAATGCATAGGACATAAGATGGATATTACAAGCCTTTCGATTTCTTTGAGGTTCGTGCAGTGCAGATCTCAAAGAAAATCAAAGAGCTTAAAAGTGCATAGGACGTCCTATGCATATTGCATTAGTAATGCTTATTTATGTTAGCACAGATTTAATGCAATTATTAATTTAGTTAATATTTGATGCCATGAACAAATTATATTTGTTTTCACATTATTATATTGTTTGATGACTACATTCACACTAGTTTCAACACCAATAGATAACATTATAACAACAACAACAAATTATTTTGTTCCAAACAAGTTGGGGTAGGCTAGAAATGAAGTCCATATTGAATTTCATTTTTATAAGATTGGCTGAATTTTTATGTTGGCTCACCAAGCCTTTCACAACCCTCCTCCTTTTCAGCCTTGGAACCGGCTATGTAAAACATAGGCAGAGTTGCCAATAGATAACAGTATAATAGATGAGAATGTAATTTTATCGATAGATGAGAATGTAATTTTATCGATAGATGAGAATGCAAGACCAATTTGGTGCGAATCAAAAGCTTAAAGGACTAAATTAATGTCTTTGAAACATTAAGGACCAAATTGATATTGTACAGATCAAATTGATACTTCTGAAATTTTAAGGACAAAGATGGTAAAAGGATGATACTTTATGGACTATTAGTGTAATTTACACGATTAAAAACCATGAAATAAAAAACTATTTGATGATTATTTAGGAAGTAGAGCAGATAAAACGAAAAAATAATTTTATAAGAAATGTCTAAACCAATCTAACTACTGGTCTGACACAACTTTCAGTTCCTTTCTATTGCTCCAATTGTTATTGACATTATTATTTTGATCTAGTAGGTGAAAAGACTATATAAGTCACAATAAAATTAAAAAGAAAAGGCAGTGCAATAATTACACATCATCAGTCCAAATGGTACAGAAAGAGACAAGTGCCGGCCATAAGCTGCAAGAAACAAAACCTGGCAGCACAGTTCTCAAACCATTTCCCTCAAATACTCTAATTACAAACAAGACCTGTAAATATCTTTGTCTGAGCATATGCTGATCATGCATCATGTACTAAACCAAACTTGAATCAGGTGGAAAACCTAACATCACGTGGTCCCGGTATCACTAAAGTTAATTACCATAACAATCAAGTGCAAATACATAACACAGGAATTCTCAATTTCTGTACCATGAATCATTAAATTAATGATCTGTCAGAAATTAACTCTTAATTAGGCATAATTATCCAGAACTGCAGCACTCCAGAATCATGAGAATGGCAATAATATATCCATTTCGGATATCCAACTTAATAAACTAGAGGTGATAACCTGTGTGAGGCTAAGCCTAAGATTGATACTTTTACAAGGCATCTCCACCTTACCACCTACAAGGCTACAAATATAATACAGAACTTAAACTCTTGATTGCTTAATTATATCCCAAATCACATCTCAAATCAAACAGCAAATAAAGGTGCAAAACATAACAAAATAAAATAAAATATAACCTGAGCAGGGATTCGACAGAAAGCAGCGAACAGGTACTCTCCATTTCCAGCGACGGTGTAAATCAGAACGGTGAGGGGATTGTAGGACCCACCGCCAGTGAGCTTATCGAACCAGGCGAAGACGAACATGTAGCCGATGGAGAGAGCGATTTTGAGGAGCTCGGCTTCGTGTGGGGTCCCCGGGCCCACCGTATAGACGAAGAGCTTGACCAGCGACCCGGCCCACACCCAGAGAAACGACAGCACCAGGTCTGACGCCACTAGCTTCATTCGACCCATCGATTCAGATTTCTTCTTCTCTTTTGGAAAAAAAGGAGATGGTTTTCGATGGGGTCAAAGAGGAACCTGATGGACAATGGATTGTTCTTATTTTTTACGCAAAAGTGGGAGGAATTTCGTGCGTGGTGGCTGAGTGCGAATGAAATCCTCTGGTCCGGAATTAAATCCGGTGTTCTCTGCACTAATTTTTTTTTGTCCGTCGGATCTAATCAGATGGCTCAAATTACAAGCGCAATCAAACTAGACAGAAAAAAAAAAGGTCCGCTGTCCTTGCTGACCGTCGGACACTGAATTAAATAGTTGCTCTCTCTCGTTCGTGTTCTCTGCTCTCTCCCCCGTCGCCACTTCTGCTCTTCTAGAGGCACCGACAAATTGCTCCTTTTGCTCTCTCCAGTCGTGCTCTCTCCTCCGACGAGTTCAATCCCAACCCTAATTGAAAGTAAAGAGCCGTGGTGGCTTGCTCCTTCTCTCGGTGCCCTTTTTCCGGTAAACCTAAACCTAACCCTAGAAATTGCTTTTCTTTGTTTTTGAGTTGTTTGCACTTGTGGAATGTTTGAAATTGCTGGAAAGCTTTGGGGTTCTGAACTGTGCACAAAATTTGAGGGATTTATGGGTTTAAAACTGATTTGCTACTGTTATTTGGGATTGTTCTGCTACTGTTCTGATTTGCTACTATTATTTGTGCCTTTTGGAGGATAATCTCGGGGATTTATGGGTGCTTTTCATTTTTCTGGCATTCTGTGCCCTTGCTGGCACTGATCTCAGCCAGGTCTGCTATCTGTACCAGCTGGTACAAATACTGGTGCTGGCCATTTCTGCTATCTGTACCACTGGTCAATTGCATAAAAGTATGATTCATAGTTGACCTTTTCTTTTTTCATTGCAGATAGGTAGATGGCTCCGCTATGCAACTGTGGGCTTGCTGCTGTTGTTAGAATGTCAAATAGTAACGATAACCCCGACAAAAGGTACTACGCATGCAAGCATTGGAAGGTACTAGTTCATACCATTTTTAAATTGGTAGCCACATGTTTCAAATGGTATTGACTAGTACTAGTTCATACCATCAAGTAATTTTTTGTGTATTGATTACGTTACCTTTTGTCCCCTGGCAGCCACATGTTTCAAATGGTTGTGGATTTTTTGAATGGATCGACCCACCTACAATAAGGGGAAGTAGTAGCCGAGTTGAATCCGAAGGAAACACTGTTGAACAAAGTGTCGATCAAAAGCATAGCAGTTCCAAGGAAATAAGCAAGGGAAAATGAAGACTTAAACATCGCATGAATTCTAATAGGTTGACAAATAGTATGACAAATATTTTGTTGTTATTAATTGTGTTATTGTTGGTTTTAATGCTCATTGTACTTCATGTAATGTGCTTGAAAGTTTTATCTATGTAATGCACTTCATTGTACTTCAGTGCTTGAAAGTTTGTATAATTTGTTTCTGATGTGTATATTGGGCATTCATATTAGTGATCTCATTACTTAATTGAGCTAGTAACAAAAGTATAGTACTTGAAGGCTGGTAACAAACAAAAGTGAGCTTGTTTTCGATTTTTTTCACATTACCTTGTTATAATTCCAGTGAGCTTAAAATAAACATTACAAACAAAAGTGCAACCCAATATTAATTTGCTGGTAACAAAAGTATAGTACTTGAAATCAGTTAATCTTTCATAGCAAATAAAACAAAAGTGTAGTACTTACTGTCTATGACAGCACCAAACATACAAAATTACAAAAGGCTATGAAAGTGTAGTACTTGAAATGGATCTATGACAACACCAAACATACAAAAGGTTGTAGGTACCAATTAATCTTTTCTTTAGTTCTCAAAACATTTACAATATTACAAAATGGGTCTATGACATCACCAAGATCACCTTTAGTTGAAGTATGCATTTAATCTTGAGTAATCACCAAATCGCTGTAAAAATGGATTTTTTTTTTTAGTAACAGAATAAGAATAGCTAGTAACCAAAAAAAAATAATGCACTTACTGTCTTTCTTCAAGGCTGTCATAGTTTTCTTGAGATGTTCCTTGCATTAAATCTTGACTTTTGGTTTTGCCTTTCTTTTTTCTTGATTGTTTCTCCATCCAAGGACGATTACGTCTCGAACGGTTATCAACACCATTCTTCTTCTTTAGATGAAGTGAATTCTCAGAATTTCGATTGACTTCACTACTAGTTCTTTCCAAGTTCACAAATTCTTCTTCATATGTCTTTTGAACCGCAAACAATGCCTTCTCTAGAAAGTTAGTTTTTAGTTCATTTTCGGCACCCTTACCACAAAGTGATGCACATATACGCATCAATTTAGCATTACGGTTTCTAACACCCAACTGGGCGTCTTCAATAACCGTCCTTCCCTCTATGTCCACTACTTGATCATCATTTGCTTCTCTAGTCCACCGTTTGAGGACGTACATCGGTGGTATAGCCTTAATATCCTCTCTATCCAACACAAAATGCCCTCTCTCTCAAACTTCTTACAAGAACAGAAGACCGTTTGATCATCTCGACTCCAAGCAACTTGTCTACTCTTACATTGGGTAGTATCTCCAACGTCACACAAACCAACTGTGTACATATTTCCCTCCAAGCACTCTATGTGTGCTAATCCGACTTGCTCGAACTCCGCTTGAAAGAGCTCGAACACTTTAGGTGTATACACCTTTCCGGCATCAACAAGTATAGGAAAATTCAACTTTATCCTCGGTAACTTGATTGTCATGTTAAAATCAGCCTTGACTTGCTTGTCACGGTTTTTATCAAGCACCCTATCGAAGTTCTCAAAAAATCTATAGATATCCAACTTAACATTCAAATAGGCCTTCAAGGTGGAATTGATGCTTTCGCCGGCTTGCGTGCTACGGATCCCCAAAGTGTAAGCATCTTTCATGAAACAATATGCCCGTTTTTTTTTGCTTTCATAAATGAATTTCAGCCACGTATTCTCTTCACTCAACTTTCCCTTGAGTTTATTGAAGGCATCATCGAAATCCTTTTCCTCCTCGTACCTAAAAATACAAGCTAAAAGATTAATGAAATTTTAAATGTTTGATACAAGAAAATTCAAGCCACTGTTGGAGTTTAATTATCCGAAATTTCGTTCAAAGCCGAGAAATTTCGTTAAAATATTAGAAAATTCAAATAAATTTTTACCTGAACATAAAAGCCGAAAATTCACCGGTTATGTTCATACCATTCTTGTTGAAGCACGACAAATGTCTTGCACAATTTTGACCAATATGCCACACACACAATCCATGCCTTGTACTTGGCCAAACATTCTCTAAAGCACCCTCAATTGCAAAATCTTGATCGGTGAATATGGTGATGGGCCTTTTGCCATTATGTGCCTCTAGGAACTTTGTAAACACCCATTCAAAAGAGGGTTTCGTTTGGTTACACATGAGGGAACCACCAAAAATTACAATCTCCCTAAAATGGTTGAACCCGATGAAAACCCCAAACTCCCACTTTTCTTTATTGGTGCCAAATGTAGTATCAAAGACAATTACGTCTCCAAATCGGGCATAAGCCGAAATCATTACGCCATCCGTCCAAACAATATTGCTAATTTCCCCCTCTTCATTGGTATCCTCAAAATGTTTGAAAGATGTGTTTTCCAACTCACGCCTTGCAAAATACCTCGTTACAGCAGTGGCTGCCCCACATATCATTGCTTCCTTCCGTTGATCCCTCAAGCAATTGTTATGGTCTACCTCCCTATAACTAATAGCTCTAACTCCACCCGCTTGTTTACTATGTAGATCATATGCTGCTTTTGGCCGAATTCCTGAAATATCGGCTAGTTGGATGTCAATGGATGCTACTTGAGACACTTTGCGTTGGCTACGTATTAGATAACGTCCTTCGGGTTTTATGAGAGGGTGGTTGTGTTCGGAAAGAAATCCCACAACCTTGTATTTTTGGGTGCTTCTATCAAATTTCAATTTCAAGCAAGCTTTGCAACCTATTCGTGTATGTGCTCTAGGATCTTTCGACAGATGATCTCTCTTATATTTTCTCCGTTGACCTTCACAATTGCACAACAAAGTTTTGGAAGTAATCACGTCATCGATCTCACTCGTAATTTCTTTACCCTTTCTTACTCCAAATCCCTTTCTACCACCATAATAATTCCAAAACACCCATGCTTCATCTAGTGTTTCAAATTCCATACCCAACTGCGGTGCGACATCATCTTCTTCTTCAATTGTTGTTGTGTCGTTGTTTGTAAGATCATCTTCCGTAGTAACTCCCTGTTTCAAAAAAAAAAGTTTAGAACAAATTTCCAAAATGTTTTCATATAATCTTTGACTTGGTTGTTGTCCTTGATCAAAATTTAAATTTGATGAACAAAATTGGGTGTTTTCAAACATTGGAAAAAGGTAATTGATGAGACACACATCTAAGCACATGCAGGCAAACTAGTTTCACCAAATAATGCACTAGTTTGATAAATTAGTGAGATTTGAAGTAGCTGGATTGATGCAAATAGGCGCTTTCTTCGACCTCCTCAAACTTTTTGATCCTCTACCAATCGCTTCCAACTCTTCTAGTTCTATCATTAACCGACACAGACCCAGTTGCACAACGGATTAACGGACCACGCCCAGTCACCATTACTAGATCTTAAGATCAACGATAGCTTATAAGTAAGCAATCTTCCAATAAACTGGATCTGTACGATCCAATAAACTAGCTCGCTGGCAGAAAGGGATAAATTAGACTATGAATTCCTAATTGATTGTTTCTATTATAACTAGTGCTGAAACTACTGAAGCTACTAAGATTCGACATGGTTAATGCAATTGAACCTAATTGATTGTTTCTATTATAACTAACCTCCATTACTGTTGACACGAGATGGAGATTTTGTGGCCTGAGAGATGATGGAGGTGATCTCCCTCTAGCCTTGATTTAACTTGCTCGAGATGGTGATTTTTACTCTATCCTTGATTTTAGCTGGTGGAGAGATGGAGACGAGAGGGAGAAGAAGACAGTGTTGACGCGGGAAAGAAGAGAGAACGAGCGGGCAACCATTAAAACCTTTTCTTTTAAATTCGCTTGTAATATGGTCCATCCAATTCAATCCAATGGATCAAAATATCAGCCATTTTTTGGTATTTACAGGTGCTTCTATACGAGTCCTTGGATCTTCATCGGACGACTAAAATCTACCCAGTGCAGAGAACACCGGATTTTTTTCCGGACCAGAGGATTTCATTCGGGCTGAGTGAGGCTGACAAGCGGAGAGAAGCGCTCCTATAACGAAAAGAAGAAAATTTGTCAAAAGACTGATTTCTGTATAATTTTTTGGAAAATTTTCACAAAGAGCCATGCAGCAAAGATTTTCAACAGATAAGGTCAGAGGCACCCTAAAAATTACACAGAAGGCCAAGAGCGCGATTAATAGTCGCGCCCCTAAGGAGATTCCATTTTTTTCCTGAAATCAAGGCATTCTGCAGGTGCTTTTGCAGTTGTGGGCTCTAGCACTTAGGGGCGCGACTATTAATCACGCCCCTAAGTGTTTGCTGATAATTTTTTTGTTAAGTTATTATTGTTTATACCTTTTAATATAATAATTATTAGTTAGTACTAATATATAATTTTTGAGTATGTGTTAATGTATCAATAAAAGTAGTATATTCATACAATATTTATTACTAAGCAAATTAATAATTTCAATATACAATAAATTTTTAATATATGTATAGTTGTAATATAATACTATTAATTTGTCTTGATAATTTTTTTGGGTTAAGTTATTATTATTTATACCCTTTAATATAATAATTATTAGTTAGTACTAATATATAATTTTTGGGTATTTGTTAATATATGTATATTAATATATATATATATATATATATATATATTTATTATTAAGCAAATTAATAATAATTTCAAAATAAAATAAATTTGTAATTTTAATATTTGTAATATAATATATAAATATTATTATATACTTATTATTATTGTTTAAAATTAATATCACTTCAAAATTGAATAATATATGTGTTACTTCAAAATACTTTTTTAAGTTAGAAAGATTAAAACCTACTAAGAAGATGCATTTTTCACCATTTTTCTGAAATAACATAGGGGCGCAATTATTAGTTGCGCCCCTACGAAGATGCCTTTTTTGCAGATAAGTCTAAATTTTGCACGATTTTTTTTCAGATGAGGGGTCCACCTGTCCCCTACAACTTAGGGGCACAATTATTAGTTGCGCCTCTAAATGAACAAAATATATACAACAACACCTTTTCTTTTCTTCTCTCTCCAATCATTATCTCAATCTTATCTCTTCTTCCCCCAACAGCCTCCTTCCTCTTCACAAACCCTAAATCAAATTTTCACACTTCTCCTCCCAAAATCTTACATATAAAATGTTTATTATTAGTTTTTACACTGGAGGATCCATCCAGAACGGTGCGCAATACTCGAAAAAAGCTACCGGTAGTTTTACGGTGAATGACGACATAACACTCGGTGAACTGGAGACGGATCTGTACCGATGGATGGGGATTTCAAGTTCAACACATGCTTTAGAGATATCAGGGAGGTTCAATGCCGGATTACAGCTAACTTCTCCGGTAATGTTCTATACTGAGTTACAACTGTCGAGTAATGATACTTGGAGACTTATGGTGAACCATTCGATTCATCCTGGTACTGTTGCAATGATTGAGTTGTACGTTGAGCCAAAAGTTCTTCGATATACAACAAATCAAGGTTTTTCGAGTGGCAGTTGAGGTCATGAGACCCTAAATCATGGTTGTGCAAGCAGTAGTCGAGCTACAGAAACCCTAAACCATGGTTGTGCAAGTGGTAGTCGTGCTTACGAAACTCCAAATGAGTATGTTGAGCTAATAGCTTGTAGAATGCCAGATTCATATCTTCGTACCAATTGTTATGAACCGAATGCAACCTCAAATCAAAATCAATCGATTCCAGGGGAAGAAGAGGATTATGAGGATTTCGAATTTAATGTTGGGTTGGATGAAAGTAACCCGGCGGAACGGGTTGAGATATTAGTAAACCAAGATGCAAGCCCAATTGGAAATACGTGTGGTAATGATGATTTCATGAATATGGATTTTACACCTTTCGAAGATCCTAATTACAATTCTGAAGAAGAGACTTCTCTGACCATGACAACATGGCCATTACGGGACCAAACCGATTCTCATCCAATAGCTTCGTGGAATAATATTAATGCAATCGTCGATATAATTGGTGATGTCAATTATTTTGACGACAAAAGGTATGTCACAGAAGATGGTTTGGCAGCGGGACAGTGTTTTCAATCAAAGGATCATCTAAAATGGGTTGTGCATGATTTTCACATCAAATAGAACCACACGTTTAAGAAGAGAAAGTCCAATAAAAGCGTGTATACAATCGAGTGCACCGACCAAAATTGCAATTGGAGGTTGTATGCATCAAGAAGGCTAAGTGATGATGCTTTTATTATTAATACAAGGCAAGGCCAGCATGAATGTGTTATGTCGGGAGATAGGTTGGAGCATCCGCACTTAACGTCTCCATTCATGGCTTCCATAATTAGAGAAAGTGTTAAGAGAAATGTAAGGTTTATTATAAACGACATCAAGATTGCTATTGAGCAGAGATATAATTTCAAGGCTCCTTATCTTAAGTGTTGCGTGCAAAAGAGATCGCAATCGTGCAATTGTTCGGAGGTTGGAGGCAAACTTATGATTTAAATCTTGCTTAATGCCATACAAAGAACAAACCCGGGTACAATGATTGAGTGGTTTACCGCCCCCACAAATGATCCAAATGAAAGATTATTTCAAGCAGTGTGTTGAGCATATGGTCCGGCAATACAGGCCTTCAGGCACTGCAAACCTGTTATAGGAATTGACGGTACACATTTGTCTGGGCAGTATAAGGGAAAGATGTTAGTTGCATGTGGCTTCGACGCAGAAGATCAGTTGGTGCCCCTTGCATTCGCGTTGGTTGATACCGAGAACAACAAATCTTGGGAGGATTTCATGAAATTTGTTCGTAGGGAAGTGGTTGGATCACGAGTTGTGACAGTACTCTCTGATCGTCACAAGAGTATCTTGCGAGTTTTTAGTGAGCCAGACCTGGGTTGGAGCACCCAAGATAGACATGCCTTTCATCGATATTGTTCAAGGCACATATGTCAAAATTTCACAAAAGAATTTACCAACAAAAAATTAACACAGATTTTGAGGCAAGCAATGAAACAAAATCAAAAGAGAAAGCTTCTAATGAGGCTCAGTCGTATTCGCGAAAAATGCCTCGACACTGCAACATGGCTTGAGGATATTGGTAGGGATCCGAACGATGTTGAAAGGAACAATGCACCGCGTTTTGACTTATGGGCTCTTTCATTCGATGAAGGAGACCGTAGAATGGAGATGATGACAACAAACGGACCAGAATCCCTTAATAATGTTTTCAAAGAAGCACGTGAGTTACCGGTTACTTCTCTTGTTGAAATCACATTCTATAAGTCGGTCAAATACTTTGCTGAAAGACGAGCAAAAACAGAAAAAGAAATTGAACAAGGTTTTCTCTTCTCCCCCAAAATCCAAGCGTTACTAGAGGAGCGAAGATTAAGGGGAAATACACATACGATGCAAGTGTACCGGAACGAGCGAAAATATGAGGTTCAAACAGGTCAACGATTCGTTGGGAACAAGACTAAAGGGAATATAATACATATAGTGCGGTTAGAAGTGCCCGGAGGTACATTCACTTGTCAAAAACCGCAACTAACAGGTATCTCTTGTTCTCGTATCGTAGCATGTTGTGCTCAAGGGGGCATAAGTAGCAATTTGTGCGTATCTCCTGTTTATCGCGTTCAAGAGTTGATGGCAACATGGACAACAAAATTTGAGCCATTCGGCAATTCTGACACATGGACTGAAATTCCACGACCAAAGCTAGTGCCAGACCCGACAAGGTATGTTGTTAAGAAGGGGAGACGTCAACATATACGGATTAGAAATGAAATGGATGAAGAGAATACACATCGACAAGCATACACTTGTGGGCGATGCAAACAAACAGGACACAACAGGCGCACCTGCACTGCACCCCCAAACGACGAAGGTAATACTAGTATTATTTATTTCACAAAACAACATTGGTTTCAATTTTGTAATGCTTGAGATTTCGTTATCGCAGGTAATTAGCAAGGAGATGATGAAGCTTGTTCTTTTATTTAGTTTAAGATTATGTAATTTTGTTTTATGCCTTATTAATTAGTTTGTACGTGTATCTCAAACATTTGGATATGTATGTTTATTTAGGAGACTTGGATATGTATGTTTATCTTGGAGACTATTGCAAAATATTTTGTGTTTGAGGATTTTATGAACTTTAATTTATGTTATTATATCTTAATGTGGTTTGAGAATATACTTTCATTTTGTTATATCTTCAATATATCATCAATTTATTATTTCTTGTAATATATTGTGTATAAATAACATATGTAATATTTAATAGTATTATATTACAACTATACATATATTAATTTGCTTAATAATAAATATTGTATGAATAATAACTTAGCCAAAAAAAATTATCAGCAAAACTTAGGGGCGTGACTATTAGTTGCGCCCCTAAGTAGTAGGGGTATAAACAATAATAACTTAACAAAAAAATTATCAGCAAACACTTAAGGGCGTGATTAATAGTCGCGCCCCTAAGTGTTAGGGCCCACAACTGCAAAAGCACCTGCAGAAGGCCTTGATTTCAGGAAAAAAGGGAATCTCCTTAGGGGCGCGACTATTAATCGCGCCCTTGGCCCTCTGTGCAATTTTTAGGGTGCCTCTGACGCTATCTGTTGAAAATCTTTGCTGCATGGCCCTCTGTGAAAATTTTCCTAATTTTTTGGGTAATGTCTCCGCACCCACCAAACTTTTGTGCTGTGACTTATGACACCCTTCTAAACTTTTCAAAATGTTTCAAAATGGACAAATAGCCTCCCAAACTTTGATTTTGTGACAATTTCGCCCCTCCGGTTGATATTTCATCTTTCGCGCGTATTTGTCTTTCAACTACATAACAATATAACATATACATGCACTGCACAATAATTTCATTGAGACGATGATTCTCTGAGTATCACCGATGTGTTGTTGACATAAATATAAGAATAAAAACTGATCTAGCAACTTACAAAATAACACAACAGTAAAATCCTAAAAAATAAATAAAGTGCCACAATCAGAATTATCACATAAACTTAATTATTTAGTTTGCTTCAAAGATACTAACATAAGAAAAACTAAAGATAAAATGCTAGAAGCGCATCTGCTAAAAAATTGCAACTTAACATAAGAAAGAGAGCATATTGCACTTTGCCAGTATATGTCATCTTGCAGAACCTCCTGGTAGACTACATTGGACGTGTAAACTCCTGGTTGCGTTACTTTACTAACAGGCCTAATCAATATCTTTGTATTCCTACGAGATGTCCCTTTTGATAACGCCATGTATAGTTGTCCGTGCGAGAATACTGGTTCATGTAGATAGACGCCAACATGCGGAATCGTTTGTCCTTGAGCTTTATTTATTGTCATTGCCAAGCTAAGACAGATCAAGAACTGTTTTCTCTTCAACTTGAATGGAAAGATATCGATGGATAGAGTGGAATCTGAGACAAGAAAACTCTTTTTCCAACATGTTCACCAACCGCTATTTCTATGTCTATCACATTTCTTTGAAATACTCTACAAACCAATTTGGTACCATTGCATAGTCCATTCACAGGGTCAATGTTGTGCAAAAGTATGACCGGGCATCCTAGATTGAACTCAAAATGAGGCAGTAGGCCACCCGACATCAAAGAGTTCAAGAATTATGTCGGATAGTTGCTATTGTAGTCATCCTCAGCAGAGTCAAAACTGTAGTATATATGTTCATCTCCGGGGAACCTATCGATCATCTTGTTATTAATATCGTCAACATACCCCATTTTTGTTGACAATATCGCCCTGAAAATCATGTATTTTGATGATCTTGCCTGCATGGATAAAAAATCATGAAAGCAGAGCCACATAATATATTTTTTGTCACTGAAATTTGTATAATTAAAAAGCACTCACAATATGAAGAGAGCAATATATTGCATCGATGAGCCTCACTTGCTGGCATCTGTGTAAGGGATTACCATGTCATCGGGTATCCAAATAAAATTTGAATCCACTACTTCCTCTTTTCCATCTCCAATACGCAACAAAAAAGCTAAAAACCAAGGGTTTGACCGAGCTCTCATATCATGAGTTAGTCGCATCTTCTTCATGGAGGTCCATAGAGACGACATGCATAGACTGGAATCAACTATCTACGCTCGAGTATCGCGCCTTACGACCGGTAGCACTTGTCGAAAATCACCTCCAAACACCATGATTTTGCCACTGAATGGTAGATTATAATATGTAATATCTCGCATTGTTCGATCAAATGCCTCAGCCACTTGTCTCTTTGTCATGGATGCTTCAGCCGCTTGTCTCTTTGTCATGGAGTTCTACAACTCGAAGAAGTTCTGCAACTCCGCTTTGCTTTTTAATATTGTACATGGAGTTGTTCTCCAATTGGAGAGGAATCTTAAAGCGAGAGTGCGTTGTTCTACCTCCGGGCAAATTATTAGCAACAACTCCTGATGAAGTAGCAAGTGCAATGAGTCCACAAGAACGAACATTTGTTAATGATGCTTTGTACAAAAATGTTTTGCTCGTGCTCATGGACCATCATTGAAAAACATACTTAATAATAATCAATACAACAAATTAGGGTCAGATCCATATAAAGCTTTACCGGTTATTAAAAGATGTTAATAACAATTGTATATGCATAAAATTGGGACTTGACATAAAAGTCACCTCCAAACACCAGGATCAACTTTGAGTTATAAAAATTGAGGTACCACATCAAAGTTTAAATTTATATACCACAAAAAATGTACCTATTTTATTGACAGAAAATCTAAGAGTAAAATATTTATAGTAATGCAATAAATTCGATATAACTCTATTTAAAAAATATCCAATTTATTTGACAAAAATCATTTAAAAACAAATCATACAAGTAGTACGTTTATTTTTTTATATGAAAAATGAGGACTTCAAATAAATATTCATCTACAATGAAGAAAATTCAAATCAAAATCATAAGCAACACAAAATAAAAATGAAACTCACCTCATGAGACTCAGCAAACTTTTCTAAGTTGTGTCGAAATGTTGATTGTATGGTGAGATGATTTTAAATTCTCTAGCGATTTGAACTTTCGATAAAAAAAAGAGGAAAATAACCATCTGTGTCTATGAAAAGATTTGTTTCTGAAATATGTGCATGAAGATATTTAATATACGAAAAGATTTGTTTCTGAAATAACCATATGTATCTCTGAAAATATTATTCTCTATTAAATAAGAAAAGCATTTCTCTATTAAATAAAATATATCACAGGAAGTAAAAAAAATACTTTCATCATGCAGGATCACATACTAAATTTATTTATTGATTTTACATTTGTAAATCTAGCATGCATCTACAGACAATGAATAAAAAAACATCTAGCATGCATATCTACGCATGTTTTCTTCATATTTATGATGGGAGTATTCCCCGTTGAATTGATTAGTGAGAGTAGGGCTGGGCAAATAACTCACAACTTGTGACTCGCTCGAAACTCGCTTAGATAACAGCTCGTGAAACTCGCTCAGATTCAACTCGAGTCATTCGTAACTCGAGCAGACCGACTCGATTGGCAACTTGAGTTGATCTCGAGTTGGCCTTCGCTCGCTCGAAATTCGCTCAAGAAATAATAAATATGGGCTTTATGCCTTTAGTGCTTTACCCTGTTGTCAGCCCATAAGGCAATAAAATTTCTGGTATCGTTTGAGGCCCTAAATCCTTAAGCCCCCATTTACCCAAAACATAACCATTTACCCAGAACAAATTCTAGAAGAGTATTGTCAGTTCTAAACCTAATTTCTCTCTCCCTAATTCCTGCAGCCTCTAAGTGCCAAAGTGGCGATCTGCCATCTATCCATCTTGGCCTCTCCTCTCCACTCTGCCACTCTGCTTTCATCCATTCCCCTTCACTAGTTCATCTTCACGACTTCACACAACTACGCCAGTGTCGCAGTGATTACCCTCTGGCCTCTCCTCTTCACCAAGGCACCAACCGCCTCGTGAAACCCTAGACACTTAGACATGCAGTGTCGGGCTGTCGCAGTGAGACAGGAAGTGTCGTAGTGACTCAGTGAGACAGGCAGAGGCAGTGATCCAGTCAGGCGGTGTCGCACTGTCGCAGTGATCCAGTCAGGCAGTGTCGCAACTCTCCATGATTTACTAGTAATCTCTTTCTGTTTTTCAATTTACTTGCAAGTATTTGCTTCATTTTAATGGCCCAGTGGCCAGATTCAGATTATTGCGCCTGGTACAGTAGCCCAGTACCAAATTAGTGATGAACTGATGATTTCTGTTTTTATTCTGGTACATTCATTTTAATCTCTCAACTGGTGAACTAATGATTGTTGCGCCTAGTACAGTAGCTTAGTACTAGATTAGTGACTGTGTGTTGACACTTGACACTTTGACAGTAGCCCAGGATCAGTAGTATCATATGTTTCTTATCAATATTGTTTGGATTTGGTTCAATATATGTTTCTTATCAATATGTTTCTTATCAATTTTGTTCAGGTATTGAAGAATGTCTACAGTTAGGGACTCAACACCGAACGAATATGATGCTGCAACTGATGAGCCATTTCAGTTAAGTGAAGGAGATAGTATCGACTTATGTGATGAGATGAGTGATCCAAATATGGTCGATGTACCGGCTGTAGAGGAAGAGGATGTAGAGCAAGCAGTTGGGGCAGCAAAGCCACCTATAGATGGGCGAAAAAGAAAGAAGAGGAAAATGTCTATAGTTTGGAAACATTTTGTAGAGGTTCAAGTGAATGAATTAGGAAAATTGGTGAACAAATTAGAGTGCATGTATTGCAAAGTGAAGTATGTGGCAGTAATTGGAGGACCCACTACAAGTCTCCAACGTCAATTCAAACAATGTGCTCGATTCAAAAGGTCACAAGGTAAATCACAAGGTCTCATTAATTTTGAATCATGTGATAGTGCAAATGTAGTTGGTTTGAGTACGAGTGGGGTGGGTTAAGATCAAATGAAGTGTAGAGAAATCATGGCAAAGATGATCATAGCTCATGAATTACCTTTTTCATTTGTAGAGCACTATTGGTTCAATCAATTAATGAAATATAACAATCCTCTTTTTCAAAAAATAAGTAGAGCAACAATCACAAGAGATTGCATAAAAATTGTCGAAGTAGAAAGAGAGAAGATGAAAAAAATCTTCAAAAATGTTGATATGATTTCACTTACAAGTGATTGTTGAACATCAAACCAAACTATTGGGTACATGTGTTTGACAGCCCACTACGTTGATTCTGATTGGAAATTGCAAAAGCGCATAATAGGCTTCAATGAGCTTGCGCCACCACATAGTGGTGAGGTAATTTCAGATGGTATCTTAGAATGCCTTATTAAATTGAGTATTCAAGATAAAATAGGGGCAATTACTCTAGATAATGCTTCTAATAATCATAGAGCAACAGCTATGTTGAGGAATAATTTTCAAGGGAAAGGAAGATTACATTTTGAGGGGTTGTTTTTTCATGTTAGATGTTGTGCGCACATCTTAAATTTGGTAGTGCAAGATGGATTAGGTACAATTGATTGTTGTCTTGTGAAAATTAGAGAAGGGGTCAAGTATCTTAGAAAGTCCCCTGGTCGTCTTTTGAAATTTGGTGAAGTAGCCATCAATCTAGGTATTTCCACTCGTCGTTCTTTATGTACCGACGTAAAAACTAGGTGGAAGTCCACACACCGCATACTTGAATCAGCTATTCACTACAAATTAGCCTTTCAAGGTTATGCATTAAGGGATTCAAACTTTGAATGGTTGCCATCAGATATTGAGTGGGATCGGGCCGAAAAGGTGTGTAAGGTTCTTGAGGTATTTTTAGATGCTACAAATCTGTTTTCGAGTTCATCGTACCCAACAGCAAATTTGTTTCTTGTGGAGATTTTTAGAGTGAAAAAACAGATTAGTGACACTTATGCATCGGGTGACATTTTCTTGCAAAACATGAGTGTACATATGTATGAAAAGTTTGAGAAATATTGGGGGGAAATTGGGGTGCTCATGTCAATTGCATCAATTCTAGATCCACGATTCAAATTGGTTTCGCTTTACTGGACTTTTGAAAGGTTGTATCCGGTTAGTGAGCTTGATGGTTGGGTTGAAGAGGTGACTAATAAGTTGAAGTCCCTTTATGAAAAGTATTCCAAGGCATTCTTGGCTGCTAGGGCTGCCACTAGCAGCTCAAGTACCGTACCATTACCTGTTGCCCCTGCTGATCGTGCACGAAAAGATGATTTTTATGCATTTCTCAAATCTAGACCGATCGAACCAACACAAAATCTTAACTTGAAGTGTATTAGGAAGAAGCTAATTACATATTAGAAGAGAACAGTCAATATGATGTGTTGAAGTGGTGGAGTCAAAATTGTAGCAAGTTTCCCGTTTTAAGCAAGTTGGCTCGTGACATCTTTTGCATTCCCATCACAACTGTTGCTTTGGAATCGACATTTAGTGCCGGGGGTCCTATATTAGATGACTATCAAAGCTCACTCTCAAAAGATATGGTGGAGCTCCTTGTTTGTGGAGGTGATTAGATAAAGGCAGCATCAAAATCAGCATTCTGACATTAGAAGTAAGAATATATTATAAAATACCATTCTTCTACAATAAAATAACCACTAACACTTGTATTTTTCTATTTACAGCAATCTACAAAGGAAGAAGAGGATTTAGAAATTAAAGTTCCAATGAGTAATCTTCAAATTAGTTAACATCTTTTCTTCACTGTAGGTAATCTTCAATTTATGTTTCCTTTCTTCTTCAAACTATTCAATTTATTTACAGCCATTTTGTCCTACTATTCAGTCTCAGTTTCCATCAGTTGATTTGTGCCAGCCATTTATTTACAGCCATTTTGTCCTACTATTCAGTCTCAGTTTCCATCAGTTGATTTGTGCCAGCCATTTATTTACAGCCATTTTGTCCTACTATTCAGTCTCAGTTTCCATCAATTTATTTGTGGCAGCCATTTATTTACAGCCATTTTGTCCTTCTTCAAATTACCGAGGTTATACTCGTGCACATTCAGATTAAGTTTTGCCTTACAGCCTTGTCAGTATTAATGGAAATGTGGAATTTGCAAGCCTAAAGAAGCCTTGTCACTAGTATCAATTTATTTGAATATGTGTTTGCATCTGTCCTTAGATTCATGATTAAGTAGTAACTGAGACTGAATCTCATAGCAAAGGTATAGATTCTTATGCAATGTGTATGCCACCAGATACCAAAAAATATTGCAAACTATTAATTGTACAAGCATTGCTCCCAATCCAAATGAGTAAGTTTCTTGATGGTAACTATTTGATTGTACAAGCATTGCTCCCAATCCAAATGATTGTTATGCCATTTTGTCCTACTGTTTGATTGCTGAAATCCAAATGAGTAAGTTTCTTGTGGTAACTATTTTGTTCTTTCTTGCTGGATTTATTCTGGTAAGTTTTATTGCTGAATTTGTCCTACTGTTTTTATTCTGGTAATTGCAGGGAAAAAGGAGAAAAGGGACCAGTGAGCTGATTGCTGGCATGAATCTTGGAGTATTTTTATCTGTGTACTTCTGAAATCAAACTTGTATTTTATGTCAAATTGATGTTGTGATCTTGTGGACTTGTGAATTGTTGTTTAAATCTGGGAGTTTTATTTTGTTTTGGAGATTATATTTTTGTTAATCTTAGATTCTGAATTCTGGAGCTTTGTTTATTTGGTTGAAATTGTGGTTCAAATATCAAATATCTTGTTGAAATATGGGGTTTTGCACTGATTTTGGAATGTCAAATATCTAATGGAAATATGGGGTTTTGTATTGATTTTTGAACATCAAATATCTGGTGGAATTGTTGAAATATGGGGTTTTGAATGTCACTGCCAGTGGTACAACCAGTAAGGGGTTTCATTGATTTTTCAACGTCACTGGGTCAGTGCCACTGTTAATTCGAGTTGTTAAACGAGTCACCGAGTTGACTCAAGTAAAATCAAGTTGAACTCGAGTTGCTATTTGAGCTCAGAATGAACGTGCTTGCTCGAGTCAACTCGGCTTGTATTAACTTGGCTCAAGTTCGAACTTGTGTTAGCTCAAGCTAACTCGACTCGATGAACATGCCTAAGTGAGAGCAACATTTATTTGGTGGGCTAAGAGCAACTTTCATTTTATGAATATTAAACTTGGAACTTTTTGTCTGACAGCTAGAGTACATTTTTCGCAAAAAAAATTAAAGCTTGAAATGATTGATTAAGAAATAAAAGATGCGCTTGGATTGTGAGCAATATTTATTTGGTCAACTATTCGGCCAAAAACTGACGCAGCCTTCAAATATCCGAAATTTCATATAGAAGGGAAAAAGTTAATTTAATTTAGCATATATGATTTAGCTCTAAAAATTAATTTGGATGGATGCGCATATATTTCTCCTCTGTATTGAAAAAAATATGGTTCAAAACTTTCCCATAGTCTCTTTTGACGCAACTTAAATTGAGAGTGGTGTTTTTGTCCATAGAAAAAAATAAGATAAAAAAAATCAAATGAACGCATTCATTGCTTAGATGCTTTATTAGATAATATAGATGAGAAGGTGAGGGAAGGTGAGGAAAGAAGACAGTTTATTTGCTCCAACGCATTCCGTTGAAGGAATGAAAGATTCTAACTAGACTAGATTGTTACATTTGTGTCTATTTTTGTTCTCTTCCGAATCAGATGATAGAAGAGGTTAAGATATTAGACTCAGTTTATTTCTTCTTTGTTTCTTTCTTTCTATTTATGCTCGTCTAAAGCAGGTGAGTTCTCACCTCCTTTCTTCTTCCTTACTTTCATTTTCTATCATTCCTTACATTTTCTTCCTTTATTTTTATTTGGAGCAGACCTAAGCCTTGCTGTCATCAGCTGAGTGGACTAGGTGGCATATTCTTCTATCACATGTATGAGGTTTGTTGTTTGTATCTCTGGATTTGATTTTGCAATGGAGTTATCCTGTAGTACCTTTACACCTTCCTTGCAAGTTAATGATGATGAAATCACTATTTATTTTAATCGTAGAAGAATGAATCTGAGTATACCAAGAGCTTTGGTTCGAACAAAATGATAACTAATTTTAATTTGTTTAGTATGAGCATTAAACATAGGAGTTGATGCAAGTAATGTATCATTGATGCAAGTAATGTATCATTGATGCAAGTAATGTATCAAGGTTATGGTAATATGCATATGACACATGTTTTCATTCTATACAAATTTTTACCATCGAATTCTTATCAAGATTCGTGTCAAAAAAAAAAAAACAGAGTCGAGAAGCACATCAAACCAAGAGAGGAAAGAGAGATAGTTAAAGTGACTTTCTTGTTTTGACATGAATCACGACAAAAATCTAATAGTCTGAAATTTTATATGATGAAAAATAAGTCATATACATATTATAATAATCTTACTCTTAATATGATTGTAAAAGACATTTATCCAATACTATCCGTCAATTGTATATATATAAGCACCATAATTGGAACAAAATTTAATTGATTTATAACACAAGCGAACACATATTAAAAACTTGAAATGCTTATTAGAATATATTTTGTGTAATATTTGATGAGCATATGAAGACGTTTGTTGAATGCTATCCGCCAATCTTGGTAATCTAGTGTAAAGATCACAAATTGCCCGAATTTGATTAAAAACACTTCCGACACACAGAAAGTACTTCAATGCATATTATAAAAAGTTTCATGCATAAATATATCCGTTTGATTTTTTTCAGAAATAAATTTATGAGCATATAAAGACATCTATTGGATGTTATCAGTTCAATCTGTTGATTAAAATATTATCAATGTGACCAAGTTTTATTAAAAAAATAACAGACATATGTATACCACTGTAAATGAATATTAAAATAATATTATGCATAATATTTGATTATTTGTTTGATTTTCAGAAAATAAATTATTCAGCACGCAAAGGACATTAAAATGGATGTTGTTCAAGAACTTTGTTAACCTAAGTGTCATAATTATGATGAAATAAAGCAATACTAATTATAGGCAATCTTGCTTTTTAGTTTTTACATAGAGACTAGATTTGCAATCTGGGATTCAAAGGATTTTTTCACAAACAATAGAAAATAAGGTGGAGTGTCTGGTTTAACTCCAGTATTTCATCTTCCTCTCTCAGAAAAAAGAAAAATGCAAATAAAGTGCGCTAATTGTCTGAATTACTTTACAAAACAGTTGAGACAATCCCAAGAAAGATGTCTCAACTAAAATTTCAGATCCTTAATTTGAGACGATGCATCAATAAATTCAAACCCCATCTAGTAAACAAGTTTTGGCTCAAATTCAGCGAAATCAACTGATCCTGACTCAACTGGGGGCATGAAATAGGCAGCTATCAGCTCGGATAACAAAGCCACAACAAGAGGAATTTTCTTCAGGTTTTTCACAAATGGCATCTCGTTAGATTCGCTGACAGCAATTATTTGCTGATTTATTTCCACCATTCTGTCAAGTTTTCTCATGAACTCTGGGTTTTCCACATCCAATACTGCTGGGAAAATTCTTGCAGTTGTGCGGTTGGTCTGAAAATATGTTCATTGAAGTCGAGCATTAAAGTACTGTGTCAATATTATTCTTATATAGGTGATGTTTCTAACTGGACATAAACTAGATCAGTCAAGCATTGCAGTATTGGGTCTCTATACCACATAACATATTGTTAGAGGCTGGAACAAACAAATGGCATCACTAAGTATGGAACACTGGCATTTAATTATTCGACTTCTCTCATTTGTTATTTTGTTTTTATGTGTTTCCTCTAGACAAATACTGACCATTACCATGATAGAACCTAATCCCTGAAACAAACAATACCAGATGCACTGCTTGGGTTTAATACCAGTAAATAGCTGGTAGCATGACAATTGATGAGATGATCCTAAATAAAATGAATTAACATACCTCAATAATTACATGCCTGTCAAACTCCTTCGTGTTCAATCCAATGCCCTCATAGAAATCAGTTCTCTGACAATCATTTAGGTACATTGTCACATACACCTGTCATAGAGTAAAAATCACATCAATGCATCTATGCAACTATATCCAACAAGAACTAACAGAAAAGGATAAATCAGGCTTACTGAGAGGCAGAAGAAGCGAGACCACAACTTAGCCTTCCGGTCATTCAAAAACTGTGGCTGAGCTTTGAGCAAAGCCGAGAAGAAGTCACCATGCCGGTTCTCATCCTGGCACCAGTTCTCGAAGTACTTGAAAATGGGGTAGACCTGGTATTCTGGGTTCGCCTTCAGATGCCTAAAAATGGTGATATACCGCCAGTACCCGATCTTCTCTGACAGGTATGTGGCATAGAATATAAACTTGGGCTTGAAGAAGGTGTACTTTCTGGCTTTGGTCAGAAAACCCAGATCCAGAGCCAAGTTAAAGTCTGAGAGCCCCTTGTTCAGAAACCTAAAAAATTACCCTAAATTATAAAAGTTGGATATTGAAAGAAAAAGAAAATTTAAAAAGGGTTGATCATTTTGTTTACATACCCAGCATGTCTGGCTTCGTCGCGGGACATAAGGGAGAAAATCTCTGCTACCACTGGATTTGTTTTCTGACATGAAAAAATATAAAATAAAAATTAGTACTTTAGTAGTTGTATATGGCCATATGTTAATACTTAAATAATCCATGTGCATTTTCACAAACTCATTTAGGCATTTAATCAAACAGCTGGCAGCTAACATACAATTCGTCACCTTAAGACTTAGCTTTAAACAATCAATTCTAGACAATTCAAGTACTTCTAACAATAACAACATAATAATGACAATATAAGTTACCTTGAGTCTCCTTCCAAGCTCCTTGTAGAGCAAAAATCCTGAAAACTCAGCAGTGCAAGACCTCTCCAAAAATTCCACAAAAATTTGACGAAGCGGGCCTTGCATCTTATCAGCTGCTTCTTTGAACTCGGGGTTGCGCACAAAGTGGGTCTGGTTATAATCCGTTTTGAATTCATTTAGCAATGCCGCAAACTCTGCTTCGTTCAAGTTTTTGTTCATCTCAGTGTTGAAAAGCTGCTCCATCTCATCGAAATCAGTTGTGTAAAACCGCGGTGTCAGCAGGGTTTCCTTTATCTCGGTTTTACTAAATTTCTTCTTTGGTTTAGTATTGGCTGTGGCAGTGGCCATGACTCTGAACTGAGAGGGATTGAGAACTCGGATTGTAGAGAATTTCAACACTGGTCGGTTGAGCTTTTGCATTGAAGAAATGGGTTTCACCATGGACAGCTCAGTGGCTGCCATTGTTGCTTCTTTCTCGACTGAGAAAGAACAGAGAAAGAGAGGGAGAGGGGGAGAGAACCAGTAATGGATAAAGAAACGGACAGGTATATTAAGGAGCTTATTATTAGTATATCTGGTGTTTGGCGATTGGTAGTGTCATCCGGTGGAAATCCGAGGGTTCAAATCAGGTGGTGACATGTGGAAGAGAATCCGGTGGGGCAGAGAATGGGTTGTGGTGTACCGTTGTGTCATTGTGTGTAAAGAATACTTGGAATAGTATGGAAGGGAAGGCGACACGTGGCGAGATGTGAATAGCTCTATGGATTACACAAGGCTGGCAGCCTGGCACTGAGAAAGAAGATCAGAGTGCCCATAGGAAAGACTAAAGAGCAATTTGATCTGTGGGTTGGGAAACTGGAAGTAAACTGCTTTGCTTTGGTGAATCACAGACCATAAATCATTCCTCTAAGCCCATAAATTCTGAAATCAGTGCCTCTGCGTCATACATATTTTTTTTTTTTTAAACAAACAGATAGCGCGTATCACTTTCATTTTCATAGAAAAAAAAAATACAAAATGGTAACAGCCCTTACATGTCATACGTACTCTTTAGCCTTACGAACCACAGGTAATTCATAATTTCGAATGGTGATGCGTTTTGGTACATGATCTCTTAGCTCTGCAATTAGGACAAAAGATTTAACTCTCACTATACTATCATTAGTTTGACTTTCATACATTACAAAAAATTATGTACAAAAATTGGCCAAAATGATCAAGAGAAATTTTGAAAAAAGAGAAAATCATGGTGGCGAGCAATATATAAACTATATTATATATGTCTATAAAGCTTCAATCTGCCGAACTACAGTTCACATGAACAGTTCCGCTTCAGTCCTAATTAAATTGAATATAAGGTTAATTTAAAAAAAAAAATGATATAGCGAATGTTTCTTTTCACTCGATTACCTACTGTTGCAGGAATCAAAATTAAACAATTGCACACCAATAGCTAGCTTAATTACATGACTATGTATTTGTCATATCTCATAGCAAACTACATGAACTCCTGTCAATGCAATTGCAAGGACCATTGCTATTTATAGGGTTATACTGATGAAGTTTGAATTTTTTTTATGTCTAATTTAGTAAGAATAATATCTTATGATCTTAGATTCAATTTTTTTTGCAATAATAACTCTATCTTTTAACGTTCATGTTCATGTTCATTTTCATGTGTGTTATCTAGACACATGCGTTCAGATGTATTTATAAATTCATACAAAAAATTCTAAGTATCTCTGAACACATGCGACTAGATAACACGTGAACATTAAAGTAAGTTATTATCGCTAAAGATTTGAATTCAGAGTCATAAATGTTATTCTTATTTTTTTAGGTCAAACATAACAAAATTTTCAAAATTTGAACGTTGAACTTTTTATTATTAAAAATATTAATATTTTAATTCATGAGTTGGATTGTATTTAGGTAAGTTTATGTAACAACTTCAGTTGCACTCGTCGGGACTGTAATTAGTATCTTTTTATCGTCGCATGGAACTATAGATATATGAGTCTACTTCCACAGCGTCGAGTCTGATTTGTGATCGGAGAAACGAGCGACTCAAAATTGATTCCAACACAAACTCATGATAAAAAATCACTAATTAAGACATAAGTTGAATATGGAGCCAAATTTTAGATGCACATTCCTCCGATCACAAATCAGATTCCACAGAAGAAAAGTAGACTCGAATATCTACAGCTTGATAGCTTGCGACGATAATAAAAAAACTAATTACGATCCCAACAAGCGGTGTCGATGTTTGTAGAAAAAAATATACTAATCATACTTAATATTTTTCTAACAACTTTGACTACGCTCGTCGGAATCATAATTACATTCTTTTTATCATCGTAAGCCATGGAATTCCAAATATTCGAGTCTACTTTCATCGCGTCGAGTATGATTTGTGATCGGAGGAATGTGCATCTAAAATTTGGCTTCATATTCAACTTATGTCTTAATTAGTGATTTTTTTATCATGCGTTTGCGTTGGAATCAATTTTGAGTCGCTTGTTTCTCCAGGTTGGAGAAACCATCCAAATTTTTCGTGGAGGCAAAATGACCAAGGAAACAAAACCAAAACTTTAATACACCAAATCAAGGTTATGGTAACCAAGGTCATGATAACCAACAACAAAAGTCCAATCTTGAAATGATGTTGGAGACCTTTATGAATAGCCAAAACAAAAAAATTAATGAGTTAAGTAAAAGGTTGATTTGTTGACAACACAAAATAAACTTCTTGAAACCCAAGTTGCACAACAAGAACCTATTTTACACGCAAATCCGATGCACTTCCCCCAAAACCTAAAAGTAATCCAACAAAAGTCAAGGCGGTGACACATGTTGGCTCAAACAATGTCTTGTGATCCAATATTCATTTGCAAAACGATCTTGAATTTTACAAAGCTTTGTCTTTTGAGAACTTTTGCAGGAAATCTTCAAGAGAAATTTTGAGGCTTCAAACAATCTCTGATGGACCTAAAAGTGATCCAATATGGGCAAGCTTGGTACCAGCTGTAGATTTCGTCTTGAGCTTTCCAACGCCACAAAGAACGCTAAAATCGGAGTTACGAGTCAAAAGTTATGGCTGTTTGAAGCTCAAGACAATCAAGCATGACCTAAGAGCAAAATTAGAAGATCAAGATCAAGATAAAGACTTGCTTAGGTTAATTATATTTTAGTTTATTTAAATTTGAGATTGAAAAGAGCAAGGAAAACCAAACCAAACTAGCCAAAATCAAACCTTAGCAACTTGGCGTTATAACGCTAGAATAAGCGTTATAATGCCAGCTGGCTGTTCTGTTCAAAATAAATTTAAAAATAGAAAATGGACAAATTAAATTTCAAAACATCAAGAATATGTCTTAAATATTATTTTAATTTATGAATATAAATTTTATTTGATCAAAAACATCATTCAGATTAGTAGCAAAAATTACCAAACATCAATTTCCAGAAAACTTGGCGTTATAACGCCAGAGTGACCAAATGCCAAAATTTGGCTAAGTCCTGGCTGACCTAGCGTTATAACGCCAAGTTTAACACATAAGATAGAGTTATAACGCTATGTAAAAGTTGCATCCAACGGTCAAATTTTTTGTCCTCATCTAAGATAGCGTTATAATGCTATCTTTTGTATAGAAGATAGCGTTATAACGTTATCCTTCACAGACCTGCTTTTTGCCAGATTTGTACCCTATTTATACCATTCTTCTCCAACAATTGAAACTGCTAGTTTTATTAATTCAATACCTTTCTAAGCCTCCATTGTTGTGCTCTTTGAGCTTTATTCCCATAGCCAAATCCTTGCTCTTAATCCCAAGTTTAATTAGCTAAATCTAATATAGGAATTATAGAGAGTTTGTTTGTTTGTTTGTGTGATTGTCTTTGTTAATCATCCAATTATCCATTCTATTGTGAGTGTGTGTGTTGTCTTGAGCTCCACCGGTGTGTGTAAGTGAGCTCAAGAAAGTCGACTTGATTCTCCACCGAAGTGTGTAAGCGAGATAGAGTTCAGCGTCGTGTTAGGGTCGGTGTGTGTAAGAGAGCCATCAATTTCGAAGTTGTACAATAAACAAACGTCTTTGTTTAGTGGAGCGGACCGGGCTTGTTACCGCAAGAAGCGAGGGTGCCGAGGACCCGAAGACGTATGCGTGGCCGTAATGCAGGCCGAACTCCGTCAACACTTGATTGAGCCATTTCTCTTTCCCTTTCTCTATTTACGTTTACTCAATTCATTTAGACTAATTGCTTGATTTGTTGATTGTGAATTGAGTGGTAATAATTGAATTGCTAGAAATGGATAGGGTGAATTGAATTGCTTGCTTAGTGCTTGAATTGTGTGTTTGCCATAATTTGTAAAATTGCAATTAGGTCCTTATTTGGGTAAACCGAGCAAAATTAGTTAAGTACCGAGGCGTCTAGGTTCTACAACACACACCCTTAGAAGTGGTAAGAGATACGAAGATCCACCCATACTCGATGATGCATATGTGAGGCAACAAGGTGAGAAAGGCGAAAGTGAGCACATCTCCACACATGAGGATCAAGCCTCAAAGGAAACACCAACTCCAAGTGAGCCATCCAAGGTAAGAACGGAGGTACCAAGGTACATACCTCTGCATAGGTATGCACCTTTTCCTCAAAGTATTCCTAATGAAAAGACCGAAAATAATTTGGTAAGTTTATTGAATTATTGAAGCAATTGCATGTCAATCTACCATTGATCGAGGTAATGACCCAAATGCCCGTCTACACCAAATTCTAAAGATTTTTGTCAAATAGGCGTAGACTAGAAGAGGTCCAAATGGTTTCACTTGATGAATATAATAGTGCCTTGATCATGAATGAATTACCCAAAAAGTTGGATGACCTCGGTAAATTCTCTATCCCTTGCTCCATTGAAATTTCCAATTCAAACATGCACTTTGTGACCTTGGAACAAGCGTGAGTTTAATGCCAAAATATGTGTTTGATAGATTAGGAATTGGGGAACTTAAGCCAACTAGGATTACGTTGCAATTAGCGGACCAATCGGTCAAATTACCCATAAGGGTTGTTGAGGACTTACCGATTCAAATTGGAAAGTTGTATGTACCAATTGATTTCGTTGTGGTTGACATGAAAGAGGATACCAACACACATTTGTTGTTAGGTAGACCCTTTCTCAATACCGCTAGGGTAATTATCAATGTACACGACGGAATCATCACCTTGAAAGTTGGAAACGAAAATGTGACATTTGATGTTAGGAGATCAATGAAATATCCATCTAACGATCATAGTGCTTTTAGTGTTGATTCATTTGATAGGTTGATAGATGGAGAAATCAGGAACAACATCAAAGAAGGGCCCACAAAGAAGAAGAAGAAGAAGAATCGGGCATCGAAAAGGGCAAAAAAGAAGGAATTGCCTCTGTCGAGATCAATTGCGGGCACAACCATCACTCATTGCGGTTGCAAGATACTCAGACAAAGGGAAAGCAGAGCAACCCAAGCACAGACCCAAGTCTGTTGTGGGCAACAAGCCCTTGCAGTCGCAACATGCCAAAACCAAAACTGCCAAGTCTCTGCCAGAGCCCAGCAAAGGTCCATTGCAGCGGTAATCTCCTTCCTTGCGCCTAAAACAACCATTCCCAGAGCTCAAGAATAGGCATGACAGCACAATTGCGGTCGCAACCAGTCCTTCTTGCGCTCACAAGAAAACTGTCCAGAAGCTAATGAAGCAAGTTTGGAGGATCAAATCAACACCGATCAAAGTTGATGATGCACGAATCTCTACATCTGGTGATCAAGCACCACATGAACCATAAATTGGAAGTTCTCCGCATGTAAGAACGAAGATTGATCAATCTCCGCTCAAGTATGATTCTATTGCTCGAATTTTTATTACTGACGGGAACAAGATATAGGTTGAAGGGATGACGTACATGTCCCTTACCGATGCACAAACGAATTGAATTGTTGATCGTCGAGCTCACCACGTTAAACAAGTGCTTCTTGGGAAGCAACCCAAGCAATTTATTTTTCTGTTTGCATATTTAATTTTCATGCATTTAGATTAATTTGCATGCATATTTAGTTTAATTAGCATTTATTTTTTCTGACCAAAAATTAAAAACCCAAAAAATAGAATATTAAAATAGAAAATCACAAAAAATAGATAAGTTTAATTTAGAATTTTTCATATTTAGTTCTGTTAAATTCGGCATACATCTGTAAATATTTACACTTAATTAGGATCACCAAAAATTAAAAACTCCAAAAATAAATTGTTCCAAGTTTAGAACCAGAAACAGCACAGAAATAAGTCTATTGCGACCGCAAGCATTATCATTGCGACCGCAATACAAAATGTTTGGGTTAAATTTGGCATTGTGCTAAAAACAGTAACAATTGCGGTCGCAAGATCCTCTGTTGCGCTTGCAACACAAAATATGGCACAAAAAAATAGCTAAAATTAAATGCCAACGTTACAAATTGCGGCCATAATAGGTACTCTTGTGCCCACAAGACATCTCATTTGTTGTTATAAAAGGGAAGTCCCTGCCTCTTTCTTCTCCAACTCAATTTCTCAGAAATTTTCTCTCTTTTCTCTCTTTCAACAATAAAAAAGAGCCAAATCAATTCACAAAAAGCACAAAATTCCTCTATTCTCCATATTTCCAAATCTCATCTTCTATTTTCATTTGTTCTGCCCAAATAACACCAATAAAGCTCCAATTTTTTCCAATGACCAAGTTCAAAACTCAATCAGCAATTCTAGCAAGCCTTGCGGCCACAACAACTTCATTCCAGCCACAATAGAGTGCATTGCGGCCACAACAAAAGGTCATGCTCCCGCAAGAGAGCTGCCAGAGAGTCTTTCTGCTTGATGTTTGGAGCCTGGACTTCGTATGACTCGCTGATCTTTACCCTTCATCGATTATTCTTGATTGGTCTAGCCAAACCAATCTAGGTTACTCTTGTTCTCATTTTATTTACATATTTTTAGTTTAGAGTGCTTAGATTAGTCTAGCGAGTCTATTTGATTACCGAGTCCTGTCTGAACACTACCCTAGGCCAACATGGTTGTTACGACACGTGGCAAACAACCAATGATAGAAAATGGTGAGGACACACGCCCACACAAGACTCCACGTATGAATGAGGCCTCTTCTTCTGCATCAGTAGAGGGAGAAATGTCTAACGTAGAGATGGAAAACTTGCCACCTTGGGCCACCCTTCCTTTCGAAGAATGGCCTGAGAACATGCTTAAAAACTTTGGTTTTCGATTCGTTGAGAGAGAAGATAAGAGACTTTTTGAGGAGAAACTACGAAACCATTACATTTATCAGCCTAGATATGTCCACATTCATACCCTTTAGGATCTAGGTTTATTAGGCGAGGTACGCGAGTTCATTTCACGTATCGGTATTTGGGACTACGCCACGACCTAATATACTATGTATCGCATGATCACTTACGAGTTTCTTAGCACTTTTAGTGCTAATGAAGATTATTTCGTCTGGTCGTACTACCTAGATGGCCAATAGTTCAGCGTCACGACCGAGCAGGTGTCGGAGATCATGGAATTTCCACGCACGACTAAGATGGTGAGGTGGTATGTTTGGGGGGATGACATATGAGGGTACGCAGGTTTCGTGGAGCAGTTGACGGGAGCCCCTAGAGACGGCTACAAGGCTTCGCAGATCGCTCATCCTATATTTTGTTATCTTCAGCGAGTCGTAGCCATGACAATCTTCCTGAGAAGCGAGACGATGTGCAAGGTAGAGATATTCTTTATTTACGCGATGATTCACATTCGTAGGCGGCCAGAATTGATGCCTGACGTCGCGTACTTCATGCTACAGCACATGCTTCACGTCATACGAAACACGCGTGCTAGTGGACAGATTACGATTAGCGGGTTCGTCACCCGCTTGGCGATCTACCATGGCGTCATTGCTCCGCAGGGCACGATTTATTGTACCTTTGCACTTGTCTTCGAGCAGCAGACTCAGTTTATTGACATGTCATATCTTCAGCAGGCGACCATGCTCGTGAGAGAGGATAACATTTTCTATTTCTTTTATCGAGGTCGCACATACCGGGTTCCACTTAATACGTCGGTAGACGACTCTGATCGTACGACCTGGATCATTCGCACGGAGGATGCTCCACCTCACGTCGATGCACCACAGGCACCTCAGCCTCAGCAGATGAACCCATCAGTCCTTGAGATGCTGAGGTAGATCCACGCTCAGCAGACCACCTCATACTACTATATGACGACTCAGTTCGGTGCCATACACACACAGTTTACATCACTGAGCACTGAGTTGTCTGATATTAGTAGCAGGTTAGGATGGGTCGACCTGCAGTAGCGAGACACACACACTTGGATGGACGAGATGGCAGATCAGCAGCACATCATGTCCCACCACATATCAGAGATACATGATTACGCACATCAACAGGGATGAGTGCCCGACAGAGAGCTCGAGACCCCTCCTTACTACGTAGGCCAGCCGAGGATATCTTCACGCACTCGTCGCGCACCTCATGAGCCCTCACCACGTCGTTCTCCGCCTCAGCCATGATTTATCACGGCTCAGTGAGCTTTCTCATTATCTATTTATTTTTCTTTTAGCTTATTTATTGTATCGGGTCGTTGCATTAGATAGGCTTGGGGGGGGAGTAAAATGGAGAATTGTATCTATATCTTAGGATTTTGTATGTTTGTCTACGCTATTTGTTTTGACATGTGTTTTTATTAGAGTTTTTAAAGAAAAATTTGATATTTAAACTCATTTCGTAATTTCAATGGTATAATGTCATGCACACCAAAAATATTTTATTGTTTTTATGCATTTAAAAAAAATTATTTGCATGTTTACTTCTTATTTTGCATTAAAAAATCTAAAAATAAAAAAAATCATAAAATTAATTTTTTTTAAGATAATTAATCCGCTAGACAAACTTTGATCAATGGGTCTAATTCACTCATCCTTAGATTGATCTTTGGTTAGGAATTTGTTGTGCTATTTTCTTTAAACCATAAGTATTTCGAAAAGGGTTTTCTTTACCAATTTGAGTTATGGTATTTTAGTGATAGTAGTTTTTGAATTAGTAACTTGTTTTACAATATGTAAGCCAAGTCTCAGACATGCTATGCCAAGAGTTCTCGAAAGGCTTGGTGCCCGTAGGAAGCTTTGCGTGAGACTCAGTAATCCTTTCTTAATCGGACTTAATTGAACAAAGGTGTAAATTGCAAAAAAGTGAGCTATATGTAGGGTTGAAGTCCTTAGGACAGATACAACTGCATATAATAAAAAATAATTAAAAAAATAAGCATGAGTGAATAAAATGAGTGAGTCAAAAAACAGATAGATGCACAATGAAAAATGTCAATAGCATCAGGCACAATTTACACCCTTAACTAAATTTTTATTTTTTCTTTTTAAAGGATTTTCTGGAATTGGCATACACTTGTAGAATTGAGGGAAAGAATTCAAGATTTACTAATCTAAAATATCACGATAACTTGTTGGTAAAGAAAAGTAAATATTTTTGCCCCGATTAGAATACTTATGGATTTGATAAAAGTAGAACAATCAATTTCTTTAAATTTACCAAAGACTTTGACGAATGGTTTGTTCAGTAGCGGGTAAATAATCTCACCAAAAACATGTTTTTATGTAGTTTAATAATTTATTTCTTGTTATTTATTTTTATTCTATACAAGACCAAAAATTATGCTTGTGATGTGAAGAAGACCATTGAAAAATATTCGAATAGTTGAACACCGATTTTTCTTTCGAAAACATTTCAAGATCACATGTGAGACAAATATGTTATGTTAGAGTCCAGTCTAGATATTTGATGTAAAATGACATAACTAGCCCTTGAGAATTTCCATAAGTGTTTAGACTTGCTTGAGGACAAGCAAAGATTAGACTTGGAGGAATTTGATAAAGCCAAATTATGCATGCATTTATCTAGGGTTAAGTTGTAATTTAAGCCAAGTTTAGCGTAATTTAGAGTCAAATAAACAATTTTTTATTACAAAAAGAGTTCAAGTCACTACCTTGTAATGTTTTTAATGCAAAAACAAGTATTTGGAGCAAAATGGACAAAATTGGATGCTTCGGAGCAAGCTAGAATTCAAGATGATGCAGTTTGACCATCTGCCAGGTCAATTGCGGTCGCAAGGACCATCATTGCATTCGCAATCAACCTCTATAAGTCACACAGAGAAGTTCCAACTTCATTGGAGGTGCAAGGTATATCCTTGTGGTCTCAATGTATGTTGGCAGAACACATCAGAGACATGGGAGTACCACTTCAAGTTCATTGCGGTCACAAGACCTGTTATTGTGGTCGCAAGAGAATGTGCAGAACGTGGAAGAGAGGCATACCTCAAACTCTCAGATTAATTGCGGCCGCAACAGTTATTATTGTCCTCGCAAGACACTTGCATAGAAGCACAAAATGCTAGTTTTAGAAGTTTATATTTAGGATTTTTGTTCTTTATAAATACATGTAGTTATAGGACATCAACATCACGAATTTCAACCAGTTAACAGAGGGTTAGACTTAGAGTTTTCACAGAGAGAGAAGAAGAAGAAGAAGAAGAAGAAGAAGAAGAAGAAGAAGATAAGGAGTCCAATTCTTGGAGAAAATTTGGTTGTATATCTATGTTTCTCTATCTTTCTTTGTATCTCTTTTATTTGATCATATTTAACCCCTTAGTCATGTCTGACTAAGTTTTGTATTAGAGTCTTGTTAGGATGACTTGAAAGTTGAAACTCTTGTTGAAATGCTTGTTTGAGTAATGAAATTTCTTGTTTGATTCTATGATTTGCTTTCTATTTTAATTGTTGCAATCTCATGAATTGATATCTTAGGATTTAGAATTAAACCTTGATCTTAGGGTTTAGAATTAAACCTTGATGTTTGTTGATTACGAGTTTTACCTGAGTATTCTAACGAATTGTACTAAGTATCGAAAGGTGAAATATGATGACTTAGGATAATTAGGACGGTATGAACTTAATGGGTCTTGACTAGTTTAACCAAGTATCGAAAGGTGAAGCCATAACTAGTGCAAACATGGTATCTAAATAGAAATATCACTTGGTACCAAAATTTGAAAACCGTACCCTCATAATACTAAGAAATCAATTACCAAACAAGTATCAATAATTATGGATAGTACATCTTAACAAGTCCTGATCAATTTATTAATTAAGTTAGAATTCACAACAATCTCACTTTTTAGTTTAAAGCAACAAACAAACTCAAATCTGAAACCTTTCTTTTCACTTTTCTTTTTGCTTAAATTAAAATTGCCTAAATCTGAAAGTTTAAGTCCGACTTGTCCCTGTGGATTCGACCCCTAAATACTATAATAGACGGTTGTATACTTGCAACCTCTATCCAGCAACTAGGGTTTAGTAAAACTCACATCACAACTCCGCAAGAAAATTTAGTCCAACTCTTTCTCCTACGCAATTCATACTCAAGGCTCAGGCAGAATATCGAAGGACACTACATTTTTTGGGGCACATCGCATACAAGGTCAACCAAAAGCCAGTTAGGGGTGTACATGGATCAGGTTAGTCGGGTTTTGGTCATTTTTCAATCCGGTCTATATTAATCGGGTAATTGCTATTATAATCCATCACCAATCCACATAACTCAAAATCCAATTCAATCTATTCTTTTTATGGCGGTCGGGTTATGAAGATTTTGCGGATTTTGATTGAAATAAATTATATCGTGTAAAATGCACCTGCAACATATAAAATTCATTTTCATTAATCATAATAAGCAAGTTGTTACAGATGTTTTTCTTTGGACTTGCACATTGTTTGTATATAAGTATTGACAGATCTATAAACATGAAAATGAGACCCCAAAAAAAATACATGCTTTGATTAAAAGTGTAAAAATGTGATAACAACACTATTCACGTCTTGTCCAACATTCTCATTATTTATATAATAGATTTTTTGTATTGTTAAAATCATTATTCAAATAAATTATTGTAACAAAATCTGATAGATTTAGCGGAGATAGATTCACGACTGGGTCATATTTTTAACCGTTCTTTTTTAAAATATCCGTAACCAATAATATTTTAGCGGGTTAACTCATATTTAATACGTAACCAATCCAATAAAACTAAACTCTGATATTTTCGGGTCGAGTTGTGTTGGATCAGGGGGGTTGGACGAGTTATCTGAATCCATGTACACCCCTAAAGCCAGTTACATGGCAAATTCACTTCAATCTTCACACCTAATGATGAGTCTTTCTCATGAACAGTCTAATCAGTTATATTTTCAAAGTGCTAATTACTTAGTCCCTCTTCCAATAGTAAGTGACTCCTTAGTCCCTTACACTAAAAAAACTTTGTTTGTTCCACTCCATTACACTCAAACACTCCAAATGGCGACCAACGATGAGAAAACATTGACACAACTCCTAGACCAAGTGAAGATATCTCAAGACAATGCAAAGACCATCCAACTTCTTTCTCAAATGGTCAAGCATACCAAGTGGGAGTATGCATTGTTCGTCAAGGTGATAAGTGCAAATACGATCAATGTTACCAACTTTGTTGACCACATGATGCATGATTGGCGAGTCCACCTCCAAACTTCCATCATGGTTGTGCATACAAATATGTTTCTAGTGGAGTGTGTCCATGAAGCTGACATGCATCATATATTGGATGGCAATGCCTGGAACTATAGAGGAGAAGTGCTCGTTGTGAAACAAATTCATAGCAAAGTTCAACTTTTGAAACCTGATGTTTCAACTCTGCGGCTTGGGTCCAATTCCATGGTCTCCTTCCAAGATTTAATACTCAACTCGGTCTATCTTTTCTCCTCAAAGATATAGGAGAATCCATCTCTAACCCCATCATGTTCTTTTATTCAGGCCGCAAAATTTATAAGATCATGGTGATTCTTCCTTTGGCTAAGCCACTCACATACAAACTCAAAGCACGATTGATGCTAAGACAAACATGTTTGCTAGATAAGGTCAAATTGCATATATCTGAAGGCCATTAAAAAATATTTTTGAGATTTTCAAAAAATAGTTTTTAAGTTCGTTGCGGCAAAAGAGAACAACTTTTAAATATTGGGCAAAGGTTTATAAAGAATGAGAAAATCGAGATGAGTATTCTCTTGAAGGAATTTAGCTCAAAACAATATTCTGATCAAAACGACATAAGGGAGTACATATGGTTTTTAAGTTGAAACAAGACGTGTTAGATGACATGTTAGTTATCATGATTCTTAATTCATTCTCTCTTAAAGTTTTAACAGTTCTTAATGAGATATATTTGTCAAAAGGATATATAGACAGTTAAAAAGCTCATTTTGCATTGTGTTCAGAAAGAGAAAATATTTAAAGATGAAATTGTTAAAAGTTGTAATGTTGTCACATTTCCAAAATACAGGGGAGTAAGAATTATACAATTGCGAATAAAGATAATGAACAAATGAAACAAAAAAGTATTAAAGTAAAACAACCAACTACCGAATCAAAGTCAGATGTTAAAGAAAAGTATGTTTCCTTTGTAAGGTTAAAGAATATTTTAAGAAGAAATGTGCCAATTACCATGTTTGGTTAGCTAAAATAATGGAAAAGAATGGTACATATTCTTCTTTTGTTTGTGCAACTCAATAAAAAGATTAAACAAGTCAAATCGTATCGTGAAGGTGAATACTACGATCGATATGACGGTTAAAGAGAACAATGTCCAAGATCTTTTGCTAAAGTTTCTAAAAAACACAGTAAAGTTATATAATTATGTTGACAGAATTATATTTGAGACAAATATAGTAAAGTTCTTTGAAGATATTTCAGTTCTAGGGGGAGGAATAATATGCATTAGTCTATTAGTTTAGATGAAAATCATTTTAATGTAACAAAGATGCAATTCGAACCAGACATTAGTCGTTGGTGAAATAGCACAAAGTTCAAATACATCTAATGACTTATTGCAACACACGGGTAGTCCTATTCGGATTGTTAAATTGTGCAAATCAGAGAGGATAAAATACATAAATGTGGTTTTAAATTGTTAATATCTCAAGAACTTGTGCCTTTAAAGTAGTTCATTTTGAACAAAGAAATGCTATATCTAGGAATGATGTAGTATATCTTCAGGAACATGAAGCTGACACTAGTATGGTGTAAAAGATTCTGAAATATCCATAAAGCAGTAAACAGTCAAAATTCAGAAAAGTGGATTGAAGCTATGAATGATGAAATAAAGTCTATGTATGACAACAAGATTTGAGGATATTGTACCATTACCTAAATGTGTGAAAACCGTTGGTTGTAAATGGATACTTAAAATCAAGTGAGGTTCGAAAGGTAATTTGGAATGATACAAAGCACGACTTGTTGCTAAGGGTTTTACCCAGAAGGTATGCATAGACTATAAAAAAAACTTTCTCACATGTATGAACAAAAGATTCTTTAAGGTTCATCATGAATTAAATGACACATTTAAATATTGAGTTATATTAAATGAATAATAAGGTCATTTTCTCAAATGGTGAATTCGACTAAACAATTTACATGGTTCATCAGTCTCATTATGAGATGGATGATCCAAAATGTATGGTTTGACAATTAAGAAAATCCATTTATGGATTTAAACACGTGTCTCAAAAATTGTATTTTAAATTTACCCCGAGAAGAGTTTCTTCTCCGAGTACTTCATTTAAGTATTGTAACCATTCACTAAAACACACGAAGAACCATCGAGTACCACTCTAAGTGCTTCATGTACGAGTAATTAATTTATGAGTGATTCTAATTAAAATACTTCATTGATGGGTGGTAACCATTAAAGAAAACACCATAAAGCCTTGTACACTACTGCGAGAAGTATTTCTTGTCTGAGTACTTCATTCTTGGGTGGTAACCATTAAAGAAAACATCACAAAACATTATATCCTACTAAGAAGAGTTTCTGATCACATTACTTCATTTATGAGTGGTAACATTTCTAGAAAACTCCATAGCGCATCCTATCTTAACACGAGAAGAGTTTCTTCTCCGAGTACTTAATTTAAGTGTTGTAACCATTCATTAATTAAAACACAGCGAAGAAGCATAGATACCAATCTAATTATTTCATGTTCGAGTACTTAATTTATGAGTGATTCAGATCAAAGTACTTAATTGATGGGTGGTAACCATTAAAGAAAACACCACAAAGCATCAATTCTACTAAGAAATGTTTCTGATCATAGTACTTCATTTGTGAGTGGTATCCTTTGAAGAATACTCTACAAAGCATCATATATTACCTCAAGAAGAGTTTCTTCTTCGAGTACTTCATTTAAGTGTTATAACCATTCATTAAAACACAACGAAGAAGCCTAGATTCCTATCTAAGAGTTTTGTGTCCGAGTACTTAATTTATGAGTGATTTCGTTCAAAGTACTTAATTTATGGGTGATAACCATCAAATAAAACATCACAAAGCATCTTACCATATTGCAAGAAGTGTTTATTATCTGAGTACTTCTTTTGTGGGTGGTAACCATTAAAGAAAACACCACAAAGTATCATATTCTACTAAGAAGTGTTTCTGATTACAGTACTTTATTTGTCAGTTGTAACCTTTCAAAAACACTCTAGAAATCATCATATATTACCACGAGAAGAGATTCTTCTATGAGTAATTCATTTAAGTGTTGTAACCATTCACTAAAACACACGAAGAAGCATCGAGTACCACTCTAATTGCTTCATGTACGAGTACTTAATTTATGAGTGATTCTAGTCAGAGTACTTTTATGGGTGGTAACCATTAAAGAAAACACCACAAAGCATCGTACCCTACTGCGAGAATTGTTTCTTGTGTGAGTACTTCATTCATGGGTTGTAACCATTAAAGAAAATACCACAAAGCATCATATCCTACTAAGAAGAGTTTCTGATCATAGTACTTCATTTATGAGTGGTAAGCATTCAAGAACACTCTACAAAGCATCATATATTACCATGAGAAAAGTTTCTTCTCCGAGTACTTAAAATGTTGTAACCATTCACTAAAACACACGAAGAAGCATCGAGTACCACTCTAAGTGCTTCATGTACGAGTACTTAATTTACGAGTGATTATGATCAGAGTACTTCATTTATGGGTGATAACCATCAAATAAAACATCACAATGCATCTTACCCTACTACAAGAAGTGTTTCCTATATGAGTACTTCATTTATGGGTGGTAACCATTAAAGAAAACACCGTAAAGCATCATATTCTACTAAAAAGTGTTTGTGATCATAGTACTCCATTTATGAGTGGTAACCTTTCAAGAACACTCTACAAAGCATCATACATTACCCCGAGAAGAGTTTCTTCTCCGAGTACTTCATTTAAGTATTGTAACCATTCACTAAAACACACGAAGAACCATCGAGTACCACTCTAAGTGCTTCATGTAAGAGTAATTAATTTTTGAGTGATTTTAATTAGAGTACTTCATTTATGGGTGGTAACCATTAAAGAAAACATCGCAAAACATTATATCCTACTAAGAAGAGTTTCTGATCACAGTACTTTATTTATGAGTGTTTATGGTTTTGTATATTAATGACATATTACATGCCATAAATGATATAAAGGGTAATATGTGTTAGGATTAAAGATACACTGAGATTATTCGTAAGGTATCTTGTGTCTTTCACAATAAGTGTGTGTGTGTGTGTGTGTGTGTATATATATCAATAAAGTTCTAAAGCAATATGACATATAATGTTGCAAACCAGAATGTACTCTAATAAAAAAAAGGGGGAGACATGTTAGTCTCAATCAATTTTAAGGTAGAAATTAAGAAAATCAGAAATGCAAAATATTCCTTATACTTTTATAGTGGGGGTATTATTGTTAAAGTGTATATGCATTATGCGTACATCACTAGAATGCTAAAAAATACTTAAGTAATTCTGGATTGAATTACTAAAGAGTGGCCACAAAGGTACTGTAGTATTTAGAAAGAACAAAGTATCACATACAAATATCGAAAGTCTGACAGGCTTCAGATCATAAGATATCATGACTCCAATTTTGTGGGATATCTAAAGTAACATGAAGTTCATTATGGATTTCATTTGTTGATCAAAAAAATTATTTCATGGAAAATCGCAAAGCAGTCATTGGTTGCATTTTCTATCATGAAAAATAAAATTTGTTGTATTCTTTTAGATATCAAACCAGGTAATATGGCTATGTAATTTTGTCACAAGGTTGCAGTTAGTGGAAACTATATTGTCATTACAAAATGATTTATTGTGACAATAATTCTGCATTGCTATATTCAAGCAACAAGAATCCAGAATGGTCTGATCAGTATTGAGCACAAAGATACATATTTCATTAGAACTGAACCGCTAACTAAATGTTTGATACTAAAAAAGGTTATTTGAGCTCATATGGGTATAGTTTTAGCGGATGATGTTCAGTTTCAGTGAGAGTCTGGCAAGTTTATTATAGTGCTTAAAAGATTATTTATATATTTTATGTATTTACAAACATTCAATTATATAATATGTACTATAAAGTTAAAATTTTCAAGTTTATAAAGGTATATTGTGCATGCATATTAATAAGTTTTTGTTTTATTCTGGATTTGTTTAATCTCAAAAAGGTAAGGACCAAGTTGGAAAAAGACACGTAGATCATATTTCGTGTGATTTTCACACTGCACATTCATTTCATAATTCAGGTCATTCAGCTGTGTTTACATCATGATTTATGTCGGCTGAGTCACTCATAAATGTGGTGAATGATGCTTAAGTCTTTTGTTAATATGGCTGATGGACATAATTGTTTAACACTTAAAGTGACAATAATGAAAACGCTTGTTAATATATAATTAAAAGGTTACACACATAGTCCAAGTGGGAGATTATTGGATTTAACAATTTAATGGGTTGATTGGGACGCCATACAAACCATATAGACTATGAACATAATGTGTTATATAATTATATATTAATTATATGTCATAATATATCCATAATAAGTTATCAATAAACTATAAAGTATATGAATATAAAGTGTTATAGGAATGGATTCTTAAATGTGCAAAAAATTTAGTTTTAATTTTCATTTATTGATTGACTGAATCGCAAAATTACCACCCTACTAAAGGGCTCTTGATCTCCAAGTGATATAAATCTTAAGTCCCTCTCTCTTAAGGATTACAACAGAAGATAAGATTACTCTCTATCCCCAATAGCAAAAGAGAAAGAGAGAGAGAAAAAGAAAAAGAGAAAGAAAGAGAGACTACTTACCTAACCTCTCCATCGAGTTCAGTAATCGAGTTACTATACAAGGATTGAAGGTATTAGCAACGTAGGAGAATATCCACTTGAAAGATCTTGTAGCCAACACAAGAAGAGATCAAGAGGAAGCGAAATTGATAGTATGCACAACAACAAATTCAAAGTTCAAACAGGATTCCAAAAAAGCAATATATAAGCATTCAATATAGCTTTTCCATTTATCTCACAGCATCATTCAAGCCTTTTTCTTTCCTCAATATCTATCTTTTGTAAGCGTAATTTACTCAGTATAGACTAGATATTCCAATAAAAATTTCAATCAGTTTTTTTAGTACTATTAGACAGTTGTAAAAGTTCATTTAATTATCTATTTCTAGGAAAGTTCAATGCTATAACGTATCAATCCTCATAATGCCAGGCCTATCTTTTTCCAAGGGAAACAAAGCCTGGCATTATGAGGATTGATACGTTGTAGCATTGAACTTTTCTAGAAAGAGATAATTAATAGAACTTTTAGAGCATCTCCATTTCAGAAATTATTAGAGTTTCTAAATAATTGTCACATCAGATTTAGAAATTTTATCTTTCTTTAGTTTCTAAATCTTTCATCTCTGAAACTAAAAGATTAGAGTTTCTTAATTACCACATCAGCAAATATTACTAGTGTTTTGAAAGACCGATCAATTTTAGCCAATGATTAAGCCACGTGAGAATTTATAAACTTTAGAGCAAAGTTGCTAAATAAGACTATGGAGCAAAATTGCTAAATAAAAAACTCATCTACATCTCTGAAATTCATTTAGAAACTGTCACGTCAGATTAAAAACTTCAAAAATTTCAAAAATGAAGATGCTTAGATTTACTGATTTAGTAGCGTCAAATTCAAAACACACAATTACTGAGGTTTATCATGATAATCGGACGCTACAACACATCCCTTATTCTTAAGAGGTAGTGTAAACGGTTTGAAATTTTGAATCAAAAGCTTTGTTTTTAGATCTTTTGAATACATATGTGTGTTAATCCAACGAAATAATGATCAATCTGCCTTTTCCACTATCAGTAAGAGATAAGGCCATGGCAACTCGGAATAATGAAGCAATGTAGTTCAGGGGCGGAAGAGTCTAGTTAAGTTCGGACACAACTAAATTCGAATGCTGAAGTGGAGATCAAATTCGGACACAAACTCACTAAAATTTTCTAAAATATCATTAAAAATTCATTTTTCATTAAAAAAATAACTAAAAATATACTAAATTTTGCACTTTTCGAAAATCAAATCTTAGCTAGAAAAAAGATCTAACTTTTTTCTTTCTACTTTTCTAGAAAAGTGCAAAACTACAACACTTTACCACCCTCCTGACGCCATTTTTTTCCTGTTTTGAAATGGCAAATTAAAAACCTGAACCATTATTTTTTATGTTTATCATTTTAAATGGATGCTAGAACACACACCTGCACACCTTTGATTGTCAGTATTATCAAGGGTTGGTAGCAGTTAACTTTTGGATCTCTTGTAACATTTTAAAGGGCAAATTAAAATCCTGAACATAATTTGTTCATTTTTATCATTTTAATTGGATGCCACAACACACCTTTGTTTTGTCAGTATTACCAAGGGTTGGTGGCAGTTAACTTATGGATCTTTTGTAACATATAAATATGACAACCAATATATGAAGCAAATTTGTCACAGAATGTGGGGCACAAGACCATTATTTCTGGCATGATTTAGTTTTTCCCTTCTTATGGCATATTTAATTGTATGTTTGTTAATAGAATTGTGCCATATTTTAACCGCAAAAAGAAAAAGAAAAAAGAAGACACTTCTACAGTACTCTACTAATGCTGTATAAATAGCAACAGGGTCAGCCTTGAAACACATCCATTGAAGCTATTAGACGCATCTAACCATGAATTCTATTGACAAAGCAAGGATAGCAGGCTTAGTTTTCTTTACTCTTTACACAATGTTCAAGAGTCTGTATGAAGAAGATGCTAAGGAGACAGGAGAATGGGTCGACATAGGGGCGGAAGAGATGGCCGTCACGTTGGCATTGAAATTTATGAGAGAACAACGTGCTAATTCCTCTTTTATTTCCATGTATTTTGCAGTGGTTAGTTTGAGATTTTCTATATAAAGCTTAGAATTTTCATATGCATGAATGTAAAATTTTAGTCTGATTATTTAATAGTAGTATGTAAATTTGTTTTTTTTCAGACTAAAATGCTGGAGATGAACTTGGAGATCTGATTTCTAGTAAGATGATTGGAGAAATAAAGAAAAGAATGTCTCTCCCTATGGAATAGATGTATTCTTGATTTGATGAATCTTAAGTTATGTCACATGTTTTTGTGAAAAATATTGATTTCTCTGCTTTTCTGCAATCTAATTTTCTGATGACATGTTCTGAGCGTCCCGCAAACGAAAAATGCGGCTAACACTTCAATAAATATCATTGCAAAGCATGTCGAAAGAATCTTTCTTACAATACATTTGATTATTTCCTATCTTATTCCTTGGCATTTTTCCCCCTTTCGACTGCACCCGTAGAAGACAGATGGCTCTATGCACCGCACAAACGAAAACAATGTTTTATTTTATGCTGTTAGCTCTTAAACGATACAAAATATTACTGGCTTTCCAATGATCTGATGACTCAAATATTTACAAATATGATAGAGCATGTGTGCTTTGGGCGGGTAATCATGCAAGCTTACACATGTTATGTTAACAATTACCATTTACCAGGCCATCATCATAAACATAATTAATACTTGAAAATTTTCTTGCCAAAAAATGGTAGCCTGCGATTTTTTGTTAAACATTAACAAACATTACAATAATTAATACAAGCAATTTTCCCAGGTTTTCCATTGATTTTACTCATATGATTCGGACAATTTGACAAATACAGGAAAAACTGACAATTTTACTGATACACCTTGTATATCATTGATGAGAGAACTTGCAGGAAGTGATAGTAAATATGACATTTATGTATTACAAAACCAAAAATTTGAATGATAAGTCACGGCACCCCTCAATGGTGTATTCTATTTTATATATAGTTCGTCCATATATTCAAATTAGTAAAATATGTAAATGGGTCTTTTAGGATATATTGTGCCTAAGAGCTATATAGCAAAATCATCATAGGCTCGTAATAGATGTATAGGAGCAACTCAACTTGACGGTCATTCAACCATATACCAAAAATTAAACGTTAGAATAAGCTCGAGGAACTTGTATAAAAGCTAGAGCGTAATAGATGACAAGTTCAGGTTTGCAATAACAAAAAATGTACAATTCATCATCTCTGGTTTGTAAACTAAAATTGTCAGAAAACCTGAGTCTGATCTAGTGAATACTGGAATTTTTTTCCTTCCTAGACAAGTTAAACCCGAGTCCGACCCAGTGTAACAAAGGCTTGTAAATAATGAATCAACTACAGAATAACACGAATTCTCTGTCCAAAATTAGGAATTAATAATTTGCGGGCATGGATGAATGTTGTTAACTTGTCTTGAGCAGCATTTTCTCAAAGCCAGTTAAGAATGCCTTTAACTTCAGGTTGATGACAATTTCTTAGTATTTCTCAATTTGTCCACCTGGAGGACAGCGGACGTAAGGTTTCTCTAAATGTTCTATCCATTCCATGACCTTCACGGTTTGTGTAAAGCATCACCGATTATGAACCTCAGCCCTGGTAGTTTTGGTCCCAATATACCCACAGCCCACATTACCATACCTTCAGCACTGTCCCAATATACGCTCGGTTTTCAGTATGGTGGATCTCTCAAAGATTCGCTACAGGTTTACGATGGTCGGTGAAAGAAAATGTTTCAAAGCACTGGTATATCTAGAATTTGGTGTCTATTTCAATTCCTTACAGAAAGTTCTTTATTGATATGAGGATTAGTTCCATGCACTGGTAGTAGATAGACTCCTTCAAGTCTGTGCCTTTCAAATTCATAATCCATATTCTTTGATTAATTAACCCAGTCATTGTCTTAATCTTTATGACACTTATTAACATTAAGCACAAGAAGATCCCCACATTTAGATATAAAATTATGGATCTGGTGCATGAATTGAATACGATGAGGAGATGGTGAAGGATACGGAGGAGTTTCTAAATCCGTACCCACAGGTGGGTTGGTAGTTTCAGACATGACTCTGATAGTAGATAAGGTGATGTCAATGGAAGCTCGTTCTTGAGATATCTAGCTGATAACCGCTTGATATAGATCAGATAATAGAAGAAAGAAGGAGAAAGATAGCAGATATCAGATTTACTGGCATGAGCCTCGAGACTTCTGATACCATATTAACAGTAGCTAAAGATGGGCTAATCAGAGATGTAAACGAGAAGAAGAGAAAGCATCTTGAATTGAATTGAATCTTTCATTATAGTCTAAACACAACATGTACAGGAGTATTTATAATAAGAAGAGATACATGAATTTAGATAACTGACTAACAACCTTTGACCATGTATACAAAGGGAACAGTAACTAACTGACTAACTCTTCGGTAACAGGTAACAACATACTAAAATTAATTTTCATTAGGACTCAAGGGATACATTGCACCTCTTTGTTTCAGTCACTGATATGACCCACCAACTCAACATTTTAATGCCACCAGGAAATTATACTAGCCATTAGCAAGTATAGAGTGCTCAAGGGTCCTGAATTGCCCTTATCAACAAACTTTCTTCTGTAGCAAGTACAATTATGTCATTCTATAGGCATCTTGCCTGCAAATTGGAGAGATCGGATTGATCCGAACCCAAGAATTGATGCATGGTGATGGCAAGGAGCTCAAATTGACCTACCTTCTTATGTCGAAAGGCAAACACAACATTCCTAAAAAGAAAATCAACAAAGACTTAACATATATGCACTTGAGCATTTTTTTTTTTGCAACAGAAGAATTTACACAGTACACAAAAGTAAACGAGCACAATGCAGCAGCCAATATCCCAATGAATAAAATACAAGGCAAAACAAACCATAAAACAGTTTCCACAAAATGTGGTAAACCGACCAACATTAAATTGGATATAGATTTGTGGAAATAATATAATATTTCAAATAGTTTCAAATTTCATATCTCCAACTATCTCAACGTTGAACTATAGGAATTTTTGAAAAGGAAGCTGATACGTAGGTATTAATATTGATAACGACTATCGATACTAATGTTATTATGCACATTTAGTTAAGTTATTATGTACATTATTTGAGTTATTATGCATGTTATTTTTTGTACTGAAACAGATATACTTGTTATTTTTTGTACTGAAATAATTATGCATGCTATTTGAGTTATTATGCATATTATTTTGTTAATATACATAATAATTTTTTCAGTACAAAAATAACATGAGATAATATTAATAATAACTCAAATAATGTGCATAATAACATTAATATCAGTAGTCAGTATCGATATTGATATCTACGAAACATTATTCTTCTGAAAAATATGATACTAGAGAATCGAGATTCATTTATTCTTTGAAAACAAATTTTTATTTTGAAATCCTGACAAATTAAATTTGAAATTCTCGGATTTCGCGAACTTTAAGAACATTGGGCTTAAATTAGTTTTTCATTTCCAACTAAGTACGTACAACTGTACAAGCAATGCATGCGTTGTTGTAGCCAGCGGCCAGCCCAAAGGATTGCTTTAGGCTCGTGGGCTAGATTTTTGGGCCTGCAGAACATAGTAATTTCCGGTGAATGATGTTTCTTTTTATAGCCTCAAAAGGATAAACTTGCATATTTTATATATCTTTTTCCATTCAATTCAAACATTCACTCTCTTTCTTCGATGCCAATACAAATATAGAATATAATAGTTCACCGATATTATATAAATAGACACCGGGGCAACCTAGTTTGAATGGAGCTTCGTTGTTGGCATTGAAGCCTAATAGTTTTGAAATGTTACTTAATTTCTTACAAGTTTAACTGGAATCATCGTACATGGCTAGTTACATAATTAAATCGAACATAAATACATAGTATTTACATGTAAATGAGAATTTAATGATACAGTCTGCTATGTAATACTGTCTTTTCATCTGCATTCCATTATTTTCTGGCAGACTTGAAAATTGAATTTTAACTTCTTGTTATTCAAAAGAAGATGTTAAGTCTTGGCTGTCCAGCAATAGATCAAATGAGGTGAGGGAATATGGTGCAATCCAAACTGACATTGTTGCCCCTGCTTTGGCTATGTCAGATGTTATCGGTACAATCTACACCATTCAGAGACAAAAGATTTTAAATAAACAATTACGTCCAATAATCACCATCTTGAATTTTAAGTACCAGCCTATGACCACTTTCATCAAAAGTATATAAAAAAGAAAGAAAGAAAATGGTTCCATTTATACGGGTCTCAGCAATCTATTTTTAGTAATTAGTCCTGACAATTTTACTTAATCTCATTGCTTGTATTGTCCCTAGGGTAAAGCCTGTCCTCTGATCTTGAGTGACAGTAATGTAGGGTATAAGAGCAAGCATGAAAATATGAATGAGTAACAAACCTTGTTTGGTTCTTGGAAGGAATTCTCATCTGACAATTTGCTTGATGCAAGAAGTGTCTTAATTCCACCACAAGAAGAAATTCCGGTTTCTAATCCAGATATAGATATCTTCAAACTCACAGCTTTACTCCCGTAATTTAATACCTGAAAAAATATTTGTATGTTCAAAGCCTTTAAATTGGACATTCTGGATAGTGATGATACAATAAATTTCCTGCAAAATACCTTTAGTTTGAGGTACTTCCTATTGTTGTCCGCATTTTCCCATGTAAGCGCAGATGCAAACAGAAAAGGGTAGTTGCTGGCTTGGATGGTAGAAGGATAATATGTAGCACCACTGGAATACATAAAGAACTGCTGCATCCAGTAGCTAGGTGTCCCAAATTGCATGTTTGAGTTGAACACTATAGCATCTGGGTTAAATCTTCATTGAATAACATAAAAAAGAAACGTATTATAGTACCAAGGCCGCAAGTGATTTGAGTTTTGATATAAATACATGCTGGAAAAAATCAACAAACTTATACCGGCGATCGTTGTCGTTTACAAGAAGTGGGGCACAGCTTGCCATCTCTACAATATCACTGAAAAATATTTAAATTTAGACACCATGAGTTCATTAATGTTAGATAATAATTGGCAAAAATACCCAGAATTAATGAATGAGGTGCTTTTATTAACTTTGGCTCTTCGACATTCCAGTACTCTTTCTTTTCCGAACCTCCTATTCACAGTACCGGAACTCATCTTTTTTCTAAGGGGTTCTTTTGCATAAAGAGAGAAATCTGGGGTCACTTATCTTTAATTGAATTGAACCTATTTTCTAGTAAAGAATGACAAGCCATTGAACTTTAATTTATTAATAAAAAATTCAGCCAGCTAAAATTGTCTAATTACTTTCTTACTCCTTGCGTTGTAGCAAATGAGAGTAGAAAATACTTTGGTAAATTATTTTCAAAGATGCAAATTTATTCGAGAAAAATGACCCGGCAATCAAACAGAAAATTCAGAAAAAGCAATTTCCACAAGAAAACAATAGAATATAGGAGTTTATGCTAATACATAAATCTGAATTTCTTTTGCCAAAATGAAGGTTTCACTCATAACGAATTAAAACCACTAAAAATCACATAAAAAAAAGAAAGAGAAGGAAAATTACATTTGCTCAGAGAGGTATACCTGTTTTTTTCTAGTCCCATAAGGAAACCAGCTTCTGCTAATGCTGCAACTAATGTCCCTTTTCCAGCATCATTTCCGGTTACCGCATATTCACTAACAAAAGCCTGCCATTATTTTCGTCATAAACAAGAATTTACTATAGCTTGGTCTAGCAAACGTCTTTTCAAGGAAACTATCTATGATATTTGCAAGTAACATGTGATACTTTGGTGTCAATTCGTAACCCAAAAGTTCTACAATTGAACTAACCACTAATTGGTTTGATATATATGCAAGCACCATGAGATTATTAGGTGTCAATTGCTTTAATAGAAGTAATTTTTAAAATGTCTATGCATATTTTAATAATGAGCTTTTAATTGTTCTGTAAGGTTCGCGAAAACATGTCATTTTGGAAGGGTACCACCTTACTTGATTTGAATGCCTAAATTCTTTGGGCTAAAGGCCAGATAAACCACCCACTATCTTTACTTCAAGAAATAGTATTGCATTAGAGTCTTGTTAAAACCCATTTAGTATTTCACTCAACCTGTTGATATTTTACCCCCTATGTTTTCCTTTGAAATTTATCCTAAATGATACAAACAAGATCAATATAACAGGTTTTCAGCTTGCATGCTGCATAGAAACATGAGCGATCGAGCGGAACTTGGTCATTGATAAATATTTCCTTTGGGAGTTGGCTATTATAAACAAACAGCCGATACCAGGTGGGAATGTGGGATGTGCTAATATAAAATGATAAAATAGTAAATAGACAAAAGATTAAGCGGGCTAAAAGAAAAATGACCTTGGGGCCATTTCGTGATGTCTTGTCAAATAAGTGTACTTTGGAGAACATATCAGACGCTGAAGTATAAACCTACACCCTCGAAAAACGAAAGAAAAAAAATATGATCTTTGATAAACAAAAATGGGAAGAATGATGGTATCATGTAATTCAGATTCTCACATGAACATCGTACAAATCAGCAGGATGATTTAACTTCCCATTTGAGCCATCACAATTTGTAACCACATTTATGTCAGGATATGCTGCTTTTATTGCAGAGTAGAACTTTAGGTAATTGGCTGTTGATAAATAAAGTATTCAGTTAGACTTTGGACTCTCTTACATGTGACGCTAATAAGAATGTTGACAAGTCTTAGAAAATATACACCTCCATAGTTGCTGTTCCCACATTCTTGATTTCCAATGGAAATGAACTTTAGCTCAAACGGGTCGGGATGACCCATCTCAGCCCGAATTGAACCCCAGATGGAGTCAGAATCTCCCCTGACAAACTCAATACCATCAAGAATATCCTATAAGAGTACAGGGGTATAAAAACAATAAAATACAGAAAATATGAATAGGAACTTGGTAAACATGAGTGAAATGACATGCCTGGACAAAAGATGGCAGACTAGAGGGACTAATTTGATCATTCAGGCTAATTCCTGCCAGGAAGAAAACAATTGTTGCAATTAACAACAGAAACTTGAGTTTATTTACACAATTACTTACATATTGAGATTAAAATATAGTACCATTATGAATTACCCATACAGGTAAAGCACCGAGATCCTCTGCTAGCTGCAGGAAAAAAATAATGAAACATCTACCTCAGCATTTTCACACTTAATAAGGACTATCACTTTAATGAAATAACTGAGAAAAATTCTGGGCCAATACAGACTTGAAGGAATTCAAAAAATCCAAGGCCATCGTCGGTCCAATAGTTCCATACATCGTTGAAATGACCAGATCGCTGTTCCCAGGGTCCCACGGTACTTTTCCACCTAAATGCATTCATTAGTCTTCCCCCTTGCGAATATGATCCACCTAGAACAAATTGTTAGCACAATTATGATTCTATTATTTATTTTTCAAAACCAGTATACAAGATATAAGAAAGAAAGAACCCATTTTCTGACCTGGAAATCTGAGAAATCGAGGTTTTAGATCAGCTAGCATGGAGGTCAGATCTTTCCTAAAACCATGTCCCTTAAATTGCGCAACTAAATAGTTTAGGAATGGTAATGTATGCCTCACAAAAAAATCAAATACAATGCTAATCCTTGTGAAACAATGAATCTCATATAGAACCTAAAGCATGAATATTTTCACTTATATCCCTCTTAGTCAAATTCGTTTTAAAGAATGCTTAAGTACCTTTTGTTCCTCAGTTCTGTGACAACTGAAAAAAAATGAGGGGCAGTTGAGGAAACTTAAAGCAAGCAGAAGAAAAAGGGCAGAGGAACAATTTATAACAATAAAGGATCCAAAGTAAACTATTGCTTTAGAGAGTAGATTATATTGGCGTAGGCAGAATGTGCATAAAATTTCTCTACAACTTTATTTTTACAAGTTGTCCATATTACCATAAAGGTATCCGATGGCATGACTGATATTTGATCGAGCCAAATAGTTCCACTTTTACTGGTGGTAATTTGAAGCCTGGAGTTCGAATTTGTACCAGCAGCTTGTAGCTCAACTTCAACCTTGGTCCAGCTCGAGAATTCCTGCTCATCAGCTCTGCATTAAAAGATAAATGTACTGAAAAACAATCAAAAGGATATCCTCTTTCTGCTCTTTCTCTCTTTCATTTAACAAAAAGAACCATTGCTTACTGTATGGTATGCTGAGCTAGGTTTTGTGAACCATCAGAACTTGTCAGAGAAACCGATAGATCTACAGAGTTTAGTGACATTATATATAGTACAACATTGTACACCTGTCCATCCTCAATATCCTGAAATATCAAAATAGTAAAACAAGCAACACTCAGTTGTCAAAAACTATCATTGAGGGTGCCAATTTTGCGGATGTGCCCAAATATTGCTATTACTTGGTAATTTTTTTTTATTGTAAGGGAGGGCAGGACCCAATCTGGCCCTAAAGAAGCTCCGCCTCACCCCAATCTTTAAGAATATCTTGTATGCCTTTTTTTTAAAAGAATGCAAATATCACACATGCATTCCCACTTTTCATGTTCTTTAAAAATGCTCAAATTACCTTCATTTTACTTCCTCATCTGAAATACAGATAAAGAGTGAAGAAATGGTACTCTGGGGCATCTCTGAAGAAAACTGGGAGCGGATGAATTCATTGGACAATGCAAATTTATCACTTTTTGAAGGACAACATGATACTTCCTGCATATTATGCATGGAGTACATGATGATATTGATATTTTTCAAGGATTCAGAATGAGTGGCATACCATGCCCCAAAAGCCGGGATTATACACACCAACGCCTTGAGATGGACATGGATTTGAACTGTCATTATCATCACAAAGCACTTCCATTTTAAGTGCGACTTCATTCCTTTCAAAAATTGAAGTTCGGTCGGTTGAAAGAATTATGTTCGAGTCATTCCCAATTTGAACCCATGGTTCAAAAATGGATGGAGTATTTTTACCACCTGCTTCAAACCCTGAAAAAAGAAGTATTTGAATTTCCGTTTCCTTGTGTTTTATTTTGCTCGTCTTATTCTAGAACTGTAATTAAAACTTTAAAACAAATAAAAAGTACAATACCTCTATTGCTGACGAGCTCAGACCACAAGCCACCAGCTCCAGCATGGTTAATCTCCTACAATTTTATTAGAATATATACATGAGAATTTTACTCGTTTCAAGCAAAGGAATATTTCTATGGAGGCACTAATAGTCATTTACATCCCGCAATATGAGTTATTATCAAGCATAATTCTTCAAGGAGGTAAACAATCACATCATCCCTCCTTTCCCGATTCTGTGAAGTGCCTGAATTCTTTGTTATTATGCGGGAATGATGAAAAGAGGGGTACAATAATTTCCCAAATATTGACGAAACTGGAACTATATTATGACATCATCAGCATATTATAAAGAGAAGTAGTCGGCTTGATATGGTATAGACAAAATGTAAGCTCTTTTTAACAACTGTGGAGGAATTCACATGATGACCAAAATCTAAAAGGATCAGAACTTAACTATTTTATTTCATTGTACCTCAAAACTATGCCAAACAAACTTCATTCAAACTGTTTTGAGGATTCAGAACTTTTTACCTCAAAAAATATGCCAAATAAATTATCAGGCATAACCCGACCGGATTGAGATGAAGCATCTACACTCAAAGTTGCTGGTTGCGCCTCTGTTGATCCGACAGGAGAAGTTCCACAATATAAGAGGACAATTAAAGTACAAAGCAAAGAAACGAACAATGTCCATTTGAGTTCCATCTCTCTCCACTAACCAAATGTAGATCAGAAAGAGTCGCAATAAAACACCATAAAAACACACCGAATAAAAAATTAAAACACCCAATTGCTTACACAAGTGTGCTAACAAGTAGAATTTTACGCTAAGAAAAAGCCAGAACATGATATAATTGGTTCTGACTTTTTTGTAATACTTGAAGCAAGGTTTGTGTCATAATTTGCTATTGGTGCGGAAATAACGGCGGAGAGAAATAGTTTATCCGTTGGATCTCCATCCAACGGATCTAATCCATACCAAATGGAGCTGCCACTTGTAATAAAGTTGTTAATTTCCATTATTGTTCCGCGCTTCTGAGCTTATCGCCTCTCTGGAATCTGGATAGTGAAAACGAGATGAGGGTCCCAATAGTCTGCTGACGTGTGATATTTTGATCAGAACCGTTGATTTCCGGTAGGGAATGGTTTTGAAAGGTTGAGATCTGGTACAAAACAAAAAGGCGGTTGGATCGTACTTCCGTTTCTTTTATTTTTTTATTTGTTAGTTTTTTTCATCCAGTAGCTTACAGCGTAGAAAATCTGAACCGTCCGTCGATGCTACGCAGTAGAAGAACAGCTTCTAGAGGGATGCATTAGACCACTATTTACTGACAGTGGGGACTGGATGCATAATTAACCTGTTGGTGTACCGAAGCTACTGAACCAGGTGTACGAGTACTGAAAGGATAAGACAGGGCGACGGGACTTGGCATCTTGGCGTATCTATACTATCTTATAAAGCACTTAAGAAATGAAGTTCTTCATTTGATCATAGTCTTACTTTTTTTTCTATACTATCTTATAAAGCACCTAAGAAATGGAGTTCTCCATTTGGTCATAATCTTACTTTTTTTATGAACTAAAATACCCTTCAACTAGAGGATACTGATACACAATGCTTGATTCTATAGGGATAATAATGTCATTTGTACAAATTATATATAGTAAGTATTATAAGACTGATTATTCACATATTGAAATCTCCCGTGACATTGCATTTTATTACCTAGAAAAGAAAATGGAAAGTTGTGCCAAAATAGTTTAAACTATTAATATTTTCAGTACAAACTAATTTTCAAGCACGCATTCATAGTCGCATTACCATATTAATGTATCAAAGATTTTAAACTATTCATTATTTTTTAACTAAATTTTTTTTAAATGTCACATAACTTTAACTATGACAAAATAAAAAAAATTATAGTATTTTTAAATACTATAGAATCATACTACTGAGTACTGACTAATAATTTCTGCCAACAAATTACAATTACAAGAAATGGACGAGTTAATTAATTTGTAAAATCATGAATCATACTGCTGAATCATACTACTGAATTAATGAAATTAATGAAACGGTGCAATATTCAATCCTGCTTTGTAATTTTGTTTTGTTAATTATTTTTCATGCATTTAATTTGAAGTTCAAAGATCTGCATTTACATATATTTTTCAAAATATAATTGAGATTTGAGATTGATGTATGTTCTCAAAACTATTGTCTTATAAATTTTATGGGACCTACACATGATACAAGAACTAATTTTTATGGGACCTATATCATAGTTAGGAGAATTTAAACTAAGTTGTTTTTGTCTGTTTTTTTATAACGTACATTTTACGAAATATTACTATACGAATTGCATAAATAATATATTTTATTTTGCTGATGATTTTTTAAATATAGCATTGGAAATTATGCAATGTATGTATAAATCTGGATTACTATCCAATTTTTTTAAATATTTGTTTGAATCTCTGAATTGAATGTGTTAATTCTTGCATTTAATTTCAGGTATTTTACTCTCCTCTATATTGTTGTCTTGAAAAAAACCCTCCATGGTGCCGTTACGTCGACTCAAAATCCAAGCAGAAGCAATATGACAGATTCGGAAATAATCTGATGCAACCAGAAAATATATGTGTTTACCTACTCAAATTTGGCTAAGTACCCAGTATCAATTAAGTTAACTTCGTGCGATTCGTATTTTCTAACTGTTGATTCTTAATTTTTAGAGACAAAAAATGTTTGCCATGGTTCCAAATGACATGAGAGCATACGTGTAATCCAACATAAAAGTTGGTGATTTGTATCGTATAGAACGCTTCAAACTTGGACATATTCCATTTTGTGCATCATTTGATGGTCTCAGATACGAGACGCACAAACTCACAAATGATGAATGGATGATTCAATTTGATAAAAGCACCAAACTGGTTCCTCTTAGAAACGATCCAAGATTTCTTACCCAACGGTGCCATCCATTAATCACATTATCGGGATCTCATCCGGCAGACATCTCGCATGTATATAACTTGTGACATCTTAATCTTAACTCAAATCTTATAGACCATATAAAAGATGCTCTCATAAAGTTGTAGACTATATAAAAATATTAATCTTAACTTTTTTGTAGATGTTCTCGTTCAAGTGTGTTATGGACATCTTGTCGATTACATCAAATGTTAGTTTGTAATAATCTAGAAGTCAATAATACGATAAATTATCATAAAGCTTTGTTCATGAATTGAGTGATTAATAAACTGTCATTTTGTTACCTTGAGTATTATTGAATTTATGAATCATTCATTTATCTGACTTGAGTCAATAACTGGAATTGTGAAACTTCATAATATAGATGATATATATTCTTAATAGTCTCTAACCAAGGTAATTAGCAGGAACACTAATTTACCATTACAAGGTTAGAATGTGGATTAAGAGATGGTTAAGTTTTACAAACCATAGACATGAGATGTCGTTTTAATCACATGAATACATGTTAGAGGAACATGGTATTTGACAGACCTCGAATGAAACATTAAATGGAATTGTGTACGTGTCATTAATGTTTTCATTCAGTGTTGAGTTCTAAAGTATAAGGTATTCATCTTTCCTATTAAGAGATGTGTATGTGTGATTGCTATCTAACGCTGTCGGTAAAACGCAGTCATAACGGTAGCTTTTCGGTATACATAGCTTAGTTGAGGTAGTGATAGTTTACTGAAAGTACTATTGTCCCTCGTATCTTGATACGAGTTACAGTATCACTGGGCCCCTTGATAGAGTAAGATTATCTGCATGCGGTATAATTACAAGAGTAATTATATTTGATAAGTCTGCTCAAGATCGAGAAAATATTAAGTTTGCAAGGATGACACACACCTGCCTTGAAACTAATCTGATACTGTGAGACGAAAGAATTAGCACGACTAAAATATTTAATGGATCGTGATATTGCATAAGTACAACATCGTCTGTGTAATTGGATGGTCATAGTGCAGATGTCAGATGCCTCCTATGATTATAGAAGTTAAAATGATTTTAATTCTATTTACCAACATAACACATATCCTATTAGGTCACACCGTATAGGAGCTAAATCAGAGAATCTTAATGATTAATTATAAATAGGTTATAATTAATATTAAGATGATCATAATTAATTATATGCGATATAATTAAATTATATATGTCATATTAGATGACAAGCAAAAACAACGGTTGAATTTATAGACGTATACGATACGTTATATAAAATCATACCGCAACCAAACAAATGTCAAACCCTGAAAAATATAATTGTTGAGAACAATTATATGTTTATGCATATTTATATATATTTGATTTAGATTTTAAATATTAATTATGATTTTGAATTTGGGATGAAAGTCATTATCAAATTAAAACCTTAATTAAAATCTTAATTAAAAATAAATAAATTAAAAAAAAAACAAAATCATGCATGCCGACATGAACATAAATGTGGCACTTTGACTTTTTTGTATCATATGCCAACAATTGATGTCGACATGCATGGTGATAAGGCAAAATGAAATCAATCTTGATTTTCATTTACCATGCCAACATGGCATATACCAAAATGATGTCGGCCAAAAATTTTCACATGCCAACATGCAAAATGAAATGTGGCACTTTGACTATTTTGGCTCATTCCAAAATGGTAAGTCGGCAAGTGAGGTCGGCAAGGATTTTCATGAAAATTTTTGTGTGCCGACATGCATATGTCCATAGGGGCATTTTGGTCTTTTCACTATTTCAAGGGTATTTTGGTAATTTGTAACCTCCTCATTTTAGTATAAATAGAGGGGTAGAGGGAGAGAAAAAAGAGACACCAAAATTCGATTCATACTCGTTAACTCGGATTCGTATCGATAAATATACTTTCTCTTTTTCTCGGTTACGGTTATTTACGGGATTCGGAAAAATAGTATTTTTGCGAAAGGAGCGGTATTTCATATTTGAATAACTGCGAGTCGTAAAGATATTCATTTAGTCCTTATCTCGATGAATAGTGTTTTTGCGGTATATCGCGGCTTTCGGTATTTTTAGCAGAAGAAGTAAGCCGCTCTCTCGTCGTCCTGGTGGACATTTGGTAGAGGTATCAGACGTCTGATACTCCGAGGAGAAGAGCGTCTGTGATTCGGCATTCCGAGTCTTCTGCGGTCCAATTCGAATTTGGATCAAGGTATTAATGTTATATTAATCTATTTAATTTGTAAGTAGATTAAAGTTTTAGAATTCAATTAAGGAGTAGATTTGTTTAGGGATTAAGTAGGATTTTGATGTTAGGGATAAACGGGAGGTGGACACCCTCTGTGGTTTATCCGACATACCCCGCTTAATCCCCGGCTTAAGTCAGACGTAAAATTTTTGTTTTATGGTCTTTCCGCTGCTTAGGCCAATTGACGGATTTTGAACTGTTCGTAACCCAACATCAAATGGAATGGTACACGTCGTGTGCCTTGTGTTGAGATATATCTACTCGATCGCACGTGAGTTACAACATTAAACAATAATTACTACTTCTGAGTTAAATCTTTCATATCAAACATTTACAAAAATGCAAATAATTTCTTCCAATATTTTTATCTTTAGAGGAAGTGTCATTCCATTGATCATGGTAGACGAACCGTTGAAGCGTCACATGAGAGTCATTCGTGCAATTCATGAAAAGTCGATTATCTTCGTGACTCAGGTGAAAGTAATCGTCGATAAACCCTGTATGTGACATATTTACAATATACATTTATCTTTCATTTTTACTAAAAAAATTACAATTTCACTAAATTAATAATAATAACATGCAGTCAATCATTTGCTTGACACTGATATTTCTATTGTCCATTTTGACCCGAAGATGCCAGGATACGAAGATTTGAAACTTAGGTACCTATACAATTAAAATATCAAAATACTACTATCTAAAATTAATCCAAATCCAACAAATTGAAGTGGCTTAACTAAATCAACTCTTTTGCTATGTGCAGACTCAACATATCTACATGATTACGGTGTTCCCGACGAAATAAATTACTTTAAGTTGGAAGTGTTGTTTTTAGCTCATTTTATTTTATTTTGCTTGTTTTATGGATTATGGATGGCAAAAGATTTAGCTATTGACGATATTAATAACAAGATGATCGATAAGTTCTCCGGAGAGGAACATATATACTACAGTTTTGACTCTGCTGAGGATGATTACAATAGCAACTACTCGACATAATTCTTGAACTCTTTGATGTCGGGTGGCCTACCACCTCATTTATTGAAGTTGAAACTAGGATGCCCGATCATACTTTTGCGCAACATCGACCCTGCGAATGGACTATGCAATGATACCAGATTGGTTTGTAGAGCATTCCAAAGAAATGTGATAGACGCAAAAATAGCGGTTGGTGAACATGCTGGAAGGAGAGTGTTCTTGCCTAGGATTCCACTCTGTCTATCAGACAATGATATGTTTCCATTCAAGATGAAGAGAAAATAGTTCCCGATCTGTCTTAGCTTTGCAATGACGATAAATAAAGCTCAAGGACAAACGATTCCGCATGTTGGCGTCTATCTACATGAACCAGTATTCTCGCACGAACAACTATACGTGGCATTATCAAGAGGGACATCCCGTAGAAATACAAAAGTTTTGATTAGACATGATAGTAAAGTAACGCAACCAGGAGTTTACACGTCCAATGTAGTATCTTTGAAGCAAACTAAATAATTAAGCTCATGTGATAATTCTCATTGTGACACTTTATTTATTTATTTTTGGATTTTACTTGTGTATTATTTCGTAAGCTGTCTGGATCAATTTCTTTCTTATATTTATGTTGACAACACATCGATGATACCTAGAGAATCATCGTCTAAATGAAATTATTGTGCAGTGCATGTATATGTTATATTGTTATGTAGTTGAAAGATAAATACGCGCGAAAAATTGTAAAAACACTTCTCCAAGCATTTATTTTTAATACAACTAATTGACAAGAACACATAATTTTGAATATGCGTCAAATAATTCACAAAAATGTGATACACGCAAAAATAGTATATGATCAACACGCAATTTAAATGATTCTTTTTCGTTTATAATGTCTCTCGTTGCTTGGTACGGGTACGATTACTAGTATTGCATAAACAACCATGATTGCCGCCTTGCTGGCAATTCATGTCCCATTTTTTTAATAAACAGAAATTAAATTAATTAATTATAGATAAACAAAAAAATATTTCAAAAGATCAGAAAAATATAAAAGGTCATCTTATCAAATTCAGACATTTTTCAAATCCAAACAATTTAGATCCAAGAAACAAACGAAAATTTCTGTTTCAAACTTAGAAGAAAAACTATTCTCATCCAACCATATATAAATTTAAATTTCTGCCTAAAAACGATTGTACTACAAATATTTCATACAAATCTAAATAAAATCCAGAATTCAGTAAAATCCTAAAATGTTTGATAGTTTCAACTTCCGCCCTATTGCCATCCTCTGAGTAAATATATCTTTCAACATCACTTGGTATTCGATGACTCAAGCATTCCTGCATAGACACATAAACATAAGTGGTGGCAGCAGAATCGATCCACCAAGTGTCTATTGGTACTGAAACTATATTAACTTCATAACAAACAAAAGAGAAAATTGTACCTCTCTTGTCTTTATTGGCTAACCAAGCTTGGTAGTTTGTACACTCCCTCTTATAATGTCCTTAACCCTTGCAAAAATAACATATCCGACTCCGATGCAGCAGTTGATTGTTTGCTTTTGGCATCCTTTTGTTTGTTTTGTCCTTTATTCTTATCCTTATCCGTAGTTTTTTGCATTTCTTCTTTCCCTTTTTCTTAGAAGCGATGGCAACATTACCACTTTCTATGGTTTAATTCTTCGACCTTTTCACCTCTTGAACACAATGTGATATGAACTCATTAATTGTCCATTTTTTCTTCTGACAGTTATAACTCACAAGAAAGTGTTCAAACTTAGGAGGTAACGAGTTAAGTATCATGACAACCAGCATGTCATCCGACACTTCTAGTTTCATGGATCTCAACTTTGAAACCATATGAGTCATCTCAAGGATGTACTCTTTTATGTTACCATTACCAGAATATTGTTTTGAGCAGAATTTCTTTAAGAGATTATCCATTTCGATCTTCTCATTCCTAACAAACCTTTGCTCAATATCAGCCAAAAATTTCTTAGTTGTTGTGGTTTCAGAAATGCTCCCCTGAAAGCCTCAGGAATTGTCTTCTGCATGACGTTAAGAAATATGTGATTTAACCTTAACCAACAGGACATCTCCCACTTTTCATCCTCAGTTGTTCCAGTGGACAGTTTCGCTTGTTTTTTATGTAACGTACTGTCCAGATAAACAAGACCAAGAATAATTTCTAATTGATATTTTCATTCTTTATAGTTAGAACCATTGAGAGTCGAAATATCTTTAATGCTAGCAATAGTAGCTGAAAATTATCAAAGAGCAAGCAACACGTGTAAATCTTTAATAATAAAATTATATCATAAACAGAACAATTCATCTACTAATTACTTTTCAACATTAAGTGTTCTTTGAAGTCAGTTGATGTGGTGTTTTACTTAACCCTAATCCTATGTGAAAGTTGCAAGTATACAAAGGTCGATTATAGTACTTAGGGATCGAATCCTCAAGGACAAGTCGATTTTAATTTCAGATTTCAATAATTTTAATCTAAGTAAGAAAAGATGTCAGATTTGAAGTTGTGTATGTGTTTGAGTTTTACACAAAAAAAACTAAATTACGCTTTTAACTAGATGATTGATCGTGATTAGAGCTTGTTAGGGTGTATTTTTCCACTAATGTTGATACTTGTTTGGTAGTTAATTTTCTGAAGTTATATGAAGGTACGGTTTGCAAATTTAGTACCAAAGGATATCTCTATATTGGTATTGTGTTTAAACTAGCAATGGCTTCACCTACTTAGTACTGATATCTCTATATTCGGGTTTAAGATCTATCGTCCTAATTATCCTAAGTCCTTGTAATTATCCTCTCGATACTTAGTACAATTCGTTAAAACAATTAGGTAAAACTCACAATCAACAAACGTCATGTTTCGGTACTTAGTCTACTGATTACCGTACTTCATATGGTCTAGATCTAACATCCAATTTCTCAATTGCAATTATTAAATCATAAGATGTGCAATTTGATCAAGATCACAAACAATTAAAATATAAAGCAAGTCATAAACAAATCTAAGCATACAACATAAGTTTCAAGTCATCCCTAACAATACCCCGATACAAACTTAGCTGCTCATGGCTAAGAGGTAAAACATGATGAAATAAAAATTTCAAAAAAGCAAAGAAGCAAAGAATAAACCCGAATTTCTGCGACGATATGACTTCGTCTTTTCTTCTTCTTCTATCCTTGACAAAATAACTATATCCTAATCCTCTGCTAACTAGATAAAAAACGTAATTTTATTTACTAAGGAAACTTAGTTATTTATATTGGAATGAAACTCTAAAAAATAGAACCCTAAAAACTGCAGGTTTGACTCTGGATAGTTCAATTGTGGCCGCAATAGATGATCACAATAGACTTGAGAATGACTTTGTTAGTTTGTAATAATCTAGAAGTCAATAATACGATAAATTATCATAAAACTTTGTTCATGAATTGAGTGATTAATAAATTGTCATTTTGTTACCTTGAGTATTATTGAATTTATGAATCATTCATTTATCTGACTTGAGTCAATAACTGGAATTGTGAAACTTCATAATATAGATGATATATATTCTTAATAGTCTCTAACCAAGGTAATTAGCAGGAACACTAATTTACCATTACAAGGTTAGAATGTGGATTAAGAGATGGTTAAGTTTTACAAACCATAGACATGAGATGTCGTTTTAATCACATGAATACATGTTAGAGGAACATGGTATTTGACAGACCTCGAATGAAACATTAAATGGAATTGTGTACGTGTCATTAATGTTTTCATTCAGTGTTGAGTTCTAAAGTATGAGGTATTCATCTTTCCTACTAAGAGATGTGTATGTGTGATTGTTATCTAACGATGTCGGTAAAACACAGTCATAACAATAGCTTTTCGGTATATATAGCTTAGTTGAGGTAGTGATGGTTTACTAAAAATACTGTTGTCCCTCGTATCTTGATATGAGTTACAGTATCACTGGGCCCCTTGATAGAGTAAGATTATATGCATGCGGTATAATTACAAGAGTAATTATATTTGATAAGTCTGCTCAAGATCAAGAAAAGATTAAGTTTGCAAGGATGACACACACCTGCTTTGAAATTAATCTGATACTGTGAGATGAAAGAATTAACGCGACTAAAATGTTTAGTGGATCGTTATATTGCATAAGTACAACATCATCTATGTAATTGGATGGTCATAGCGCAGATGTCAGATGCTTCCTATGATTATAGAAATTAAAATGGTTTTAATTCTATTTACCAACATAACACAGATCCTATTGGGTCACACCGTATAGGAGTTAATCAGAGAATCTTAATGATTAATTATAAATAGTTATAATTAATTTTAAGATGATTATATTAATTATATGTGATATAATTAAATTATATACGTCATGTAAAATGACAAGCAAAAACAAACGGTTGAATTTATAGACGTATACGATACGTTGTATAAAATCATACCGCAACCAAACAAATACCGAACCCTGAGAAATATAATTGTTGAGAACAATTATAAGTTTATATTTATTTATATATATTTAATTTAGATTTTAAATATTAATTATGGTTTTGAATTTGGGATGAAAGTCGTTATCAAATTAAAACCTTAATTAAAAATTAATTAAATCTTAATTAAAAATAAATTAATTAAATAAAAAAAATGAGGTCGGCACATTAATTTATGCCGACATGAAACTAAGAGGTGGCATGGATATTCATGAAATGTCATGCATATCTTAAGAGAAGCATTTTTGTCCTTTCACATTTCTCAAGGGTATTTTTGGTAATTGGCCACCTCCTCATTTTACTATAAATAGAGGAGTAGGGGAGAGAGAAAGAAGCACCAAAAATCGATTCGTACTCGTTAACTCGGATTCGTATCGATAAATATACTTTCTCTCTTTCTCGTATACGGTTGTTTACGGGATTCGAAAAATAGTATTTTTGTGTTAGAGCGGTATTCCATATTTTGGATAACTGCGATTCACGAAGATATTTTATTTAGTCCGTATCTCGGTGAATAGTGTTTTTGCGGGATATCGCGGCTTTCGGTATTTCTGGCAGAAGAAGTAAGTCGGTCTCTGGTCGTCATGGTGGACATCTGGTAGAGGTATCAGACGTCTGATACTCCGGTCGTCCTTCCGAGTCTTCTGCGGTGCAATTCGAATTTGGATCAAGGTATTAATGTTATATTAATCTATTTAATTTGTAAGTAGATTAAAGTTTTAGAATTCAGTTAAGGAGTAGATCTGTTTAGGGATTAAGTAGGGTTTTGATGTTAAGGATAAACGGGAGGTGGACACCCTCTGTGGTTTATCCGACATACCCCGCTTAATCCTCGACTTAAGTCAGATGTAAAATTTTTGTTTTACGGTCTTTTCGCTGCTTAGGCCAATTGACGGGTTTTGAACTGTTCGTAACCCAACAGACTTCTGGCTGACTGCTAATTCTGGAGATTAACTGTCGCAATCGCAACATGAGTTATCGCGATC